>QRFH01000001.1:3600000-4200000 GCA_025389075.1 Sclerotinia minor | reverse complement strand
ACACCAATATACTTGCCGACATCTCTGTTAATACCGAGTTTGTCATTGGCCTCAGCCCAGCTTTTGAGCCATACGCTGCCACCTGTGAAGAATTAGTAAAAGCACGTCAGGCGCGAGGGAAACTAGGAAACCTACTGATCTGTGCCGTTTGTGCACCAACCAACATAGCTAAATAAATTAAGACTGCTGCAAGATTGCTAGTCTTAGCATATTCAGCATACACTAATCAAAATTAATATCTCTTGCCATAGTTGTGGATTTGTGTTTGCCTACCATCCCATTTGACCTTTCCTTGTTCTGAATGTTCCTTGCCTTGTTTAGATTTTAATGGGTCTTCCTCGTCGCGAAGCTTGCCTCTAGGGCCTCTGAAACTAGCTGTGCTGGCACGTCTCAGTGTATTAGAGCTTCCTTTCCTCTTTTTGACGCCTGATCCTCCAGGTCTGATAGGCTGGAGTTGTGTCAAATGTTCTTGAGCTTCTTCGGCCTCGTCCTTTTCCTCCTCTTCTCCAGCTTGTTCATAGTCAAGTATGGTTGAAGAATCACTAGCTTCAGTGGTCTCAGAATCTGTGGACACATCTTTGTTTTCAGAAGTGTTGATTAAGTTTGCGATTTCTCCTCTTCTGGCGATGGCCTGATCATATGTACCGCGCTCGATGATCTTGTTATCTCTAATCAAGCAGATAAGATTTGCCTCTTTCAAAACCGGAATGGAGTTTGTAGCAAGAACTCTAGTCTTTCCGCTAAGTAATCCACTTGAACCAAAGACATTATCAATCAAATGTCTACCAACATGTTGATCAACAGCGGATAAACAATCGTCAAGTAGATATATATCAGCTCTGGCGTAGACTGCTCTTGCTAAAGTCAATCGTGCTTTTTGACCTCCACTCAAGGAAATACCACGCTCCCCGACCTCAGTTTCGTCACCATCCGGCAGTTGAGCAAAGTCATCTGTGAGTGCACAAGCCTTGACAGTTTTATCGTAAAAGGTAGGATCGAAACGATGACCAAAGAGGATGTTTTCTTTAACACTAGCATTCATAACCCATGGCTGTTGTGCTACATAAGCCGTTTTTCCGTGAACTACTACTTGTCCCTTGACTTTCCAAAGATCACCAAGAAGTGCTTGTAGGAAAGATGACTTCCCTGCTCCAACTCGGCCGACAATACAGGTAAGTTCTCCCTTGTGTGCAGAGAAATGAATATCTTGCAATACATGACGGTCAGAGTTTCTGTCCCATGAGAAGGTTGCATCTCGGATTGTTAGAGACTCTTCACCATCATCCTCAATGGGGCCCTTCAAGATGACGGCGTCAGGTTGTAACTCTTCAGCTGTGAAGAGAGATGTCAAGCGCTTGACGGCGACAGAAGCTTCAATGATGGAGGTGATGACCATTGGAAGAATTGCCAATGGGAATGTCAACAAATTGAGTAAAGTCAAAGTAGGAAACACGATATCAGTAGTTAGCGGGCTTTCATTAGTCAACACAAAAACAGCGAATGTCGAACAAGAGACCAAGAATGGGGTAGTAGACCAGGTGAAATTGGCAACTGATTGAGCGGCACCAATCTTTCGTAAAGTCTTCAGCTCCTGATCATTTCTTACAAAATTCAACTTGGCCATAAAAGCGGAGCTCCAAGCATAAAGCTTGATACTCTTCATGTTGTTGATTATCTCGGCGATCAGTCTTGTTCGAGAATCCTTGTTCTTCATTTGTTCCTGTTGTAACTTCTTCATCAGGCGGGCGATAAGACCATTGATGGGGATCATAAGAATCATCGCGGCGACACCAGCTAACATGGATAATCCGACTAGCTGATATAAAGATATCATGC
Source organism: Sclerotinia minor (assembly GCA_025389075.1). NCBI lineage: Eukaryota > Fungi > Ascomycota > Leotiomycetes > Helotiales > Sclerotiniaceae > Sclerotinia > Sclerotinia minor. Next base: position 4,198,164 of record QRFH01000001.1, on the reverse strand, counting down.
AGAGAATAATTTGATATGGAGCGGACCATAATTGTTGACCATATTGCGTGAGATCTTGTAATCTTTGTGTATCAACGGCCATATAGTTGACAATATCTCCAGTAGACTTGCTAGCTCTTCCTTCATTGGATAATTTAAGTGACTTTTTGTAGATTGCTGCCGTCAAGGCTGTCTTGATACGCATACCAGTTTCGAAGGCCCTTTGGAAGTATTGATGTAAGGCCATAGTTTGTCCTACAGAAACAGAGAACATAGCCAGAGCTATAGCTGCTCCTCGAATGACAGGTTGGGGCTCATCGCTCGATCGTGACTTGACCCATTTGATCAACAACTTTAGAAGTTGCGGCTGGATGAACGCGAGCGAATCACTGACCGTCTTGAAAAGAGCGCCACGGAAATATGGTCCGCTGAAAGATCTGAAGATAGCGACCCAGAGAGATGGATTTTTCTTATGTTCAATCTCATAGTCCCAAGACTCCTCAAATGTTTCGCTGCATGCCTTCGTGGTGTCCCTTTTGGCCAAATTCCACAAATCATCCTCTGTCAAATATTTCTTGTAGCCTTGTTTCATCATAGGTGTCATCCAACCGAATGTGAGGATCGAGAATACTGTAGCATACTCGACCGGACATTCGTCTTCATCTTCCAATGCCGAGTATACACTCTGCTTCTTTGGCACGAGCCACTCCAAACCAAATTCAATCAATGATAACCCGAATCCAACACAGTATGCGATGAAGTATGGAAGATGCTCGTGGTATATTTGTTGAGATATCAATGATCGTAGCTTGACAGTGTATGCGATATTGAGGAACAGCCAATAGAAGAGTACAACGCCGTTTGGATTCCGCAATCGGGTATGTTCGAGCCATTGTATGCTAAACACAAAACCAAGAGATGCGATTTGTAAGAGACTGGTCCAAAATCGGAAATCGCCCGCCCAAACATCAGGATAGTTGAGTATTTGTATAACGAGTTGTGCTGCAATCGAGATTATGATTCCTATTAGAATGGCCTATTGACCGCCGCATAAGCTTTTTTCCAACCACTTCAATTTCCCAAATCTGCAGAATTAAATCATGTGAGAAAAGCGTACCTGCTTGAGCCAGAAATGCCAATCCTTTTTAACTTCCGCCGTGGTCTTCTTTCTTACCAGCCACCATATGGCTATAGCACCTCCCAATATTCCAAAAGCCGCGACAGAGCTCACCCAAACATCCATAAAACATGGCGTAAAGTCATAACGATGAGGACTCAGCGGACCCCATCCCTCCTTGTTACCGCATAGCGGCTGTGATCTAGATTTATCCGCCGTGAGATATCCGCTACCAAGCTGCTCCTGCAATGCGCGGAAACCAGAGAAGGAGCCTGTCTTGAGGATGCTCTGCGATGAGCTAACGACCATGACCGATACGTGATATATTTGTATACTTTGTGTACTGAATCCCTCGTTCGATAGACGATAGAGGTTTCAGAGGTGGTGATATTTGTGTATGGAAGAATAATTCATTCGTTCTGTAAAACAATCAATGATGGAAGTGGCAGAGGTTGAATGATTTTGTTCTGATGGGTACGGGACAAACCACGGATTTAAGCTTTGACAGAGAGGTGAGATCCGATTCCCTTAACCTTACAAAGCAACAAAAAATTGTTTAAAGATAATGCGCGTCAATACGAATTTATCAAATGTCGGTCTGATGCGAGTAGTAATGTATGTATCAGTGATCAATGTGCTCTTTCCAAACACTATTAACCTTTAGATGATGATTACGGCACTCATCATACTCGTATGCATGAAGTTTTGTTACTGGCACTGGGTTTTTGAGAAGTTGAGCATAATTTTCAATCTAACAATCTATAATCTATAATCTATCACCGTACTCAGACGTCATTGGACCTTGTGTCAGTTGCCTATCATATATGGGAGCCTTTCTCTGTACGTAAATTTATTGCTTACACATCTATATGACTATGCCTGTAATCCCCCATGCGTGTAATGCGAAATGGAAGTGCTCTCGATAATTGCTATTTTGATATGTTCAACTACCAATTGGATAATAGATCTTTCTTTCCAAGATACAGGGCAGATAATAAATAGAGAGGATTTCTAGATTTGTAATTCTGGAAATCCGGTGAAAGTTACAGAGTGTTTATCAGGAGGGTCCGGTCAAGGCTAGAAGCTTTCCGTATGCATCATGACCCGATCTTCAAGGATGTTAAGTACTGTAGCGGGGCAAGAATGTGTGTACCTGAATAATGAATAGCTTTCTATCTGCAGAAACCACATATGAAGATGATAAAGGTGTACTTAGGATTTGTTTCTCGAAAAGAGGTTGGGTAAGAAAATATTATCCCAAAACGCCATAAGCAAAAAATATAAGGAAACATCCCAATTTTAGCTCTAAGGATAATCCTCCGACTATTTCCTGTTAGAAAACAGGAGACTATAAAGCAAAGCTACCGACCGTCTCCAAAATCCCTGGTTCTCCCAAACGCGAAGAATAAAAAGGGGTAAGTCAACACTCAAATGCTTGACACAACTGTTTGTAAAGGGTATCATTTTATCGTAGTGTGACCAACAGTGTAGGAGAAGGCCGCCCAACACTCTCAAGACTCCATCATCTAGTTATCAGAAGGACCTGCATCTTCCTTCTTGGGTGCCAATCCAGCACTCTGACATGTCTTCTTCCACGTCTCAACCTCTCGCCATGCTCTCTCACATTCCGTCTTCAACTTGTCGTTGCTTGCACTGAGCTCCGCGATGGCTTGTTCAGTCAGAAGCTTCTCGAGTGTCCATTTCTCAATGTTTTGAGTCTCGTTCTCCTTAAGTTGAGTGATGAATTGAACAGCTCTTTGTAAGATCGATCCTTTGTTCTTCTCACACCCTGGTACAATCTTGGCTAATTCATTGATGCCTTCATTGATGGTTTCTCGGCGGCGCCTCTCAACTAGGAATGGTCAGTATGAGAAAAGAAAGGGTGAACGTGTAATGGAAACTACCTTCTTTGTGGTTATCCTTTCGGACCTTATGCCATTCATCAGAACCCACAACAGGCTTTGAACCAGAACTTCGATTTTGAGGTTGGTGTTGCTGTTGTGAATTATCCATGAAGCTGTTGTCCGGTTGCTGGCTGTTATCCATGAAAGATGAATCCTGGTGGCGATCGTTCTCCGATGCTTGAGAAGCAAAAGAGACATCTGTTGGTTGTGGAATGGTCATGGTTGGATAGATTCCAGCAAGTGCCGCAGCGGCAGTAGAAGAGGCGTTGGCATGATCTGCGGCACCATTTTGATGGTCGGGATGAATTTGCTGGTTGTGTTGAAGGTTGGCATAATTTTGCAGGGCTTCTACATCACCGATCTGCTGATTGACCAACGATTGGTCACCGGGGTCATTACCAGAATTCGGAGAAACACGCTTGTTGTTAAGTCGCCTCGTGTCATCAGCTGATTCGGAGTCCCGCTTCCGCTTTTGTGCAGTGTTGCTCATATTAGCATTCTCTTCTCGCATAGCATTTGCAACTTCCTGCAATCCTGAATGTTCAAGGTCCATGTCTGCCATTGCGATAATCTGGTGTCCTCGTGACGAGCCTTGCACGATGATTTGTGGGGGATTTGAGGAATTAACAATCGTAAGGCGCAGATGACCTCGAGGGGTTGGTAGATAGATTTAAGGCTGAACTTGATCTTTCTCGATTTAATGACGTGTCTACCGAGGCTGGCACAAGTGCAACAAGAGTGGTCTTCTAGTGCAAATGGGACGGCTGCTACGGAAGCAATGAAGACGTATCGGTGACTCGCTCTGATGCTTCGAAGCGCTCAGCTGCAGTAGTTCGTCGCCGTGATCTTCGAAACGAACGTTTTTGTGTCCTTCGAAGTCGTACCTACTAGGTCAGCACGTGTCATTGCAGATAAAGTATCACATAGCAATTTAATCAATCAATCAATCAATTCTTGATAAGAAAATGAGATATCAGTAGAAATTTAGGTGTTGATGAGGTTGAGGTTGCGCTCTCTTTTGAAATGCTGCAACTTCCGATTGATAAAATCATGATCATAGATCAAGCTTTTTCGTAGACATATGTACAACAATTATTGTACTTTACATTAATTGTTGTACTTGGGAGTAAACAGGAATAATGAGATTTTGGTGAACATCGCAGGTAATAGTGCAGTTACAATATGACATTGATATTGACACTGCTCTGCGAGATATGATCAAAATCATGGGAGGAGGCATTTTCTGTGTGTTTGCGGATCTGGTGATTTATGAATTGCAGATGTTTTTGACCAACGGTAATGCCCGAACAATCCTTGTTGCGTGGAATTGAACACCGCAAAGGTTCCACGAAAGATAACCTTTTTTTTTTCTTTTTCATAATGTGCAGTGGCGCTTCTGACAAGTTGTAACGGATGGACGCAACGGACAGGCACAGATTTGAAAATAAATTTGATCGATCTTTGGCGCTTTTTTGGGGCGGATGGGTGTGGAACTTGATTATGAAATTTCACGCACCTTCTTTTTTTATTATGACCTAAGGTTGAGAAGTAGGTCAGTGGTGATCGGTGGTGATGGGTGGTGGTGGTGGTCAGTGGTCGGTTGTGCTTTTTTTGTTATCTTCTTCCTCCCTTTCCTTGTCCGAGGCTCTTCAGAATGCGACAGAAGTGATTTTGATATTGTTATATCCCCAATCACTCCAGTTATCGATGAAAAAAAGAGGTCAGAGCTATGAAATTATCAGCAGAAGACTTTATCGATTATGATTAATAGATTCATTTAGATGATATCGTTTCATTGGGGATGGGGAAATATCAAAATACACACCAGGTCAGATGATGTTGTTAAACGTCCAGTCAATTGATCACGAGTGATCAAAAACTGCAATGTCACGAAAACAAAGGTCGAATATCCTTACTAGGTTATGAAGGCCGAACTGAGACAGGAGAGAACACCCTCAGAGAAATGGATTGCAATTCAAAAATCCTGGAATAAGTTACTTGTCTTTTCGAGAAGTTCTTGGAGTTCTTGTGTTCTTGTTGATCGATGGATGGATACACGTGAAGAAAAGATCATGTGGAAAGGTAAAGAGCGAAAGCTCGTGAAGAGATTATGAGGGGCTTCTTGAACGACTAGATTGTAAGAGGTTAGATCAATGATAGGTTTTTGCCTTAGGTTTGCATATGGAAACAAGTACAGTAAGCATTAATTCAGATTGTTGTCTGTGCTTGAGGACTTTGGTGCTTGGCACGTGTTTGGTGGGAAAAGCATGGTTACCTAATTGTGCATGATTACGGTAAGTCTAGGTATTCCATGTGACAGCCATTCCAACCATTGTTTTGAAAACTTGGTCGCGGCCCCGCCTGTAAACAAGATATTTTTTGATAGATATAATCGTAGAACTCTACAAGCTCATCATCCACATTTCAAAGATTCTCACATGGTCCTCCAGTTTCTTTTCCCTTTCCCTTCCATAGCATCCCAGAAATCCGCTCGAGTCCCTCTGCTTGCTTCATGTTGAATGCCGGAATGATAAGTTTACTCGCTTGAACGAGTGTTCAATGATGGAGACAATGAGACGAGTTAGACAAATTAAGAAATGGCCCAGTACAGATCGCTTTGAAATCTCTCGAGTTTTGAATAAATTTAATCTTTTGAAAATGCTTTAGTTATTCTATGGATGTTTCTTTCTACAGATATTCAATACCTGACACGGTTCCGAGTATTGACATGATTGGGCACGCTGGGATAGATGAGAGAGGGCCGCCGAGCAAACTTACAGGGTGGGCCAGCCGAGGAGGACTGGGGATGATAAATTTGAGAATGAAGGGACTGAAGAGAAAGCGGTGGGGGATGTGAAGGTGGAGAATAGGAGGGGAGAGAGGCAGAAGAAACGAAAGAAAGGAGGGAAGGAAGGAGAAATTAGCACACTGGGTGAGCGGAAACTGGAAGGTTAGGGAGGAAAAGAGAGATAGAACAGTGAAATGATGAATGCTCAAGGATATCAAAGAATAAAACCTTAGGAAAAAGGAACCAGAAGAATGGGCATCTTACAGAAATATCACTGTTCAAGTAAACCCAGAACTTTATCCATCAACATCATATCCTAATCATTCTCCAGACACATCACCCTCCTATTAACCAAGGGAAGAGGAAACAGGAATCCAGCAAGATGCCACAAAAGAACACGTTTATCCAAAGCCTAAAGACATAAAGATACGCCGAATCCGTCTCCATCCATCATCTACATTCTACTTTTCTCATACTTATTTAACCTTGCATTTCATTATGATCATCTGGACTCTGATTAAACATATCCTTTGTTTCATGAATTGCTGTTATATCTATGCTATTTCTCTTAATCAAAGTTGCCAATAGACACGATTCCTTGCCATGAACTGCAAGTTACGAAATCCTGCCACAATAAGTGAAAGGAGAATAGTCAAGTGAGAGCGGGCAGGTTTGGAGCGGATTTATGTATTAGGAGTAGAACTTGAATCGGTTACCCGTATTGTAAAATGGGTGGTTGATTGCTTATACAGGTGGGTAAGAGAAGTCTATTTAAAAGAGTTTATAAGTTGGAGAATAGAAACGAGACACAGTTGTTGGCTGGAAAGATAATAATTGCAGACAAGATGCAATTTTATGAAGTTATTTTGTATGATAATTGAGGAACAATAGGTTGTGAGGTTAGATGTACGATGAAGGGATCATTGAGTCCTTGAGATATAATTACGGTTGAAGTAGAAAATTTCTTTTCATGTGAAGGAATATATGGGACGGATTAGTTTGTTGCAAAGTAAGAGCGGTTGGGAGGAGCTTGGTGAGTAAATAGTAGTAAGGAGGGCAGTGGTAAAGGTTCAGGGCGTTGTAAAGGAGACATAAGGAGTTAGTGGATTTGTAATTACATCATAGGAGTAATTTCGAGTAGTCTTGATATCGGAATACTAATTATCGGAGAAAGAGAGGTATTTCTCTCGTCACCTCTGGAGGCAAGGAGGTTCGGCTATGTGTGCTCAAGCATCTTTAACTAGCTGAGGACAACATATGTTCTTTCCAGTATAGTACGAAGTTACAGTTTCTCGAACCTGGTTTCCTGTCTCAGATTTACGGAGAAGCGTAAAGGCCTACAGGTAGAATATAAGGCGAGTAAGAATATAATAATGAACAAACTGTAGAGCTCGGTTTGCGAGGAAATGAAGGACCCCTTTCATTTAAACCAACATTCAGGAAGAGATGTTCGAAGCGTTGGAAATGTCGAAATATTTTGGGGTAATTGTAGATTCAAAGAGAGAAATCTTGTGACTTCGATATGACTGAGACAAGGAAATTACAAGGAAGAAGGACGGACTTGAGGTATACTTCCATTCTTTCATGGGTAGATCAAGGGATATGCACTGGCATCACATCGAATTATTGATCGTTAACGTGTTGATAGTCAGTGAGAGAGACCACATACTTGAATAAAGCGACCCGTTTTTTTGGCTCGAACTTTGTAAGTATATCGTGGTACTGGTCAAAAGTTTGTGCGATTGGACTCGCTTCCTAGCACACCCGAGCATACATAAGAAGAGGTTCTAAAGGCGCGGCATCTTACCGCCTATAAACTTCACAAAGCTTGAAAGAACGGTGCTATATAGAGTGTCTCAACAGTAAGTTTGTACTCGCTTGGATGAAATAGTTCTAGTAGTAAGGAACAAGAGGATTAAGGAGAATTTGATATATCTGATCCCAAGATATCAGGGGAAAATAAGGACAAATTTCATGGGTGTATACTCGGTATTTGAAGTGAACTTTGAGACTTCTGGTACCATATCCTTCAAGCTCCAGCAATGAAGCCGGCACTCACCAGTTCTCAAACTGATGGACATTGTGGATACCTTCGACAATAATCAACACGGTTTCTTCTGGTCTCTCAATTTGAGGCCACGAAGAAATATTTGTATGTCGTACAGCACTTCCTGCATGCAGGGTTACAACTGAGATGACTGAGAATAGCCTTTGATGTATATTTGCAATACACACCAGATAGTTCTATATCAAAATTATGTCTGGCTATATTATTATAGACAAAATAACCACACAGTGACAAACAGAAGTATAAAGTAATACAAAATTGATTTTAGACTCCATTCAGAAATCCCAGAATACCGCATTTGTAGAAACCATGTGACATGATATCAACGTCGTACTTGGTTGTTAAAGCTATCCGGAACTGATTATCGTACAGTAAGGTTACGTAAAGTTACCGACCGATAAAGCTCCAACGTCAGTAATGTTGTAGATAGAACTTACCTACATATTTATTTGCTACTCCACCCATTCAAAGTATCATAGACTATCCCCAAATTTTCATATGCTATTCTATCCTACTCTTTGATAACTGTGCATTTACTAAACAGGCAATCCCGGATTCCTCTGAGTATTCATTCTTCAAGCTGTGACATCCGCCACTGCTGGCTCGGAGCTATTCATATCTACATTTCTTCTCTACCTCACTCTACTTCTCTGTTTATTTCCTTCTCAACAAAACATTTTCGTTATACTCTTGCACGTTCAATCTCTCTCGAAATGGCTGATATAATTACCAAGCTAAATCCCGACACGCATCTAATTCTTGTAACCATCCCATCTTTCCCGGCCCATCCATCTATCTAGCTAGCTAACCACATCATAGGATCAACCACTTCTCCGCCTCCCCCTCGAACTTCTCCGCAAAAACTTCAAAGTCGTCCATTTTAACCTCGAAAAAGAAAGCGCTAGCGTAAAAGCTACACTCCGCGAAACCACCGAAGCATCTCTAAATCAAAATGCCTCTCCAGACGATATTCTCAAAAATGTTGATTCCATGTTATCTCGGATGCGAGGTCTAAAGAGGAAGCTACAATCATGCGCAGAAGAAGAAAAGAGACTACAGGAACAATCTGCGGCAAGGATAAAACATTTGAGTGCTCTATATGAGATGAAGAGCTTGGACGATGTGAAATATGAAGAATGGAGTCGGACAAGACTGGATCGTCTATTAGTGGATTATTTACTGCGAAATGGATATAAGGATAGTGCGACTGCTTTGGCGAAAGAGAAGAATATTGGACAATTGGTTGATGTGGAAACTTTTGTCCAGATGAGTAGGATTAGAGATAGTCTGTGCAATGGCAAAGTTGCTGAAGCACTGGCGTGGTGTTCGGAGAATAAGAAAGAATTGAGGAAGATGGAGGTAAGGATTCGAAGATTATATTTCCATACATATATACTGATGTTTCTCTAGAGTAACCTCGAATTTATGCTTCGTTTTCAACAATATGTCGAGTTAGTACGAACACAAGATGTGGCGAAGCTGGTTGAGTCGATTGCACATGCAAAGAAGTATCTATTACCATTCCGAGAGAGTTACCCTAAAGAGGTACAGCAAGCATGTGGACTTCTTGCATTTCCTCCTGGTACAAGAGCTAGTGGTTATGGAGTATGTTATCCTTCTTCAGTTGATTCAATATTCCTAACACATTTCAGGAACTATACAGTCCGGCTCGATGGACAGATTTAGCCACACTATTCACAGAAACTCACAACACACTTTTATCCCTTCCATCCGTCCCTCTCCTACAAATCGCCCTCTCTGCCGGTTTGTCAGCTCTCAAAACACCAACTTGTCATTCCTCCCATATTTCCTCCATCTCTCCTGCTTCAACCACCGTAAACACTACATCAGTCTGTCCCATTTGCAGCATTGAACTTAATGACCTCGCTCGGAATATGCCTTATGCACAACATACTAAAAGTCATGTCGAAAGTGATTTGGTGCTTCTTCCAAGCGGATATGTGTATGGAGAACATAGATTGGAGGAACATGGTCGGAAGATGGGTTTGGCGGAGGGTGTATATAAGGATTTGAGGACGGGTGATGTTTACAGGAAGGAGGAAACGAAGAAAGTTTACATCTCTTGATGGATGGTAGTGAGTTAAATAAATGATGGATGCGTTTCTTCAAGTGGTTGATTGCGGGAATTTGGAGTCAGGTGTATAGCGTTTGGATGGGAGTTGAACTAAGATGTTTATAGTATTCGAGGCGGCAGCTTATCATATGCTGAGGAGATAGGTACATAGAATGTATTATTAATCATTAAATGCAGCTGCTCTTTCCTGAATGACATTTATATCTATATCTTTAAGTTTTAATTTTATTTCTTTTTATATTCTTTTATTTAAATGGTTCAAATAAAATCATCTATTTACTATCAATATCTATCTACCTACCTAATAAATATTAACCCTCTCGCTCCCCTTTCTTCTGTAGTTCATATCCCTCGCTTCCTGCATCCCTCACTCATACATTCATACATATAAAACCTCACACATAATAATAAATAAATAATATTAAACATACCTACCTACCTACCTACCTACCTACCTACCTACCTACCTACCTAGTAAGATTACATTACATTACATACATACATCACCAATCCCTTCCCAAAGTCATCAGACATAATATACTTAGGTAACATAACATAATATGATATGATATAACATAACATGAACATATAATTAATTCATCAATCACACTCTTCTCTTCTTTTTCTTAATATCTTCTTCCACTTCCTTTTTCTCTTCCTCTTCCCCTTCCGCTTCCCCTCCATCTACCCTACCTCTCTTTCATTTTCATTTTCTCTTTCTCCACATCCACATCCACATTATCTCTTTCTCTCCATTCTTCAAGCAAACAGCAAACCACAAACCGCTAAAAAGCTTTTTCCCAGAAAAAACAGAATAGTCCATCACCATCACCACCATCACCACCATCACCATCACCATCACCATCACCATCACCATCACCATCACCATCATCATCATCATCATCATCATCCATGATCTCGCAATCAATATCAGTAGTATATGAAAAGCAAGTATCAACGCCCAATTATGCCATTTCAAAATCCATAAAACAGATCAATTATTCTTCTCCTTTCTTTCTTTCTTTCTTTCTTTCCTGCTTTCTTCCTTTCTTCCTTCTCGGCTGCTTGCTTGCTTGCTTGCTTTTGATCTTCTCCAAAAACGCCTGTGCGACAAAAATGCAAAGGGGTATAAATTGCTTCTCTTTCTCTTTCTCTTTCTCTTTCTCTTTCTCTTTCTCTTTCTCTTTCTCTTTCTCTTTCTCTTTCTTCCTCTTCCTCTTCCTCTTCTCCTTCTTCTTCTCCTTCTTCTCCTCTTCCTCCATCATCGCCTTTACAAGACATATCTTAGACCGGACATCCCTTCATATATTACATCAACCACCATTACCACCACTATCACCACCATTCGATCTAAACACTCTCCATTTGACTATTCCCTTGATATGTAGTTAAGAATTCCGATTCAGGTGGCGCATCCATATTCTGACTATTTTGCGAAATTCCAGAATTTAATCTTTCTGATTCCGGAATCGTGGCTGGATATGAAATTTCCGGATCAGGGACTTGGATATCGAGCTATTTGCAACACATGGGTTAGACAATCCTCATCAATTCCACAAATTATGATCCCAATAGAAAGAAATCCGAGAGAAAACTTACATTCATGTATCCCGTTCTCCTCAAGCTCACAATTTTCGGAGCTGTTCCCGGTTCCTTGGCTCTTGATTCCATATCTCTATTCCATTCCTCCAACCACATTTCCACCCGATTTAACCTGGATTTTACACCTGTCCATCCTAAATCATCCCACATCCAACCCGTCACTAATCCCATTACACCATCGAAAATATTCCTTGCTCCCCAAGGATTAAATGCCGGTATTAATTCACCATTAATTCTCTCAATCAACCCTCTAAATTCCTGTTCTGTAACACCCGCTGGATCCAAAATCTCTGGATATAAATTTGAAAACGTAGGCGCGAGATCTCCCTCCACCATCCAATCTCGACGAATGCGTATTATGCGCGTGGTATTATATAAAGGTGATGAGAGTGGAACATGCGGATTCATATGTGGATAACATGGATGTTGAGGACCCCATTCATCTACATCATCGCCTTCTCCCGGTTCTTCCCCAACTATCGATGTACCATTTGAGGATAATGCGGGACCGATACCGCCAGGTAATGATGTATTTGAATCGTTCGCATGAGGTATTGGTGATGTTCCCGATGCATTATATGGATTGAGAGTATTGGGACCGCGCTCAAGGTCCATAGACATAGCTGCTCTACTGAAATCGAAAGAGATACCCGAAACAGGTGTCGGAGTAAGTTGTCTTCCCTCCGGAGCTCTTCCCGTAAGTTTTTCCAACGTCGTTGCAACTGTGATCGCCGGCTTATCCTCCACCGCTTTTCCTTTCCCTTTATCGAGCTTTGGTCCAGTGGTAGGCGTAAGAGGGAAATCACCGCTTTTTCGGCTTCGCGCAAGATCGATGCTTACAGTTCTTGGCAAAGATATTCGATGCGAACTCAATGAACTTCCAGCCCTATCAACTTGTAAACTTGCCTTTGTAGATGCGGAATGTCTTTGTTGTCGTTGTTCCGGTAATGTCAATAATGGATAATCACCTCCCGCACCAGCTCCCTCTCGCAAATTCGATATATCTGGATGTTGAAGCGGTATCGCAATAACCGGTTGTCCTTGCGGTGATTGAGTTTTTTTTGGAGTCTGCGGATATGCTCTTGGGGTTGAATTTGTCGGATTCCACAATCTGGATGTACTTGGTCGTCTTGGCCTTCCACTCACAATACTTCCCGAGCCAGCACGAGATCTAAAAGGATTCGGAAAATTCTCGATCGCACCGGTATTCACGGTAGCTGGTAAAGCGTTCCTCCAACTCCACCTCGTTGGACTACTTATTCGAACTTGTGGTTGGTCGGGAGTGGATAAAGCTGGAGTGGGCGATGGATATGAAGGCTGATGACTTGGTGAAGGAATTCTCGCGTTTCCAGTCGCTGATGGAGGGGCATTTGCTCGATTGGTGGTTTCTATGGTGGATGAAGATATGTCGGTCGGTAGACTTGATACGTGTGACGCCGTTGGGAATTTGCGGCCGGATTATTGGCCGCGATTGATAAGCGTATTTCTTTCTTCTCTGCAATCTTTTCCTCCTCCTCTTCCTGTGGTTTTATTAATATTAATATTATAATTATTAGTATTATTATTATTATTCCTGATTGATATCTATTATAACGACCTCGCAGTCGTATAGATATCGAAATTTTGAAATATGGATGAGCTTTCAATGGAAAGGATTCTCTGTCGGGATGTGAATAGAGATTTGTACTAATGCAATGTGATGCAGTCGGATAGGAGTCCTGCAGGAATTGAAGAGTTTGATTCGCTTGTTGAGTTAAATGTGATGAAGTGCCTGATATTTCAGTCATTTCAATCATTTCGTGTTGAAAGTTTCTAGAGATGGAAAGTTCATTTCTTCTGTGATGTGAATATTTGATATTTGTATATCTTTAGGAAAGTAATATATACCGTATATATGAACTCGTGTATGTGTGTATGTGTATTTATCTGTGTCTGTGTGGTTCAAGACGTTTCAAAAGATTTGGTATGATATGAATGAAAGATGTATAAGAGAAGAAGAAGACAGCTGAAGAGTCGACTCGCCGCTCGGTAGGTAAGGGATAGAAGAGTCAAAATAGAACAGTCTAGTTGCATTTATGCCGTCATCAAGGAGGAATTGGGGGTTTGAGGGGAATCAGAGCACAGTAGTACAGAAATCCACGGACCAAAGATTGAAGCCAAAGATATCTTGTGAGAAGAAAAAATAGAAAAGTAGAAGAAAGGTTAGTTCACAGACCAAAGTCAATATTAATGGCAAAAAAGGAATGAAATGTTTGTATATAAATGAGATCAATTCATTCCAAAAGTTCACCTACCTGGTAATGTATCGTATCGCGTCACCACGTAGTATTTCATCCCAAGTTGTATCTTGCCAATAAATTACTTTGTTATATCATCTCATCCATAACCCTGGGTCAAATTGTCAATAGATAAATGATGGTTAATTGCCTTGGAACACATGGGACACCTAGAGCTCAATACCTTGGTATCCATCAAAATGATATTTTTTCATTTGGTTGCATGATTATCACTTGAATATTCATCTCTAGAGTCTAAAGATATCAAAGACCAAGATAGCATAGCATAGCACAGCAATACGAGTATAACCAAGCTTAATACAGTCAGCTAGGTACGTAAATACCGGCATTACCGAAGTATGTCTAAATCTGCCCTAAGCATATTGAAAAATCCACCACAGCTCAGCTCTAAGAAACTTTATATTTGTGCTCTACCCTCACAACCTCTCAACTCTTTACAAAAGCAACCATCACCAAGTTCCCGTCCAGGATTCTCAATTATTGATATTGATTGGCTATTCGTAATAATAACTAATCATAACACGCAGAAAATCTTTGGGCATATTTTCTTCATCCATTTCATTCAATTTACCTATTTCATCTACCTCATCTATCTAATTCATCTAACCATTCATGCTAAGCTCGAAAGTCAGAGCGCACATATTATATTTCATATTTTATATTTCATATTTTATATTTCATGCAGGACCTAGATCTATCTATGTGACTGTACCCCCATACTCCTTACATATCAGTACTCATATTCGTACCACAACCTTAATAATATATATATTACAACTACAATTATATTCCACCATTCCATCCATTCCAATCCTTAATCCTCCTGATCTCCGATATCTGATCTATAGGTTACAATCACCAAAATTTCCAACTCCCGAACCAATCCCTCGGAAATGAAATGAAAGCCTCATCCAAAAATCATCCAGCTCCTCTTTTCCCGAGAATTCAACCTTTACCCCTGAGACTAACCGGCTAAGCCTATTATCACTCCATCCTAGCGCCTCCACCAGCCAAAAGTCAAACTCGCAACTCAAAATCCTTTTTCATTTTTCCTACACCTCAATTACATGCATACATGATATTCAAATTTCACAATTTTGATTACTGGAGTATCTCATCCAAGATTCATCTCTTTTATTCATCTTCACTAACCAAAACACTAACAAAAGCCTTCAAAGTTCATTCAGCCTTGTACCAATAATACAAGGATACATATCACGAAGTTTGCTTCACTAGGGTACTTTTAGAGGACAAGCAAGTATGCAGTATGACGTTAGGTCTCATCTCATACCATCAAAGGTCTCAGCTATAAATTATCATCCAGCTAACTAACCTAATCATAGCTAACCTAGCAAGCTTAGCAAGCCTCGCTGAGGCTCCAATAACCCTACTTAGGTTACCAATATTTAACTCCGGGCCTAATTCATCTGATCTACTTTGTAGACTTACCCTACGGAGTATATTTATAAGTTAGTTGTATCGGTCTCTATGTTGTATCTTAAATATGGCATGAGAGAGATGAATATCCGACAGATTCGACTAAAGATTTACGGAAGTGTCTGTATCCGTATCCATGCCATTATCATGTACATTTTTCCACCTCGAAAAATGTAAAATGTAATCGAGTAATCGCAAATCGGAAAGAATTCTATTCTAATTTACATAGTATCTATTACCTGTGATATTTCTCATACCGAATAACCAGTGTGCTAACTACGTTATCCCATCTCGTGATCCATCCATCCATCATCTCAATTAAAGAACCCAGAAAACAACCCAGTATCATATCATACATACATACATCATATAATATAACATCCCACCTTTCCACCATCCACTATCCACTATCCACCATTCATCATCATCCTTCTCTTTGCTTTAACAAAACCCCCTCCCCCTAATTTCCTTCCAGAACAAATTTTCGAAGATTGTGGATCCGTCCTCACTGCTCAGGAGATTACCCGCCCACATTAACCTATGTACATAACCTATCTATTCTTAGTACTTACATTATGTTCGGCAATAGGGCTAGCTAGGTAGTAGGATCAAGAATCTAGAGGAATGTTAGATGTGAGATGTGAGATGTGAGATGTGAGGTCATTATAAGCAAGTAAGCAAGCAAGCAGGCAGGCAAGTAACTGCCGAGTGATTTGTGAAGAATGATGAATGATATTGGGGTGGATGCGATGCGATCGGATGGGATGGATGAGTCGGATTTGGATTTAGGTATGAAATCCATTTTATCCTTATTCTCAAAGGTTACCCTGGTGATATACTCACAATCCAAAAATCGCATGCACGTAACCTATTATGATGTTTTGCATTTCGTGTGTGTGTGTGTGTGATGAAATAACTTAAAGTATATATATACGTATGATAGATACTGTAGGTAGGTAATTACCTATACTTGGAAAAAATTCCTAGCTGGAGCTATTCATCCATCCATTCATTCATTCAAATAAATCACTTATAAGCCAAGTGAGTCACATCCCACGGGTATCTGATCCATCCATCCACCCATCCATCCAGACCTAGTGTACCATTCGTATCTGATAATACATTTCCCAATACCCAGTGCCGTCCTATCCAATCCCAATCCTATCCCATCGTCCTGTGCTCCAAATCATGTGTCCCATTATCCTCACCAGAGCGTAAATATATATGTATATACAAGAAAAAAAAAGTTTCCGCCAATAGGTATCTAGACTAGCAGGAGCTAGATATCCAGCTATTGCGCATCATCCATCCATCCTTCCATCCGTTCAGAGTTAACCATTAAATAATTACCCATATCCTTCACCCCATCCTCATTTTCTCCCTAAATCCCCTTCCTCGCCTCATCCTGCATCCGACTCAACATCTTCCTATGCAACTCCTCCATTCCCCCTACATTCCCACCCTTCCTAACCCTCTCATCCCACCTCTCTTCCCTTTCCTCCCTCTGTCTCCTCTCTACTTCCCTCCTCATTCCCTCTACCCTCCGTTCCTGCCATAACATACTCCTCCTAACTTCCAAGGTCTCCACTTCCTTCTTCTTCTGTACTTGCACATCATTCGCTATACTCTGTCTCCAACTCGCTAATTGCTGTTCTCTCACCATCGGGCTTGGGATCGCCGATTTTCGTTTTGGTTGATGCGAGTTAAAGGTCGCGTTAGGTGTGATTAAGGGTTGAGAAGTTGATTGGCGTATGAGTTGGCGACGATGGGAAAGTGGGATATCGTCGTCTTCGGGAAGGATGGGTGATGAAGTGCTGATGTGATGGCGGCCGAGGGAATTACGAATTGACCCAGTTTCATCATCCATTGGAGAAGGTGAAGCAGAGGGTGATAATTGATATTGTCCGGGAGTTTTCATGGAACGTGTGGGCGACTGTATTGCAGGAAAATAAGATGATCGGTTGCGTAACATTGTGTCACGTTTACCCATTAAAGTATTAGAACCTCCAAATGGAGGAGAAATAAGTTGAGAAGAGTGTTTTTGTGAAGGTCGTGTTCCTTTTCCGGGTGATTCGAGAATGAGCTCTGGAATATTGGGATTTGGAGAATTACGTGCTAGTCGTTGCGATGCGTAACCTCCCAATGATTTTTGCGAGGAGTTTCTTGTCGAAACATCATGTTCGTGTACTTTAGCAAAAGGCGTGGTATTTGATTGGGTCGAGCTCGATCTAGTTAAACCTGGAGTGGTTGATTGCTGGGAAGATGAATGTGGTGCCGGAGGTGGAAGAGCGTCATGAGCTGTTTGTTGAAGTGCTTCAACATCCACAGGAACTGCCGATTCTGATTTGTGGTCCTCAGGAATGTTCTCGGAGATATTCAGTTCTTCCAACTGTGGAGAGTCTGCATGACTTAGGTGTTTTGCCCACTCGTTAGTACGATATGACATGACGACCTTTGAAAGTTGAGAAGGTAATCGGTCTTTCGTGAGTGTCGCAGCTTTGGTATCAGGTGCGGATGGGACAGATGGCTCTGTCTTAAATTTTGATTCGGTAACATCCTCGTTAGCTTCAGAACTTTCTCCGCCCTCGCAGTCTATCGTGTCAGCTGCCAGATCCTCAATTGCGGCTAAAGGCTTCTGTTGCGACAATGAGCTCTCTGAAGACGTTTGGCCTCTAGGAACGTTGAGGATATCAGTAGCAATAGTAATTCCTGACTCTGGCCAAAACTCAGATTTTAGCACGATATCAGGCTTCTCAGTAGCAACTTTATTAAGGCCATCTTCGGAAGTTGGTTCATTTAGAGACAACGAAACCGTTTGTTCAGGTGAATCTGCCGGTGCTTCACTTGTCGTCTCAGTTTGCGGTACAAGACTTTGCTCGTTCTGTTGAGTTTCAGTTACAGGGATTTCTGCATCTGGTATCGCTGTATCTTGATCCAAAGATGAGCGTATACTTCTTGTCTCCCTATCTTCGTCGTCACTAAGATCATCCATAGTTGCTGCAACGGAACTCGCCCTATCGTCTTCATTGGCATAAGGAATCACTAAATCTTCATGCACATCAACACCTTGATTCCAGTCGCCTTGAGATTCCCTTTTTGATCGAGTAGAGAGCTCTTCCAATAATGCAGAGTTGCCGCTGTCTTCATCCGGAGAAGTAGCAATGGAAGAGCGATCATCCTCCACTTCGTCTTCTGGGACCTTGAAAGGGAGAGGCACCACCTCCGGCGCGACTGTGATTTCTGTAGTAGAGGTCCCATTTTGAGGTTTCTGGGAAGTCTGATTTGCTAGGTGAGATTTCTCATCCATGTCAACAGCAGAAACTTCATCGCGAACCAAACTTGTTATTGTTTGGGACGCATTGGATGCTTGACTAAGTTGAGGCGATGGCGCAGAATGATCACTCTCAGGCTGAACATCTCGGGCGACGCGCACTGTAACCGCCCCATCATGCCCATTTCGATTAGGCATAATAAGTCCTGTTCTATGCGAGCGGGTTGGCGAAGATATATCGGACATTTCAATTTCTCTTCCATCTAGCTCCACGATGGAAGTAATCGTGGTAGCGGGACTGAGTGTTGGCCTTTCCATATCACTTACTCCGGAATCCCGTGCTGGTTCATCTACGGATTCGATTTTAATGTTATCACCGTATGTTTTCTCCCATTGTTCTTTTTCTGCGATGTTTTGGTCCTCAATTCTTTTTCCCACATTCATTTCCTCCTCTTCTAGGACCCTGGTACTTTCTTGTCGCTCTTCAATTCTTTCTGCCCGGCGATCTTGGATCATCTTGTGTACCTTTGACTGAGACACTAGACCAGCTAAGAATACAATAAAAATTGCGGCAATCTCGACACGAATTCCCCTTGTTACAGGATACGTAGTCGCACCGAGAGGAAATAGATTTTGGTTCAAGTTCCAAATATAAGCCCAAAATTCTTTCAGGCCTGCTCTACTGAAACAATCGATTCCGAGAACGATGGCTGTAGATCCAGCAAATGATATGCACGCAATCAATCCATATGTTCTGGTGTAATGGCTGAAAGATAATGAGTAAGCCCCAATGCTGATGACCGCAATTAATACCGATTTTCCACTTGTTGAGGCAACTAGTCCGCCAGCCTTCATCACAAGTAGCCACATGCTGAAACAGAATCCTCCTAAAAGACATCCGAGGCCTTCGGCCATCTCTGAAAATATCAATGAGCATCCTCCAATTATAAGCCCAGGTAGTACAACTGCAACAACATATGCTCCCTGCACCGCGTTGCTAACAGGTAGATTCATAACATATAGGATTAATACCGTTATTGCAAGGCTGACAAGGTAAGCTGTGGAAAGAGAGATGTGTAGCCATCGGTTTTTGACTCCAACTAAAGTATATAATGCGCCCGTGGCGACGAGAATGACTCCTGCAATAGCAAAGGCTGGTGTGATTTGCGGCTGAAGAGGTAATTGGCCGGGCGTTATTGTAGCTGCTATCTTGTCAGTATGTTGAAATGTAGAGAAGGGTAGGTATTTATACAATTGAAAGCCGAATCTGTGACAGGGATAGTTGTAGCTGAGTCACTTGTTGAGGAAGATGAGGCAGTAGAGGTCAACATTGTACTCGAACCTGACGGAGTCGTTGATATTGACACTGAAGTTGGCATTGACGAAGAAGCACTTCGCGAGTGTGTTGTGGTTGAAGTTGCTGTGGGGCTTTCATTGCTTTTTCGCGGACCTTTCGCGCTACTTGAGATCGACGGTGACGTGGAAGTGATCGTCGAAGATAGAGCAATGGAGTCATCGCGCTCCTTAATCCTAATATCCCGTGGTGCAGCGAATACCCATTGAATAGAAATCCCCAACACCAACAAGAAAGAGCGCTTGATCTGCATTGTATCCACTCTCACGACTGGTACAGGACACCTATCGCTGTATCATGAGATCGAGAGAGTAGCCCTGGTAGCACAAGACACTATGACCGAAGCTGGTCTCAATGTGTGTGGTGTAGTGAGGTGTATCGTTTTGAAAAGTGCATGGGTATAATGAAAGGAAAATACCAATATTGAAATAAAGGAAACGAAATAACAGTCACAATACAAGAAGAAACGTGTAACGAATGTTTGGATGAGGACAAAGGGCAGTGAGGTAATAGACCCAATAGTTCATCCGGGTAAAATGATCTTCAAAGGTATATTATACGGGGTGATGTAAGGTCCGTTACAAACGAGGAAGGTAAAGGTACTTAACTCTAACCAAGATGCTAAGTGTAGGCGCGGAGGCGTTTATGAGAGATTACGATGTCCGATGAGGAATCGCCGGGTGGGTTTGTGCATGGTTCTCATGTGTTTTTAAAAATCAGTGTGCCCGCGATGAACGATTGATATGGCATTTCAACGGACCGCGGACCGCGGTGATCTACTGCAAGGTAGACTTTCCTTGGGTGGTGCTGGTTGAAGCAGACCCATTAACGGATACTTTTTATTCTGCAGCTTGACATAATCGCCGCCTTAACATCACCCTGCACTTACAGGAAGGCGTGCAGCAGTACCAAAAAATACGATGCGTGAAAGTAAATAATTGGATTGTAGGGGTCACAAGCAATGCGGTCCAGTGCCACGAAAGTTGAGGTGATATTTTCTGGATGTCAAAGCCCCGTCCGAATCTCATGGAGGGGTATGAGACTATGAGTGGTCGATACTCGGTGATTCGGAGAAAATAGCTTGGATTTCGGCCCAAAATAAGGATCTTTTCATTTCTTGCCGTATCTAATCTGTCTATCAGAGACGCCAAACAGGAAATTTGTGACCTGAAGTAAGTTCAAAAGAGTAAAGATTCCACGTAGCGAGATTAGATTGATATCAAATCGGACCTGTGGGGAGGATGTGAGTTAGCATTGACCATGTTGTGGGCTTAGTGGTGAGTGTACTTGTACTCCGTAACCTTAGTTCAATGATCGATCCATCATCAAATTTTCTTTTCAATATGTAATAAACTTCCCCCATCCAGCAATTAGGTGGTCTGTTGGTTGGTTCTATTTTCCTCTTTCTCTCGAAAAAATCCTGCTTTTCCTGTTTCTGATCATACTAACTAACCATATAGTTGGCCAGATAATTGAAGCCTTCCCAAGGTTCAAAGCAAGTTGGCGGAGTGAGAAAAGGGAATATAAGCATAAGCTATACATTGCATAACCGGTACATATTGCTTTGAAACGATTCAGATTGGCTTGACGGCATTTGCTTGACGACACATATTGCTTGACCAGCATTAATCAATTCGTATTCCGGGAATGGTTTCGAAAGGACAAGGAAAACCTGAGCAGATGGTAAGGTTAGGCTGAGGATGGGTAGTAATTCCGGGACTTCTTTCGATATTTTCAAGGAATCTATTCTCCGTAAGGAATGGCTTCAGGTACAGGAATTTTTAGACTCCCTTCATTTTCGATCTAATCCGCAATGTGCATCCTAATCCCGCTCGCACATTGATAGTTTTTCCTGGTGTTCATCCGACCTATCATACTTTGAAAAATTACAAAAAAAAAGTGTCCGTTTCGTGTAAATAATTACTTCAACACGTCAATGTAACGCGCTGCTCAAAGAATAGGGGATTCCCATTCAAATCTGTGATACAAAAAGATTTCGAACCCCCTTGGTCGTGTTTCATGATGTGAACGGGGGCTGTGAACTTTGAAGAGCAGTACCTCATGCGAAGTGATTGTGACTCTGATGAAGCATGCAATCCATACCGCGATTCCAATTTCTGCAGATTAAAAAAGTCTGGAGTACATCAAACAGTGTCACAGGAACAAGCGTCTAGAAAGACTTCAACCAAGATGATGGTGATAATACAGAACATCGTAAGTAACACCGTCTCGGGTAGATAATGTTGGTACTCTTCGATTGTCGAATTGACCGCCGCGTACACCGGTCTCTTTACTTGGTAGTCTGTGGTAGCTGAGACCAGCATGTAAAGCATTAAAAGAGGTGGTTGAACTGAGATTCTCTTGGGTGAAGAGATGCAGATATGATGCCCGTATCCGTGATGGCAAGAAGTTATAATTATTTGGGGATCTGCTGGCATGATCTTGAACCTTTCGTGTTCGAAGTTTGAAAGGTTTGGTGACCCATGACGGAACTGAGATATCACAATAATGCCCAAAAGTTGCTTTTAGTCGGCGACCTCCAAGATACCAAGATTCCAAGATATCCTTTCCTGCGAGCTGCATTCAAAGATACCTCGTTCAAGCATCAATCAATAAAAAGATGCGTGCGTTCGATTGCGCATGTAAAGACGCAGCATTCCCAATGATCTCAATGTCCGTTTATCTTGAATGTTGTGGTCTTTGGTCGGAATATCTAGTGAGGAAATGATTTCTCGAAATGGTTCAATTGCAGAAATATGAACAAGTTCCTCCCTAGAACATTATATCACGCCGCATCGCAATGGATTGGAATCAATGGTACAACTGTTGGTACTTATTACTCATTCAATGCTGTGTTTGGGTTCGGGATCTCTATTTGGTAAATAAATGATGGAGCCCTTCCCAAAGATTCACGCAGCACTTCCCAAAGGAATAAATTTTGACTTATACCAATGTAGTGTTTGCAGCCGGAGCTTATACCTGGTAAATAACAAGTGATCTCGAAGGTAATTAATCTTTACTGGGTGGGATAGCCAGGTATGTTGAAATCTTCCCCAGATTTCAGTTCCTCATTGTCTCAGTCGGTAAAAATCCCAGTGGTAAGGTCACTCACTCAGTGCTGGAGAGATTAATTTAGCCTCAGGCACCAAAATATCAAACACCTTCCAAAATTTTATGCTATGCCTGCCGAACGCGAAATCGTAGAGAAAAAAAAAATTTCATATCAACCAATTCACGCTCATTACAATACCACATCTTGCGCATAAACCAAAAATTAAATCATATACTCCTTCAGAATCGCAAATATGTTCGCTCTCCGTCGTAACATTCCCTCTACCCTCTCGCGCAACTTCTCCACCAGCGCTCGCAACAACTCTTTCGCCAAACTCACCCTCGTCGGTCGTCTTGCCGATAAGCCTGAAGTAACTGCCACAAGCCAAGGACAGGAGATTTTGAAATATGCAATTGGTACGAGCAGTGGCAGGGGAGAGAACCAGAAGACAAGTTGGTTTCGCGTAGTGAGCTTTATGCAAGAGGGACCACAAAGAGATTTTATCTCAAGTTTGGAAAAAGGGTAGGTTTTGTTCTTTGTGAGAAGGAATTGATAGGGGTGCCGACATTTTAAGGAATGTTTCCATTCGGCATATTTGAGCATCGATATTCAAAGGAGGGAATCCGACAGTACTTCTGCTGATATATGTTTAGAACCTTGGTGTATGTGGAGGCAGAGGCAACAATGAACACCTACCAAGATGCTGAAGGAAAGAATAAGAGTGCTATGAACGCCATTCAACGTATATACGCCCTTTCCATTATCATTATACTACCCATCGCAAATGTACAAGCTAATCCACACCAATAGAGAGATTCGAGGTCCTTCAATTCAAGAGACACCAAGAACAAGAACAAGAAACAAGCGAATAAAACATCTGGTCATGGCTGCATGAATGGTATGAAAATGGAATGGACAGTTAGGATGTATCAAGTCTTACTTTTCGATTCACGTGTGTATGTATTATTGAACCTGGGCGGCGCAAAGGCAATCTCTGCATACTTTCAAGGCAGTATGCAAGGAGAGATATTGATGAGAATATCATCATTCGAGTCACCTTTCTCAACATGGACATCACAGCTCAAATCAAAATCATGAATTGCACTTGTTTACTTACCCTCAATTATATCCATCATTGCTTAAATTTTAATTTTCTCGTTTCTTATTTCTCAGCGTATAAGAAACAGGCAAAAGGAAAGAATCAACGCGCTGTGTCTACTGCCATTCTTCCTCCATATGAAGTTTCCATCATGAGAGAATAAACCCACTTCGGTCTTGGTGTTCCCTTTAGTAAGGCTTCCTTGTTCTCTTCGGCTTGTGGATATCACAAATGTTGCAGACACAGGAAATGGTGACAAAACAAACTGCAATCTAAAAGGGAACAAAAGAAACCAGTAAGACTCAGAGTGTCGCCGGTGAACCAAGATTCTATTGACCCAGCTGGGCCAGTCTTGCACTCCTTAGAGGCAGCTTTCCAGCAACTGGAGGAACCGCTCTCGGCCTCGTCTTGGTGGACATCTTCGGGTGTTCGGAGTCTCCACACCCCGCTGCCAACCCTCCAGAACAAGGAATTATACCTGGACAAAGTTGAACGCATGGTGAAGTAGAAATTGTCCACTTTTCCTTGTACACCTCGGCCTCAAAAAAGACTACCAAATTCGGTGTTATAGACACCCTAGTTTTGTGATGATCTCCCTCGCAACATCCTGAGGTTCGTTGCGCCCTCTTCTTCAAAATTTGAACCACAGCTACCACAAGCGCATTCTCATCTGTTCCTTCCGAGGTGCGGCAACGCTTATCCAAGCTATGGATCTAATAGTCGTGGCGTCCTTAGCGGAAGAGATACAAATCTTGCTCTGCACATAGTAGTGCGTATTGGGGTTCTTGGTGCTAGTTTTGTGGCCAGACTGACTGACTTCCTCGGAAAAGTAAGCTTTTGAGTGTTTGAAAGATGTGAAATTGTAGACGTAGGCGTGTTATTTTCAAACCCGGGTTTTCGCTTTGATTAGTGGGGCTTTCGGATATGTGCCCTTGGAGAAAGAAGCTGTTTATTGGCAAGAGGAGGGCAAGGACATGAGCGAGGATGATGGGAGAGAGGTTTGGAAGGGGGATTAAATGAATTTAGACCTGGCCTGGAAATGAAATTGATGTTTCATTGGCTTTTGTGTTGAAATGTGTGTATTGCGTTTAGAGAAAGAGGTGACTGGCTGGCTGTATTTAGGTTTAGTGAGTATTGGAATTTTAGAATAGTATGATATAAGGAAGAATGTTAAAAGAGAATATAGCATAGAATAGCATAGTACAACGGAAAAATTAAACGGAGAGTATTTGTTTAATCATTTGCTAGATGGTGAGAATGTTATTAGACATATCTCTTGAGCTTTATTGGTACGGACCTTGATGTCGATATTTCATAGAGATAAATTCTACTAATATTCTAGAAATTTAGATAGTTGATATTTGAGCGTACTCGTTTTGATATCAGCTTAGCTCTTCCTGTTAGCTACTATAATGACTTTGAAATTGCATCAACAGTATTAATTACAAGAAATCTAATAATATCAGATATCTATCTGACCGGGAACTTCCAGAAACATTTCTATTTATCTTCCTGAACAGTAACTATAGCTAGCCGAGATATTTCAAACTAAAGATTCTGTAACGATACTGTGCTGGAGGCAGCGGCTGCCTGAGGTTTCGTCGGTTGGTAGTTATGGGTTAAGGCTCTATCACTGGTATTCACTTGGAAGTGAAGTCGTTACTAGATCAAGTAGAATGTAGGTAAACTAATTGATAACTAAGTTGAGCATGAAGCTCTTAAACTATGAAACTATTCTAACTATATACTGATTCCTTTCCTGGAGCCCTGGGGAGCCTGCGCTCCTGGAGGCTCCATCACGTGATCCCACATGGGCCTCAGGACACTAATCCTGGGACGATTCTTATCTTAGGATAATATTAGACGTGGTTCGTGACAGATTCCTTTGAGTTAAATTCTAAGCTCGTGTACTGGCTATCACCAAGTCAAAGACGATGAAATGGAAACTGAAGATTTAGAATTGTTAATAAGATAGTTTATTTTAAATTAACTTAAATATTTAATTATAAACTGGTATTTATTATTTTCCATTAATATAGGTTTATTTCGTAGACTGGGCTCTAGTGCGGCTTAAGTACAGATTAGAAGGAGTATTTCCGATCAGAGCAAAAGATTTCTATATCTATTAATTATTCTAAGATACTTAGTAAACCACAGAACATCATCTATCTATTCGATGAGAAACCTTCCAGGAAAATTCCTATCATTTTGACAAAGTGAAATCTTGACAACCGACCACCAAAAATGTGCCCTGAATATAGAAAATGGATATAATTATTCCAAATTCTTCACATCCCGCTAACTCGCTTAACGCTTTTTGATCCATCCCATCACCGGTGGACAATAAAAAACTATCAGTGTTGATTGATTCCGCAGGTTTTAGGAACTTTTAGCCTTTGGGATATGTGATTTTACAGGCTAAATTCTAAGATCTTACTTTAACAAAAACTAAATATAGCAAAGTCATGTGAGATTCTGGCTTAATATCTAGCTATATGCTTCATAAGCCACATTGGAGGAAATGTTCTAATACTCAGACGTTGGTCTAATTATTGGGGAGAAATTAGATAAGAGCCACACTATCCATGGAACCAAAACCAGCAGCTACACCACCCTCTTCACTCTTATCACCCTTTGTTCGTAAGAGGTATCCCGCTTCCTCGTTATAGAGAATTTGCGAGGTATTTTGATCCCATAGACATGTTCCATAGATACCGAGCTCACAGATCACACCACCCTTTTCAATGGCTCCGTTGCGGAGAATCATGTTGTGGACGGGTGGTGGTGTGATGATTTCCATGAGGATGTAGGATTTCCAGTGGGATTCAGGGAGTGATTTGAGGAACGCGGGAATGGCGGTGCGGTAAATATTGTTACCGCCGCCTTCTCGTTGGGGCTTTAAGACATATCCGTTACAAAGTTCTGGATCCAGGGCAATTTTGCGCGCTTCAAGTCCTGCTGGAGATTCGTCAAGTGGGAAGATGTTTGTAAATGTATCTTCTAATTTCTCAAAATCCGCATCGCTTGTCTTAACGAAGCGAGTCAGGATTGAAGGGGTAGAGGGAGCTCTTGGTGTAGCAAGTACTTGTTGAACTTTCTTGGCTCCGGCCAATTGAGTCAAGATTGAAGGACATTTGATTGCGTTTGATCGTTCTATCTGGAAACGACCTTCCCAAGCTGATACGTCGGCGTAATCCTGAGGGCCATATCCGGCACGGAGATAGACAACAGCAACCTCAAACTTCTTTGATAGATTGCTTGGGGGTGAATATAAAAGTTCTCTTTCCGGAGTTTGGGCTACTTTTGTATGGGCAAGAACATCGGAGAATGCCAGTCGAAAAACTGGTATACCCTGCTTTTGCAGCTCGTATTCAAGATGTCTCTGATCAAAGATATTTCGTTCAGGCGTCTGAACCAGGAAAACTATGCAGCGATCGTGGTGAGAATTAGGAGCAGAATTTTTGTAGGAATCAAAAGCGTGTGATAACCCTAAAGCTAAGGATGTAGTGCTTGTGTTCTCAGGGAGGTCTAGTGACTTGGTTACATCTTTATCGGAAAAGCTGTAATCACTTAGTGACAAGTATCTAACAAATGGTCAGCAACTTGGAATTTATTATAGCATCAATAAACACAAACCTATGCAATTGAGATGTTTGAAAAGACAATCCTCCAAATGAAGCAGCGATAGTGTTGAATTCGACCTGCTTGATAGTAGGTGTGGTTTCCGGTGTTTCTTGATGGACCATGTAATCAGATCGAAAAAGACCAAGAGAAAGATTCTTCACGATCAGTACTTTCAATTACTTTAAATTGAATGGATGTTAGAGATATTCACCTGAACATAGCCCTCATTCTTGACCTTCAAGTGGACACGCCAAAGTTCGGCAATGAAGTCATCAACTTCAATAATTCTAGGTAAAAAGTCAGAATCATTCTCCAGTGAACATTTGAAATAAAAATGGAACTTGGAATTTCATGAGGTCCTACTCTTGAACGATATCTCCAAGAAAAGACTCATCTTGAGCAATAGATGCATATAAGATGTTATAAGCCTTCTGTACAGATTTGGCTTGTTCAAAGCATATCCGAGGAAAGGGACTTGGGAATAGGGTAACCGGTGCAGTGGTTGCCAAAACACCATGAGGATCTACTTGGTTAGAGACAAATGCTGGTGGAGGCCTCACAGTCAATCCATGAGCTATGGACCAATCTTTGATAGTCACAAGAAGCTGTTGAGATTCTTCGGCTGAAATCTCAGGAGGATATGAAGATGTCATGATGAACGAGCGATTCGGGACAAGACGATGGTGTAAAGTTTCAAAGTGTAATAAAAGACAGCAAGGAATGAGTTTTATGACAGATCTATCCCTTTGAAAATTCTATGATAATGAAAATCTCAGATAATTCCTGTCATATAAATGGGATCTTTCTACGGTCATAAGGTTGAGAACAGCAGATGACAATTCTGAGAGTAATTTGTCATCACAATAACTCCCCCCACTAGGTATTAAAAGCCGCTTTGTAAGTTTTGAAATCTGAACACAAAACGACCCAATTAAATTCATAAGATGTAAAATATGGTTTAATACATATGTGGAGATTTTACTTGATATTGAGGATTAGCTCCAAATAAATGAAGATAGGAATTATGATTGATTTTATTGTAAGGATGGTTGAATTTTGGTATGAGCCTGAGCTTTCCATCTGGTGCTGGTGACCGACCCCACTTGAACAAAATCTTGGTGGGAGCTTCACGAGGCTGAACATTGAAACGAGGCTCTCGATAACGATAAGAAATAGATGAGATAATCACCTATCAAAAAGATAACAAATGGATACCCGCAAGGCTGAGCATTGACTTACCTAAGGTACGGCTAAAAGCTAAGTATTCTGAAGAAACCTTACCTGGATCTTTTCATAAGATCTTAAGCTTGAGGTAAAGTTGAACAAGCCTCCAGGTTAAGATGTCATGGGATTATTCTGTATATTTCAAGCCTACGGAACACTGTAATAGGAGTTGGGACCCCTCAAATGTCCTGTTTCACAGATAATGTGTGCTTGTCAAAGTACCTGACAGTTTCGCAAGGCTGACATCTTATAGCAGCAAGCACGCATTTTCGTGATTGATGGGCGCGAAAGCTCGTGTCAATCTATGGTTCAAAACCCAACTGTTGTTGCTCGAATTTCGATGATTCCCCTCATTCCCTCTCTCTTCTCCTTCAACCTTCTTCAACTTCTGCATCTCTAATCAAGTGCGCCGTCGCAATACTCCTGGGTGATCTTCCGCGACTTTAGAATAATAACTCTAAAAAATTTCATCATCATATCCTTTTAATGCGAGAAGAGATATCCTCTTGTGTTACTTCCTTCTTTTTAACAAAACAACAACCAGTCCGTCTTTTCTCAGAGGCGCAGAACTGAGACTATTTTCAATTTCAAGTCAATACTCTATGTTTTTAATTCAACTTTGACAACTCGGCCCATTATCTACCAATTCACTTACAAGTTCGATCTATACTTAATTTTCAAAGGGAAATATAACTATTGAACTCCTGGGCTTCAGCCTTCCATTTTTACAACACACCACCTTCTCCCAGTGAGCGCATCTATTTCTACCACGCTTTACCTGCTACACTTGCCCTGTTTATCAAAGTATTTCTCCCTTTTTATGGAATCTAGCCTTTGAAAAAAGAGGCGCTAATCTTTGGCGTCATTTATGACTACAACTAACCGTTTCCCTACAGTTCCCAATTCTTACGTTCTTCGTTGGCTATCGCAGCTAGAGCTTTCACTGCCAAACCATTCTTCATGTCAAAAAGCGAATTCTAATCATATCAATACGAAAATGGAGGACGATGATCCTTGGGGCTGGTCAATTGACAGGATAGTTCAAGAGTTTTGCACCGACAAACGATCGTGGGAACTTCGGGCAGCCTCCAGCCGTTTACCAGACCCTGTGCATTTAGAGAAGGTTTTTCGGGAAAATGAAATTACGGGAGATATCCTTCTACTCGAGATTGATGATAAGACACTGCGGGAGGACCTCCAAATATCCAAACTCGGCTGGCGGTCTTTCATTCGATATGGAATCGAGCAACTTCGCGAAAGAAGCGCAAAATACCAGGATTGGTATACCAAAGAACGTGGTTTGGCCAATTCTGCTCTGATTCCAGAGAAATACGGTAGCAGCCTGCCGAGTGTGTCGTCTCATCCCGAGTTCAACTTCACCATTAATTCGACTATACCAATTCATATGCCAGCCGACATTTCTGGTATTCAAAACTTCGCCGGTCTGCAGCCTTTGAAACTAATGACGGGAAACGAAGCTGAAGCGCCAAATTTCAATTCGGATCAAGCTGGTAAACATGTGTCTGATGTATCTGGAGGGCACAAGCGACGGAGAATGGATGAACCTCTTCGCCAAAATCTGGACCGACCATCGGAGAAAAATCTTTCTGAAGCGCTCCTCCTAACACCCTCACTTTCTCCTAATCATTCTTCAACCGAGGAGCATGATGTTCGCAATGGACGAATTCCCCTCAATTCCTCAGATCATGCATCCAATGGCGTGCAACTTGGTAAAAAGCGTAAGCGCATTGCCCCAACGTTGATTACAACGGTCATCGACCAAACAAGGGACCGAACGATACGCACAGAGGCTGATACGGTCCGTATCTACCTCAATTCACAGTTAGATCATGGTTATCTGGGAAATTCGCGGATGTCTGTAGATGATGTTTTCTATGGCAGCGTTGCAGTAGGGCAGCAGATCCCATCTGGCGAAATGGTACTTGAATTCCAGGAAAGGAGCACAATCTCAACTGGTCGTCGTTTGTATATACATAGCCTCATGAGACATTTCCTCAGCGTCAACCCGACAAATTTTGAGCGAAACCAGAAGCCTTTGATGTCAGTTCAGCCATACCGCCTACGACTCACCCAAAACCCTTCATTCACGCTATATCGCTCCAGCTCGGAAAATACAATCAAAGTCACTCGAGAATCGTTATCTTCATGGCCAGATATCAACCCGGAAGCATCCACGGTCAATTCTGGGAAAGCTGGAAAGTCAACCTTCAGTTTCGATTCAAGTGCGGAAGGGGATCTTCTGGCGAATGCTTATGATGATCCCGATGCTCTGAACAAATACAACATGCTCAGGGATGGTGATGAAGAGCTACCATTGTATGGCGAATCTGGTTCAGAGAATGGTTTTGACACGGAAACATGGGAAGCCATAGATGAGGAGGCTAGGGAGATGGCTGCATACATTGAAAAGGAGAAGCAAAAGAACAAATTTCTTACCCCACATGAGGTAAAAATGGCTGTTGATGCAGGTATCGCAGATCTTGTTTCCCAATGGCAAGAAACCAAGCTCCCCAAACGTCGCCAAAAAGCATTTAGACTCTGGAAAAAGTCACGCCGGACAGGTTCAAAGCGCACAGATATTCTAAAAGCACAGCAAGACCTAAAACATCTTGTTGAGAAACGCATCCCCAAACTTCGAGAGAACATCATACTCGGTCAGTGGTCAAACGAGCATCAAGTCCGTCACCAAACTCGCATCATGGAAGCAACTATTTTTGATCGTGAGGATCTGGTCTACACAATTTCTCTTCTCCAGAAGAAGTCTCCCCCTCCAAAACTGACCACAGATATCCCTGTGAAACCTAAAAAAGCTATCCTATCTGCACATGACACTGACTCTGGAGAATCTATACACAGCGAGTCTTCCGGGATCGAGAGTGTCAGCGATATTGGCGATTTTGTTGTTGAGGAACTGGATCTTGCGGATGATGAGGAAGATGTGACTATGTCTGATGACAGTCTCCCAGAAGCTCCCAAGACTCCATCCCGAAAGGTAGCTAAACCAATTTCAAAATCCGGATCCTCCGTACTCCATGATCATACTAGTACAGGGGACCACAATGTGGCTCCATTTTCTGATGATGAAGAACTTGGATCTCCCGAGCCAATGATGCACTCTCCTTACGATAAAGTCAAGTCCGAATCGCCAGTTCCATTATCGACATCCACACCTCAGAAGACTGGTCCTACTGTCATCGACTTGATAACACCAGAAAGCAATCGAGTATCCAAATCAAAGTCAAACTTCAAGTCTACAAGTCCTACCAATCCAATCATCCTTTCGTCCGAATCTTATCGAGATCATCATCTCTTAAGACTATTATCAGATCCAAATAACCCCCCGTCGCTCACGACACCAGCCGCTGTGTCTCGCTTTAATTATAAGACCTGGGAGGACTTCAAAGACCGGGACCGACTCATAGTTACAGTTGTAGACAAGCTTCCCAGCCACGTGCAGAAGTCCCTGTTTGAGCTCATTGCGACAATGGATGATGAAATAAAGTTGCGAGCCCGTGTGGAGGAATCAATAAACCTCGGCCACGAGATCAAGGGCTTGGATGAGCAATTATCCATGGCATTACTGACTCTTGTCAGGCTATTCTGGATTTTTATTGATTGCAAGTTTCACCTTGCAATTGACGGGTGGATGCGTACTGCAGCTAATGCAATTCGCAATGATAACTTCAGCTCCCTTCACTGTTTTAATACACTTTGCACATCATTACAGGGTTATTTCAATCCAAAGATTCGGCTGAATTTCCTGAAAGCAGATATCCCATTAGAATCTGGGCTGGCGTCTGATGACGATGAGGACGGTGAGTCCGAAGGTTCAGTCAAGAGAAAACGTAAACCCGTTAGGTGAGCTACTACACTCTGCTTGAATCACGTCCCATTCGAGACTAATAGACCACAATAGTACAAGTGATAGTGAGGAGTTTTTTGAAGAAGAACAAGAGTCACCAAGCAAGAAGCCAAGAAAATTTTTTGAGGATGCAAATGCTCGGAACTTGCGAGAGCAGGATAGAGCACGAGTAACTGCACAAGAAGAGCGCAAAAAACAACTGCGAGCTAGACTAAGGGAATCTGACAATGTCGGAGATGTGGCATTGGACCGTCACATCATCAATGAGGGAAAATTTGATGATCAAGGTTACATCTATGTTGATAAAGAGATTGGCAAACGCATAAAACCTCATCAACTAGATGGCGTAAGGTTTATTTGGAATCAAATCACTGCTGATGGAAAAGCAACGCAAGGATGTCTTCTGGCCCATACTATGGGACTAGGAAAAACTATGCAAACGTTAGTATAGCCAATCCCTTTTCGTCACTCGTTACTAATAATTCCTTAGAATCACTGTACTTGTTGCGCTGGCTCAAGCAGCCTCTTCTACAGATGAGTCCGTATCATCACAAGTTCCCGAAAGTCTCCGTGTGTCAAAAACAATCGTCCTTTGTCCTCCAGGATTGATTGCCAATTGGGTGGACGAACTTCTCACCTGGTCACCGGATGATATTCTTGGAGATTTGAGACCGGTTGAGTCAGCTTCCAGCCTTGACAGCAGGTTCCGTACCATTGATGATTGGTTCCTCGAGGGAGGCATTTTGCTCATAGGATATGATATGTTCCGCAAATTCATTACTTCACCGAAGTCCAAACCAGATAAACCTTTAACGCATTCTTATATCAGTAAGATGGAGCGCGCAAAGGCTCAACTTCTTGAAGGTCCAAATATTATCGTGGCCGATGAAGCGCATAAAATGAAGAACTACAATTCAGCTTTGAATTGGGCTGCTTCACAATTCAAATCTAAAACTCGCATTGCATTGACCGGATCACCACTTGCGAACAATGTGGAGGAGTATCACACGATGGTTGAATGGGTTGCACCTAACTACCTTGGCCCTATAGATGAGTTTCGAAAGAAATACAAAGAACCAATCGAACAAGGGCTTTTTATCGATAGCAGCCGAAAGGAGAGGTTCAATAGCAAGAAAATGCTTGAGGTTCTGAAGGATGATTTGTCCCCGAAGGTTCACCGTGCAGATACATCAGTCCTTAGAGATGATCTACCGCCTAAAAAGGAATTCGTCATCAACGTTTCTCTTACTGAACTCCAGAGGCAAGCATATATCACCTACGTACGTTCAATGTCGTCACAAAAGCCGGCTCGAACAAAGTCCGGGGAGCTGAAGCAAACGACCGTATGGTCATATATCAACATATTGACTTTACTTTGCAACCACCCTTCCTGTTTCAAGGCAAAATTAGATGAGCGAAGCGGTGAGGTTCACGGACATTCTCAAGCAGATACACGTATCGCTACCACATCTCACGCTCGGAAGGGTAAACTAATGGACGTGGTAAATGAAGATCTTGAGAATGATCCAGAAGCCTGGAAAATTGGGGTCTCTGAAGATTTGATATCTGCAGAAGCAAAGGTTTTTGAGTCTGTGGGGAACATCAAAAACCCAGAGTTGTCAAACAAAGTCAGAATCCTCTGTCAAATACTCGACGCTTCCAAAGCTGTTGGTGATAAAGTTTTGGTATTCTCACAAACGCTTGTGACCCTTGATTTCCTCGAAGACATGTGCAAGGAACAAGGTAGAAAATATGCTAGGCTCGATGGTAAAACTGCTATGGGTAAACGCCAAGCAATTGTCAAGGACTTCAACTCCAACGATTTAGAGCTCTATCTTATTTCGACTAATGCTGGTGGCTTGGGCTTGAATTTATATGGCGCTAACAGGGTGGTCATATTTGACTTCAGGTACAACCCTATCAACGAAGAGCAAGCAATCGGTAGAGCGTATCGCATTGGCCAGAAGAAACACGTGTTTGTTTATCGCTTGATGGCTGCTGGCACATTCGAGAATAGTATCCAAAACAAAGCAGTATTCAAAACACAACTTGCCTCGAGGGTCGTCGATAAAAAGAACCCATTGTCCTGGGCCCAGAAGGGTTTGGGGGAAATTCTCTTTGAACCAAGACAAATACCACAAGAAGATCTTAAAGAATTTGAGGGAATGGACAGTGCTGTTCTGGACAATATCCTTAATCTCAAAGAGAATAAGGGGGCAATTTTAAAGATTATCCAGTCTGATGATTTTGAGAAGGATGATGATTACCATATGACCCCTAAGGAGAAAGAAGAAGTTCTTATAACGATTAAAGAAGAACAATTAAAGCGCTCTGATCCTGAGGCTTATCAGAAGGCTTTGCGGACAAGAAAACTAGCTGAAATCGCCGCAGGGCAACAAGTTCCATTGAGACATCAACCATCAATGCCTTCGATTGTCAATAATGAAATGGTCAATGGCAATAACTCTAGAAATAGTTTCCACACTAAAAACCCGAATTCAGATGTGGAAGAGATTTCCGCAGGACGATTTAAAGAGGTAATAACTGCAGGACGGAATGTAAGATGCGCCACACTTCCTCCCAAAGTTCCGACAAAGCTAACAAATCATAGGCCAAGGAAACTTTCATCAGAGAACTTAAAACAATCGCCAGGACTATGGATCAATTTGCGGGCGACGAGCACACAATAAGACAAAGATCAGTTGCAATTAGCAAGAACATACAAAATTTCTATCGGGATAAGGTTGAGCGAAAAAGTATTGAGTGGAATGATGAACATCGAAGAGTAGCTTACCAAAGGGCTTACGCATTCGTTCTCGAAAATAAGGCTGAGGCCCGACAACTCTTGACTCTAGAACTAAGAACTGAGGAATTTACAACTCAAGTATCATCTTGGTGGACGGAGCGCCCAATCCCAAGACCAAGATCTGTTAGTAGCCAGCCACTACAGAATTCTGCCCTATCAGTCAACCCCCAGGAGCTCCGAGCTGCAGTTTCAATGACCACGAACGGCAACGGTGAAGCCGTGGACAATCATGTCAGGGTCGAGTCTGTAATTTCTCCGCAATCCGCGTTTTTAGCTGCGGGGGCTAGAAAATCGTTTGATGGTCCAAGCACACAGAATCCAGAGAGCGTGAAACCTTCCGAAGTTTCTAATATTATCGACCGCCAGTCGACGCGGCCAACTGAACCCGAAGAGGAAAATGTCTCATCACAAGAATCCACAGGAGATATTCCGAACCACATACTAAACGGCTCACTTTCTGAGGTAATAGAGCACCCTGATGCGCCTTCTATTTTGATTGGGAGTCCACCGGATGGAGGCGGGGTAGATCAACTCGCAGATAGTCAATCTATTGGGTCGGTGGCCTTGAAAAACCTTGCTAAGTCTACAGCCAATGGCAATGTCAAAGTGAACAAATCTGACAGTTCTCCCTCAACCACCTCATCATCAAGTGATGAAGTGCTACTGACTTCATCTCCCAAGAAGGGACTCTTTCAAAGGATATTTGGATCATAGGTTGTGTCAAACACTAACATACTTGATTATAGACCAGAATATTTCAAGCCATGAATCGTCAGCCACCATCACTGAGGATTCCTGTGGCATCCTCTTCTAAAATAAAGAAGATTCGAGGCAGTATGCATGCTGAGGACTTAGAGGTAATGCGACATGTTGAGCAACGACGGTTAGCTCGGGGACAACCTTTACATACTTCATCCAGACCATCTTTCAATGTATCCTCACAAAGTACATCAACGTCATTTCTCCGACCTGAAAAATAATACATACCAAAATCAATAACTTCAGTTTTTCTTTTCTTTTGTTTTCGATACGCAATGCAAAATCACAAATTTATCACAAAAATCTTTTCAGAAATCAATGGAATCGAACGGTTAACACACATGAAGGGCGCATACTATCTTTAGGAATCTGGAGTTGGAGGAAGTGGCAGTTCTGAAGTTTACTGGGAGGCAACTTTCTTTAGTTATTATGATACCACATTGTTATTTTTTGCGATATTGAAGGAGGGTTATCGGTAGGCATTTACATGGGTATTGATTTGATATCAATGGCCTTGTAGATGGAGTTGCTAGTGGCGTGGCGTGAGTGTCCTTTCACGAATCTTTTTTTTTATTGCTGCTACGAGGATATGAACATGAAAAGGTCATGACTGCTAGCATGGAGTTATGGATGGATGCATGGATGCATGGAGTGGTAGATATTGGCAAGGTTAGGCATGTGGGTAGTGATGGAATGGGATGGAGTGGTGTGCGTGGATAGATGGAGATGGAGATGGTGGTGATAAGCCTTACATAGCCTGAACTCAAATTTGCTGAGAATATGGGACATTTGCTGCATTTCAATGGAGCGGAAATCCATCAGCTTAATTAGAATCAAATGAATTTTAAATGAATCTGCGATGGGTTTTGCTTGGTTTGGATATATTTTGATATATAATGTGTGAAGTTATGAGATTGTGAAAATGTGAAAATGTAATCTTAAATGGTGAAGCTCCTCCTTTATATTCATCTAAATATCTATCTAGGTATCTATATATCGCCGTACCTCCAAAAATTAACGCCTCGTAAATCTATATCTTGATCTTTTCCTTCGGGTTTGTAGGTTATGTAAGGTTATGTTATGTTATGTTATGTTATGTTATGTTATGTTATGTTGTGAGATTAGGTAGGATCTTAGAATCTTAGGTTAGGTAATTATTGGATAGAATAGAATAGAATAGTCCGAATAGTCCGAATAGTCCGAATAGTCCGAATAGTCCGAATAGTCCGAATAGTAGTGGTGGCGGTAGTGGTAGTGCGATGGTTTCCTTGATCTGTGGTGGATAATGTAGGGATGTGAGTGAGTGGTGGGTTGGGGTTGGGGTTGGGGTTGAGGATGTGAGCGGTGGATTGGTAGGTAGGGGGATTTTGTCTTGTGAGTGAGTGAGTGGTTTTATTGTATTGTTCCTTTTTGTTTTTTTGGTTGTTGTTTGTTTGTTTGGTTTGTTTGATTTGTTTAAGGGGGTGGGAGTTATAAGGGAGGTTGAAGAGAGGTTGAAGAGGGGGCTTGAAGAGGGAGCTTGAAGGGGTATTTGAATTCAGATCGAGTGTGTGATTTGTTTGCTCTGTGTTGATGTATGTATTTGAATGTATGTATATTTTTGTGGCACTTTCTGAGGAGAGATGAGGTGATTGTTTAGTTGGATGTGGTGTGATGTGGTAGAGTAATATGTTGAATCGGTAGAGAGAGGTAGAAGTTGATAGATTGATACAGAGGAGAATCGTTATGATAAAATGTAATTTAATGTAATATTTCTATGGAATTCCATTTTTAGTAGAATGGTGATAAAACTTGAATTGGTAATGTTGAATACTAGGTTCTGTGATTATGGTAGTGAATGGAGGTTAATTTTTAGAGCTGTAAAGTTGAAAAGTTGCTGAGCGACCTAAGCTGATAGAGAAATCTGAGGATAATGCGAGATTTGTGATTTTGAGAGTGTGGGTGTGAGAGTTGCGAAAGAGTGCAACTCTGAGATTTCCGTAAGGTCTGTAATCGTCCTCTCCTCCTCATATCATACCGCAAAGAACATCGATGCGGAAGAACGACACTGTAAGATTTCCAAGCGGTGCGGGAGATATCGAGATATCGAGATTTTGAGAGTGCGATGCCGCAAGGTAAATGAGTGTTTGAGGTGCGGAGTGTATGTTTTGTACATATGAACGAATCCCCTCCAAACTGAAAATCGAAATATAAAATTCCCTCCCTACACATCTCTCGATACGATGCACATATCCATCCACTAGACCAAAAGATCCTAAGGGGGAATATGAGGCGGACGTGGATAATAGGTGAAAGTCGTTACGATGGGTAATAGAGCGAACATTTTTTGTTATTGGGAGAATAGGCGTAAGGCTTGATGTTTTGGATTGAAGGTAATCGAAAGGAAAAGGAAACCTCGAAGTGAAAGTGGAAGTATCTGAGGAAAATAATAAAATTGAAAAGAAAGACTTATTTATTGATTGTACTATAAGAGTGAAAATAAAATCCACACAAGAATAACTTATAAAACCAGAAGAAGAAGAAGAAGAATAAATACCTTCCCCCTCCTCCCAAAAAACCAAACGCGAAAAGACATCAATATATACCTCCCAGTCTTCCTCGTCAGATGTCTAGTAATAAAAGAAACTTAGCCAATTAATCGATTTAAACCCTCAAAGAAAGAAAGAAATAATCGCCTTCGCTAAATTAGCGGGTTCTCCTTAATATTGTTCTGGGGGCTTCGTATTGTCTTTAGCTTTCACTTTAGCTTTGGTTTTGGCTTTTGCTTTGTGGAGAATTGAACTAATTATTGAATTGATTGAGTGAGTGAATGATAATTAATTGATTGATTGATTGATGAATGATCGATAGAATGATGGGCGATTTGATTTATAGAGAGGGAGGGGAGGGTTTAATTGTGGAGGATGTAATTATATATACCTAGTTGTGTTTTGTAATCTTATGTTTTATTATTTCTGTGGTGTGGTGCGAAGAGGAGAGGGAGGAGAGGAGAGGAGAGGAGAGGAGAGGAGAGGAGATATAATAGTAAAATTGGGGGAATGATTGGAGTGTGTATAAATCATGGAGTCAAAGTCTTGAGTAATTAGTTAGTACATGAGTGTTATGTATTGAGGAGCGAGTAATGAGTGATGAGTGATAAAAGATATCCGTATTAAGCTTCGCCGGCTTCGCATCATAAATTGTTAAATTCATGCGCAAATAATGCCATATTAGTCCATAATTAACCCATAATAAAAACATTCCCAGCACCAAACCATACGAAATAGGCTATTCTTCCAATTTCTCAGTCCAATTCTGTAAATCCTCCAACAATTTAAATCCCATATTCTACAATCTCGCTCTTTCCTCAACCTTCTCTTCACCAACATTCCCCTTCAACTCCTGACTAATACCCTTACTAATCCAATCACTAATCGCCATAATCGTAATCATAGGATTAACACCACTTGCACTAGGGAAAACACTAGCATCACTAACATACAAATTTTCCGTATCCCAAACCTTTCCTTTAGGATCTACGACTCCATTCTCCCGATGATTACTCATACGAGAAGTACCCATTTGATGCGCGGATGCAAATTGAGATAGTGGAGGTTTAGTAGAGGTGTTAGAGAGGGTTGTGAGCCAACTTTGGAATGCAGGGTCTGAGGATGGATCATTTGAATTGGTTGATAGGGAAGAGGGAGATCGAATATATGG
Organism: Sclerotinia minor; assembly: GCA_025389075.1. Classification (NCBI taxonomy): domain Eukaryota; kingdom Fungi; phylum Ascomycota; class Leotiomycetes; order Helotiales; family Sclerotiniaceae; genus Sclerotinia; species Sclerotinia minor. The sequence goes on along the minus strand of QRFH01000001.1, from coordinate 4,158,106 downwards.
GCTGATGCCTGAAGCTGTGACGTGAATTTCCTTCGCACCACTTACATAGCATATTTTTGTCAAGGCGAGTACACCTTGCTTAATATGATCTCTATCAAACTCGCTTGGTGTATATGAAATCCGTGGAAGACCAGTCTTAGCATCAGGATATACAACTCCAGTGTCGCGATCTCGAGCGATGGAGATAAAGACGTTCATGTGACGATAAAGAAGACATTTGAATTTAGATTCGAAGCCAGTTGGGTAGTTGAGGGTGGATATACAAAGGGATGGCATCATGCATGTTGCTTCGAGTTTGACGCCATGGCCATGTGAGTCAAGGTTTTCAAAAGAGGTACAGACACTGGTGAGAATTCCACCTGGTGGTACGGTTGTTAGTGAGGAATTTGAGAAAGGATTTTGGAACTGAGGTGTCATACCTTCCCATGGTCTCACGTCTTCAGGGAATACGGCACCAACCATACTGACAGGGTGAAGATATAAGTTTCTTCCAATTTGTGGATTCTATAAACAATATTAGTGAACCTTCGGAAAAGAGAAAAATAACCGAAACTCACTGTAAGACCACTATTCTTCAATATAACAGGAGTCCAAAGAGTACCAGTTGATATAATAACTTTCTTCGCCTTGACAATAATCTCTCGAACTATTTTGCCGGACAAAGAGCCATCAACCCCACCTTGATTATTCCTAGAAGTCCAAACTCCCTTCACTCCAATTGCCTTCTTTTCATCCACTTCATCAAAAATGACATGATCAACCTTGAACCCTTCAATGAACTCTGCACCAGCCTTCGCAGCATCAGGTAGCCAAGAAACAGTTGGTCCTTGCTTCTGCGCAGATCCACATCCATTTGAGCAATGTCCACAATAATGTTCATGCCCTCCAGTGTTTTGTGGTACAGGTTTCGCATTGAATCCCAACTTCCTTGAACCTTCTAATAACACCTGATTTCCATGATTGTGCTTTATATGTTCTGCACTCACACCCATTCTTTCACAAACCCTATCCAAACAATCTTGGAAATCCGTCGAACCGAAAAACTTTAACCCTCTATCTTCTGCCCATTCCTTCCTCACAAAATCTTGAGTTTGTAAACTCGCACTCCAGTTAACAGTCCCCCCACCTCCCCAACTGCTTCCTGCCGTAATGGACATACTGGAATCATCATTGATTATCACCCCTCCATTCTCAAAAAGATGTATTCCTGAAGTTGCTTCAAACATTGGTAAATGTGAAGGGGGAAAATAATAGGATTTCTCCACTACCAAAACCTTGTGTCCATCTTCCGCCAAATTCTTCGCACAAACTGCACCTCCACATCCACTTCCTACAATTACAACATCCGTCTCGATAATTTGTGGTTCATCACTCGCCGTAAATTGTAAAAACTCATACTCATAATGAGATCCTGGTTTATAATGATCAGGAATCTTTGCAAATCCCGTGACTTTATCGAAAGTTGGCGATGTTTTCAACCAAATGTGTCTACCTAAGACTGACATTGTTTTGGCGATAGCTCGAAGGGGAAAGAAATATGAATTGCGCCAATTGGTAAGAATAGATTGGCGTATATTGACTGGATGAGACTGTAGGGGTGAGGCGTAGCCTGTGAGCATTAATGAGCCGAGACGAGTGTTGAGTGTGGTGAGAATAAAGCCCAGGCCTCTACGAGCATCCTCCCTGGCATATATAGTTAAAGTACGAAGGAGTATATCTTGAAAAGCTGGAATATCGGAAGGTTTTTCGTTGAGATATGCTTCTAATGCTTCATCTGAAGGTGGCGATGAAATGGTTGTTCGCACATAAGTTACCGCATCGCTGTATTGTTCATCGGGAACAGAAAGCTGACTAGATGGATCGTTTGTACTTGAAGACTTGTGAATTGAAGGAATCACAGTATCCATTATGGCCATTAATGTACTCCATTGTAAATCCGTGAAGTATCGATCTTCCAGAGGATCAGGTAACGGAGTCACGATTGGTGCGATAATATCACTCGTATTCGAAGTCATAGTGACAAGAACTTTCTTTGGCCTTCAATTGAACGTGAACGATCGATATGAAGTTATTTTCTGTGTGAAAGAAATGATGATGATGGAGCTGAGCTCCAATTCAGCTGTGATTCCATAACGTTTTACTTTTCTGCCGAGGCTGCATATGCAGGGGCGTCATCCGTGCCCGTGCCTTTTTTTGGTGCCCCCTTCTTCTTCTTCTTCTTCTACTTCCCATCCCCGCACGTCAATTACCGTTACGCTATGGATTCTAAAAGTAAAGAGGAGATGCTCGTGCGGCCGGTAATTACTACGCACTAAGAAGTAATTAGTCAAACTGCCCAATTTATAAGGAAGGATTTACTTGAAAATTCCTTCCTTTCTTAACGCCGATCAAACGAACGGAGACAGCATGTCCGCCTTGTATGAAGGGATCGATGGTATCGCACAAGTGAAAGCGAGCGCCATCTTTACATCCAATCGCAGCAACCTTAGCCACAACCATAACTGTAACGAGTCGATCAAAAGGACAGCATCTCCTTGATCACAAGTTGTGAAGAGAGGGAAACATTCTAATATGAGTAAAACATGGCACATGGCATTCTTGATCATACTGAGCGCAAGGATGTCTCTTCCATTCAAGACATAGTAGTTTATGCTTCAGATGGTGAGAGGTGGGTGAAGAAGCAGGAGCAGGGAATGATTCTATGAGCGAAGATGGTTCATTATATCATGATGATAATCCATCGTTATGCTGGATTCAATGAGGGGAGGGGAAGATGTTGGAGGAATTTGGGAAAAGCTTGGGAAGCGGGAGGAGGGAGTTGAGGGGAGGAAATGAAGTGGTGACGAGGATAGTGACCTAACCTTATATCGTAGGTACAATGTTTTTGATATGGGTAAGGTTACTATCCTCGGTGAGAATTATGTCCGTGGCGAGAATATTCTCGGTAGTAAAAATCATGTTGTGATGAATTCATGTTGACCCTAAGGTTACTTCACCTATCCTCAAAATCAATCCCAAATGGATTCTAACAAAGAGGGAAGCAATCACATATTCCAACACACTCAAGAACCAAAGGAAAAAGCCTCTATCTTTCTCATCTTAACTCTAATCGATCCTCTGTCAACAACTCTTCAACGAGAATCAATAAAAACTAGTTTGTAGAAAACCCATAAAAATACTTATAGTCTCTATCCTCAAGTACCTCGATATCTTTATCCATTTGACTAATATAACATTCATCACCAATAAAAAGAATAAATATGCAAATCGAGAACGAAGCAGGATATCACAGAGAAAGCTTTTGGGAGTTGATGATGTATGCGAATAATCAATAATACCTTTAATATATCTAACATAAAACTCAAAGTCTTTGAACTGTACAGCTGAATACATAATACATAGTACAAACTGAAGTATAGATAAATCCCATCAATGGCAGCAGGGAGTCACTGGTGGGAAAGTACATTCTTGCGAGGGAATTCACCTCATACTCATAGATTTCTTCACAGGCTACAGGCCAGCGGCAGTAAAGACGGCCGTTTTTCAATCGGAGGTCAGAAATCTTTTACTTCTCCCTTTGAAAATATATATCTCGGATCTTCAAATGATGCTATTAGGAGATGGTAAGTCATTAATCATTAATCATCAATGGCCCGCTCACAGCAATTTCTTTGCTTCTGCTCATGGACTATTCTACAATTAGGAAGTAGTGAGATAATAAGCTATGAAAATAGTAGGTGCTTGATCATATATCTAGTTAGTTCCCGGACAATTTTTAGACACATCTCATATGAATGAGTCCTCCTAAAATTTATGAAGCTTACATATGCTACTTCGACGTAGCCTTACAGAAACCGAGCGAAATTAGTAGAGAGCTTTATTTTTCTTGTAATGCATTATATGTGATTACTCTTGAGTTACTCACACCATCTCAAGCAGCTTTGTAGAAGGAGTAGTATTTCTTCTTGGAGCTTCTTTTCAAATGCTATTATACATTATTTGAATTCAAGATCTTTGTGAAAGTACTATCAGCCTCCTGATTAGCCGGGCAAGAATATTTCCCTCGTCCTTAACACTGTAGTTCAGATATTAAACTCATTTATTATTCCATACCCAACCAATTATTAAGACCTTAAATCCCTCCATTACAAGTACTGCTACCACTCCCACAACTACCATCCAGTGAATCCCCTCTTCCTCCCTTCCTCCTCCCTTCCTCCCTCATGCACCCACACATTCACCCACCCACACTTCCACACACCTTCATAACTCCAAATCTCCCCAGAAACCCTCGGCCCAGCATGTGCTACTGGCACAGCGGTAGTGGTTCAAGTTCGCGCATTATTGCGGATTACTAGGTTCAAGATGATCCCAGATAGCGAGAGACCTTTCGCGGATTGTGGCGGCCGGTGTTTCTTTTTTTTTTTTTGGGTTTTTGTTTGGGTGGGTTTTTGGATGGATGGACGGAGGAGGTGGTGGTTTGGAGATTTTTTTAGTTTAGGGATGTGATGTGATGTGATGGGATGGGGAGGGAGTGAAGTGAAGAGAAGTGAAGTAAAGTCAAGTAAAGTGAAATGAAGTAAAGTCAAGTAAAGCGAATGTGGCGGGTGCTTGCTTGCTTGGAAATGGAATCAAGTGAAAGTGAAGTGAGGATATATTATCAATAAGTCTTCCGGTATTTAGATAGAGTAACAATAATCACAATCAACAAACAGTACCTCCTCCTAGAATATTATGTACGTATACTAGGTAAGCGGTGTGTTTTTCTTAATCCTACAAGTCATCTCATCGATCATCGGAAGAGAAACGAGTGTAACTTCACTACACTGCTTAACTTCACTACATTACTTTATAATCTTACATTATCTAATCCTAACAACGACATCCTGTGTCCTCTACCTCAAAACAGATTCCCTCGAGAAAGAACGACACATCTCTCTATGTGTAAATCTTTCTATAGGCACTCGGTAGGTAAGTATTATATTTCAAGGTTACATACCAAATATGAAAATCTGCTAAAATCTTGCCTACTAAATGACAGACTTATGGATGGCATATGCCCAACTTTGCTGTGAAAATATCGATTTCATTTACGGTTCAACTAATAATCGCGTTTACTATTTACTAAATAACTCCTTTTCTTTGGAACTGTGTTGCGCTAACCCATAAGCAAACAAAGTGTAATCACAAAACCCTATCAATATACTCCATTTTTGTATACTCCGTCACCATAGTCATTTCTTCCATTCATTGACGTACCATCATAATTCATCATTTGTCATCATATTCCCCATTCCAAACCCCCCCCCCCCCCCCCCCCCTATCACCTAGCAGTCATTTCCGCACCATAAACTGCTGCACTACCAACACCTAAGCCTGCAGCGGATATTATACCCCAGGTAAGCGCAGAAATTTCCCAATCCTCATCTCCATCCTGATCACCTTCAGTTGCACCTGCATAAGTACTAGGTGTTGGAATATATGCGGTATCTTGCTGGGATTTAGTAGATTTTCTAGGACGACCTCGACGAGGAAGTGGAGATATATCAGTTCTATGAGGTTATTAGCTATCATATCTTCATAATACGGAACAAGAATTCTCACGATTTAGCCGTACTCTCCACCTCCTCCTTCGCCCTCATTCCTGTATCGGACTTATTCATCCAGGGGATGACCACTCGCAAAATCTCATTACCATCCAATGCTCTAATAGCAGCCCAAGTACCAAGACTTAATCCCGAAAGAAGAACATCATATCCCATTGATCCTACAGCAGGATGATCTCCAATTGAACCCAAGACTCTTTCAAAAGTTTTGAATATGCGATTTGTGTTTGGTCGATGAATTTTTTCGAGTGGATGAAGGATACTGTGACGGTAATAATAATTCTCCGGTGTATTCTGAAGTAGGGCTAAACCTGTGGTTTTAAGATGAAGGACTGACGACATGACTGAGATACCACGGAAGATTCTCATATATGAGGAATGAGCTTCATGTGGATGATCGTACGTGGTACCCCAATGCTCGGGGATGATGTAAGGAAGTAATAATGGTGCGAATGGAAGTGATACGGATAATAATGCTACTGTCCCGAATGAAGATGTATTTGCCGCGAAGGGTGTTAAAAACATAGCACCATGGCCAAAGAGAAGTAAGGCAATGTAGAATCCAGAACTCGGAAGCCAATTATTTGCTCGTTGTGGGACAATCTTCTCAAACCATAATCTAGATGATGACTGTCAACACATCTTTCTCGACATCTCAGAAATTCTTACTCACTTATGCACGCTTCCAAAAGCTCTCCTTGTATCTGTCAAAACATCCACGTTCGCTGGTAATGGCACTGGAGTAAGCAAAATAGCCACAAACCACAAGTTTTGAGCAAACGAGACATTGACGAGCTGTCCCAGAAGAATAAATGCCCATAAATTTGAGATATTTCTTCGACGTCCTTCAATTGCAACATAGGTACTAAAAGAATTCATAGCAAAACTAGCTTGTTGACCCCACCAGAAATATTTTGCATTTTCGGCGACTATTTCAAGGTTATCAAGGTAAAAAGGCGTATCATTGAGCCATCTGATGATTTCAAATCGGCCTGGATGTTGGCCTAATCGAAGGGCTCCTTTATCACCAAAGAAACTGTACTCAGAATTAGTATATTTCGTGATATACAGTGAACTTCATGAATATGTGTAAGAACAAACCTATCGGGTAATTCAACACCTCTTTCAGCAGCCCACACTCTATAGCTCAAACTTGCCCCGCTCACACCAAACCACCCTGCGGTTGTTAAACCTAACAAAGCCAAACTAACGAATATCCTAACATGGTCACGTCTCAGATGTTGACGATGTCTTGTGGCTGATGAAGGTGGAAGTGCTAGATATGAACGATAGATGGTGCGAGAAACAAGAGCTGTTAGACATATTGATAAGACTATATGCCCTCCGATCTGTAAAGTCGGAAGAAGACTGTATGTATATCAGTATTCCCCTTTGTGTATTGTCAAATACTATTTCAGACAACGAATCATGGGGGATATGAATGTGAACATAATACCTTGGATCCTGATCAATTCCGACAAGGGCCATTTTCACACCCACGTTTTATCAAATCACGGAAAACCAAATTCATGCAAAACGAAAACAAGACAGATTCATAAATTATAAAGCATAATAATCAAAACTCAGGACACAATTTCTTAACATGATGATGTTGTTGGCTGGCTTGACACGTGAGAGCGCTAATGCTAACCTACGGTCCACTAGCTTCCGCGTCATGCAGGCTTAAGGTTAGCGTCATTCAGCCTTGTGTCAAGGCTTAGGTGAGTTTCGTCGCGACACATTTCCTCTTGAGACTAAGATGTCTCACTATTAGGTTTTGCAGAACTCAATTATATCTGCGAATCTTTGTATTCTTTATATGAGATCGATATTGAGGTGAAGCAAGCACTTCCATAGCACCTAATTCGATTGCTGGCTGCGTTTTATTGTGCATTCGCCGTCAACCTGTTCAAAACAACCAGCTTCCCCAAGTCAGCAGTGGTTCTTCCAAGATCCGGAGACAGTTCTTTTGGAGGTCCTGGAGATTTCCTACTTTCAATCTGCGAAAAGTTGTACACTTCCTCTAGACGTAGAGCATTATCCGGAGAGCTCTAAGGTCGTAGAATTGGCATGTGCCGATTGCAAAATCAACAACGTCAAGATGTATCATCTAGCAAAGGGGTTATATCGGTATGCTACTAGTAAAGAGGGTTAGTTCAGCTTCTCATTTGTCTATATACTCTTTGATTTCTGTCTGCCAATACTTTTGCGCCCATGCGAGCTCTCGGGATATGAGGTTATGATTGATTCAGTGAAAGTCAGATCTCAGTTGCCAGATATGAATCGCACAATCTGCATATCTCTCTCAATCCTCAAGCTTGATCTCACCAGCATATTGCATTTAATTCTACTCTTTTCGTTCAAAAATTAACCCCTCTCTTAGAATACTCCGTCCTACTTCTCGGTCTCGACAATGCAGGCAAAACTACCCTCCACACCCAAATCAAATCCCTTTATTCCCCGCATAACCCCTCCCCCGCAGATCCATCACAACTAAAGACTGTCCCCACCGTCGGTCAAAATGTCTCCACTATCGTTCTTCCAGATATGTATTTAAAAATCTGGGATATAGGCGGTCAACACTCTTTGCGCAAATTATGGCAATCATACTACACCAGTTGTCATGCAATTGTTTTCATAATCGACAGTACGGATATTGGTTCTGGTGATCTTGCCGATCTCGATTCTGATTCTGGGGATAAAGATGTAGGAAGATTGGAGGAATGTAAATTGGTGTTGGAAGATGTGTTGAAAAGTGTGGAAACAGAAGGGGTACCTGTGTTGGTATTGGCGAATAAACAGGATAGAGAGGATTGTGTAGAAGTTGTGAGGATTAAGGAAGGATTGGTGAAAAGGGTTTTTGAGGGTGAAGGAGGTGGTGGGATTAGGGATAGTAGGGTTTTACCAATCAGTGCGTTGGGAGGAACAGGTGTGAGGGAAGCGGTTGAGTGGGTGAGGAGTAGAGTTGTTTGGAATAGGGAAGGGAGACCACCTGTTATGCGATAGGGGTGTTGTGAAGTTGATAATGAATTCTCCAACTAGCCGAGGTGCAGAATAAAAGGAGAGGGAGTATAATTCGGAGTTGAAGAGAATAGACAGGAGAAAGCTTGTGGAAAGGGAAGATATTTACTTTTTGTTTCTCCCATTTGGTCCCTTTTATCCCGCTCCCCATCTACAACTTCAACATCTCAGCTATGGGAGATAAGATACATTTCCTCGCACAACACCTGGGCATAACAGGGTAAATCACCTCACCTCAAATCACCAGTCTGGAAACTCTACTCTTGTTCACATCAGCCGAGAGACCATCGCCAGATCAAATCAAATCAGCTTTTCCCGGTCAATTGGTAATTGGTCAGACAGATTCCAAGTTGGGATTCATGAATTCCTTTTTTGTTTTGTTTCGATATGATATTAACCTTATGGATAAACAAGGAGTTTAGAGGCGTTCATCTAGATATTTATAGTCAGTCAGTCGGTCATGAGGATAGGAAATGGAAATGATGGAAATGAAAGAAAGAAAGAAAGACAGATAGAAGAAAGAGTAATTATTTTATAAATTATTATATCAAGAAGAGTAAAAGAAAAGATTTAGAATATTGATATTGATATTGATATAGAAGTGATAATATATTATTATATATCCAGTTTATTAATTTAGTTTATATATTCATTCTTTTATTTATTAATTAATTAATTAATAAAATAACTTTAATTAACTTATAAGATATTATTTTTTATTGTATTATATTAAGAATTAAATATATTTTTCTTAATTACTTTTAGACTTTTATACTTGAATATCTTCAAGGTTATATAAATATAAAATTATATTATAAAAGACTTATCTTATAGATTAATTAATTCCCTATCCATACCCTCCTTTTCTTTTCTTTTCCAACACTCAACCATATCTCCACCCTTTCATACCTATATACTATCTATACATCCACCATCTTTTCTTTAAGATTACACTACACTACACTACACCACCAATCAAAAACACAAAAACATAAGATTACCAAACACATAAATCATCATGAAATCTTTAAATATCATTGCAGCAAAGCTATCTATCTGGTATCTAACATAACTACTAACCACCACACACACCAAAAAAAAAAAAAAAAAAAAGACGAGCTAGCTAGCAAAATGCCTAGCAAGAAAGAGGCACCCTTCTTCTTCTTCAACTCAACTCCTCTGTTCTCCTCATCTCATAAATTGCCCATCACCCAAAACCCAACCATCAATCCCATTCAATCCCGCGGTATATCCACCCACCCACCAACCATCCTATCTTCATTCACCCATATCCATACCCATAATGATCATTCCATCCATTCCATTCCATCCATTCCATTCCATTCCATCCATTCCATTCCATTCCATTCCATCCATTCCATTCCATCCATTCCATTCCATCCATTCCATTCCATTCATTCCTGCCCAAAACGCCATTCATTAAATTCACTCCTTCAGATAATAACTCCTATATCTTCCCATTCATTCACTAATATCAAAAGTCTAGATGATATAAAAACGAATGATTCCATCAAAACCCCACGCTCAAACAACAGCAAACTTAAAAGTCAAAAGAGAGAAAGAAAAAAATTAATCTAAGATGTATAGGAAGATCTTTGCTCAAGAACTTGTCAAAAAATCGAAGACGAATAAAGCAAGTCAAAGATTGCTCGAGCAAAAAGGCTCTGGCAAGGAAATATCGAGATCTAAAAGTGAAGCTTGGGGTATTCAAACGCGATGAAGCAGTAGACTAGCAATGCTAAATCAAACGAACAAGTAAACTTTGAGTTGAAAAAGTTCTTGTCGTTATTGTTTTAAGACTCTTGTTGTATGGTCTTGCATCTCAATCAAATAGGCCGTTTCTTGTCGTTAATATGGTATCAAAAAAAGGGGATTCGTCGAATTCGTAACGTCCAAATGTATATGTAAATGTTGATGATTCGTTTAAAAGGTGCTCCAGTGCCAATCTCTTGGGACACTTGCAGGAAGGCTCTCAGCAGGACCTTTCAATTGTTCACCGAGAAGATTATCAACTACTCTGCCTCTGATGCAATTGACAACAGGAGTTGTAGGTTCTTCTTGAGAACTTTCGCTATTGGATCGACTGGATCGTGCAATGGACCAACTTCTGTAACCATTGTAACAGTGTTCGCAGGAGCGGCTTGGTGTACCCTTTGGATGGTAATTGGCATCTTGATCGAGTGGAACCGAGTAACCAGAATGTTGGTCGCAAAAGATGTTTCCGCAACGCCGACAATGATGCCGCCTTGTAAAGTAGGTGAAGTATTTTGTACAGGTTGTTTCATCACAAATGGAGGATTTGGAATCAGGCTAAAGGAAAGGTTAGCGACCCATTTTTGTAGATTTTATGAAGTAAGAAATTGAAGATGTTGGGATGCAAGGTGGATAATTTTGAAGCACGCGACCCGCCAAGCGATGAGGAATTGTTTGCATCTATTGGACATGGATGATTTGTCCATTGCGGAATCCAAGCACGAATATCCATCAAGGTATTGCAACATTTGTTTGCACAGGTTACAAATACCTCAAGTGCCCCCAAAACCTCTTGAGAACAACAAGATTTTGTTCATGTTCTTGCAGTTTTGCAGCTTCGCCATTTGCTTCAAAATGAAATTGGAAAAATAAAATATGGGGAAACTTTGCTAACATACCTTCCAGTGATTCCTCGTTGGCAATGCTGTCACCTTTCCAAGTCCTTCGACATTCCATTCACATTCAGTTATTGCGCCCAATCCAAACTTTCCACTCTCTCCAGTCGATCTTCTGGTCAAATTTGTCGCGTTCTCCAAATCGTCGAAGCTGCTATGCATACTTTGTGGTGGAGTGAGTGGCGATTGTCTCATCATTCTCTTGGGTGGATCGGTGGGTCGCAAAACTGCTGGCACATACAATGGAGACTTGGGTGGTCTCAACTGTCTTGTGTGTGTTGGTAAATAATTTGGAAGTCCACTTCTTGGGGAAGTAGGAGAAGCAGTATTGGGAGTTGAAGGTGTGGTATTGGTTGGGGAGATTTGGTGGCTGTTGTAAAGAGTATATTGGGAGGGAGATGTGTTGAACTGTTGGACAGGCATTGCGAAATCGGTTGCCATGACTTTTGATTTCTCCGTGGTCAAGTCGTAAGTGGTGGTAGGAGGAGGGTAGAAAGTCTGTTGATTTGTTTCGAAGAACATGAATTTCACTTTCAGGTTTGAAGGTTGAGTTGAAGGAGAAGGATCAGGATAAGGATGTTTGCGAAATACTATTTCTGACTCTTATCGGTGATGTCCGATTCAAGATAAAAGCAACCGAATGGCGGCGATTTGTTGTACGCCTCCTAGAGAAAAAGAAAGGTAGGTTGGTGATGCGGTTATCGTAGGCCTTAAAATTAAAGCCTCGGAGATGGGAAGTGCTGGTAGGACAAATAGATCAATTTCCGTTTGATGAGAAATGATCTTGCGTTGACCAAAACCACTTTATATCCAATTGATAAATGATCAATAGAATATGAATGTATGGTTGTGATGGAGTCGTAAGTCGGAGGATTATTATTATGTATTTGGTATAACTGTATGACCTCGGGTGTCGTAGAGGGAAAAAGTCAAGAAGATGAGGAATAATAATGGCGGGATTCGGAATCTATTTGACTCTTTTGTATGTTGTGGCGGGTTATTGGATGATTGGCAAATGCTCGGTCCACTAATTGATTCTCCGGAACTTTGTTCAGATAACAATGCAGTGAAGTGAATGTACCGATTGATTTTCCAGTACACAATACAAGGAATGATTGGAGATGAACCTTTTTCGAATCCGGTGTCTTGGAAGTAAGATAAGAAGGATAAGATTGGGTAGAATGGTCGTAAATGTATATGCTGTACTTTGTAATACCGAAGATTGAAGATTGAAGATTGAAGATCGAGGATGGAGTAAGTAAGATTGAGTAGGTTGTTGATTAAAAGTAGGTAGGTACTAGGTAGATGTAGAAGAAGTAGATGTAGATGTTGAAAACTAAAAGTAAAAAGTAAACTTGGAAGAAAGGGTTGAAGTCTTTCTTTCCAATATACTTTTTTGCTTTAACTTTAACTTTAATAATCGGATAATAGAGTTGAGACGGAATGAACAGAGTTTGAAGGTTTGTCGTTGATCGATTGTTGAATTGAGATTGAGATTGAGATTGAGATTGAGGATCTGATTCAGATTCAGATTCAGGATTGAGGGGAGGAATTTGATATGTATAGATTGGAGGGGGGTGGATCATGGATCAAGCTAAGATATGGGATACTGGTATAAAGGTGATCAATCTACCTACTAGTAGCGTGCGGCCATTTTCGAGGTTATCCATGCATCTCTCCATCTACATATCTCTCTAATAATTTCTCTACTTTCTTAAAACTACCCGAACGAACTTTACGACTTTTCCTGTAAACGCGTGCATCACACAGGAAAGACCCAGTAGTTTAGACTAATTATGGCCATGTATACATAATAGTTCCAATATATATTCGGAAGGCTAATGTTAGATATGGAGACATATGGATAAGTAGCCGTTGGTAGTTTAGTAAATTGAAGAGGCTAATTGGATTCAAGGATTGTATGGGACGTCGAGTGTATACAATTGATTGATTGACCATGAGTCCATGACATTTGCTGAGGCGCGAAAGAGGCGCGAGAAAGTTAAAATGTGAAAAAGAGGGTCTTTTTTCCATTCAATCTTTTGTATGACCATAGTAATTGCACCGTACAGTACATACCTACCCCATTGAGCATCTCTTCATTTACAACCATGTGCCCCAAAATCAAAAGGCTAACTCCGAGTCTCGCCAATTCGGTCCATGTACCAGAAATCAGTATCATCGTTGAACGAATCCACTCTTCGACATGAAAATGGATGAAATGGATGCTCAGCTAAGCATCAAAACTTAGGAATGACTAGGGTTTGATTGGATATGGATCAAGTAGTCTGATACCAAGATGAGTGGGAGTGCGAAAAAGCTAAGACTTGACAAGATCGTACATAATGGTGTAGGAGACGGGGATCCATTAGCATCGGGTGGTGCTAGGATTGAAGGAGTTCGTGCCGAGATGTGAGCCCAAATTGTTCAAGCCCTCAAGGATACGAAGCTGCATGCACACTGGTCAATCTGAAAAATTTCCCTTCCAGCCACAATTGACGCATGCACGGAAGGTTGTGTCGGTAGTGGTAGGAAGGTGGTAAGTACCTAGCGTAGGTAGGTGGTGAGAGATAATGCGAGAGAAGTTGAGAACAGATTATTGAGAAGAGAACAGAGGACAGAGGACAGATGGCAGATGGGAGAGGACAAGATAGACAAGATAGGCAGAACACACAGATAGACAAGACATTGGACGATTGAGCGGTCAACCAAGTCCAGGAAAATCTTATATCTTGTGCTACGACAACCTACCTACGTAGCTACCTACCTATCTAGTTGTATGTGTAACCCTCACTACATATGAAAAATCATGCGCAGTCAGCCTCCAAAAATCTTGGTTATCTCCCTCTCTCTCCTAGACTCTCGCCTTCTTCTTGATCTACCAATCTTAAATCAATCTTTTTTTACTTGTACGGAGTAAGTTGTTGTAACGTATCAACCATCAAACGGGCATCCAAAGGCTCATTAAACTCTTTTGGAAGTGATCGACTGGGGTCTGGGATTCAGGTTCCACACTAATCATCACTGTCGCGTGTGCATGAGCCTAAATAAAAACTCAGGGGTCTCACTCGACGTTTAATTGGTGGCCAAGCCTTTTCTTATCAGAGCATCCTTATTGGTTGTTAGTAAAGGCACGCTGACGTATTATTACGGTAACTCATCGGTTGGCGGATATTGAGGGACTTCTCGATACAGTTGTCCTTGACTCGAGGGGGCGACTGGGAATCAATAGAGGCTTATGAGAGGATCGCATATAGGAAGGAGGGTTGAACTTGTACAGCAATACTGTACGTATCGCTGTCGGCCTTTGCGAATGGGGAGGACACACACTTTTGAATCTTGATCGGGATCTCCGTTTCATGAAAATAGTAGAAAGGAATGTCCGAACGTCCACGAAGTAAAGCATCTGAACACATCTGTTCTCATTGCTACGCACCTGAAATTATAAGATCCTTAAGACCGACCTACTACCTAGGTACGACATTGTAGTCTTGTACAGTAGTAGGCTCGGTAGCGGCAGTACCGACATCGTAAAAGCGGATAGCGGTTTTCAGTGACGACTCTACTTCTTGGCCTATAACATATCCTGAAATGCTAACTTTGCTCGAGTACTTGGTACAAAGAACCTGTTCTAGAAGCATCGAGCTTCATTAATAAATGTTCCGTGCGAAAGTAAACATCTTGACACTTCTCAGTTGATACCTCCCTATCCTCTCCGTAACCCCTTAACGCGAATTCAAAACTCTTTGTTCCTCGATGGAATCAACGGTTGAATGATGTTTGTAACACATGGCCAAACTCCGAAAACTTCGTGACTCGCGGATATCGCGGCGAATATCGGACTTTGAATTGCGATCGCTAATCTATTCAGCAGTTTGGTTGAGGCTGTCTCGCCTTTGGTTCACACCCAAACAAATCCAAGCTGAACTCACCCCTCCAAGATCCATCCATCAGAACCCTCATGATATAACTGGCCCGTTTCCATAGCCGACATTATTCCCAATGGCAATCCACTTTCGGAAAGATCCATTAAACCGTTGCAGTGTAAGAATTCTCTAGGCTCAATTGACCATTAGTGTGAACTTCTGCTTTGCCGCCATTATGGTATCCAAAAATACTGGCCACCAAGATTGCTGGGCTTGGTAAACTCTCTCACGCTACCAATTACTTACCGAGAGCTATTCAATGACCGACAGCATGCTAATCGGTGCGATTCCTCATGATCTTCGCAAATGCGGTTCACTTACCTGCCTAATGACGATGTGAAAATTCAAGGTTTTGAAAATGTATGTATATTTGATACCTATATGCAGTCTCCAGGGGCCAATTGATGGCCCTTCATGTTGATCCGGAATTTCTTTCTTGAGTTCAACCACAGAGAGATCATCTCGCAAAGTCAACAAAATGATGGTAGCGAATCTCCTGGTAATTCATGGGATGTGACTGCAAGAGATGCAGAAAAGCTCGTGTCACTGTGGGGTATTGGGGAAGGTTCTAGGTAGTACGGAGTATGTGAAGTCTTCAAAAGACTCAAAAGAATATGTATAGAATTAAATGGACCATTCGATCAATGACTCCTTTGTGGATTGTTGACAACTCAAATCTTTGGTGGCAAAATAATTATCCCAACAGCCATGAAGTTTTGAAGATCTGTTATCAACTTACTTGTTATGTACTCTGTTTCCTATGACTTGCTTTCTTCGGCGAAATGTCTTTCAATTTCCTCGGATCTCAACCGGATTAATTCTGGCACTGAGAATGAGATGATGGTGGAAATTTATATTGGGCCCTGGTGTGGATATCAACTTTTCAACCCCCTCTCAAATATGCTGGAAATTTCCGCTTCACGTTTCCTCTAAATTCTAATGGGCGTTGTTTGCAGTAGCGCACCCCTTTCACTCTAGGTCCACTACCGGGTATTGGCGTAGAGTGCAAACTAGGGTATGCATACAATGCATTGACGAAATTCGATCGTGATTCGTGAAGCCTCAAGGCGTTTAGGAGGATTCATTTCCAGTCATGCGGAGGTTGAGGTTTTTAAAATTATTGATTGCTGCTACCCGTTGGGGGTAAGTCTTCACGGAGGGGGACATGCAAACTGCAAGACCTTCCTTCTAAAGGCAGGCTGCCCCGGATCTTAGGAAGTGGAGTAACGCTTTCATGCGCGTCGAACGAGCAATGGCCGTCCCTGACTCCCTGGGAAGGGGAAAAGTTTTCTGATGGACCTTTGAAGCCATCCATATTTTTGCCCTAAATTAAGGGTCTTCGCGGAAAACGCGGACTATGGGGCTGAAATACCCATTTCATATTTGTTCGCCCCGTTATATGGCTGCATGGGCCATCGTCAAAATCAACATCTCCGAGAACCTTTTGGGTATTCCCCTTTTAGGAGAAATCGTGTTATCTGTTCGTCTCCCTTGCAACTTTGCAATCGTGATATGTTTGTCGAGATTCTATACACCTTTGAACTCCGAGATAATTTCTGATCATCGAAACGTCAAGCTCCTCAGGGGATTCATGATAGTATGCCGTCTTTCTGGGACGATCACGTCTCCATCAGGAAGTTAGATGCGCTCGTTCGAATCCCGGCGACAGAACATCTTGCCAAATCATCGCCATATCTGTTCATATCTCCCAGTCGATCTGTGATTGCGCACCCAGGAATCTGCGTGTAAAAAATCCGAGATCGGATTCACGCAATCATTGCTTCTCGCCACAACCTTCAATGATTACGCAGCATCATGCGAAGTTGTTCATTTATCCATCGAGTAAAACCCGTTCACGGGGCCTCCAAACCCTGGTGGGAAGCGTCTCTAGAAGAGATACTCTACCCACAACGGTACCAGCAGAGCTGCTGTTGGGCGCTCACTTGATTCTCTCAATTGAAAATACTGGGTAAATCAGATCTGAGAATAACATGTACGCGAACTTTCGTTCACGGTTGTAGGAATTTCCTTCTTCACAACAAATCGGGGAAGTTTTAAATGGTAGGGTTCCTTCCTCCCTCATAAGTTTGGGAGCCTTCAGGTGCTCCTGCTAGGCTGTCTAAGAGAAAGAACGACCCTTGAAAATGGAAGTCTCATGCCAAGATTTTGTGCTTCATTAAAAAATTCTCATTTTACTATCCTTCCTGCTTTCCTTCAAATTTACTTCATCAAATGCACGATCATTTGCTTTTTCTCAACTTTTATTTTGGCAGACTCAGCTAGACATAGGAATATGCTAGGATTTAACTAGGACTCTGATTAAGTGTCAGCTGTTCCAGCAGCGAGTTTCATGGGTTGCGTACCCACATTTCTCGAGCGCTCATCTACACATTCCTAGTACCATGGTATAAAACGCAGAGTATGTCCAGGACCTTTCAGCCCATCTATGGCGGCGGTGCAAATGGAAGAAAATATGGATTATACCACAGCTTGAAAGAGGTTCTTCGTTTCTGTGCCGCATGACGTGGCTTGTACAGTTTTGACCCTTAATTGCGGGAAGGCCCAGCGTCATCCCGTTTTTCCTTGTTTTTGAAATTCCTCGAATGAGGGCAACGACGCTTACACGATAAAACAATATCCCGTCCGGCAGAATCGTGCGTTGTTAGCATCAGCGTCTACAAACTTTTCATGTGAACAAAATTATTGGTAACGATGTCTTACACATGAAAAGCAAATGACACGCCACCAAAAAACTACCTTGGTGCGGCCGTTTGTTTTCTGCAAGGCAGAATAATGCTCTACATGGGTCGTTTAACTGTTGGTTGAAGAAATGGTAGTTTCCAGCCCATCAATGCTACCCAAATGTGCTCAGCCTCGAGCAACTCGCTCAAAACACTTGCTATAGGACGAAAATCACGTTTAATGCGGGGCTTGTCTGTCAGATTATGCATCTTCCCGAGAAGCCTGCCTGATGTTGATTCGCGACGAAATTACCAGCCTTGCATGCAAACCTTCAGCTGCTTTTATTGGACAAACGCAGATTGGAGGCCTACAAGATATTCAGGGTATCGATATTTCAGTTTAAAAATTACAACGCTGCACCTTTCAGAGAACATTCCTGTATCTTTCGGTGACAAATCTCATTGTGTTCTCACCTTACATTATTGCATACTTGTTGAAAAAAACCATTCTCGAATTTTACTGCAAACCGGCTCCTGAATTGCTCATTATGGTAGACTGGCCAAGCGGAAACTCGCGGAGGGGTAATAGCAGAGGAAATAGTGGCAGAGGAAGTAGCAGCAGGGGAGGTAGCAGCAGAGGAAACAACCGGGGAGGTAGAGGCAGAGGTAGAGGTAACTCAGTTAGAGGCAATGACGTATCTAATATTTGCTTCGATTATCAAAGAACAGGAGAGTGTCGCCGTGCTCAATGTTCTTTCTCGCACGGAGAGCCCTCATCCCCCAATATTCAGCAACCGCGTCAAAGGCGAGAAGAAAGTGCAATCCAAGAACACGCCAGAGTCAATTACAACGAATGGAAGAGGATCATTAAACGCGAGCCCGTTGTCAACGATATCCACACGATGAAATTGTTATGGACGGACGCCCTAGGGATTTTAAATGATGATGACCGAGAGTGGAAACAAATGCTACCGAGGGATCTTGATAATGATGAGCTTCATGGAGCCAAACATATTCTTGCGCTCCTGCAAATGAAATCAGGCGCAGGTGGGGCGAGAACGTTCATCGATCTAGCTCAGCCGTTTCTAGAAGTTATGGTTCACCAAGCAATTCTAGACTGTTTGTCCATCGATACTTTTGTTGGACGACTCTACAATCTCATCAGTGGCAGTAACGGTTCTCGAGCAATACAGTTTTTCCAATCCTTAATTTCCAACTTACTGGAGGCGCATGACTTCTCTGTCAGTACATCGACACAAAATATTGAGCGAGTATTAGTTGCGATGGTCACTTGTCTCCGTGAGCTTCTTCGACGAGAGCAACGTGCATTGTTCAATGACGCCGTCATAGAAACTGTCAATTCGATTGAAAACTGTGTCGAAGTCATTGGAGTTGATAAAAAGTCGGTAACTGCTACTGTTATTGGAACTCGAATGCAAGAGATACGCGGAATGATCGCCCGAGCGAATGGACTACTTGATAAAGATGAAGAGACACCCGTAAATGGCGTTTCGACGTCCGTGGTGGTGTCAACTTATCCACGCGATATCATCATGCCGTCAAATAGGCATGACAATGATAAGTTGGATATTACTGAAATAGAGATAGTGCCAACTGAGGACGAAATCCGTAGCGATAGCCCTGAATTTCTCCCTTCGACAGACCCCGACCAGCCACATTACATTTCAGACCAAGCTGCGAGACTACTAGATACCCATTTCCGTCTCCTCAGACACGATGTGTTTGGTGAATTAAAGGCTGCTCTAGGAAGTTTGATTGTGGCGGTCGAGGATGACCCTTCGATTTTGGGACGTCACAAGCCCGACTTGGGTAACGTGCGAGCCAATCTTTACCAAAATGCTTGGGTCCAATATATTACCTTTGATGATAGAAGAGATTTGCAAGCCGAAATATCTTTTACTCCGCCAGCAGGGCTGAGAAAGAAGTCTGTAAAGGATAGAATCAGGTGGTGGGATGAGTCCAAAAGGCTTGACGAAGGAATTTTGTTGTGCATGCTATCTTACAGCCACTCAAAGTGTACTCCTCTATTTCTGTTTGTCACAGAAAAACGGACAGATCCCAAGAGCAAGTATAATCTAGTCTCTCACGATCACCAAGCAACAATTATTGCCAAGCTCGCCACGCAGAAGCAAAAGGATCTGGATACTTTAATACGATTGAGTACGGAAAAGACCGAGGCTGTTCTTATTGAAATACCAGGGGTCCTTCTCGCAACTGTCTCTCCAATTCTCGAGAACCTTCAGAATATGCATAAACTAGGTCGCCTACCTTTCCGCCAATGGATATTACCGGATCGCACTGGGAATTCCCGATCATTCCTTGATGTTCCACCGCCCCTGTATGCTCGCAAACCTGGCTTCGCATTTTCACTCAGCCCTATCTTGAAGGATGGATCATCCGGAGATTTACGAATTGACCCTTCGACGTGCTCTGTAAATGATACCAATCTCGTCGACAAGGTTGAGCTGCTGACTGAGCTCGACCGTGGACAGTGCGAAGCTTTGCTAGCCGCACTGGTTCGCGAATTTTGCCAGATTCAAGGTCCACCAGGCACAGGAAAATCCTTCCTTGGTGTGAAACTAGTCAAAGTTTTGTTGCATTGTATGAGGAAACAACCTGGGCCCATTATTATTGTGTTAGTAGCATATCCCTTCCCAGCTCCTTCCTCAATTCAGTCCAGGTGGAACTGTTATTTCCTATCTTTTACTCTAAACATCCATCTCTTCATACCTTATATCTCGAAGATCTAATCTCATATTCATGCTAACCTATATCGCTCTAAAGATGTTACACAAACCATGCCTTAGATCAATTCCTGGAACACTTATTGGAATCTGGTATCGAGAAACTTATCCGCATAGGGGGTCAGAGCAAGTCCTCAATCCTCGAAGGTAAAAATCTTCGCGTTGTCTCGAAAGGAGAGAGTCAAACCAAGTCCGAACGTTATCTTCTTGCAAAGGCCTACGAAAGTTTAGAGAGCAAAGCAAAATTTATAAATTCATCGTTAGCCAAGCTGTCGAGGACCAAAGGCCATCCGGATTGGAAATCGATGGAAGGATATATTGCTAGGCATTATCCTCAGATTCATAGGCAGTTCAATCGCTTTGATGAC
Source organism: Sclerotinia minor (assembly GCA_025389075.1). Lineage (NCBI taxonomy): Eukaryota > Fungi > Ascomycota > Leotiomycetes > Helotiales > Sclerotiniaceae > Sclerotinia > Sclerotinia minor. The sequence continues at coordinate 4,137,070 of QRFH01000001.1, read as the reverse complement.
GAAGGGTTTGAGCAGGTAAGTTGGTTTTCACTTCGTCTTTCTGATTTCTTGTTGCTCACATAGTCAAGCCTTTCCCTTTTTATTGCTTGACATGTTTGACTCAAGGGGCTCTCAGGCCAAAGACCATGCTAATTTGGGAAATTAGGTTGGCGGCGAACCTTTCGACTTGTGGTTGAAGAAGAAGGGAAAACAAATCACAGATTCTCAAGCTACATACACCGTTGACCAGCTATTAGCTACAGCGTCTCTCAATATTCATGCACTCAGTATTGCTAGCAGATATCGATTGGTAGATCACTGGAAAACTGCTATACGCGAGACCATTGTGGATGATCTCCATGAAGCAGTGAGGAGCTCCGAGCTCCTGCGTGGAAATATTCATGACATCCACGATGATGTTGATCGACGGGTTTTGCAAACTGCTCAAATAATTGGGGTCACAACTACTGGTCTGGCTAGGAAAATTTCTACTTTACGACATGTTAATTCCAAAATTATCATCTGTGAAGAAGCTGGAGAAGTTCTCGAAGCACATCTACTATCAACACTTTTACGTATGTCATCTCATCTCAAGTTTTTTTCTGTCCTGTAAATAGCAAGTGTGTCTAAGCATCAATCTTATATATTGATGATTGGTCTGATTCAATACTGACATATTCAAAAGCATCTGTGGAACATATAGTATCTATTGGTGATCACGAACAGCTCAGACCTCAGATCAACAACTTCAAGGATCTATCCCTTGAAAGCCGAGCCGGAACCCTTTATCAGCTTGATCGAAGTCAATTTGAGAGACTCTCTGTGGGCCAAAATGGTCGGAGCAGGTTACCCGTTGCTCAATTAAACATCCAGCGTCGAATGCGCCCGGAGATATCCAGACTTATCAATCGCATATATCCCGAGCTTATTGATCACGGCAGTACTAAAGTTTATCCTGATGTTGTTGGAATGCGTCAAAACGTAAGTTCTACCTGTTTTTTGGCCGGTGGCGGCAGTGTTTGTTGGAATCGCACTTCGGTCCTGAATCCATTTATTGTTTATCCGTCAACCAGAATTAGCTAAACATGTCTATAGGTTTTTTGGCTTGATCATGAGAACTTTCAGGACGATGGTCTGAATCAAGAGCATAAGACCATGTCTCACAGCAATCAATGGGAAGTCGAAATGACCGCCGCTCTTGTAAGGCATATTGTTCGTCAAGGAGAATACAGTAGTAGCGATATTGCTGTTTTAACCCCCTACAGTGGCCAACTACAAAAGCTACGTAACCATATGCGGAGGGATTTCGAGATCGTTCTATCTGATCGCGATCAGGACACGCTGGTGAAGGACGGCTTCATAGCTCCAGATTCAGATCATGAAGAGAAACTAGACCGAACTTCTGACAGGAAAGCCCTTCAAAAGAAGAAGTTGAGCGATTTACTTCGGCAAGTCCTCGTCTCCATACATAACTTTTACACATGCTAATGCTAACTTCATTTCAGAATAGCAACTGTTGACAACTTTCAGGGTGAAGAGGCCAAAGTAGTGATCGTCTCCCTTGTGAGAAGTAACAAGGATAAGAAAGTCGGATTCCTGAAGACCACTAACCGCATCAACGTATTGCTCAGCCGAGCTCAGCATGGACTTTACCTCATTGGAAATACACAGACTTATTCAAGCGTACAAATGTGGGCTGATGTCGTTGGCATACTGCAGGAAGCAGGATCCGTCGGCCAGTCATTTGGACTCTGCTGTCCACGACATCCCGAAGATGATTTGCAAGCTTCTCAACCAGACGATTTTCTCAGATTGAGCCCAGAAGGAGGATGCTCTCGTGCCTGTAATAGACGTCTATCTGATTGTGGACATCGATGTTTGGCTCGTTGCCATTCTGAGAGTATGCATGCTATCTTTAAGTGTCCGCAGCGCTGCAAACGCCTTCACCAGCCATGTGGTCATTCTTGTCAGAAGCCCACTTGCGGTGAAGACTGTGGACCATGTCGTGTTAAGTTTGACAATATACAACTTCCTTGTAAGCACACAAAGGATGGGGTTGAGTGTTATTTGACTGGGGACCTTGCTAAAGTTTATTGCATGGTCATGGTGAAAAAGAAGATGTCTGGCTGCGATCATATTATTGAAGTGCCCTGCTCTCAGGATATTACTTTGCCAGGGTTTCGTTGCCCAACCATTTGCGGAGCCATGTTATCGTGTGCGCATGCCTGTACCTCTACATGCGGTAAGTGCACTCACGAGGAAGGAGGGAAACAAGTCACGAAACATCCTTCATGCAGGAAGCCATGCAATCGCCCCTATAGCACCTGCAACCATAGCTGTAAGCTGCCATGTCATGATGGTAAAGAATGTGGTCTTTGCGTTGCGCCATGTGAGGTATGTATTTAATGCGAATATAGGAATAAGTCCAGTATCTAATATACAACTAGGTTGAATGTTCTCACTCCAAATGCACACTTAAATGCCATCAACCTTGCGCGCCTTGCATAGAAAGGTGCACCTGGTCTTGCGAGCATCAAGAGAGATGCAACATACCGTAAGTACCTTGAATCCTCGAGAAGCTTTGCGGCCAATCCTCTTCAGTGACAATTACACAAAAAAAGCTAACCATATGATCTTATAGATGTGCGGGACCTTGCGATAAATTGCCTTGTAATAAGCGTTGCTCGTCAAAGCTTTCTTGTGGTCACCAATGTCCAGGACTTTGTGGCGAGCCATGTCCACAAGACTACTGTCAGATATGCTCAACGAAACAGGATGCTCGAGTAGATTTGCTAGAGATGAAACTCTATGGCGATATTGACCTTGACGAAACACCAATTGTCGCACTCGGATGCAAGCACTTTTTCACAGCTGAGACTCTCGATGGGATGGTTGGAATGCCAGAAGTATACGAGCAAGACATACTTGGAAATTACACAGCAATCAAAGACGCAACTGCCACTCTAGCGTCTTCTATCCCTCGATGCCCGGATTGCAAATGTCCTCTTCGTCAATTCGCAACACCACGGTACAACCGGGTTATCAACAGAGCCGTGATTGATGAAATTTCCAAACGATTCCTCGTCAGTGGCCAAGTAGAACTTCGAGAGTTGGAGTCAGAGATCAATAAATTGGAGCAAGAACTTGATGATACTAGGGGGTCTCTTCTGATCATGAACGATTTGAACGGAATAACTTCTAGAACGCAGAGCAGTGCTGAAAGGCAGCTCAAAGAGCGACAAGAAAAATCCAGAAAGCTTGGGAAAAGAGTGGATGCCTTCTGTAAGAAAGTAATGGAGAAGCACCAGCCCGCGACGAAACTTCATGATGCAACGGTGAATGCCATACGACAACGATCAATCGAAGATGCCATAACCAGCTTGTCTCTTTCAAATACTCGTAGCTCACCTCGAGATCGCCGAATAACACGTGGGGCACATGGTGTACAATTAAAACTTCAGTGAGTTTTCAGAATTTCAATTTCCCACACGCATTTGAGAATATAGGATCATGAAAAGGCTGTACAGCTAACAATCTTCAGATATATCGTGCTCACCGACAAATTCCCATTGTCTCAAAAACTGAAGGCCAACCAAAAAATAACAATCAAATTACCTGGCGGCGCCCCAGACCAACCCTCCATCTCATTTTTCCGTTCCTGTCTTTCTTACATTTTATCTTGTCAAGAAGATAATCTTCCAAAACTTGCTGTTGAGGGTATCCTCTATTATGCCAAGATCGCTCGACTTTATGATTCGTATACACGTTCCGTTTCTTCCTCCCAAACAACCAACACAGCTCCTGAGATACAGAAAGCTAAAGAGTTATTGGAGGAAGCAAGAAACTTGTGTTCGCAAGGATTCCAGAATGCTGCCTCGCTACTGACTGCTGTCGAAGAATCAATCAAGTTTCTAGGTCGTGAATGGTATGAGGAAGTGACGAAAGAGGAATTAGATGCTATTAAAGAGGCTATGGTTTCAGGTAGGGGTGGGATCGCTACTCATAGTGGTCATTGGTATGAATGTGAGAGTGGACATCCGGTAAGTCGGCCCTTCTTGTTTTGAAGGAGGATGAGAATAAGAGACTGACGGATATTATTGTAGTTTGCAATTGGTGAGTGTGGTATGCCTATGCAATTGGCTAGATGTCCGGAGTGTGGAGCGAGAATTGGTGGTCAGAGTCATACTTTTACAGAAGGTGTTGTGAGGTCTGAAAGGATGGAGAGATGAGTGGTTGGGTTGGGTTGGATTGGACTATGATAATTTGCATAAGGCTTGGGCGTGTCTAGTGTGTTCCTTTTCGCGATATTGGGGTTTAGGACATTTGAAGACTATGAGAGCAGGATAATGAGGGGTTGAGATGAGGAGTTGGAAAGAAAAGGATGAATCAGGAATCCCGACTAAGGATGAAATGTTTTATGTGTATGTTTTTATACTTAATAATATATTACTATAATATCACTACTCGAGTAGTGTCTAAAAAGAACTTGTCACCAATAGGATGTCCTGTAGCTCTTGAAGTAAGGTTAGTCTATGATTTGTCAAATTCATACCAGTAAGAATTATATGATAGTTAGTTCTTTCCTTTTCTATCCCCCTCTCATCGGATAATTAAAAAAGGGAAAGATTAGTAGTATAATAGAGTAACTTTATAGATTCATTTGTATGGGTTTATGGAGAAGATATATAGAATAAGATTTTTTTAGACTTTGATTAATTAATAAATCGTTTCCTGGATATTAAGTAAGTACATAGTAAGTTGGGTACCCCACTTTCGGACCACCCCTCTTTTGGACCACCTAAAATCTTACCCCATTTTAAGCACTACCTCCCAACTTCATCTTTAATAAATCGACAACCACATATTCAATTGATATAAGATTTTAATACATCATCAATTAAGCTATGACAAAGTCTTATACTGAAAATGATATTGCTACAGCACTTTTTGCGATTGCAGGAGGCATGTCTATGCGTAAGGCTTGCTCAGAATATGGTATTCCCCGCACTACTTTACACAACCGTATAAATGGCCACCTTTCACATAAAAAAGGTGCACAAAACCTACAGAAGATAGCTCCTGTGCAGGAGAGAGCTCTAGCAGATTGGATTTTAGTACAGGAAGCCCTAGGAACTAGCCCTACCCATCGTCAAATGCGAGAATTAGGAGAGTCCATTCTCAACCTCGAAGGAGGTGATTTATCTCTTGGCAAGCGATGGATATATGGTTTTTTGAAAAGAAACCCAGATATTAAGACTAAAAGGCAATATAAAATCGATAATGCCCGTATCAATGGTGCAACTACCGAAATTATAAGCAAGTTCTTCGAAAAGTTGGATTTACCAGCAATTAAGCATATTAAGCCCGAAAACAGGTGGAATATGGATGAAGCTGGTATAATGGAAGGCCAGGGTCTCAATGGTATGGTTCTTGGGAGTTCAAAGCGACGTTTTATTCAAAAAAAGCAACCCGGTTCAAGAACGTGGACCTCTTTTATTGAGTGTATCTCAGCTACAGGGAAAGCACTTTTACCTTTAGTTATATTCAAAGGTAAAACACTTCAACAGCAGTGGTTTCCCATTAAACTTGATACCTATAAAGGGTGGGAGTTCACTGCTACAGATAATGGGTGGACTGCAGATTCTACAGGTTTGGAATGGCTAAAAGAAGTGTTCATACCACAATCAGCACCAACTCGACCGGAAGAAGCAAGACTTCTTGTTTTGGATGGGCATGGAAGTCATGAAACCACTCAATTTATGCTTGAATGCTTCAAGAATAATATACACCTCTTATTTTTACCACCCCATACATCGCATGTACTACAACCTCTTGATTTATCAATATTTTCACCTCTGAAAAAAGAATATCGATACCACCTCAATACTCTAGATTCGTTGACGGATTCTACTCCCATTGGCAAAAGAAACTTTCTTGCCTGTTATCAGAAAGCTAGATTAAAAGCTTTAACACTTCGAAATATCACTTCTGGGTGGAAGGCTTCAGGTTTATGGCCTCAAAACCGCGCTAAACCTCTTTTGTCCAGATTATTGCTCGAAAACAGTAATCAAGAGGTTTTATATCAAAATCCTGTTTCAGATGATGATCCTGAGCTTCAGTGGAATATACATTCATCTTTTATTGCATGGAAAACCCCTCAAAAGGAAGTGATATTCGAAAATATGCCGATATAATGGAGAAAGTTGATGAGACCGATATTCCAACTCGCCGGCTGCTTTTTCGAAAGATGCAAAAGGATTTGATGCTAAGGACTATGAACTTGTACAGCCTAAGAAACGAATAAAGCAATTGGAGCAAAAATTAGAAGAGATTATACCTAAAAAAAGAAGGATGGTAAAAACTAGTCCAAATTCGAGGTTTGCAGGGATAGAAGCTATATATCAAGCTCAAATTGAAGCTGGTGATCGGAAAATTGATATAGAAGACTCTGATAGTATTTATGAAACTGATGCTACAGGGGATTGCATTGAAGTTGAATAGTGGTTGAGTTATTAAAGTTTAAAATTCATATATATATATTTTTCTAGGTGGTCCAAAAGAGGGGTGGTCCGAAAGTGGGGTACTCAACTTATTCTTTCTGCTTCAATTACTGTATGTATGTATAGAATTTTAGGATTCTTCTGATCATATAATTATATAAATGATTACATTCTTCATTTCCTTAGTATGCAGAGATGGAGATGGAAATGGAACTTGCTTTTAATAATGCATATTTTTGATATTTTATTCCTTGGATAACCTATTTAGCTTTCCTTCTATCGCTGTAGGAAATATAATCTATACTTAAATACTCTCTGATTATTATTAGTTTCTTGAATATAATTATTGTGTTATTCGATATTTGATGTCGGTGTATTTATTTGTGAGGAACATTTGAAGATTTGATGATTAGGTTAATCAAGTCTAGGGTAATTGTCCCAGTGTTCAGATTATAGCATGGTCAGTGATGCTCCTGCTTGTTTTTGCGATTTTTGCTCAGGGTTACGGCTATGGATAATGCAGGATATACATAAGGCCTAGAAAGTGATCGAATCCATATTCAGGTGGTGGGCAGAGATGAGATGTGAAGGTGCTATGATACCTCTTTGCCAGAACTGCTAGAGCATTATTACTCGTTGTGGGATTCTGATAGAATTGGCTTGCAGATGGTATATTATAAAATTTGCCAGTTTGAATTTGATAGTATGTATCTATGATCTGCGGTAAAGAAACTATATAATAAAGAAATTATAGTTAATAGGAATTTAAACCGTCGTGTAATGGCCATGCTAGGAAACTCATGAAGCACAGTTCGCGAATACAAAAGCCAAACCAAAACCTAATTCAAATCAAAGCTAATTCAGTAGTAAATTGCCCATTCAACCTAGTCCTTCTAGTACCCTCAGACTCATCGCTTATGAGATCTAACATGCGCATATGTAAGTCTTATATACGAACACAATCCAACTTCAATTGACCCCAGGTCCAACTCCAACCTCCACTTTCCTGACTGAACCCGAACAAGACAAAAACTACACACCAGGAAACCGTATAATCACACTTGCAATTATATCCATGAATATATAGTAGGTACGTTCAGTCCCCTTGATTTGCATACTAGAGCTCATCACAATCACAGTCACATCCCTCAGCTTAATTAATATGAATGTTTTTTCGGAAAGGGTTAACCTTATACATAACCTATATTTACACGGAGTAGAATAGATTGAGTCACCACAAGTTCAAGACAAAACCAGACCAACGCGGCTTTCGCGTCAGCGCCTATTTTGCCAGTGTAAAGTACTAAGTAGCTACAAATGTGATTGTTAATTTCTTTGTGCGTGCGGCTGGAGTATATTTTGGGGGCTGTCAGTTTCACCCGTAAATGGTTGTTGGATTAGAACTAATTGTTGGTCCCCACTAAGCTATAGGGCTAACTAATGAAGATACCATAACTATGACGTCGACCTAAGGTTAGCCTAAGACTAACATATAGTAAGATCTTACAACTTCTCTAGTAAGATTATTTCTTCAATAATATAATAAGGTAAGGCTGTATATATCTAAATAACCCCAGCCCTCTTCCCCTCCCTCTGTATCTTATCAATAAGCAAACAGAAATAAACGAACTGCATCATCGATATTCCCCGGAGTCCGTAAGTAAGCAAGTAATAAGCATAGAGTATGATCAGAAGACCCGATACTATGGTAAATGGTAAATTAAAAAGTAATGAATCATACACATCCCAGATACATCTTCTTACCCCGGATCTATTCATATAACGTTCTTTAACTTTGGGGAGAAGTTGGTGGGTGGTTAGTCTTACATCTAGCTAGGTAGCTAGTTGCCTAATCATGAACAACTCGTATACCGGATGTATATACCATGTATCCGAGTTAGAGAATTAAATGGTTAAAATATAAGTTGTGAAGATTTAAATTTAAATCTAAATTTATTAGTAAATGGCTTTTGGAGTATGAAATAGAGAGTCCTCGTGAAGAAAACACCTAATAGCGTTATCTAATACCTAATTCTCTTGTCTAATCTAGACCCGCACATCAAGTTCTAATCTATAATTAGCTCCTAACGTTAACACCTGACATCTCCCAGAATTCAACTCTTATACCCCATATAGTAAGTGATCACATCCCGTGTCTCGCTTTCACATCCATCTTCTCCCGTCTCAAATCGTATCCAAGATTCCAAGATTCCAAGATTCCAAGAATTCCAAGAATCTAAATCTCACCAACCTTTCAATATCCATCCACCAAACCACCATCTCCCAATCTAAATCTAAATCCAAATCAATCCAGATCTGCCCGGAAATCTAAATCCATCTATCCATACATTCATCAACCATCCATAATCTATAAACACATCCACACCCAGATTCCATTCAATCAATTCTAAATCAATGACCTCACGATTCCTAAAAATCGCCCCCAAATATAGCTAAATTAATCCCTAATTAACATCCAACATAAACATATCCCTTTCTCCCCCTCCCTACCTCCCTTCTCTTCCATACATAAAACATTGTTTCAAACCCAAGCAAGCAAGCAAGCCATTTACAAGGGATTCCCTACATCCATACATCAAATCCAAATCCACACACCTCGCATCTCACATACACCCCATCCACAAACAAAGTACCAGTACCTACCCTCAAACTATCCCATCAATATCCTATCCACACTACAACAATCTACAGCCACCTTCTCACCTTCTTGTCACTTCTTCAACAGTATCCCCTCCCCATACCCATACCCAAAACCGCAATAAGTAAAAAATACCCAAGAAAAGAAGTCGTGGCATTGAAGAAAATCCACTCTCACTCATTCATACCCTCCTTCCCCATCCACCCATACATACCCTTCCTCTCCCCTCATTCCCTGACCCTGTTTCCCTCCACTAGTGAAATATCTCCTATCTCCTATCTACTATCTACTATCTAATCAATATCTACTACCTAATCAATATCCTCATATCCCCATATCTATCCATCTTACATACAAACAAATCCATCAAATAAGACATGATACCTAATCTCGAATAGAGTCATATAAATATAAAATATAAATATAAATATTCAACTTAGTTCAACTCAACACAACACAACGTAATTAAATCATAATCTGCATCTACCTATCTTTTATCTATCTCTACAACTCTCGAGTGTGATTTTTGTATACCAGCACCAAACAATACCATAAAGCAGATACATAAATAATAATAAGTAATATTTACATCCCCGCGTCCCTCCATACCCACGCATTATATCTCATAACCCGGCAAAACGAAACAAAACACAGCACAGCATAGCCAAGTCAAGCCATGAAACACAAAGACAAACTTACGAGAGGTGATGTATGTAAAATTAAGACAAAGTAATGTTGCCGAGCACTTGTTGAAGTTATGCGCTTGTTGCTACTTTTATGTTTAACGCTATTCATGAACCCTACCTACTAACGTAGAAAATGCGCCAATCCATTCTCAAATCCCAAGAGAATCCCTTCCTAAGAACGCCAATAATGCATCTGCATCTCACTTCATCTCTGGCTTTATGCCTCATGCATCATGCACGTTAAACAACAACCACGTGAATATCGAAAGGAAACCAAGATTATCCAATCTACTTTTCATCTCAAAGCATGAATTTTCCCTCATTCCTCCTCATCTACTGTATCCTCCACGGTTGCCGCCTTGGCTTTTCCTTTTTCCCGTCTCCTCATCTCACCGTCTTCGTCTAATCTTGGCTCGTCGGGTTCCGCTGAACTACTGGTTGATTCACCAGTACCTGTCATCTCATCGAGAGAAACATGAGGATTTAAATTTTCTCTCCCTTGATGTGGAGCTGAAGTTGACAGTGAACGAGCTCCATCAAGATTTTGATTACTCGCCAGAGTTGATCCCGAAAATAGCTGTGAATCACCCCAATTAGGTAAATTAGGAGGATCAACAAATGGGTTTGTATTCGTAGATGCAGTAATTGTAGATGTCGATTGGTCAGCCGAAATAGACGGCGGAGTATCATTGGCGTTTGTTTCAGAAGAATCGATCGAACCAGTTTGCGAGTGAGCTGGTTCGGTATTAATTGGTGTGGCGCTATTGTTAGAACCTTCACCTCCCACATTAATAGGGCTGACTACATTTTGTGTAGATGTGGAGGCTATGATCGGGTCATCAGATGTTGATGTTGCTGCAGGTCCTGTCCATGTCCCCGATGTTCCTGCTTGGCTTGGTGAATGGGTATTGGGTAGTCTTTCCAATGGGAGAAGTGACCAGCCTTCTGGTATGACAACTCCAGGGGGAAGGTCAGCACTACCTGATGGTATTGCTGAGGTATTAGGCCGTACGCCATGTCTGTAAATTTGTGGCAGATTTGTTGTTCGGCTACTGAATGAAGGGGGGATTTGTGGCGGATTCTGAAAGTTGGGAATCTGGGGCAATTGCAGTAAGGGGAAGTGTGGGGCTAGAGGATCCAAGGGGTTACTTTGTAGATTTCTTAGCCTTGCTAATTCGCCTTGTAACAATTGGACAACCAACAGCTGCTGATGACCCAACTGCAAGTTTCTAATATCCTGGGCGACTTGTTGTTCGAGTTCTTCTAAATGTTGTTGTAGTTGGTCAGGTGGTACTGCGATGTGCTCTCCAGTATTCACAGGAGGTTGTGGGGCTTGAGGCTGAGCTCTACGGGGAATACCCAATTCCAAGCCATAAACTCTAGGTCCTGCTCCTGCGGCATTTGCTTGACCTCCTGGAGGATTTTGAAGGCCAGCAAAATCATTAAGATTCGCCTGTCCAAACCCTACTCTGATTGGTCCAAGATTAAGCATACGCATTCCCCGGCCACGACCAGGAGCTGCTGGTGGTTGTGCACCCGCAGGTCCATCTTGTTGACCGGGAGCAGGTTGATTAGCTCTTGCGTTTCGATTGGCATTGGCTTGTGCATCTTGAGGAGTTTCTACTACAGGACTTCGACATGTTGGGCATACTTGTTGTCTTTCAAGCCAACTCTTCAAACATCCTAGATGAAGAATATGCCCACAAGGTAACTTCTTAGGTCTTGTACGTTCGTTGACACTACCTGGTCTGGGTTGTGCTCCAGCAGGTGCCGGTGGATTTGTGACAGACCAAGGTCGCATTTCCTCGCGACAAATAATGCATGTATCTTCCCTCTGGATATCCTCGACGGTCGCATCCTCATATCTTGAATTCATATCGTGAGTTGCCCTGCGGTATCTTAAAAATGCGGTAAGTCGTTTGATGAATGATCTTGCTGTAACAAATAGATCTCGCATGATATGTATAGGTAGACCGTAGAATGTGAAAAGAATGAAAAAGAATGATGAGTAGATCGATAACTTCATGAAGTCTTTTTCAAATTAGCAAAAGCAAAAAGGTAAAAAGCGTATATGGGCTCACCGGTTATCAAGTCAAGGGTCAAAACCCATTGACCCTTTGCTTCCCATCCCGGAACTTCAATATCCATTTCTTCAATATCATCTTCGGAGGGTAAAGGTGTAGTAGGTTCTTCATAGTCCTCACCAGCTGCCGCGCGCGCGATTTCTCTCTGCCTGATGATTTCTGCCCTTTCCTCCCTAACTTCTCTCTTTCTCTCGATTAGTCTCTCTTGTGTCTGCTTCTTAACTACCCTCGATTCCATCACTGAGATAATATATCTACAAGCCGTGGAAGAGCTTGAGACAGTTAAAACCGCAAACTCAAACAGGAACATGACCATCATATTGGGCCTCGCCTGCTGAATCACCGTATTAACCGTATAACTCATCAACCATGCATCATACAAGACCGAAATCGCCAAAGATATGGATAATCGAATATGAAAGAGTTTCGGATTGGCAGGTGGTTGCTGTTCTAAGATCTCAACTCTTCCATCACCTATCCATCCCCAGACTTTGCCGGTAAGAAGAGCGACAAACATTACAAGGAACCAGGCCCCGACTTCCTCCCTGAATATGGTCATGGCAAGACATGTTTCTGTGATGGCGAACCAAGCTTTCTCGTATAATTGTTCGATTTCGATGGGACGAAGAGGGCCGTAGCAGAGTCGTTGGAGTCCGTACATGAAACTGGAAAAGACAAATAGAATCTAAGATGTGTCAGCAAACGGAAGCTTCGGCGAGGTGATGTTGCAGAAAGTGACAGTGGGATATTTAGGTTAGAGCATACCAAATTGATCAGAATCTATAATATGTCAGTAATGCCCATCGAATTAAGAGTTTGAAGCTCAGAATCCACATACCATAAGACACAAATTACTTTGCGCTAGGTAAACACATGCTGAATAGAAGTTTGCGCGTTGATGGAAAGCGGAAAGAATCACTCCACCCGCCAAAGCAGTGGAGATACCAGCATACCAAGCAAGTCTTGAACCCATTGTGCTTCAGCTCGACAATCTACCTGCGAACCAGTGGAGTTGAGAGATGGGAGCTCTAGCTCTAGCTCCAAGCTTCAATCTTTATGTATATGTGGCGTGCTCAATGTTCAATCAGAAAGGTGATAGTTAAATGGGTTCAAAAGTGACCGTATCCTCTTTACCAATACTTTGTATGTGAGTAAGTACCCATTCTCATACTTAGCATTTTCTGATAAAGGAAACCGAGATGTTCTACCAGGAGTTGTTGTATTGATTATATGATGCTGAATAGAACTGGCCACGTTCTGCGGTTGTGGATAAGAGCTGTGGCGTTAACCTAGAAACTGTTGAAAAGTGTGGCTCGTGCTTTCTTTTATCTCGGCTGATTAACGGGAAAATGAGTGATGAAGAATGATGATGAGCCATGACTAACTAGGAACCTAAGTATTTTTATATCTATATAAGGATTATGTTATTGTCTATTTATTGTGAAAGTGAATCAAGATATTAAGACAGTACTATGAGTAGGTACTAATGGATGTATAAAACACAGCAATACGCATGGACGTTCGGAAAATATGGAGATATTCATCACATCTACCCCGCTACTAGCTGCCACTCATGAGATTATCATATTCTATTCCCCTTCATACTATCTTATCTAGATACATAAGATCATACTATTATCATTTATTACCCATCTTTAAGAAAACGGTCCTCCTTTCCCATCAGATTAAGAACACTGCATGCTCGGCCCTCAAATCTTGGATATTTTAGGGCAATCGATAGCTGCATGGCTTATACCATCCTTAGCTTCGATCTAGCACATCCCAACACTATTTTATTTCATATACCCGTTCATCTCTGCAAGATCTATCGACCAGCCAAGGCAAGCTAATAACAAGGAAAACATACTCTGCACAGCACTCGTCTATGCACACCATACCATACCATACCGTACCAAACATCCACACTCAACCCTACCTACCCGAGATCTATGCCTTACCCACTCTCCTCTCCTCTACTCTACTCTACTCAACCCAATACCACCTGAAAAGTACGCACAACATAACATAACATAACATCACATCACATCACATCACATCACCACAGCCAACCAATAATCCCATCTCCCTACCACCCCCTCCTAACCAAAAATCCCATCCTCGACATCTCCAAGCAACCCAAAGCAATAACAAACAAAAAACCATCACCTACCACACCTAAATCCAGACAGCCACCAAAACGCCCACAGCACCCAATCGAACCATCCGCATAAACTCCGCATAAATCCGCATAAATCCGCATAAATCCGCATAAAACAAACATATATACATACATTAATAAAGACATACATAAAGCACACATACACAACACAGAAACACACGACATGCATGCATACAACACACACACACCAGACACGATCCGAATCCGCGCTCGCCCTAGATCGCCTCATCTCCAAGGGTGTGATGTGAGCCCGGGGAGGGATCTCGCTTGCATCCCTGTGAATCTATCTACCCCATCTACACACCTAGCCAGATACCTAGATAGAAACATAGACGAAGCATAAAAAATACCCAAGTAAAGTTTACTCACTCACATCATACACCGTACATACAGGGCAGGGCAAGGGCATGGCAGGTCAGGTAGGCTTTTTACGTCAAATTTTCCCAGTCTACTTATTCCATATTCATCACATCACATCGCATCGCATCGCATCACATCACATTAATGTCGATCATGATCGACATGGCGTACAGGAGCAGCAATCGGATTACAAATCTGTTTTTAGCAAGTGGAGGAGGGGAGCTGTTGGACGTAAGATACCTAGATCCAAGACGAACTACATACCGTCCATACATACATACACGCGTACATACAGCTGACGCATTTTTCACGCAAAAAATAATAAAAATAACAAAAGTAATATAGTAGTATAGTAAAAAAAGGAAAGCGACAAAAGATTCAAGACACAATGCACACATCTGAGATAATGCAGCAAGTAAGTTTTGAGTTGAGAGAGACCAATGCTCTTCATTCATTCATTCCTGGATTTTTCCTAGACTAGACTAATAACTATTACTTTATTTCCAATCATTTTACATACAGTAGGTAGGTAATAAAGTAATTGCAGTGATTGACCTGCTTTGCTAGCCACCCACGCTCCTCTAATGTAATCCCATCGCCTTTGCCCCCCCCTCCAAAATACATCACAAAAATGGACCAGCCAAAATAGCGATCTCACACCTTCATTTCCATTCATCCCCCAAAAGTCCCACCTGGTACAAAAATAAATAAAAAGGACTCCCAAAACACAACTCTGTTTGATGCATATGCAATAGATAATGCGAGTAGATAGGTAAAAAAGAGAAGGAAAAGAGCACATTTTGCGACTTTTATCTTAGTTCCCACTACACCGTCCATATTCCCAATACATTTGATATGTATGATATTTGTAGAAGAGATTCGAAACTCAAAATAATGAAGGAAAAAAAAGAATATATAAAAAATTGGTATCGTCCCGTCCCGTTAAAAGTAGTAAAAGAGTATATATCTCCCCTCAAGATATATATGTAAATGGTATCCAAAGCGCCGAATATAAAGCCATATGCAAAATGCTCTAATGCATACGAGCAAATCATAACAGTAATAATAAAATATCCTTCTCATAACCTCATAACAAAAGATGGAGGCGCGGAAGGTCAACACGCAAAAGGAGAGAAGAAATTTACATCTCCCTCTTAACCTCCATCAACTTCTCCAAATCCATGCCCGTCAAATCATCCGCGATCCAAGGACCCTTCTCTTCATCCGTAGCATTGTGGAAAGCCTCTGCTCTCCTCAAAGTTTGCACATCGAGATCGGTAACGTAGGCTTTTTCATCGCCAAGCTTGATGCGAACCTCATAGTCGGTATCAAGCATCATGTCATCTTTCCAGAGACGACGGGGTCCGTCAAAGACGGTAAGAACGCGCTTCTTCATCTTCATCTGAGATGTAGGACATCCCCATGAAGATGGGTAGTCCTTGCGCTTCTTGCGACCTTTGGTATTTAGAGTAACTCCACCTTTGGAGTGTGTCATTCCTCTAGACTTTTGGACACCGTTTGCAGGATTGCGGTTCTGGCGACCTTTTCGGGATGTACGAGTGCGGATGGTGTAATCATCATCGTTTTCATCGTCGACTTCATCCTCATCCTCGTCTTCGGCTGTTGGGTATATATTGGTGGTGACTGGGAGGGCGTTGTTGCGGAGGGTTTCGTGAACGTCGTGATCTTGTTCAACCTCTGCAAGGCGACGAGCATTTATCGCCTCGGATGGCTCCTCTTGTTGAACAATGCGAAGAACACAGTCATCAAGATGCTCATAGAAGTCTTGAGCATTGCTAAAGGTAGCGGAACAGGTAGAACACTTTCCGGTAGCATCTGGCGCATATCCAGAGAGCTTCTTTCCACTGTTGATATTTGCGGAAGTCTTCTTGCGGCTATTTGGTGGAGTTTGCTCCACGGCATGTACAGAAGTAAGATGTCTTTTGAAGACATCAGCGCGATTAAAGGATTTTTCTGCCGCAGATCCAGAACCTGGGCAGAAACCACACACCATTGTCCCTTTGTAATGGGTCAAGGTGTGACGATTTTTATCGTATTTTCGGGCGAACCCCTTAATGTGGTAATCACATGTCTGTATGGGACATTTTTCCGGGCGCTCATTTTGATGTGTCAGCATGTGGGCTTTAAGATCTTTGAAGACCTTCCCACATTCTGGCCAAGTGCAACGGCCCTTTTCCTTTGAATCTTCACCACTGAAGTTACCATCTTGAGAACCGTATGATTGATGAGAAATCGTCAAAGATGGTCGTCTAACCATCGGTGGTGGGTATGGATAATATTGAGGGCCTAGATAAGGGCTGGCGCTATCGGCCTTGGCAGGTCCAGGACTTCTTGAAGAGAGTTGAGATGGTGATGGAGATGTAGGGTACATGGGTGCTTGATAAGGGGATAATTCGGCTTGTCCAACAGCGGATGTTGGGCGAGTGGCAGAGAATGGAGCGTGTAGAATAGATGGGTCTAGAAACCAACAGTTAGTATGAAACTTTGTTTAGTCTGCTTGGCGAAGAAAAGATAAAGAAAGCTAGTGTCAGAATTGACAGAGAGAAAACACACAAGAAGATTGGAGAGGAGCAACAAAATTGCCGCTACATTGGGGGAAAAAAGGAGATTGTTCATATGAAGAATAAGATGATCTCGGTTCCGAAATTAATGTTTGCGCTAGTGAAGTAGTGACGGGAGATAATCTTGTCCCCTGACTACACCTAGCGCTGGTTGGAGATTGAAAAATAGGCGCATTAAAACTTGAGGATGATCCACAAGATACAGGAGAGATTGAAAGCGCAGAAACATGAGAAGATTTCAAACTTCCTTCTCTAGATTCCTTGCGCATCGCACTAACAGGTGTGGTTGGCGAAGCAATTGATCGCGATGAATCCGTTGGAGTGTAAATATTGTGAATAGGAGATAAAGAAGAAAAAGATTCGAAGTGGGATGCAGAGAAAGAACTATTTTGACGAGGTGTAGATCTAAAGACATTTTCACACTCACCAACAAAGCCTGGTTTGGCTGAATTGAAATCTACAGTAAAGTCTTCCATACCTGCAGAGAAGTTGTAGTCGGTTCCTTGACCAAAGTTATCGTAGTTAACGATACTTGGATTAATGCCGAGACCAGATCCCCACTCAGAAACTGACACCAGATGTCCGTTGTTTGAATTTGGGGAGCCAATGGTTGAGGATGTCGCAGAAGGTCCACTCGCTGTGGAGTAATTTGATGGCGCAGCGCCTCTAAGCTCCGGCGACTCCATGAAATTTTGGGGAACCTCGCTATACATTGTTGTGGAGTCGAATCCAGTGCTGGTAGGATAAATATCTTGTGTTCTCGGGTATGCATACGAAGCGTCGTGTTCAATGTGGAAGTTTGGCATGCCATTGTATGAGAATTGAGGGGAATACATGTTTGATTCGGGGAAGAGAGGAAAGTCGTTTTCGTTTTGGTTTCCCATGTGTCGCGAAAGCATATGGAAGGAGTGATCGGATACAGAGACCATGTTGTGTTGTGCTAGTTTTTTTGAAGACGGTGATGTCTGGCTATTTTGTCTTGGAATGATAGCCACACTTATCGCCGACTAGATATGCCAATCAGTAAACTACTTCACGGACCATCTTCCCAAGGCTCTATGCGAACTACCTTTAATTCTTTTGGGGCTCCAGTATGGGAGTGTAGTTGAGTATAGTCTCTTATGAAGTTTGTTGAAGAAGATTGCTAATGTATATATGCTTTGTGAAGATGTTGTGCAAGCTGTTGCAGATACTTGGAAATAGTTGGACCAAGGTAGTACTTTGGGTTTAGAGGTATGATCTGAGACAGGAAGCCGATGAAAGAAGCCGACGTAAGAAGAAGGCGAGGCGCGGAGAATATATATATATAAAGGTATGATGAGTGAGATATGGTTGACGAGAGACAAAAAGGCAATGTAAGGTTTAGTTTAGGTAGAAGGTGTAAGATTAGGTATGATGCAGTAGTTCGGGGAGGATGATCGATGCTTTTTCCAAGGTTGATGTGTTTATTGCCAAGCAGGAGAGCGGGATATATCAAGTGTTTGTAGTAGTTTGGTAAAGTCTGATTAGGTATTTTGGAATCCTAGTGGTAAGATATGGGAGTTGATATGGGGTGGAGAGAGTATGATGTATGATGAAGGATGAGCATGAACATGTTCCTTTTCTAGGAAGTTGGGGGCAGCTTGAGGGTTTAATATTATATTATAATATTGGTGGTATGGAAATGTAATGGGACTTTGTCTAGTGAGATTCAAAAACTCAAAAGTACTAGTAGTTCTGGACGAGAGAGGATAAGAGGGCTTCAAAAAATGGCCGACCCAAAAAAATGCAAGATGCTAAGCCCGGCGATGAAGCATGGACATGGGGACATGGGATAGCCGACATGGGGGTAATAGTGTTGAACCTTGAGATTGGGACATGGGCTTTGAGCAAATCATTCCCAGGGATTTTTCTTGGTATAAAAATGTCTTTCCCTTCTTTTTGCCCTAAACTCTTATGGTCCAATAATTATGGCAAGTCCCGATTTGACTACAATACCCCAGAGAGGCCCTAGAGAAAGTAGCTATACCTGATTAATTATTGGTAAAGACCTCTCTACGGATAGACACATCCGGAAGTGTCTAAAGTAGGTACAGTACGTACAGTACGTGCGATAGATACCACAGGTAAGGTACAAGATCAATTGCTACAGGTCTAAAAGGCCAAAATAAGAGCAAAAGCCGCTGGAAAGTCCCATATCTAGAGTAGTAGTAAATCTTGATGAAATTAATCCCCGATTGATGGGACTAGCTAAAAGTCTAAAATGTTTCCTTCCATTAGACGAAAATCATCACAGACCACCCGAGTGACAGATTGACAGAACAGACCAGTTCGTTTGTTCATTCACGTACCTGTCTTGTACCTACCTAGTAAATTCAAAAGCTTTCCCAAAATCAAAAACAGCACAGCACTGCACATTGTGGCTTCTATTTCCATGGCCTCGGTCTGGTCGCTATTTCACCGCAGTGTATGCATAATGATTAGTGCACCAAAAAACCAAGCAGTGCATGCGATAATCCACAAGATCCATTCGCACACAAGTATTCCAGACAGCACAAGAGGCACCAAAAAGAATCATACACAGCCTTACCCGAATGCATCTGGCAAAGTGTATGGCTGACTTTTTATTTTTCTGGGCACACATACCCATCTTTATAACCTTGCACCTCACGCACACAGGATCTCAATAACCTTAGGGGTAACTTGCAGAACTGGCGCTGCGTGCATTATTAGTGGCCGCCTGGAATCTCCGTCCCACCATCGCCCATCTCCGTCTAGTCGGTCAAGGCTCGCTCCACTTCCCACTATCTATTGCCAAACCATTTGTGAACACACGCACATACGCACACACACACATACACACATCATATCACGCACCCTAATATACCAGGCGAAAGTTCATTTGCACAAAGTTATCAGTTCATTAGTTTGGGGTAAGATTACGAAAAGGGTGTTTAGGCCAAAGGGAAAGAGATGAGATATCGTTAGAAGCGCCAACCAAATCATGGAAACCGGGAAATTCCTAGACAAACGTGCTAAGAATCATGGCTCCCCTGTCATCTGGTCCCTCCCGAGACTAAAAGATTGATTACCATCGAAAAAAGCTACGGGGACATGGAGCATCTTAGGATGATTTACGATGTGGGATGGATATCCGAACAACCAAACATGTGCTTTTACATTGGTGTAACAGTGTAACTCCCACCCACCAAACAATTAAAAGACTCGAGAATTGATATCATGGTGTCAAAGTCAAGTGTGGATAAAAGTATAAAAGCGGACAATCTTGCGAGCGAACATGGTCTACAAGTCGCAACAAGATGATGTTCGTTTGCCCCCGTCACTCTTCATCATTGATTCATATCAAGTGATGTGCGACGAGCAACCCACCCCCCTTCATGTAGATCTCTCATCCCCCCTTCCCAGTTTTCTCGATCCGGGTGGGGAAATCCCATTAGAGTTAAGTGAACCTTGTCTCATTCGCTTGCTTTCGCTACTCTTAGACAAATAAGGCGAAATGGGTGGGGTTTAAATTGTTCAATGCTTGTGGAATCTCTGGCTAGATCTTCAATCATTGGCAGGCTCCCTAGTACTTGTTCCCAAAAGAGACATTTCGTTTTAGAACACTTTCATTTTTGAAGGAGTTGAAATCTTGAGTTACATCGTTTCGTTACCCATCGACGAAACAATAAAATATACCTCCCTCCAATATCTGTACAAACATGCTTTAATCTATTTAACCATGCATTTTTCGGATGATCGACGAAAGGTACATTTTATTGTTGCCTGGATGCAATAGCTAGTAATACCGAGAATGATTTTGATCGATTCGTCAATTAAATGAACACATGGTGACAGGAAATAGAATAGATCTGGAATTATATCGGTTGAAATCGAGAGCGACAATTAACAAAGTAAATATAGGTGTCTGGGTTAGGGGGTTGCCGAGTTTATGGGATTCAATCAATTATCATCTAGGTGCTTGAAATTATATACCAATAACAAAACAAATATTCGGGACCGACGACACCAACTACAAACGTGTTTGTATTATCTACAAACGTATCCAACAGTTGTAAATAAAAACCTACCCTCCTTATTCCAATCATCAGAAACTCTGCGACAAAAAGAAAAAGTAATAAGGCCTCTCTCTGCCCCTCTCGCTGAGTAAAAGAAATGGTCTGTGGCTAGGTAGATAATTAGAGTTAGTTAATCAGGGGCCCACCCCAAATGATTGGCCCGAGTACGAAGAGCTACTGTATTACCGAAAAAACCCACGCCTAGGAGTGGCTACTGCACTACCGCATCCATCCCACACAACTATACAGAAGACAGAAGAGGGTAAATATGTATGTATGTACTCGGCCACACAGCATTCTCATCATCTCATGTGCCCTAAGAGTTCCCCACCGAGAAATACCCTACCGACCCAAAAACCCGACCTAGGAACTTAATGTGTTTCAATAATGAATGCACAGCCTCTCGGTGTGTAGAGAGAAAGGAAGAAAGCACAGCCATCTCTCTAGCCTTACTTCGTCACTTCGTCACTGTCACCTTCGTCACTTCGTCATAATTCCCCCTTGTGGTAAAAAATCTACCTAAATAGAAGCCTTGCATTTTCAGAAACGTGTATATCGTAAGTAAGCAGTATGACGGATACTATTACCTATCTATTACTCATTTTCAAGGCAGGGCAGGGCGGGCTTCGTAAAGCCATCATTCGTTTCGTCTATCCGTCTATCCATCCATCATAGAATAGCATGCCATGCATCATTGGTATTATCATGTCATGTCATACCATACATACCATACCCGGGTCATTGTAGATAGATACTAGATAGATAGATAGAGATAGATAGACAGGCACGAGCCACATGACCCTGTCCAACAAACAGTCAACAGACCAAAAGTTCGTCCGTACAGTAGATTAAGGTACCTACATACCAACCAAATAGTAGGTGCTATACATAAATTGCGGAAGCGAACGGGAACGACAGGACCCATCTAACTCACCAGGCAGGCAGAATACCTTGAAGTTTGTTTGTTTGTTTGTTTTTTGTTTTTCTTGCTCGTCTCGTCTCGTCTCGTCTGTCTCGAAAGAATTCACCTTAGGTATCCTATCTACACAACACAATACAATACAACACAACACATAACGTCCGCCCCTGATTTCAAATCATGCATGAGATGAGCGATAGATCTCCACAATACCTTTCCTTTGGGTCGTGTCACAGAAGGATTTTGAACCATCTGACCAACTATATGGTGGATATTATATTGATGGTAGCCTGTCTATTTTCAATATAATAAATATCCTTCTTTGAATCTTTGTGTATATGTGCAGCGCCAATTCGCCAAAAGAAAGCATAAGTCACCCGTCACCACCGAAGGATCAAATCCTTCTAGAAGCAAGCACATCAAGTCACCCACCGAAACACTTTTCTTCTCCACGGATAAAAAGATTTCATCTATAACAAACAACCCCAGAAGCTTCAAATTTCCCAAGGAGAAGTATAAATCCCCTGGTTTCACTTTATCTGCAACTCTTCGGAAGTCAGCCCTATGAACCCCTTTTCCTCGAGTTTCCGTCGCCCATGATTGGCCACATATCTTGATACAATTGATCCTCGCCATCTTGGCACTTAATTTACAAAATTATAGTCGGGTCCTACATCATGGAATTGGTTGATAAATTTAGTTCTCAAACACAGACCCGTTGAAGTTGCTATTATCAGGAATATCTTGCGAATTATCGCCATATGGCACATTGTTTAGTGCGATTAAGGCGTGTAAGTTTCATGTGTTTAATAATAGCATACATTCGTGAAGATATGCGATGGCTTATTTGGTAATATCTTACAGCACATAGTAATGTAATCAAAGACAAGCGTGATCCGGAGGTGGTTGATGTTACTTCCCGGCTCCAAAGGTCGTTCCCTCCGGCACTTGAGAGGGCAGAAGCTTCATGGTGTACCTCCCTTACTCAGACCTTAGATATGCAGAAAGTATCCACTTCAACAAGAACTAATCTCGTCCGCAAAAAAAACAAAAAAGAAATCCTAATATATTCTTGTTGCACAGCCTCACAGCCTGGTGCATTGTAGGCTTGTAGCTAGACATAATTTTCATAATTCATAATACCTACCTACCAAACTTTTAGCCCTGAAAAATGGCATCTTTGGTATAGGGCTGAGTAATTGACCAATTGATCGTCCTGCATGCTTTTCGGTCATCACCGCCATTGGTACTCTCGCTTTCTCCACCACTTGTTAGAGAGTTTCGTACTGTAGCCAATCGCGCTGCTTCTGTCGTCACAGTGACGCTTGACATTTTGGAAGCGATAGTCGGTGCAGATTTCAGTGCAGAAACAGGTGCAGAGATTACCACCGATATGGGTGTGGTTGATCAGAATAATTATAACCAACGGTTCTACGCAATTGAACCTGTGAATGTAACTTCAATCTGCAGTGAGCTGCCACTGAGGAGCAACGTTTCAATCAAAAGGGGAGTTCTTCAGCTTCCATATGATGGTTGGCGTCGCCCACTTTGTCGTTGTTTACCTTAGTTGTCCATCCATCGTGTCTATCATCGCAACGACGATGACATGTTTTGCCTCCCAAATGATCTCGATCATTGGAGATGAATGGACCTCGGGTTAAAAGGTATAGTGAAAATCGATATGTCTTCGAGCGGTGTATCCTATAGATATTAATTATATTATGCAAACAATATTGAATTATGCTGATTATGCTGCCAGCAAGCACGAGCAGCAGCTTTGTGCAAGCGAAATATTTTCCCATCGCGATAATAATGATTGCTTGGGGAAAATGGTCAAAATCATGTGGGTGTTTGTTTGGGTGAGAATCCGAGATGAGACAAAAAGAAAGTGCGAACCTCCAAGGGTTCGTCCGAAACTTTACGATACCGAAAACCATAGAGAGGGCCTTCGAGTTCGACAGCGGGGGGGATGAATTCCAGCCACATCTATTTGTTAAGTTCCAAAACTCCCGCAAGGTTATCCTGATCAATACAATCTTTCGAATGAGGGGTTTATGTATCACGCCCGAATAGTCTATTGATCTAAACTTACGACAACAATTTGCTTTTGTGAAGAGATTGCCAAGCTTCCAGGAGGTGCGGTTACACCAATGTAAAAATGTCCTGGTACGTATCCGGATATCTTGTCCAATGGGATAAATTGGAAGTGCTAAGACTAGTCGACTAGACAGTGACCCTACTGCAGGCAGATGCTTAAGCTTCAAAATTGGCTTCCGTCCACAGTGCCGCGTCCTTGTTTCCATGAATTGGGTCCAGAACAAAGTAGTTCGGTTGGGATCTCGTTCCTCCAAGATATCAACGTGCATTAACATACTCTTTTAGACCGTCTTGTTACCAAGTGAACTGTTAAAGTGATTACCTCGCGTGGGTTCCTGCCCCGGTTGGGCTTTTCAACCCTGTCAGATTTTGAAGATCTTTATGCTATATGTCCCTTGCTATACATCGTGTCATATAACCCCAAAATTCCTCAGGGGGTTGGTATTTTTGGATATCCAAGTGTGATCATGAGGCTCTGCTTGCAAATAAAACAGGCTTCTAATCGTAGTGGTGTCCAATGGCATCCTCGTAAAATTACCTCCCTGCACAATACCATTTATTCATAACCTACAAGCATTCAGTCCAAGCGGGATTTCAAAATAACCCGGTTCAATGATCTGTGCTACCCACTTCCTCGGGCTCAGAAAGTAGATTGATAGACAGTTTGATTTGCAGCTAGAAGCGGAGCGGGAGATCCAGAATTAGATTGGCCTTCAATGTCGTTATCCGTCTCGCATTGGAAGGTTTCTTAAAAACCAAACCCATGGTTCAAAGCTACAACCTCCTGGATGAATTAATTTGTTATCCGCAGGAGCCACGTGAAAAGTGTACAGCAGCACGATCTTCTATTTTGTGACCCCCGATGCATCTTGATGCATTCAATCTTGGGAAGTCTCGCCAAGTCGCCGACTTGGAAATCAAGTGTAAATCAGGAACTATCATTAATCCGATTCCGTATCCAATTAAGTCTGCTATTAGCAATACCATAGTTGAAAGTACATATAATAATATATGGTTGAGGTTTCGGACACTAACAGTTCAAAGACTTTTATGTTCCAGGTTTCAATTCCTCCACTGCTAACTTCGGAGTCCGTGGGACTTGGTCATTTTTAACGGCACAACCAAAGGATAGTAATTAGCATCTTAGCATCTTTTTAGCAATAAAACTAGACGGCCGGGGCAGTTTCCTAGCTTCTGAGGTTATCCGAAAAAGTCTCTAATCAAATACTCGATATCCACCCCGATACCTCTGTAATTCTCAAACAGGAAATTGTTCGCTAAATTCATCTTGATTGTGCTTGGTGTGTATAATTTCGCGCCCGGGGGCGCCATTCCGTTGTTGGATCTACTTTGAAAACGTGGCATGCTTGCTCACCAACAAGGGAGCTCATATTTACCCATTGGATAACATTCAAAAGGCAGCGAACTTTGGTACACTTTAAAAGCGCCATAGAGTTGCAATTTGTACCATAGAAGGAGGTTAATTATCTCGAAAGTCGTATGACCTAGGGTTACAGAGAGGAGAGTTCGTGGGAATGATGGTACGTTTAAAGACTCCAACTTGGTGATATCAGTGTGTGTGCACTATGTATCCATTTTGGTGGTAGGAGTCTAGACATGGCCAGAAATTTGTGGTGTGTTGAGGCTTGAGGCTTTTCCTTTCCTAAGTCGCGAATCGAAATCGAATATGCAAAGGCAGGTCATTTGTAACTATAAATGGCAACATACTGTACTGTGGCTCTCTTTCGTGCAACTTCAACAGTCTTAAACTCTAGGCTCCAGCATTTCTCACAATCCTACCAGCATGAAATGATCAGAATCGTATCGATTTTTGAGTCTTGAACGCATTGATGGGATTCATATCAACGATCCCTCAAGCTTCCTTTCATTGTCAGAAGCAATTCTCCCCTGCAGAATTCAATGTTATGGCTTTAGATCTAAGAAATCTGGTCACATTGCCGGTCGTTTTTGTTTTTGTGATCAATCCATAGATCAACAGAACATTGCAAGGTCTTTCTTGTGTTGATGCATTGGTGTGATGCAAATCCGAACAGGGAAGAGGGTGAGATTCTAGGGGTTTTTTGGGTACGAAAAAGAAAGAATTGAAACTTCGAGAAGAGAAGGATCCATGAAGAAAAAGGAGAGATTGATACTATTTCGATATTACTGGGTGGCAATTATCGAGTAGATTTGTTTTGTTTTGTTGCTTCCTTTTTTAGTTTAAAAAGGAGAGGAAATGTATCCGTATAGGTAAGGTTACGAGAAGGATTTCAATGGAGCGTGGCAAGAAGGGTATATCCATTCATCAATTCATCAAAGCGATGGATCCCCTTTTCGCCATCAAGGCTTCTACCATGATGGATTTCGCAAGCTTTTACCCATCCTGTACTCTGCCTTGTCGGATGTGTCGAAGTTGTCAAAGTTGTCGGCACTTCATAGGCGGGGCCGATCACCGCAATGGGACACCGAGTGGCGATTGTTGTACTGTGATTGCATTGTGAGAGCGATCATACCTTTGGTCGGTGTTAATGTCTCTGAATATGACATGATTTTTCGTACATGATGCGAGGCGCATGTTGATGTTTCGTCAAGAAAAGAAGGTAAATAAATTCCATGAGCAGTGGAGTGAAGGTGTTGTGAATTGTGTTCTAGGGAAATACCCCACATTCGTATTTGCTCCTTCCTTTTGATATCTCTTGTTCAGTCAGAAACTCCACATACTCTCTTGCAGACCAGACTTAACAAATATCTGTTGTAAGCTTCAAAAGCTCGCAAATGAGAGTTAGATGGAGTTCAGGATAATTATTCATATCATATCTCCTGGAGTATCCTTCGTTCCATCATATCCAGCTTTATTCACTACATATCAATTTTATAAAATCTATCTCTCGATCTACTTAGTTTTCTCCCCTTGTAAACTTTGTCTAAATCCGTGAAATTCATTCAATCCACTCATCGTCAACTTTATACTCGTGGCCCTTTCTCTTCCAGTGACATAAATACAAAATATATCTACAAGAAAGGAAGGTGATTCTATGTGTAGATGTAGCTGTATGCAGCTGCTAAGGAGTATCTGTTTTTCTTTCTCGTCAACTGATACAATACCGACTCTTAAATTTGGAAACTAGTTCAATCTTTCATGATTCTTAATCTCATAATCTCACGCTCAGTCATTTATTTGTACAGTCATCATCTGTATTCTACATTTGTATTCTACATTATGTGCTCCAGTTTCATGTAGACTGTTTTCGCGAGGATGAGCACCTACTCTTTACCCTTTTGTGCCTCACTCTTCTCCTTACTCTTTCGCCTCATTCTCCCCCTACTCCTCGCTTATCCTTTTCTACTCTTTTCTATTCTTTTCTAATCCTTTCTACTCTTTCCTTCTCTTTCCTACTCTGCCCCCATCACTCCCCCCATCACTCCCCCCATCACTCTCCCTTCTCACTCTCCTCCTTCCCCCCCTTAAATTCTCCCCCAACTCTTCCCACATCCAGCACTAATCAACTTAAATAAATTAGTAATGTCTATAGCACTCAATCGCTATAGACATTAAACTTTTCCATAGACAAAGATCTCGCCTTTACTACAGAATAGGTTTAATCAAGTCTAATCATCAATACAATAGATCAAAGTAAGATCTTATTTTACTCTTCCATACTTCCAGGTTGATATCAGTTTTCTTTTTTTCCCTAAATATCTATAAATGCACATCTCAACCCATATTTCTCGGAATCGTCTAATATTAGCAAAAACACATCACTATCCATTCATCTTCTTGTAGACAAGCCACCGATCTTAAATATCATCAGAACCTACCAGAACCTATCATCTCAATCCTAAAACCCCATTCCTAAAAAAACCGTGCAAATAAAATAACATAACCAAAGAAAAAAATAAAGATAGATAGAGACAACAAAGTTGAATAAATAAAGAAAACAAAACAAATATTAAACCTCATAATCCTAAAAATTTCCTACCTACTCACTCATCTACTCACCAACTAACTCTCCTTGAACGAAAAAAAAGTAAACACTTCATACCTACAATGATACCAAAATACACATCCACATCCAGATCCGCACCATCATCTACATATTCTATAACACAAGATATTAAAATCTCACAGAAATAAAACAAACCTCCATCACCCAACAAAACACCTACACCTTCAAACCAATCTTGATAAATAGTCCCCATCATCACCGCCTCAGCAGACCAACCATCTCCGTCTCCATCTACCGCTTCCACCAACCTAAGGTAGGTTACCGAACCTAAAACTATCCTACTAATAATATAGTATTTTCCGCAATTCAAGAAACCACACTTTTATTAATCCGCAACAGAATAACTCTAACCTTAACTATATATATTTCCCAAAAGCCCCAAGAACTAGCTATCTATATAACCATATAACCTCAACCTATTTCTCCACGTAACTAATTAATTAGCCTTCCCATCACAAGAAATAGTCTACCTAGTTACTCTAAATAAGCGATCATTCTCATTCTCATTCTCCTCCTTGCACATGGCATATATTTCATTATAATTCTACGAGACACATGACATAGTTAATTAAACCTCTACTAACCTCATCACTACTCTCCAATAAAAGTAGATTTTCCCCTTCCCCTTCAACTTGACGATCTACATCTCACAATAAAAAACCTTCTCAACAGCGTTCTCGAATACCCATACATACATCAGGAGCTCCTTTTAGAATTTCTATTTCCTCAATAATCACATTAAAAATCCTGCAGCTACATAATCCATTCATTGATTGATTGATATTGCAAGCAAAACTATAAAATCCATACTGACTGAGCAAAGATACTATAATACCAGATATTACGAGTATACCTGAGCTGATATTCAAAATTTCAAATTTCATATTTCATATTTCAGGATAAAGTGTCTTTTGTGTATCTGCATCTTCGCTGTGAGGGCTGCGTGGAGGTTAGATGTATATACATGTGATGTGATGAATACTAATTAATTAACTAAATAATTAACTATTTCCCAGAGATGCTAGCCACAACGCAGATGGATGGCACAATAAAATAACATTTAAACGTAGAAGTGATCCCGAATACCTGTGGAAGAGTTATTCACCACGTCACGTCGCCGAGGACATCATATTGATGTATCAGGAACGGAATATGGAACTAGTAGCCGTGCAAATGTTTAAATTTCAGATAGTTTTCATATAAGGAATTGATGGAACGGGTTGTCAGGAAGTACGACTACGTACCCTCTACTTCGCCTCCTCATGCACCCATATACACCCATGTTATCAGATCAAATGGTATAAAATCAGATCAAAATCAAACCATATCAATTCCTTTCCAATTCATCTATCTATCTATACTATACCAAACTGCCCTAAACTATCCTAAATCTCTTTACTTTCCATTTTCTCTTCCACTCTCCCTTTCATTCTTTCTACCCTCCCTCCCCCCCTCCTCCTTTCTTCTCTCTTTCCCTTTTCCCTCCCCATCTCCCTTACTCTCTTCCTTTCCATTCCTCCCCTTCATTTCCCTCCTCCTTCCTCCCTCCTCCCAACTCCAAACTTCCAAAAATTTTCCAAACTTTCCAAAATCCCCCTCAACTCCCAAGAAAACGCCAGCTAACCAAACAAACGCAAAAAAGGAAGACGAAAAAAAAAAGCAAAAACAGACAACAGCTAAGCTCCATTCTCCACGCTTCATGCTTCATGCTTCATGCTTCATGCTTTATGCTGTACTCACATCAAATCGACAATTTCTTTTCAACGAGCAAATGAACAAACAATCAAACAATCAAACAATCAAACAATCAAACAATCAAACAATCAAACAAAACTGGATAGGTATACAACAACTATGCCGCTCGCTCCTATACCCACGCCCACGCCCACGCCCACGCCCGCGCCTACGCTTATGCTTTTGCTTTTGCTTGTGCTATGCCTATGCCTATGCTTCAAGTGTAAAACAAGAAATAGGAAAGAGATAAGAAACATATGCATGTCAACGCCTTTTACCCGCGGAAAAAAAAAGAACAATCCTTCCTACTCTTTCTTCATTGCGACTATGTCATCATTTCATATCGAATCAAATCATATCAAATCAAACCCCTCCAATCTCTCCAACCCCCAATCCAATCCCTTTTCCCCTCCCCTTCCTAATAGCCTCCATCGCCCTGCCCACTGCATTCAAATCCCCCAACAAAGTAACATGACCCCTATCACTTCTAACCTTCCCACCCCTAACCAACTGATACCCCTCAGGCAACATGGCTTCCCTAGCCAAACAAACCCCATCACCACTTGCAAACGCTAAATTATCATAAACATCCGCGCAAGGAATTCCTTCTCGACCCGCCACCTTTGCTCCGTAAACCGTAGGTATAGATTTACCATAAATAACTGCTAATGGAGGATAACGATTTGCATCCGAGATTTCGGGTCTGAAATGAAGTTCTTTTTTGAACTGTAGTGTTTCGGCGAGGGTGCGACGGAGATATTCTATTGCTTTATCGCGGGGAAGAGTGACGAGGGTAGAGACTGAAGGAGAATGATTGTAGCTTTTGTTTACAGAGTTACTCATTTGGGGGGCTAAGGTGCGGTCGGTACCATCCACTCCGCGAAGTACTTCTGCCGCTCGACTGGTTTTGGATTGATCGGTTGAATGGTTACGATTATCATTTTCGCTTCGAGAATTAGATCCAAGGTATGGTGAAGGGGGCTGAGGAGTATTTGTACCAGAGCCCGAGCCGGAATTTGAACCTGAGGAAGCTTTCTTTCCAGTTATTGTCAAACTTGACAAACTGTTTGGTAATTGAAGATTAAGAATACTACCAATTCCACTAGATTGAGAAATTGGAGGTAATGGTGGATCTGTGACAGGAGACCAACGATATTTGATCCAATCATCTAAATTGAAAAAGTCGACGGGATATTTCTCTCTCGTATGAAGATCGAAGAAGCATTCTCCATTTTCAGGAAGAAGCAAGAAACTAGTTCGTAATGTAAAATTTACTTGAGCCGTTAATACTCTTGAGCTTAGTAGGACAGCATCTCCATTTCTGAAGGGACCTAAAATGTTCACACATGAGTGTGGAACACCAGCATATATAACCCCACTGAACAACTCAGGTTTTTGATTCACAACATGCCGCGTGATCAAACCTCCTAATGAATGTGCAATCACCAAAGCACCAGTGGGCTTTTCTCCGTTAGGACCTGGTTTATTAGAAGGTAATTTCTCCAGGAAGGCTTTAAGCTTTCGGCTCAATAGATGTGGACTTAACCTCCAATCATAACCATAATCCCATACTCTCAATTTACCATTTTGGGCATTTTCGCAATTCTTAAGTCGCTTGAATAACCGCCGGGATATGTCTACTGGTCCAATATTCTTCAGCATCCCGGATGGGATGATACTTTCTTCCATTCTCTCTTCATCCTCCGGATTCAAACCAACTTCTAGGTCCACTTTACGTATGTTGAGTCCTACCTTAACAGGTACCCAGAGCTGATGATTTGGTGCTTTAGCAGATCGAAGTATCGATCCTCGATATCCACCCATAATTACAACATCTCCGGTTAGATTCTCCATGGCCTTATCTAAAGCATTTGTAGATTTCGGTGATGGTCGAGTATTATCTTTACCGAAGGAATCATGTTTTGAGAATGAGGGACTCGATTCAAGTGGTTTCTTTTTTGTAACAACTGGTAATATGTCTGAATGTGCATCAGTAATTGACTTTGATCTGTGTGACGTTGTGCTGGAATTCAAAAAGTTCATGCTAAAGCCAAAACTGGGTACGCGGGGCATACTTGGCATACTTGGCAATTGTGGCATTCGAAAGGTTGATCGATCTTGGAAAGAATCTCTGATAGCTTTAACTCGAGAGTTAACTTGTTCGCGGTGATTTTCAAACCGCGAATCATCACCTAGTGATGAAGTTCGAGATAAGCTATGATATAGTAATGAATCATCAGATGTTGCTCTGCGAATAGTTCTTGGACGTTCCATTGAACTATTAGTGCCCGCTGCAATTTCATTCTGAAGATGTGAATTACTATGACGTTGTGATGGTCGAGATTGAGCTGGAAGGTGCTCCTTTACCTGACGGTTGTGTGTAGATGATGAACCCTCATCTTTTGAACGACTAGGCGATGGAGAAAAGTGGTGGAACGTGACGTTTCTTGGAGCGTGAAAAGATGAGCGAGACTTATGATTTGAGCTTGTTGATGTACCAAATAAGTTTCCCACCTGAGACATTGAAGGTAACCCTTTTGGTAGAAGTTTTTTAAGTGCATCGGCACCGCTAGATAATGAACTCTGACGCTTCCTTCCAGGATGAAATACACTAGCCATGGCTGATGTGCGAGCTTCATTTGGTGGTTCTATAACCACGGTTGGCTTTGGTTCTGGCCGCGACTGAGGAGGGGGAGGTTTCACAGCGGCATCAGGCTTTGGTGAAAGCTTCGGTGATGGTAGTTTTCCCAATGTCGATTCCTCCCCCTTTGTATTCTTTGATTCCTCATGGAATGGTGGTTTGGTTGTCTGTTCCAATGTTGGAGTCTCCGGGTCGCTATCAAAATAACCTCCTTCCAAATTATCCATGGCTGCAGCCTTCTCTGCGGCAGGTGTTTTTGAAGACTTCAAACGTGAAGCCGCATGACTGAGAGAAACACCGATGATGGATTGGGCATCCTCATCTGATATATGAGGGACCATGATGGTTTCCGCTTCGTCCGAAAGGTCATCGCTGAATTCATTTTGATCTGCCGCAATGGTATTTGAAGTTGGAGCATTTAATGGATCGTGAGCAATTTGAGGGGGAATACTCGAAGCCATTTTCCGGATTCGTCTTTGTTCCCGATTATTTCCTTCTTTTAAAGCCGTTTACATCAATTCTTTCTAATGCATCATCATCATCATAATCATCATCAACAACATTCCATTGCAAATGTATTTATAAAATGTGGTAGGGGAGAAAAGAGGGAAAAAGATGAAGACGTATTCCGCTGTTTCCGGGTGCGATAAGCCTTATGAAATGTCCAACACGATAACAAACAAGAAAGGTATCGATTAGTTAGTAATTTCCCTGTCAAGAACGTTGACGGTATCGTGAGCTTATGAATTTTGAATTTCTCATATGGTTACTGTTGAAGTCGAGTTCTCCGTCTTGGTAGGTATAATATTTTCATGTGCCGTAAACAACAATAAGGGTCCTCCATAGTTCATAAACCATGGGCCGTAGCCTCGAAAGTCGGTTGTCCATTTGCCAGCAAAGTTAATTTTCCTTGCAATTGACGTAATCCAAGTGGCAGTGTATCACGGAAAGGTGGAGTTTGATGTGCTCGTACATCGTACATCGTATATCGTATATATATCGCATATTGAGTATAGAAACTTTCATTAATAATTAGCATGGAGAGTAAGGTGACCTACCTGTTTATGCCTTCTGAGTAAAAGCGATGGATGCCTTCATTCATATCTTTCACAGTCTTCTATGAAAGACATGAAGGTTTGCAAGTGTATAGCAAGATGTTGAGATATAGATGGATAAGATTATTAATTAGAAAAGAAAAGCAAGCAAAATCACATGTGAATGCTGTGTACGTAGTATAGCCGTTGTCGTTATGCCAATTTTTCCTTATCGTACAACCTGTCAACAGTCCACTGGTGATTTGAACGATATCTGTCAATGCCTACCTAGGCACCTAGGTAATAAGACAGCATTAATGATTTACCACACTTCTAAACCTTACTGCACTACCGAAAAACATATGCATAACACACATAAATCAAAATCTTGGCCATCCACATACTAGAGTCTAGGAGATTCCATCCCCAAAAATTTCATCCCATAAACAAACTAACTACACTGTACAATTACTACGTGCAACAGGAATAACAATAATAATGCTTCACCCGAACATACCGAGCTTAAAAACAATACCTCCGTACATCTAAAACTTCCCACACTTTCCTTTCCTTTCTCCGTCTCCGAAGACCTTACCTCCTTACCTTACCTTACATTTACAGAGTATTCCGTCACCCGTGAGTGGGTAAACGGAAATACACTTCTACTCCACTCCTCACTTATGACTTGTATATACACCCGTAGATACCTAGAATACGGTCCTTACGGAGTATATAAAAATACCTAGGTAAAGTTATCCAATGAAACTTCGCTTCACTCTAAGTATTTCACATACCTAGGTATTATTCTCTACCATGGTGTCAATAAACTAAACCAAAAGCACGAATGCAAACACAAATAAATTTTCAGCCATCCATTTATTCTGTATACTATATTTTGTTTTAGGGAATATAAATATAAATATAAATATAAATATAAAATAAAAAAATAAAAAAAATTATAAAACATTTTTTATTTATTTATATATTATTATCATTTAAATCTTTCAATAAGGCTATTATTTAAAACAATTCAACTAGATAATAAATCCTTTCTTTTCAATTTTTAATAAAATTTTAAGAAATTTAAAATCTTAAAGTTTTTAATTGAATTTTAATAATTTCTTTAGTGAAAATAAATCTACAAATTAAAAAAATTAAAACATTTCCAAAAAACAAAAAAAAATTTATTTATTTTTTGATGTATTTTATAAGTTAATACTTTGCCCATTTATTATCTATATAGATAATTTCAACGGCTCACCTGCTCACCCGCTCACCCGCTCACCCCTTAAAATCCAAATCCAAATCCAAATTCAAATCCCCTCTATTCCCCTCCCCTCTTCCTCCCTTCCTCCGTTTTCAGTGCTTCAAAACAAGACATTGAAATTCACATTTCATTGCCATTCACATTCTCAATACCAAAGATCCAATATCAAACATCAAACATCAAACATCCAATTTCCAATTTCCAATTCCCGCTTTTGCCGGTAGATCTGGGGCCTGGTTTATGCTATACTATGCTATGCTATACTTGAAAACGATGAAACATAGCATA
Source organism: Sclerotinia minor (assembly GCA_025389075.1). Lineage (NCBI taxonomy): Eukaryota > Fungi > Ascomycota > Leotiomycetes > Helotiales > Sclerotiniaceae > Sclerotinia > Sclerotinia minor. Next base: position 4,101,996 of record QRFH01000001.1, on the reverse strand, counting down.
CCATAATAGCATACCCAGTACGTACTCTTAACGATCTGAGAAAAAAAGTTTGGATTCTAATTCTAATTCTCATTCTCATCTTAATTTCCTTGTATTTTTATTTACTAGTTTTTCGAGATTCAAATTTCAATAGTGAGATAAGGTTATCCTATAGTATTTATCTACTCGAGTAACCTTGGTTAAATTCATTTTACGAGTAAGGTTATTAAAAACATCGTTTCCTTACAATATTAGAAAATTGGAATTAGAAATAATGCAAACCATCAATTCAATCAAGTCAATTCAATCAAGCAAGATGATACAAATTATTTCAAGAATTAAAAAATAGGTTTTAAATCAAAGAAAAATTTCAAAAAATTCTGGCTATCTATTTAACTAAGTAGTATGACGACAAACCTGGAGGAATGGCCTGCTATCCAACTGCGTGTCTAAATCCCCATTCCACGATCCATAAATGCCATGCATATAACCAGAACATCCAAAACATCCCCATGACGATGTAAGAAAAAAAAGGATAGTATTGCGCGCGCGAAGAAAAAACTTCTGATCCAAACTGTCGTTGCCGAGACCAGACTCTTAAAAGAATTAACAAAGTAAACATCAATCAACAAAAATCCCCAAGGTATCTATCTATCTATCTATCCATCCCCTTTATTTTCGTAGACCCGAGCCATCATAGCTTTTGTTATCGGAGCCCCGGAAAAATTCCCATTATAATGTAATAGCGTGAAAATTGTCGACTCGAGGGTTACTCAGATGCTTACAAGAAGAAGGCGGCGAAACCGAAGACGGCGGCGACGGCAGCACCTCCGACTTGAACGTTGCTGGCAGCACCGGTGAAGACAGCTGGGGTGGAGGTGGTTGGGCTAGAAACGTTGTGTGGGACGGTGATGTATCCAGTGGAAGATGGCTTGGCTGGGGAACCTGGAGATCCTGGAGATCCTGGGGAGCTTGAGGAGCCTGAGGAGCCTGAGCCTGAGGAGCTTGAGCCTGAGGAGCTTGAGCCTGAGGAGCTTGAGCCTGAGGAGCTTGAGCCTGAGGAGCCTGAGGAGCTTCCGCTACCCGGGACACCTGCGGTGGCGGTCGCAACTCCTCCAGTGACGGTAGAGTAGATGACGGTTGGGATACAGGTGGTGATGGCAATGACGGAGACGGAACCAGCTGGGACGGAAGGAATACCGACGGCAGAGCTGACAGAGGCGGATGGGCTGACGTAGATGGGGGTGAAGGTGTTAACTGGTGTTACGGTGGAAGTGCTAAAGTAGGAGCTTGGGCAGGATCCTGGGTGAGCTGGGTTGCATCCACCTGGAATACCGGCGGCGCTAGTTGGGACGCTGCCAGCTGGGGCGGAAGGAGCTCCCGAAGATGGGACAGAGCCTGCTGGGACGGTGGAAACTCCCTCAGCACTGGATGGGGAGGAACCCGCTGGGGCGGTGGAAGTGCTGAAGTAAGAGCTTGGGCAAGATCCTGGGTGAGCTGGGTTGCATCCACCTGGAATACCAGCGGCGCTAGTTGGGACGCTGCCAGCTGGGGCGGAAGGAGCTCCCGAAGATGGGACAGAGCCTGCTGGGACGGTGGAAACTCCTTGAGCACTGGATGGGGAGGAACCCGCTGGTCCACTTGCGGATGGGACGGATCCTCCTGGGACGCTGGAGGCTGCTGGGGCACTGTTGGATGGTTGGCTACCTGGGGTGACGGAGGAACCGGAAGCATCAGTGGTAGATGGCTTTGGGTAAACGGTGGTGGAAACCTGGGTGCTGCGAGCTGGGCAGTTGGTGACGGTGGCAGCGCAAGAGGTGATGGTGACTTCCTCAGTGACCTAGTATACATTAGCCAAATGAACTTGTATCTCTTTCCCATGGCGTATGATCCAACTTACGTAGTCAGTGGAGGTGGCAGCCATAGCGGCACCGGCGAACATGGAAGCGGCAATAACGGAGAAACGCATTTTGAATATTATTTTGATTTTTTTTTGGGTTGGCTTTAAAGGTGCTGAAGAGCGGTGGTAGAAGGGTTTACTGAGGGTTTAAATCTGTAAAGTTGTTCTGTAAAGAATGGACGACCTAGGTCAAAAGAAAGATATGTGCGAATCTGAAGATTTGACTTTTGTTTGGATGAAGAGAAGAGTGAATGTTGGAGGGGAAGGGCAAGTCAACCCCATATAAGCTTGGGAGATTACACCAAGATGGGAGATGGGGCGCGATTGACAGGGAAGAGCTTCTTTTTCAGCGGTCCCATGTGGAGAAAGACTTGTTTACACTTTACACTTTACACTTCACTTGTCTTTTCGAAATTCGCACCACTAAAAGGGGTTCGTTGATTGGAAAGGAACTAGAAGAGAATGGAATGGCCAATTTCGTTGATTCCGTCCTGGGATTTACAGGGGAACATCCTTCAAGCCGGTAGTCATGCATGCGAACCTTGGCTAGAGCGGGAAGGGGTGTAGCCATTTGGTGACCAGTGTATAATATAAATGCAGGCAGGGCTTCAAGTAAAAGGCTAAAGGCTCGATCTAAGTGGTCCAATTGACATCCACTTTGAGCCGTTGATTAACAGGAGAAGCGTGAAGTGTGAAGTGTGAAGTGTGAATTGTTTTCTTTTTCCATTTCTCTTCCCATTTCTCTTCCCATTTCTCATGTTTTGTGTTTCTAGAATTCAAATGATTTGACCTATGACAATTGATCAAGTAGACCGAGGGGAAGTTCATCCGTACCTTGCGGATTTCATGTTTCACGACTTGGGTTTTGATGTCCACCGAAGGAAGGCCGGGCCATAGAGAATGCATGGTTTGAAGTCTTGGAGGCTTTGTACCTGCGTGAGCAATGGGTGATATTCTACAAGGATTGGCCATGAATTTGGGAATTTGTGAATTGGTAATTGATAATTGATGGATTGATGAATTCATTATTATGTATTTTATTATTTATTTCATCATTATTCAACAAGACAACGTGAGAGAAGTTGAGAACCCCTATATTATGTACTAGGTAATTAGGTAGTAGATATTATGTAAGAATTTTGAGGAGTGAATTATCCATCCCCAAAAACTTCTGGTGATTCGTGAAGGCTTACGGTAAGAAGTGTGATCTTGAGGCGAAGCATCTTTTCTTCCATGATTGACTATGGCTTTGGTTTGGTTTCTATTGTTTAATTCATGCTAGGAATATTAGGATTTTACTCTCTTACATTTCATCCCGATGCTTATTACTAGGTAGGTACAGTATTCAGTATTCAAAGGAACATTTAACGGTTCAAAGCTTCTATTTCTAGACCATTCATCATTTCATTTTTCTGGAGTAGTGGCTGTTCTATTATGGCTGATGCTGTTTGCAGAGTGTAAGGTTAGTTTGTTTGAATGTTTCAGAAAGGGTAGGTATTGAATGGAGATTTGGTAAGTCTTACAATCCATCAATCAATCAATCAATCAATCAATCAATCAATCAATCAATCCAATTCAATAATCATGATCCATTCTCAAAATACTCCGCCGTACGTACTTCTCCTCTCTACCACTCTATCGAATTAAACGCTCAATATTCTTTCCCTCCTTCCCAACTCGAGCCAGTCATGATTCAAATCCCAATAATTAAAAAAAAAACGAATAGATCCATAAACCGTGCCTCGCCTGTTTTTTTATTTAAGCATCTTTTCTTGAACCTAGAAGAGAATCGTCGTCTCAATTTCCAAATATACTCAATTCAATGCTTAATCCTCATCGGGATGAAAGGACTGGTGGACTCCAAATATTTGGTTGATCATAATTTCCAACCGGCCCAAAACAATTCATGATTCACGCACTTTTCCTCACATTTTGGTCACCGTTTATTACCTACAACTATTATTGGGACCTCGAAGTTTCTATTTTTATTTTAAAATCCGCAAAATGATGCCATTTGATGAAGCTAACCTACTCAGTACCTACCTATCTACTCTACCTACTCCGTAAATTTACTATGCTTGGTACACCAGTCACTCGTAGCGATATCTTTAAGATTTGTCTTGTAAATTGCTGAATTTACAATACGAGCTTCATCATGGTCAAGTTGGCAATTTCAACTCGAAGAGTAAGATCACATTGCCGTATTCACTTTATTCATTATTAAACGGTGCTCCCGATGTCATATTTACTCCATATTTCCGACCATCAAAAATGCTGGCCCGTTTTACTATCGATTTCGAAAGACATGTATGGATGCTATGGCTTTTACTGGCTGGACTGACTGACTGGTTCGACTGACTGGATTGGCTCGACTGGCTTGACTAACTTGATACACCGGCGTCTCCTGTGCGGATAATTTCCTCCACAACAGCGCCCACCTTATCGATAAATGCCAAGATATCGAAGATTTGCCGTTAATAAAATATCCGTGAAAAAGGGGCATGATGGATGAAGAATTGAAGAACTTGACTTGTCTTGCCATACGTACTTTCATACTTTGGAAACTCTAAAACATGGAAACAATTCATGCAATCGTACAGGTTCATCCTCATTATCTACGATTTATCGACATTGATTTCTTTTATCTCTAGGATATCCTCATCGTATATAACCAACCATACGCATTCATCCCCAAGAGACGTTGAATGTTATAATCCTATATATTGATGATCTTACCCAATATTACTACTCGAGTATACATTTACAACATCAATTCATAAGGTTACTCAATACAATCTATTTTACCACTGACATGCAAAGCATCCACACGGATTAACTCGACAGATAATCTTTTCGTTGATCATTACCACCTGTGATTTTAACAGACAGTACATACATACATACATTTATCCCATCCACCAGATCTAACCGTTGAAAATCCAACAGAGCCAGCCTTGCACATACTCAAATCATTCATATTACATACACCCAGGACATCTCGCGAACTCAAAGACGAAATATCCATAAAATTTACACTTTCCACGATTCCGATGCATCTCTATCCCAAAAATTATCAATTAATTCACAACCACAAGATTTCCATCATATCACCACCACAAACCCCCCCCCCTCCCTCACACAAACCCCTCCCAACACCACCACTCATGAACAAAGAACCCCCGATCGCAGAACACAAATAAGAGTACCTATATAAATCCCAACTACAATAAAATACACCACATACGACCATAGACTGAAGAGAATTGGGCATCCCGTCCGCTCTGCCATACACAAGCTTCAGATCGGTAGATTAGTAGTTGGGTGGGTGACCACCAGCGAATCCCTACTGTTGTATGTTTTATTGTTGTTTTTGAGGGGGGTGATGTTGCAATATTCTGTCTTGTTTTTGCTGCGTGTTTATGGGAAGAAGAAAGGTAGATAGCTAGGTAGGTAGGTATATTGAGATGGAAGTTATATTCGATTCGGTGCAAAGAATGGAAAGAACGAGCAAGAAGGGAAGAAGGGATTGAATGTCGAACTCATTGATATATGTATGCTATGTCCTTGGGAGAGAGAATATATCATACATACGGAGTACATACAACAAGAATGCCATACCTGTGTTGAATAGTTTCTTTCAGGTTTCTTGAAATAGACTTTTGTGATTCAATTTTTTTTAGGCTGGATATCAATTTTCGAGTGATTAAACGTCTACTTGAGTATTTGTCTTGTATTTGTTTAGCTTAAAAAGTCATCTTTTCCATGCATATACCGCGGTTGGGTTAGAATAGGTAGGTAGGTAGGTCTCTTTCAATATCTAATTTTATAAAAGCACACTATGAAACCTGGACTATAAGTTTATATAGATAGAAACTATTTACGGGAAACTATATATTAAAAAGAAGGTAGATATTCTTCTTTTTTAGTATATATTTAGTTATTTAAATAATATCTAATATTTAGATTTTAAATTAAATTATAAGGTTAGTGTTTTATTGATTTATTTGTTAGATGTTTAGTAGGGAATTGAATAATATTATTTAGTTAATTTTTGACCACCGTGGCTATAACCTTAGCTCAACAGTCTAACCGCTGTAATTATAATTATTAAATACTTTATCTATTAGATACTTGATATAGTGTAGTGCAGTAGAGTGTGGTGCGGTACGGTATATCCTACTATATAAGATATAAAGATTTATTTGTTTAAATGTTATTATTATTTTTTTTTCATTGTTAAAGAGATTTCACTTGGATTTAATAATATTTATTAATAAATACTTGTGCTTTGTTTTTTTTGTATAGTTTTAATTCATAGATTCATTTCTATATATTAAGAAATAATTAAGAAAAAACAACCAAAGAAAAAGTAATCATCAGAGTCCAGCTCTGATAGATAATCTTCCGATCTTCAGATGTGATGTAAAGAAAAAACAACACTTACCGATCTTTTCCTGTCCTTGCCTTCCTTCTCCTTATGAAATGAGATACTAACTCACTTACCTCTTCTACCATATATCAGATGTGAGTGAATGACTTACCTAAATCTATCTCGAACCTCGTTTCCCCGATCGACTAAGTCTCTTCGCCGGTCCACTCAGCCGTCTCTTCTTCGGTTCCCAATCCGAAACGTCGCTATCCTCAGAAGGTTCATTATCGCTATTACTAATATCTATTTCCAAAGCTTTCCAAGGATTCCTCCTAAGACGAGTTCTCTTGGCTGGATTACTTGGTGTACTCGAAGATTGTGTTTGTGCTCCGGTGTCAACAACGATAGTGTCACCGTCTAGATCCAACATATCTTCATCGATTTCAAAGGTTGCGTCTTCGTCTTGATCCATCTCAGCTGCCTTTCTCTTGGAGCTCTTTGTATCTGTGGGTTTTGATGTTTCGGGTGTTGTCGAACTTCTGGTACTAAATACCTTTTTCTCAGGTAGTAAACGTCCTTGTTTTCTAATGACTCTGCCAGCGACGTAAATGTCAAGGTTGTTCATGTGTTTGTCCAAGGAGTTTGCATTGGGACGGCTGTCGCGGATACTTTGTCGATTAGCAGGTTCGAGCTCCAAGTGCTTGGCGGTCAACTTATAGCAAAGGGTGTCCTCGTACTTATAGTCCTTGGCAGGATTAATGAAATTTGGGTTGGCGTACTCTCTCTCTGCGTTGCGGACGAAAATCCGGACGACTCTCTTCATCTCGACGTGATCTCGTGTGATGGCCATCTTGTTTCGCCCCTCGGCGAGGACACGATCATCGGGCCGAACATTGAAATTGGCGCAGATGTAGCGAAAGTCGAGGAACTTCTCTAGACAGTAGAGATGAACGTGGCCGGCATTGTGGAAAGGATCAGTGAGAACCGGATCCGACGATTGCTCATCGAACGCGACTCGGTATTGGCCTTTGAGGATAGTGCCGTTGCGGGCTGGGCAGTCTTCAAAGCGGCATTTGTCGGAATTTGGGTGTGCGTAGCGTGCGGCAGAGTCGGATGGGACGCTTTGAATCCAGAGTGTGAGTCCAGAGGCTTTGGTGTGTCTCTCTCCTCCCATGTTGTGACCTGGATGGTTGAAGATGAACTCTTTGATCTGGTTGGCGGTGTACTTGGTGTACGGGTTCAATTCTCCGTCTATGGTGTACCGGAAAGGAAGGATACCGGCACGATTTGGATTTCCCCAGCTCTGAGGTTGTTTTGCAAGGGGAGTGTAGTACGAGGATGGATTAAGAGATTGGATGTTCCTGCTGCGCTTGTTCTTACCTTGTGTTGACAAATTGGGCTTAATCCAACTCTTTCCAGGTACCTTGGTAGGCCTGACATTGACTTCTGGTTCAGCTTTTGGTTCAGCTTCTGCTTCTGTCTCCGAGATTGCCAAGTCCTCCGGATCCCAATGTGATGCAACAGGCTCCGGCGCAACGGCGATAGCTTTATCCTTGGAGATGACTCGCTTCTTGGCTGGTGAATTATTAGGATTAAATGGTTCTAGGATGTCGATGCCATCGACGACGAATTGATTGATCTCGTCATCAACTTCTCTGCATCGTTTTAACCCATGTTGAAGTACGTTCATAATGCCTCGGGGCAAGCTTCCAAAGGAATCGATGATGTGCAATGGATAGCTTGGGTCAGGAAAAGAATTTAAGATGGCGTGTCGGTAATCGTTGGAGAACTCGAAAGGAGCAGGGAATTTCCGGATTGGTGGCATGCTTGGAACCGTGAAACTACTGACTGACGGAGCCGTGATACTGATTGTCGGGGCCGTAAAACCGACTGCCGGAAGCGGGTTCATGGTTCCAGTGGACCGGTTATTCAAAAAGTTGGGGTTGACTGTTGCATTGTCAGTAGTGAGAGGAACGGGTAACTCAACTCGGGTGTTGTTTCCTTGCGAGATGCCAGCCATCCCTTGATCGGCTGGCGTGTCAATCATCTTTATATCCGTGTTGTTGAGGAAGTCTTCAAAGTCAAAGGTTGAAGGATCAGGAAGATTTTCATAGCCTTCGACTGGAAATTCAGGAGAATGGAGGTCTACTTGATCCAATGATTGAAATTGGTCGTCAAAAATGAATTCATCAAAGTTGAATTCAGACATGTTGTTTAATTTAGCAGCTCGGCTGTACTAAATCGGGTGAATGGAATGTAGTAAATGAAGAATTATCGGTCTATATTCGTAATAGCAATGATAGTGAATTGGATCTCAAGATTGGTGAATTGGTGTGAGTGAGGCAAGAAGAGAAGAGATAATGGGGATTGTCAGGAAACCTATATACCTGAATCATGCTTTGTTTCTTAAAGTGTTGTTTATTTCATTGTATATGTACGCACAAAGGATCCTTGAAAAGATCAACTATTCGACAAAGCAGTACGCATTACTCCTGCTATTCTAAGAGAATAACAATGGGATTGAAGTGGTCAACAAAAGGTAGCCGTTGTCCTCTTTGTACCTCAAGACACCAACAATAGAGATGAGATGATTTCCTCCAATTTCCAGCAGTGAAGACAAAAGATTGTCTGCAACCCATGCCCTTATCCTCCAACTTACCTGCGTAACATAATAGAACTGATTTTTAACACTGAAGACAAAATCAACCATCTTGAATTCGGCCTAGATTCGCTGAGCCAGCCGAAATTCTATTGGAATTAGAAGCATGTGCCGGCCAAGTAACACTTGTACTACCGAGAGCAGAAGGTACATTTGATACCCTTGATGAAAAAATTATAGTTGTCTGGTGTACAGAACTGTTGTGGGAAATTTCCTAACTAAGAGGACTTTTAAGAATTAGTCAAGATTCTCATAATGCTGGAAGTATTTAAAAATGAGGAATGAACAACAATATCAGAAGGTCTCCAAGATAATCAACAACCAGCATGAAGCTGTTCAGAACAGGTCTGTGTATCTTGTTTGTAACATCATGTTGTTGTACCCAAGTAGGGAATAATAGTGATTGTAGACAAAAAAAAAAGGTGTGATAAAAATAGGACATACCAATAATAAAGAAGCTGCGAGCATCAAAGAATAAGTCATGAAAATAGCCCATAGCATAATAGATTGAAATATCACAATTCGAAGTTAGATTTACAAGCTCTCCAATTCAAGATCGAGTAAGGTCTTGTGATATACCATCATGGTCAACTCAAAAGCAGATATACGCAAAGATGATGCAGAAATTTCGCACTGGTAACAATCAAGGAAGTAAATAACTCAGAAATTGAATGGAGTGAACAATTTGAAGTAATAAACAGTAGAAATTGAAGACTGAAGAAATTGATGTTGATGAAGGTTGAAAGGGAAGGAGGTTGAGAGGTTTCTGAGCCATCAAAAATTTATAGATGGAGAAATTTTTTTTTTTTTCAAAACGGTTATGGTCCGTGCAACACTAGCTCGATGACCCCCTCCAATCACATGATAATAAAAGCTTGCGGAACTTCATTGGTTCATCATTCTGGATCAGTTTGGTGGGACATTTTGGTGGGACATCTTGGTAGTACAAATGCCTTTGGTTGGCTTCAGCAAAAAGAGACCTCGGGGATCCCGTGTTAGCATTTCTTTGTTTTGGAGACATCGATCTCGAGTTAGATAAGTGTAAGATAAGTACCGGTAGATACATTCTTCGACAAGTGCATGCATCTTACGGAGTACATGTACATGTACATCTAGATCTACATATATACATCTACATCTACATACTCATCTACATCTACGATAATCCAATTGGTTATCACTAGTAATTTTGTTGCTTCGAGATATAGAAAACCACAAATAGACTAAAATAAACAATGCCCTCCCCACTCTACTTCACTCCGTACAATAAATACTCCGCACTCTATCTAAGTACCTATGTAACCTTAGATATGTTGAATATTAATGCACCGCTGAACTTGACTTGGCTGGCAACCTGATCGGCTATTCGTTACTCCGTATTTTCGTCCGATAACCCCATTATACGAATGCAAACGTCGGCAGGCCGATCTACCCAGATTAGAATAGGAATACAAGGGCATGACGAATGTTGAACACTTAATAAATCTCCCTGCGTCTGCTGGAAAAGTAATACTGATTTCGATTTCGAGTAACCAACCATCGTTTGTCTTTTGCATCTTCTACCTACCTTCCACCCTTCTTTTGCTCAAGCTTCCAGCGTCCAGCGTCCAGCGTCCAGCTTCATGTTTTCACCCATTTACCATACTTTAATCGCCCCTTGAAACCAATAATTTGACTTCCTTGAGAAAGTGTGCCCGTTTGCTTATATTCCCTCATATCGAGTCGCACCAAACATGGAGGAGAATAATCCGGAGTTGCAGGCAAGGCTGCAGGAATTAGAACATGAGCTGGAGGTTAGTTATGGCGTTCCCAATGACGGGAATTTGTTTTAGCTGCGTCGCATGTGCTCTTGTGTCAAATGCATGCAGGATGACATTGTCCGGGGTAGATTAGATGCTTTCCAGTACCAAATTGCTAATAAAACTTTTGCTTTAGGAAGGGGATATTACGGAGAAGGGGTACGTTTGCTCAATGCTATGTTAAAAGCATTCAACATCTCATATGATATATCAGTTCTGATTTCTCGAACACAGATATCAAAAGCGACGCACATTCTTACTTTCACAATATATGGGCGCCGCACCGATTGCCGCAGAGCTGACAGGGTTGCGCATACATGCTCCTGATGACAGCATACATCCCTCGAATGATGGTTCGCGCTCTGCATCTCTTGCAGCCCTCAATTCGAACTCAAGAACTGCAAGCGGGAGTTACCTATCGCAAAACTACGGCGCACCCCAAATTTCCGGGCGAACGGCTACAATGGCTAGTGATACAGAAAATTTCGGGGCGAATAGAGCACAAGATGGGCGAACATTTTCCTATGCTGGCAGACCTCAGGATTTAAGGCTGGCAGTACATAATCCCACCACCCAGCGTCATAGCTCTTATAGTCAGGCTTCATCATATCGACCTGGCTCCCCAGGAACCGGAGACTATCAGCAAGATCGTTCAAATGAGCCAAGTATGAGATTGGGGTCGATGGCTTCTAGCACAAATTATGCTTTCAATCCAGCACATCAAAGTGGCTATATGGAACATCAGGGGGACGTCTACGATCAGAATCATGCAGAAATGATGATGGACTCGCACGGCACCATGCTTGGGGAGTCGCAGCAAGGATATTTTTCAGACTTTGCCGGACAACAAGGGTATGAGAATAATGGACCAAATTCATATGGGGGTGGGCCACATCGATATTCTTCCAGTGACGCATTCTCTCCAACAGCGGCAATGGCACCGCCAATGCTGACCACCAGCGACTTACCTCCTCCCGCCGCCCTAGAGTATCAAATGCCTCTGGAGCCTCGAGATGTCCCATTCGCCGTCTACGATCCACATGACAAAAATACGCCCATGTCTAAATTTGATAATATTGCGGCTGTTTTGAGGCATCGGGGGAGTGCACGAGCGAAGATGCCGGCATACTGGGTATTGGACAATAAAGGAAAAGAAATTGCTTCTATTACTTGGGAGAAACTTACTAGTCGAGCTGAAAAGGTTGCGCAAGTAATTAGAGATAAAAGTTCTCTCTACAGAGGTGATCGAGTGGCTTTGATATATCGCGAATCCGAAATCATCGAATTCGCCATCGCTTTACTTGGATGTTTCATTGCTGGAGTGGTGGCAGTCCCTATTAATGATCTCGATGATTATGCAAAACTTAATACGATTTTGACCTCTACACAAGCACATCTTGCACTTACCACCGACAACAATTTGAAAACTTTCCAGCGAGATATCACAAGCCAGAAGCTAAATTGGCCAAGGGGAGTAGAATGGTGGAAGACAAATGAGTTTGGTAGTTGGCATCCAAAGAAAAAGGATGATGTACCACCTTTGACGGTACCAGATTTAGCTTATATTGAATTTTCACGAGCTCCTACAGGCGATCTCCGTGGTGTAGTAATGAGCCACCGAACAATCATGCATCAAATGGCATGTCTCAGTGCTATCATATCTACAGTGCCGTCTGGTGGACGTGGTGATACTTTCAATCCCGAACTAAGAGATAAAAACGGGAGATTGATGGCTGGTGGTAGCAGTCGTGGCGAGATCTTGCTCTCTTATTTAGACCCACGGCAAGGAATTGGTATGATTTTGGGGGTCCTATTAACAGTATATGGTGGCCACACAACTGTCTGGCTCGAAAGTAAGGCTGTTGAAACACCTGGTCTTTATGCCCACCTCATTACAAAATACAGGGCCACCCTCATGGTTGCCGATTACCCGGGCTTGAAGAGGGCAGCCTATAACTACCAGCAAGATCCAATGACTACGCGCAATTTTAAAAAGGGGATGGAACCAAACTTTCAGAATGTTAGATTGTGCCTAATAGATACACTGACAGTCGATAGCGAGTTCCATGAGGTTCTAGCAGATCGATGGTTACGGCCCATGCGAAATCCTCGTGCGCGAGAATTGGTTGCCCCTATGTTATGTCTACCGGAACACGGTGGTATGGTGATTAGTATGCGAGATTGGTTGGGTGGTGAAGAACGTATGGGATGTCCCTTGAAACTGGATATTGGATCAGACGGCAATTCCATCGAAGAAAAGTCCGAAGAAAAGTCCGAAGAAAAGGAGAAGTCATCTGGTAATGGGTTTGGAAGTCTCATAGGAGGCGGGACAGTAGCTCCAGCCGAACAGAAAGGAAGAACGGAACTAAGTGAAGTTCTCCTGGATCGAGAAGCGCTCAAAACCAATGAAGTTGTTGTGGTCGCTATTGGTGAAGAAGCGCGTAAGAAAGCCAGTAGCGAACCAGGAACGGTGCGTTGTGGTGCTTTTGGGTTTCCAATACCTGATGCTACTTTAGCGGTAGTGGATCCAGAAACTGGCCTTCTAGCATCCCCACATTCTGTAGGTGAAATCTGGGTAGACTCCCCGTCTCTATCAGGGGGTTTCTGGGCCTTGCCGAAACATACTGAGCAAATTTTCCATGCTCGACCATATAAATTTGAGCAAGGAGATCCGACTCCAATGATGGTGGAGCCAGAGTTCCTCCGTACAGGTCTTCTCGGAACAGTGATCGAGGGCAAAATTTTCGTCCTTGGCCTGTATGAAGATCGTCTTCGCCAAAAGGTTGAATGGGTCGAGCATGGCCACGAAGTCGCAGAACATCGGTACTTCTTTGTACAACATATAATAGTGAGTATCATGAAAAACGTACCCAAGATTTACGACTGCTCCGCGTTTGATGTTTTTGTCAATGACGAGCATCTTCCGATCGTTTTGTTGGAATCACCTTCCGCATCAACAGCACCTGCTGCCTCTGGTGGACCTCCACGCCAACTGGATACTGCGCTTCTAGACTCCCTGTCAGAGCGATGTATGGAAGTATTGATGCAAGAACATCATCTAAGGGTCTACTGTGTGATGATTACAGCGCCAAATACTCTCCCGAAAGTCCTAAAATGTGGCCGGAGAGAGATTGGTAATATGCTTTGCCGTCGCGAGTTTGATCTTGGCAATCTTCCTTGTGTGCATGTAAAATTCGGTGTCGAACGAGCTGTACTTAACTTACCTATTGGTGTGGATCCTATTGGAGGTATATGGTCACCGCTTGCCGCTCAAGCTCGTGAAGATATATTATCTCCTGGCGATAAGCAATATTCCGGAATCGATCGTCGCGAAGTGGTAATCGATGATCGAACTTCCACACCTCTAAACAACTTCCTAAGCATAGTTGACTTATTACAATGGCGTGTGGCACGACAAGCTGACGAACTATCCTACTGCACTATAGACGGTCGAGGTAAAGAAGGAAAAGGAATCACGTGGAAGAAATTCGACACGAAAGTTGCTGCTGTGGCTATGTATCTCAAGAATAAGGTCAAGATAAGGAATGGCGACAATCTGATTCTCATGTATACGCATTCCGAAGATTTTGTATATGCAACGCACGCCTGTTTTTGCTTGGGAGCGACCGCTATACCCATGGCCCCTCTTGATCAAAATCGCCTGAACGAAGATTCACCCGCATTCCTACATATGGTTTCCGATTACCACGTGAAGGCTGTTTTGGTTAATCAGGACGTCGACAACCTAATGAAACAAAAAACAGTCTCACAACACCTTAAACAATCGGCACAAATTCTGAAGGTACAGGTGCCGAGCATATACAATACTTCGAAGCCACCTAAGCAAAACAGCGGTTGCAGAGATCTTGGCCTTACGATGCTACCAAACTGGGTTCAGCCAGGATACCCTGCTCTTGTTTGGACATATTGGACCCCTGATCAACGTAGGATCGCTGTACAACTAGGTCATGATACCATCATGGGTATGTGCAAGGTGCAGAAAGAGACTTGTCAAATGACAAGCTCGAGGCCTGTTCTAGGTTGCGTGAGAAGTACCACCGGTCTGGGTTTCATCCACAGTATTCTTATGGGTATATTCGTTGGGGCCCCAACTTACCTGGTTTCTCCCGTCGAGTTCGCACAAAATCCAGTATCACTTTTCTTAACTTTATCAAGATACAAGATTAAGGATACCTATGCTACACCTCAAATGCTTGATCATGCAATGGCCGTCATGCCAGGCAAGGGTTTCACTCTTCACGAGTTGAAAAACCTGATGATTTCAGCCGAGGGAAGACCAAGAGTTGATGTTTTCCAAAAAGTACGTCTTCATTTTGCTGCAACTGGTCTTGATCGCACTGCTATCAATACGGTATATTCGCACGTTTTGAATCCGATGATTGCATCTCGCTCATATATGTGTATTGAACCAATTGAGCTGTGGCTAGATACTCAAGCTTTACGCCGGGGTATGGTATATCCTGTCGATCCAGAATCGAACCCGAAAGCACTCATGGTTCAAGATTCTGGCATGGTTCCCGTGTCAACTCAAATAGCTATTGTTAATCCAGAAAGCCGTTGTCTTTGCCACGAAGGTGAATATGGTGAAATTTGGGTCGAGTCAGAGGCATGCGTCAGAGCATTCTATGGATCGAAAGATGCTTTCGATTTCGAAAGGTTTGATGGGCGTACTGTTGATGGAGATCCAAATGTACAATACGTCCGCACAGGAGATTTAGGTTTTCTGCATACCGTCAGCCGACCTATAGGGCCAGGTGGTGCGCTAGTCGAGATGCAAGTACTGTTCGTTCTAGGAAGTGTTGGGGAGACATTTGAAATAAACGGCCTTAGTCATTTCCCGATGGATATTGAAAGTTCAATAGAGAAATGTCATCGTAACATTGTCCCTGGAGGATCGTAAGTTTGCCCCCCTTTTGATTCTTGGAGCCATTGAAGCTAATAATGTTTAGTGCGGTATTTCAAGCCGGCGGACTTATCGTTGTATTGGTGGAAGTAGGAAGGAAATCATACCTTGCTTCCATTGTACCAGTTATAGTGAACGCCATCCTAAATGAACATCAAATCGTAGTTGACATTGTTGCTTTTGTCAATAGGGGTGATTTTCCCAGGTCCCGACTCGGGGAGAAGCAACGGGGCAAAATTTTAGCTACCTGGGTCACACGCAAAATGCGCACAATGGCACAATTTGGTATCCGAGACGCCGAAGGGGGTCTCTCAGACGTTACAGAGACCATGGAGCCACGCAGTGGTATCCCTAGTGTTCGTAATGGTAGCGTCATTGCTAGCAGCCTCCGCAATGTTGAGCCTGCCCCTCAAATCGTTGAGGAACAGGAACGCCAGCGTCAGCGTGCGGTTTCGCAACATAGTTTCGCACCCATCCCGGCTGGCATATCTGAAATGCCAGCAGATAATTATGATGCACCTTCAATGCGATCATCGAATGAAGCAAATTTCAGCATGAGACACAATGATAACACACCTCCAGCAAATTCACAACATGATCATTTCGAACCAAGCAACAATTTCTATGGTGGACAAATCAATTTCGATAATCCATATTCTGATTTTGTAGTTCCAGGGTTCGGTCCCAATCCAGGTGAAACCCCGATGATGGGGCCGACACCCGGAATGGACATGGATATGGCTACTCGATATGGCGTCCACAACGTTGATGGAGGTGATCAGTGGAATTTACCAGGTCAGCAGCAGCAACGGCAAGACGGACCTAGGATCGGAGGTGGGCTGAGAGTGCATAATATGGATGATGATGACGATTGGAAGGAAACTCTGATGCACTATAATCGAGCTAATCAATGAAGACGTTGGGGAGCGGACGCTGGTCGTGCTGTATGTGAGTTTATATAGAGAGTAAAGGGATAGAGAGGCGAGGGGAAGGAGTGAAAGAATGCGTGATTTTACAGAGGGAGAGAAAGAGCGAAGTTTGGAGGGGAGAGGGGTTGGAGAGGAGAGAGAGAGACAGAGAGAGAGACAGAGACAGAGGGAGAGAGACACAGAGAGAGAGACAGAGAGACAGACACAGAGAGAGAGAGAGAGAGAGAGAGAGAGAGAGAGAGAGAGAGACAGAGAGAGAGACACAGAGAAGAGACAGAGAGAGAGAGACAGAGAGAGAGAGACAGAGGGAGAGAGAAATGAAAGATGGATATTAGGGATTTAACACCCTCAAGAAGATTTTCTTTTATTGGTAATATCCCAGAGTTGGAGTGTATTGCATGAATTGATAGGCATTTGGGAACGGCGTAATCGTCGATGGAGCGCAGCGCATGGCGCGTTGTTTATGATACAAATAAAAGTATTGCTATCACGGCACTTAGCAAGGATTTGTACATGAGGTGAGACGAGACTATTATGATTTTAACATTCAGAGTAGTCGGTGATGACATCTTGCATTATACTATCAAATAGCTGCAGTAGTGTACTTATTACGGTGATCCCGAGGCCAGGTTCTCGGGTTTCCCGAATGATCTTTTGAATGGAATGTGCTTTCGATAATTAACGTCAGGTCATCCCATTGACAAATATTGTTATAGACTAGAACCTTTATTTTCAACAACATGTATGATCTAATCCAAAAGTTATTACATGTATATGAGACGCAAGAATGAAATATGAAATGTAATGCAATCAAATTCTGCCCTCATTAGGTTACTAAAACTGGCATCACGTGGAACCCTACCGCTCGTGACGCAATCTCGAGGTGCATATGTATCCGTTTCTGGAAAGCCCAAGACCGAGAGAAGAACAAAGAACTTCACAAACGAACAAACAATCATTCAATCAAAATTATTGGAATGTTCCAATGCAGCGAAAATTTAGTGCGAGGTTTTATGGTGTCGGGGTTCGTTTTTATTGCGGACAAAGAGGTGAGGAGAAATTTGGTGGGAAGAGAAGGGAAGAAAGAGAGAAAGAAAGAGAGAAGGGGCAAGGTAAAAGAGAAAGGGGAGAAAGAAAGAGAAAAAGTTTTAAAAAGGTGCGAGACTGAGAATCTGAGATACTGCGAGACAGCCCTCTATTTGGAAGTTCCTCCTGTGCACAACATATTCATACATACATACGTACATATATACGGTTGTTTCTGTCGCTGTACGGAGTACTTACATTACCTTACCTTACCTACTGTACGCTGAGAACACGACGGACGGCTAGAGCTTGAGCTTGAGCTTGAACTTGGTCTTGCTTGGTCTTGGTTCGGTACGAAACGAAATGAAATGGTATGAAACGGTTCGATTGAGATTGAGATTGATATCTTACGTGGATAGTTTGCTGCTGGAATCATATATATATTTTTCATATTTCATTTTTAATTTTTTATATTTATATTCACATTCATAGTCATAGTCATATTCATATTTATATTATTTCATTTCGCGATCTTATTGATTTATTTCCATTGATTTTTTATTGAGGGTATTGAAAAGTGGGAATTCGAATTGGAACTGGAACTGAGAATTCAGATTGAGACTAAGATTAAAAATCGAATGTGTATCTATCTAGGAGTGGCTCTTTCTAGATTTTCGTAAAGGAAAGGTTTTTATATACATATACATATATATATGTATGAAAAATTCAAGGGAAAGAAAGAAGAAGAAGAAGAGATATAACAGATAATCAAGTGGGAAAGAACAAGATGGTTGATGATACACCAAGTGAGGATGGGAAGGGAAAGGGCAATTCTTTACAGGTTATTGTTTTGGTGAGTGTGCTTCTTTTGTTTTTGTTTTTTGCTCTTTTTTTTTTTGAATGTTCATTTATGTATGTGTTGTGTTTCGTGCGATATTCAATGTGTTTGGGTCGCTGTTTGTCTTTTGTCTTTTATTTCTTATTTCTTCGGGCTGGTTGTGTCTGTCTGTGAAGCGGGAAAATTCTTGGAGAGATCGTCAAGTGCGTATGAGGGTCGTACGTCATTATATGCAGTCAGTTGGTACTCGTGTGGATTTATTTCTTTTGCGTTTGATTTATGGATTGTGATGGATTGCATGACGCCGGTTAAATGGCTTTCTTTGGATGTTTGGTTTGTGCTGCTCAAGTCTGGGTATTTTGCGCTTAGAAGAATCCGGGGAATGTCACGTGTGAACGGGAACGATGTCTTCGTGAATGTGAGGACGGTAAATGTTTATTTTGTTTTTTTGAACTGAGGGAGTCTGGTGATTTGATGCAAAATATTTTTTTTTGTTTTTAACCGGGAATGGCACTTACAACAATAATGTACTTTAAAGTCTTTCCACTCATTTTGTCGACATGAAGCATGTGCGGGAAATTTCTAACAACTCATTCTATAGGGATCCGGTGGTGGACCTTTGGAAGACAACTGTACTGCGTTCTTGGTACGATCAATAGCACAAGGATGGACTAGAGGCTCTGTCCTCGCTGTAGATGCCGGAGTCCATCTATCACCCATCCAAACTCTTATCCAACAATATCAACCACTACCACCCAAACGACCACACGTACTCCAAGATGGCATTTTAGCAGGGTTAGAACTGCCTTTTAATTCCGCCGGCGCAAATACCGCTCACATAGCACGAAACTTGATCGGGGCTCATCTCATCACCCATCCACACATGGATCATATCGCGGGTGGCGTGGTCAGCACCGCAAGTCCTAGTAATAAGCCGAGGAGAATTGCCGGGTTAGCTAGTACGATTGAAGCCTTGAAGGATCATATTTTTAATGAGATTATTTGGCCGAATTTGACGGATGAGAATGGTGGTGTGGGATTGGTGACTTTTATGAGGTTGGTGTCGGGGGGTTCGTCGCTTTTGGGTGATGGTATTACGAAGGGGTATATGGAGGTTGTGGAGGGACTTGGTGTGAAGTCTTGGGCGGTTAGTCATGGAATGTGTTCTAAGTCTTTTCCCTGTATGTATTCCCCTGTTGTATGTATGCTTTTGTCCTGTAAAGGTGTGGAGTTCGGATTGGATCCTGGTCTTCCGAAGCAGATATCTATCTGGAACACTTCCCCCTCTCCCTTTCTATGTACATCGTACTAACAAACCTCTCAAATTTTCAGATCATACCCTAAATAACCCCGTAAAGGATAACGACCACGGCCGATCTAAATCCAGAGCACTCGACCACATCCCCGCACCCGTCATCAAAGACGCCATCGACAGCGTAAACAAAAGCCTAGGCATGAATCTCACGCCCCCAACCATCGACCCCTTCCGCGTCTACACCAGCTCTGCATTCTTCATCCACGACGTAGCCAGCAGCCACGAAATCCTCATCTGGGGGGACGTCGAACCCGATTCCCTCTCCGCCTCACCACGCAACGCCCAAGTCTGGCAAGACGCCGCTCCCAAAGTCGCAGCCGGAAACCTCAAAGGCATCTTCATCGAATGTTCCTACGACGACAGTCGCAGCCCGGAAATGCTCTTCGGCCACCTCACCCCCCGCTACCTCATGGAAGAACTCAAAGTCCTCGCCGCCGAAGTCGAAAAATTCCGCGGGGACTCCTCGCCCCGTCGTCGCGCCCGCGACAGCTACATAACTCAAGGTCGTGTCTCCGGCTCCGAAGCAAGTAGTCGTCTTGAGTATCTGCGCAAATCCATCGCCATGCGCGAAAAAGATCGGATTGAGGGGATGCGACCGTCGTTGGCGACGGCGCCGAATTTCTTTTATTCGCATCGGAGGGGTTCGCTGGTGGGTCCGCTGGAGGGGGTGAAGGTGGTGCTTATTCATGTTAAGGATACGTTGGATGATACGGAGGATGTGAAGGAGGTTATTTTGAGGGAGTTGGGGAATCATGAGGAGGAGCTTAATTTGGGGTGTGAGTTTGTGGTTAGTGAGAGGGGGATGAGTATTTGTTTGTAAATTGGAATTTTTTTTTTCTTTTTTTTTTTCTTTGGGTTTCGTTTGTGTTTTGCTTTTAGTTTGGTTCTGGTTTTGGTTTTGGTGCTGTGGTTCTTGTTTAGGGGGAGGGATGATGGGAGTTTTCTTTTCCTTTTTCTTTCTCCCTTTTTTTTTGTTTCGTGAGGAGGCGTTTATTTGATTGTGTGGAGGTATGGGTATGGGTATAGGTATAGGTATAAGTATAGGTATATTTTATATTGTTCGGGAGGAGGGATGGCAGATTACGGGATTTGTATCTTGACGGAATGCCCTCATTGGGAATATATAACATGGGAAGACGGCTAGCTAGCCGACTATATTTGGCAAAAGTCTCACGACATGGTATATAGGGAAATGTTTGTGTGAGAGGTAACAGGTTTGCGATGGGTTAGTTTATGTATTTGCAACGTGGTATTATATATAGTAGTAGCTCTGATATCTACAATCTTTTTCTTTCTATCTCATCTTGAATTCTAAGGTTTCCGTGAAAACCATCTAAAACTCTATGACTCTCTCAATCAACATCAATGTATCACCACTTTCACTGATTCTCAAGTTTAGCTTTCACCAACTTCTTCGCCTCCTCATCCTTTTCAACCACAGTCTCATAATCCGGTCTTGGAAGCTCTACTCCCTCCGTCGTCCTCCCATACGTAATACCTCCCAATCTAGAGATTGGTTTCAAAACCGCAGGATCGACAATATTCTTCTCCTCATTAATAGCATTTTCCCTAACCCAAAATCTAGTCCCCTCAATAACCGCCAAAACCCCCGTCTTCTTCCCGGGCGTCGCTCTACTCTCAAATTCCTTCAAACTCTCCAATTTCCCCTCGACACTAAAATGTGCCTCTTGAACTCTACTCGCCTTAACCGTCGTACACGACGCAGGAGTCAGCCCACTAAACGCCCACTCCGACTCTCCATACGGCGCATTAATACTCGTAGCATTTGCCGCCTCGAGAAAATGCTCCGAGATAATATTAATCGTACATTCACCCGTCTCCTTCAAATTCCTCAACGAATCCTTCGCATTATCCAAGCCCCCCGCATATCCCAGGACAAAAAGCGGCGGATCGTGATTTATCATATTGAAGTAAGAAAAGGGAGCGAGATTCGTCGAAGTCCCGTCCGCACTGCGCGTACTCACGAATCCGATCGGACGAGGGATGATCGATGAGATGAGGAGCTTGTAGTTGTAGACTGCGGGTCGGCCTTCTTCGTATGGATCGATTTCAATGTGTGGGGTTTGTGTTGAGGCGCCGTTGTCGTTGGCTCCGGTGCCGAGTTTCCATGATGGGGATATGGTTTGGGTGATGTCCCAGGACTTGTTGTGGTCCCAGGGTGGGCGGCTGGCTTCGACGGATTTGAAGTCGCGGTGTGGGTTGCGGTTTATGAGTTTTTCGGCGTCGGCGCGTTGTGTTGTTGTGGAGGACATGGTTGATGAGGTGTGGAGGTTGGAGATGGGTTTTGTGCTTGGGGGATGGAGGGACTGTTGGCGGGTATCGATGAGATTTGTTTGTAGTGAGGGGCTGTTGAAGGGTGAATTAGTAAATAATTAAACTATTTGGCGGGGTAAGTGAGTATGTAGGTATGTAGCTACCTATATTACGCACCGAATTGTACTCTTGAATAATCCCAATTGTCTAATAACTCCTAAACTTCTAATTGACATTGAAATAGGTAAATGTAAGTTTATAAGAGGGAGTACAAGATTTATATTCACAACACAGAAATGGAGAAATAGCCGCTATGAATTCGCAATCCCGATGGTAGTGACGTTACGGTTCCGCCACTAAATTTCGTCACAGCGGATTTCATTCCGTTATAGGAAGCTGTGAAGACAGGGGGTTGGACTATTGATGATTTGATCATTGAATTTTTATGCGATAAGATTGACCCCGCAGTGATAAGTGAAGAGGGGAAAGGAATGATATATGGTAGGTAGCTGGTTAGAAGCGGGTGAGTGGTTTGTGTGTTTGAGTACAGTAGTAGATTGGCAATGGGGTAATGATAACTTCATGATTGCACAATTAAATAGAGAGTTATTTTTGAAGCTATTCAGAGAACTACATTACATTCGGAAAGGTTGAGGTCAATAGTAACTTGTAAGTAGGAACCTTAGATTGGTCATGATAATTCACTTTGTGACAAATTGAGATAAGCTTGAGATTGGCGTAAGAATATATTATTATATCTCTACTTATGGTATATATTTCTATCAACAGACAAACATATCACCCCAATATCCATAACTCAACAGATAAACACGGGCTTGGAAGTTTAAGGAACGAGACACCAAGAAACGACAGAGCATTCAAAACAACACAACAACCATCACCAAAATGGACCCTTCACTAAACCTAGCACCCGGTGTCCAAAGATACTCTTTGGGAAACTGGAAACTTCAATCTGGACAGGAAGTTCCAGATGCACATATCGCATATAAAACATTTGGAGATCCAAGTTCCCCTGCTATTATCTATCCTTCTTGGTTTTCCGGAGGTGAGTTTTTTATACCCTTCATCTAGATCTGGCTCTACGTATTCATATGAGAGTATTGTGGCTGTATCAAAGTCACGTTTGAAGATGAACAATTGACATTCGATATTATAATATATTGATACTACAACCATCGATACTAACGATACCAACCAACAACAGCAATCTCAGACAACGAATGGCTCATTGGAGAAACCCAAGCATTGAATCCCCAAAAGTACTTCATAATCATCACCGCACTTTTCGGAAATGGAGAATCGACAGTGCGTTCCATCCTCCTCTCCATCTTGCCCCTCAAACCCAAATAAACTAACCAATTCCCTTCCTTTTTCAAAAAAATAGTCACCATCCAACACCCCCCTCCTCTCCCCTTTCCCAAAAGTAACCTTCTACGACAACGTCCGCGCCCAACACAAACTCCTAACCACCCATCTCCGAATCACCCACGCACGCGCCGTAATCGGTTGGTCTATGGGCGCGGCCCAAACGTACCAATGGGCGACGATGTATCCGTCTTTTATGGATATATGTATACCGTTTTGTGGATCTGCGAGAACGGCGTTGCATAATCAGGTTTTTTTGGAAGGGGTGAAATCGGCGCTGTTGGCTGGGAAGGGGCTGATGAGTGCGGGGTCTAGTGAGGGGGTTGTTTTGAGGGGGGAGAGGGAGGAAGTGAGGGTTTGGAGTGAGGAGGAGAGGGAGGTGGGGTTGAAGGCTTTTGGGAGGGGGTATGCGGGATGGGGGTTTAGTCAGGTGAGTTGAGTTGAGGTTGAGTTGAGGTTGGAGGTTATGAGATTGTTGGGTGGAAGTGGTGGAGTACTATTGTGTGTGAATACGATACTTATGATATCGCAGGCATTTTATAGAGAAGAACTATTCAAGACTGTCCTCGGATACAAAGACCTCGAAGATTTCATGAAGAACTTCTGGGAGAAATGGGCTCTTTCGAAAGGTATTTCCCTTTCATCTTTTCTTACCTCACTCCCGCTTTCATCTCCATTCCCCGTTCCCATTCCCATCCACCCTACCCGCTCACACTCAACCCCAAATACTAACCCTCACCCCCCAATTCCAGACCCCGAAAACCTCCTCACAATGCTCCACACCTGGTCCTCAGGCGACGTCTCAAATCAACCACCATACAACGGAGATTTCGCCGCCGCAATGAGCGCTATAGAAGCAAAAATGCTCGTCTTACCCGGAAAAACAGATTTGTATTTCCCGTAAGTATTTTTCCCGTTATTTCTATTTTCATTATTTCCTATCCCTTCCTCTTCGTTTCCCAACTCGGTATCCCTAACCCCCTCCATCCTTCCTCTCATCTCACCATCTCCCTTCCATATCTTTCCCCCTAACAAACCACAAACCCAACTAACACCCAACCCACAGACCCGAAGACTCCCAAATCGAAATATCTCTCATGCGTCCCGGGATCGGTACGCTGGAGATCATACCCAGTATATGGGGACATTGGGCTGGGGGACCCGGTGATTCGAAGGATGATGTGAAGTGGCTTAATGAGAGGTTGGTTGCCGTTGGTCTTTAAATTTTTTGATTTTATTTTATACATTTATTTATTTATTTTGAGATGTGGTGGGGAGTGGTGGAGAGTGGTATGGAAGGAAGGATGTATGTGTGATGATGGCAGTGGGGACAGGGAGAGTGAAGAAAGGAGAAGGGAGAAGGGACGGAAGGCTAAGGAATGGGATGGGAAATCGATTATATTCTTGGAACTTTGAGAAATAAGATCCTACTTCGTAACTGCTTAAGTACCTAGGCGAGAAGATTATAATCCAACAATTCAATGCAATGCAATGCAACGAGTTTTTCCATGGTAATTTTAAGACGATTATTTGAACATGAAGTGAAATGGACTGGAATGGAATGAATTTGCTTATTGTGATAAGAAAGAAAACTATCAATCATATTAAATCTCGTCCGTTATTCAAATACTCATCGCTGAATGCTGAAAGATTGTCGTAATTAAGTCCTATGTAAGATCATATGTATCTTACTTATGTAATCTTATATGTGTATGTATATGTAAATAGGTGAATAAATAAATAAACAAGTAAACAAATAAATATATGTAAGAAGATTCCACCACTAGTGTACCGATCCCACCTACTAACTTCCCAATTTCAGATTCCGGATGTCAAATTCCAAGTTCCAAAATCCAAGTACCGAGCGCCAGATATTTACCCATTCGTCCATCCATCCATCCATCCGTCCAATAAATACGAATGCGTATATCAGCATCGTCACCTATACCACCCGGCCTACCCCCCCACCCCAGCTTTTAACTCCCAACTCCATTCCATTTCCCCACTGGAGTCTCACTCCTACCCATAACCGGCATAACAACCGGCCTTTCATTCTCCGCATTAACACCAACACCTTCCCCAGCACCTGCACCAGCCCCAACACCAGCGATCTTCCCACCAACACCCATAGCACTCTTCGCGCCTCCACTATTGCCACTCCTCTGACTCCCACTCGCACTTGCACTCCCCATACTACTTCCCCTCACCCTTCCCTTGGGACTAAATCCCCCACTCAACTCCTCCCTCACCTCCCTCAACATTTCTTCACCCGGGACTCCTAGTCTCCCCAACCTCCCCACCAATAGTGTATTTTCCCTCTGAACACTACCCACCTGATCCCTCAAAACCTGTTTCTCCCTCCTTAGCACCTCAATTTCCGCTCTCAAATTAGCATTCACCTGCTGCAAATCCTCTCCTTTTTCCTTTTCCTCCCTCTTCCTCTTTCTTTCCTCTTGTTTCTGCTCTTCCCTTATCCTTTTCTTCTCCAATTTTTCCATTTCCTTTCTATATTTTTCTTCTCTTTTCCTCACTTCTCTCTCATGTTTTTCCTCTGCTTTTCGAATTGCTTCTTTTTCTTTCTCTCCATCTTCACTCTTTTTATCTGCTTCTCTTTGTTTTGCTCTATCTAACTTCTCTTGAAGTTTTCGCTTCTTTTCTTCTAATTTTTGTAGCTCTTTATCTTGTTGCAGATTTACTTTTTGAACGGCTGCTGAATCTTGTGATGAGATTTTTCGGAATGAGAGAGCGGATTCGAAACTATTCACAGTGGACTCGGTGGTGATGGATGCATCGGATACTGATCGAGAGCGAGGAATAGGGGCGGGAAATTGAGTCGGAACGGGTTCACTGGCAAGAGGTAAAGGCTCACTTTCTTGAGCTGGGAGAGCTTCGTTAGCATGAGGAAGACGGTCTGCAATAATTGCAGGTGCATATGGAGCGAATAAAGCTCCAGCGCTAGTTGCTACTCCTGCCATTAAGTCATATATTCCACCACCACTTGCAGGTGTTTGCTGTTGCAATTGAGTTGGAGGCTTCGTTGGACCTAGCGGCACAGAAGACGGTACCTCTGCTTGACCATCTATACCTGCAAGATGACCATTTGTTTGATAGTTATGTAGGTCTTTTTCATGGTCATGTTGACGATGATGGTGATGATGATGTTCACGTTCAGCATTTTCTTCCTCTTTTTCAACAGGTTCCTCATCATCACTATCCAATTCCTCAATTGTCTTCGAACATGCCCAATCCAGGAATTTGCCCGCATCAGAAACGATAGCTGACGGAGTTCCACGATCAATCATAAATCGTGGTACACTCCCACCAGGATCACTCCTTGTAATCATGATCCACTCAACAGGATTTTGTTCGCATTCATCATCCTCATTCGGAACACCTGTTTTCTCGTGTTTTCCGACAAGAGATGAGTTACTATCGGAGCGCGAAGCTTGTCTTTCAATATCTTCCCCTTCCTCTGTAGACTGATCATGCTTCTGATGCGCATTTCTCAAAACAGCCTCTTTTCCTAAATTCGAACCAGATCTATCTCTTACATGTCCCTTTGTAAGATCCGATGCTGATACTGATCTCTTTGGAGGCACTTTCTTAGTTGGAATTTCTCGAATAAATTCAACTGATTCGTAATTTCCTCTTATATATCCTTCACGTTGTGGAGCATCTGGATGTTGACATGGTTTCGATATTACCATAAAATGGCGGGGTATTTCGTGATTATTTTGCCCCTTCAATGCTTGATCTGAAGAAATGAGCATTGTTACGAAATCTCTCGGGGAAGTTGGTCCTGGAAACTGTGCAGATAGCAGATACACTAAGATGCATTAGAATGTCGCCTTTTACTCCAATTTGATAAAAACATACCTTCCATTTTCCCCGTCCCAGGAATATTGTTATACGCCACCCTCTTCTCTCCACCAATACCTCTAATGTTACCCTCACCTGGACCACCCTGAACCTTCAGCGTTTCCGGAAATTCCCTCTCTAAACCTCTCTTCCATTTCGTAAATCCTAATCCCTCATGTACACTCCTCCTCGCGAACCAAGTACCCTTTCCATCCCTTCCCTTGCAAGAATATACACTTATACCCAATGGATTATCAGCCGGCTTCAGTTTCACTTGTTTCCATTCCTTCTGCAAAGATTCGATATCGTGAGGTGGAGGTGGAGATCTGGCATGAGATGCTAAGATTTCGGACGCAGACGAGGCTATTAAAGGTGTTGTATTTGATCGCGGTCGAGCGCTGGAAGGTTCGGCAGTGTCAGGTATGGGGATTGAATCGACTATTATTTGACCACTACTGAAAGCATCTAATAGAAATGGCTTTAGGTTGTCGGTGGGAGTTTCGTCGTAGTTTATGGCGCCAAGTGCTTTGAGGGCATCGTGAAGAGCTGCCATTTCGTTTGCAGTTTGGACTCTTTTCGTTCAATGAAGTTTGCTATCTCTTTGTGAGTCTGATGCGACGTCGCTACCGGCAGTCGAGATGGGGACAAGATATATTTTCCAAGGAGTTAGAACTAGAGCTCTTTTGATCGTTATCCCGAAGTTTTGAGAGTCAATATGGCGAACTAGATTCTTGGTCTTTTAATTAGTGATCGTGAATAGAGTTGGGATGGAATGCATTATGCATTAAGCTCATTAAACAGAAAAGGCAGCATGCAGGAACAATCTGTGTTTCAACAGAGTGATGGTATTCAACAAAGGGTGGATTTGATGAGAGGGAGTAAGTAGCTGGACGTATGTAAAATGACCCCCTTTAAGCTAGTATAGATAAGTAAGTTATAAGTTATAATACAAATAGAATATCAATCAATACATCATTCTTACCAACGATCAATATTTTAGTGGTAAATAAATCAAAAAAAGTCATTGAAACTGGAAATAAACCCATTGAGCTATTGCGGGGTTGCCCTCAGACCGGATAATATGATTGGTCTAGCTTTAACTTTTTTGAGTGGAAACTAGATTTCCAGAACGCTTCGACGTCATCTCTTAGCCACAGACAACTAACACGCGCACCGAACTCAAAATCTTCGCATGGGAATTCCGAAGATAGAAACAAATGCATGATATTTTCCATGGAAAAGGGGAGTTAGACTGTAATGAATATTAGGTACTTGTTTAAGTGATTGGGCTTTACTTACCAATTCTTTCACCCGTGAGATTCTTGTTTTGTGTGCAAAAATGTTAGAGAATGTTCAATTCGTACCACACACAGCTTATCAGACATTTACCATTTTGAAGATCCCCTTTTATATGATTTATTTAATTAAGAATCTTGAAACTAGTCGGAGCTAGAGACACTTATATAGCTAAATGCGAATCCGAATCCGAATGACAATACGAATCCATATCCGAATACGAGTCCGAACCCACACATGAGCCTAGTCCGCTTGGACTCGACGCTAGTAGTAACCTTATGTTACGTCGGACTTCACATACCGAACATCACGTGCTAATCATCATGTGATATGAGGATCCCAGTGGGCTCAGCAGTCCCAGTAGCACTGGGACAACTGGGAGCACTGGGACGCATGCCACGAAGGTCTATATAATCAAGATGGATTTCCTTTGTATAGAGCTTCGTGCTCAAGATCAATCATTTAGTATACTCTACTATTAGTTACGAATTGCATACCATTATTGTCATTACTTAAAGTCCCTGCTTGACGCCTAGTTATAAACCACCTCGAGAGCCTAGAGCACTTCCACGTGATCTAGACGGCAAACCTCGTAACATATTCTAAATTATATTAAGAAATAATTATTAAATTATTGAAATATTAACAAGATTAAGTATATTTTTATTGATTTCAAAATTTATACAAGATCCTGTATATTAAAATTCCTCTATATAAGCTCTACTTATAAATCTTTGAATTTTCATCAAATAATTTCATATTCAAGTAGAAAAATTAACAAAGTGTATTAATAGAAAACTTTAACTTATCAATCCACGTTTTCAATCCATCTAATCATACATCCGAAATCTTATTCTAAAGAATCAGCCCGAAATGAAATTGTTGAGTTTATACACTAACTACAATAAAATATCACAAAATCATCCCTAATAGTTCTCCGCGACATCATTATTTTCCCTTCGAATTCTTGATATTTTCAGCACCGCTTATAGACTACAAATGAATGCCATGTAGATACAAAGAGCGCGGACTCGTTCCCGAACTATTGCGGATCTCTTCATATACTGGGAGCTCTATCGAGGTAGTCCCTGGAATTATCATCAAAAACGTTTTCTTAAATGCTAAAGTTGAATCTCTACTCACTATACTAGTGTATGCTCTTTCCTTTTATTAGAATATAAGGTTAATTCTCAGCTAGTTGATGACATGCATCGGCTATGCAATGTATGAGATGTCCCCAGTATTAACTTATATGCATAATTATTGCTTCAAACATCCTATATGGGGAGTAAACACTTCACTCCAAAGTATCCTAGCAATAATATAATTATTCTGCGCTTCCAATAGGGTATGGATCTTCTCAATCGTGGGAGAGATCTAACATAGTAAAAACCAGACACGCGGTTTGTATTCAAGTGTTATGTATGCATGCTAGCGCCATCATTGTAGGCAAAAGTAAACTGCAAGCGATGATCACGCGCAAGATATGAAGGATGTCTAGAATACATATTTATGATTTTCTTCTATGTAACGTGAGTGCTTTACTGTACAGTCAATCAACCCCTGCCCAATGCCAAAAATGATTCTGTCCATCCAGCAAAATCCAATAATGTTGTACCCAAACGCCTCGCTCAACAGGTATGCTGCTGGTGAATCTGAATTAATGACCCCCAAAGTTTTTGCAGTGTATAAATATTTACTGCCTCTTAACCAAATGTTTCATTTTCCCCTCCCCGTGTGAGTAAATCTTGCTCTGCTTTACAGCTGCCGCAATACTCTTGATGCCATTCTCTAAGTTCGTTCATTTTATCTTCCTCCTGAAGAACTTTTTGGCTTGAAATCCCTTTAATTTGACTAATTGGCAGGGTATTTGCTCGATTGTCTCGCAACATGATTTGAGCTTGTTTGCACCTCATGTTTTCATCTAGGAGCCAATTCTCCCATTCCGCTTCTAGCACGTTTCTCTCAATATTGTTCACTACTCTCATAGCGATCAATAGGTCATATCGGTATGAACCCAGGTTCTGGCGGGTTCTCCGAAGTCTCTTAGCCGTCGATTGTGTTGACGTCCTGCTGAATGGTGTCCCTGCCATTGCATAAGGAGCGTCAAGATCTGTAACATTTGCAATTTCCATAAATTGTGTGTAGCTATTGAGAGGTATTAGTCTTTGTTAATAGTTCTGTGGCGAGGATACATACCATTTGCTCTGGTGACGATTTGGGAACGTCGATAGATTATTCACAGCCTCGTCGAGATCCTTCATGTAGATCGCTTTGCTCATGCTTGGATTTGGCCCGACTCCCATCCTATTCATGAACCTTGCTGCATTTCGTTCTGTCCACCATTCTGATGTATCGCGGCCAGTAAGGAATGCATTTATCATGATACTCAAAATCAATGCGATCAAGAGAATAGTGTGGGCACTTGAAATTTTCCATATAGATCGGAACACGGCAAAAGTCCACATCATTACAGAAGATATAACACTTTCACCGAACGAGCTGAGTGTCTCGAATAACATGTTTGTGAGTGTGCGTTGCTTGATCTGGGGTCGTTTAGACTGGCTTGCGTCGTTGGCCGCGAAAAGTGAGACCGTTGTCTGGTGGCCGACATGTCCGTAAATATGAATAGCTTTCTTCGTCCTACTGTTAGGTCCCAACTTTCGAACTTGATCGGCTATAACATCGACTAAATCTTCAGCGTCCATTGCACAGTCATCCAAAGCCTGTCTTTCAACAAGACCTTTTCCAATTTTCGGAGACTTGGACCATTCAACTTTTGTAAAGATGGCCAGTTTGCACTTTGATTTGGAAATATGAGTAATGACAATCTTGAAGACTAGCATAAAATCTTGGAAATGCGGTAGATGCCAAGGGGTCTTGAAATCCGTAACAACATAACATACATGATCGTTCATGACATCGATGACCTGATAATCGACAACATTTGCTTGTTTTGATCTTCGCCAGGAATCAAGGTAGTCGGTCTGAAACTTAAAGTCTCGACGCATGTGGTTTCCGTCGAGATGAATCCAAGGGCCTTGAGCAATATTTGTTGCTCTTCGTTCATGGTAAAGTAGTTGAAATACTGCGCTTTTGTCGCCGAACATGAGGTGAAAGAGTGCCTTCGGACTGATGCCAAATTCTCGCTCGATTATCTTTCGTTGCATGTCAGGCGGTTCATAAATAACAGGTTGAGAAGGAAGTTGGAATTTTTGCACATCCTTCCCTTTTCTATTGAAATTCAGCGTACGTTCAACATGCAACGAAGCTCTAAGGTCACGATCTCTACGACTGTGGGAATGACCAAGAGTTGTTCCATCATCGACCGGCGTATTGACATCAACATCTTCCCAACTTTCCATGCTAGGACTTCTAGTAGGGTCTTCGTGCTCCATTTTGATTAAAGCTGTCATGATATCTTCCAAGCTCATTGGATTCTCAGCTTGGTTTATGTCAACCAAGAAATTCAACCTCGATTGTAGCAATCGAAGTGGTTCCAGGAATGTTTTGATGGTGATCCTGGTAAATCCTGTATCCAGTGAAGGATCGAGGAGATGAAGGAATAAGAAGTCACAATCTCTGCCTGGAGCCGCCGTAACCTCACTAATACTAGCTAGCTTGACCCCAGTTATCAGAACAAGTCCTAAATGATGGCTATAGAAGTATATGTCTTTTTGAGTGACGTAAACTCTTCCAGGAAAATCATGCTGTTCATTTGGATTCCAAGTCGCACGGAAGACAAGTATGACTTTGTCTTCCCGCGGAACATCCTGAAATAGGATCCTGAATTGCGCATCTTGGGTCTTCAGCTGTATCGGGTAGTTACTGGGGTATGCTTCTGCTTTAAATGCAGATTGATTCGCTGCACGCGCCACTTCAATATCAATACTAGCACTGGCGGATTTTCGGTGCAACGCGGCTGAGGGAACTGGTGTTGGTAAAGAATCAGTTGATGGACTAATAGGGCTTTTTGTAGACCCAAGTCCATCGGGTTTCAAATTCTCGTCCGTACCTATCTTAGGAGATGGCTCTAACGGCTTTATGCGTGGACTTCCAGGTGCAGAGCGAGAACCAAAACTTGGCATTCTAACCTCTCCTTTCTCAAGACGATTGATATATCCCCAATTGCTACTGCCCCATAAATTGGCCATGATACCACTGGGGACTCCCCCGCTGGCATCGCTTTGACCGACACCAATTCCACGCTCTCCGCTAACAATTACTGCCGATTTGCTCAAATTCGTAGGGGCAGGCGGGTTAATGAGTGTCGACGGTGCTAAAGTACTTGCAGTATGATCTCGAGTTGGCGATTGTAGTGTAATTTGTGGATTGGGAAGAGTATTAGTGGTGGTCGTTGGATTAGAAGCTGTAGAAACAGGAAGAATCGCATGACCTGATGATATCAAGCCGGCGATACCACCTGCAGCGGCTTGTGGTGCACTTGGAGGTTCATTTGACTGCATGCTTGTCGACTTTCTATGCAAATCCAGTTTTTGCATGATTCTGGCGGCATGCTCCCGACCCGTCTCGCCCTCTTCTCTCGAAGTGACGGAACGACGAGCAGGGACGATATCAGAACTATTCCTTCCTACAAACTCCATGCCAGGCAGTGGTAACGTACCGGACCTTTCGGGCTGATCTTCGCTCCCATATGAAATTTGACCGTCTGCATTTTTGGCGGCGAATTCTGGAATAGAGGGCGGGGTTATGGCAAATGCGGGATCTATTCCCCCAGCGCGGAGAGTTCTTGGGTTCGCACTAGCCTCGAGAGCTTTATTTTTTGCAAGTTCAAAAGCTTCGAGCCATTCCATAAGGATAGCTTGAGTCTCGGCTTGAACCAAAATTGTTTGATTCTTAGTTTTTACTTCGAAGCAAAATCTTCGATCTTCTTGGACAGCTGGTTTCACATTGCAAAGAAGGACGCCAATCTTCTCACTCTCCTCGACTCCTCCTGACTGTATCCCTTGAACTAGCCAACCAAAGATACCATCTTTAACATAAAACCAGCGACGAACCCATACAGTCCTTGCGGGTTTACCAGATATTGTCCTTAAAAACAGCCAGTCTTGTTTCTCAGTCCGGTCGGTGTGCTTAATTTGAGGTAGAATATTGACTGTTGAGGGACCTCTCGAGCCAAGATATGCAACTGTGGAAAGATTATAGTCCTCTAGTTCTCTAGAGGGTTTTGTGGCTTGAGATGCAGTCTCCGCAATATCTCGCCTAGCAAGCTGTAATTCACGTCGGAAAATTGCCTCACCAGCCTCCATTTCTTTGCTCCACCCTCGCACACGATCCATTTCACCATTCCATCTTGCAATATGTAATGAAGAGACTTCTCTTGACTTTTTCATCTCCCTCCATTGATCGGTCGATACCCTCACAAGTAATTTATCAATTGTATATCGTAGTTGGGGTGCAAGCAGACAAAAGTCCAAAGATGCTTTCAGATATGCCTTTCTGGTTTCGTGTACTTGAAAAGCATCCTCTCGCAGCGCTGAAGGCTCTTTTGTTTTTGACTGAGCCACGTATCTCGCCAGCGTAGAATCAAATGTCTTCTGCGATTGCTCCAAATATCGCCGGGCGTCTTTGAAATTCCGTAGCTCAGAAGCCATAAATGCTTTGATGGGCTCGCATATATTCGTATCGATTTTCCTGGTACCTGTCATGATCTGCGACCACCATTCCTTGGACCCTTCCCCGAATCTCTGCATTGCTAGCAGAGTATAGTCATGATCGAGGACGGCTTCGGAAACGTTCGCAGGAGGAATCGACCGAAGGAGAAAGTTGTTGAACGCTTCCTCCAATGACAAAGCATCGTGAACAAGTTTGGTAATAGATCTCACGTAGGCATCGAGCCATTTTTCAAGTATCTCTACTTGGTCAGAGAAATGGACTGCAGTCGCGCGGAAGGTTGGTGAATCGAGGGCTGCTTCCTTTAAGCCTACTGGTATCAAGCTCAATTGCTTGTTGAGCTGTGGTATAAGGGGGGGCACAAAGTCCGACATGTTGATTAAACCCTACGAAGAGTAATAGATAGAATAAAACCAGACCTCATCATGCCATACAGCCGCAAATCGATTTTCTCATAGAAACT
Organism: Sclerotinia minor; assembly: GCA_025389075.1. NCBI lineage: Eukaryota > Fungi > Ascomycota > Leotiomycetes > Helotiales > Sclerotiniaceae > Sclerotinia > Sclerotinia minor. The sequence goes on along the minus strand of QRFH01000001.1, from coordinate 4,067,347 downwards.
CGGAGTTTCGTTCTAGGAGGCAGCACAGAAGTTGGGGTTGGAGGTGGGTTATTTTGGTGATTTGATATGATGCCTGGGGAAAGTGTCAGGGGCTTGTTATCACCCAAGACAACTCACAAGGAAGTGAACATCAAATTTCAACAGAGAAGAAAGAAAGAACTCTTGTATATGTAGGTAGTCTACAATGGTTTGCACTGCATTACTTTGAGGTTTTATATATAGAGGTAGAATTCTATGTAGGGAACTATAACGAATTCATCAAGCTTCCTGATTCCCAATTCCAAAAAGTTCCAGAAGGAAATTATTTTTAATATCGATTAATATTTTCCTTTGCGGCTCAGCATGTCTCATCAGAACGCATGCATTGATTAGTGTTGGAAGGCGTTTTCCTTTCCCGGCCCACCACCAAAACCTAGCATCTGAAATCAAAGGTTACATCTCGTAGGATAATCATTGTTCAAAAACATATAAACTAATAAGGTTATCAATTCTGGACTCAAAATGGATTGAGACCCCTAATGCAATTAAAGACTAGAGACATTGCTCGAATTTTGTGCTAATAAATGTTCCACCTTGGCGAAATCTATTAATACCTAGCTAGTAGGTATTACGCCACAACCCTTACATTTGTGGTTCTATTCGTATAAAATCCGAATTATTCCTCAGCTGTAGCTTTTCCGACAGCTCCTTTATTCTTTCTTGACCTCTTCTTCTTCTTCTTTTCTGGTATCTCTACACCTTCCATAGCATCTGCTCCTTCCCCAGCATCAGGACCAATGATAATTTCCGGACCATCCTCGTTACCGAATGTCTCCTTTCTCCACTGCCTTAACCTAGCTTTTTTACCGAGATGTTTCTTATCTTTGCGTTTCTTTTCAGCATCTCTAAAGGTAGCCATCTTCTTCAAGCCAGCAAATTCATTGAGAGATGAGTCAGGTGCCATTAGAATATCTCTAGCTGTTAAACCAAAAGAGGTGGGTGAAGTTTCGCGATATCTGAACACTGATGCCTTCTTGGAAGCCAATGAGAGATCGACATCAAGTTTACTGTCCACAAGATCTTCAATCTTTTTCCTTTCCAAGCGCGCCGCTTTCTTTTTGGCTTGCTTCTCCAGTTGTCGTTCTTTATTACTTTTCGCTTTCTTGGACGATCCCTCCTCATCGTCGGAATTCTCTCCTGCGTCATCTTCCAGATCCGATAGCGAAAAATTTGGCTTCGAGGCTTCTTCATCATCGAAATCAGGAATAAGGTCTTTAATATCGATATCGTCGTCCCATTTTGGCTTCTTAACCTTCTTCTTTCCCCCTTGTGTTTCATCATCACTATCGGATCCCCCTTCCTGTTCAGCGTAATAGCTATCTCCAAAGCGCTTGTTCATCTCAGCCTCCCAATTGTCATCATCCCAGGCCGCATCTAGAAATTGAGCCCATTCTTCATCTTTCAAGGTTTTACCACTTATGCCTGCAGCCTTCTTGATTTTTTGGAGTCTCTCCTCCATTTCTTCAATCTTTAGGCGCTTCAATCGTGCCCTTTCTTCTTCTCTCTCCTTCTTCTCAGCCTCTTTCTTCTCTCTTGCAGCATCTCTTTGCTTTTTCCTGCCGCTGACCTCATCACGGCGAACGGATTTTGCGGCGATGACATCTCTGGCATATGATTTCAACATCTCATTGCTTCCTTCAGGATTCTCGAATCGTAAATTGTAAGCTGCCTCAAATTGATCGGCTCTGTTGTCATCTTCCTCGTCATCGGATTCCATTGGTTGGAAGCGTGTACCGTCGCTAGGAACCCATGCGCGAGCTGCCATGAAGTTTGATAAAAATGTCTCCGGATCTTTGTCGGCAATAGCGACATCAACTTGAACCTTTGAAGCCCTGGATGGATGGATGCCTTGATTTGAAAGCTCTGGTTTTCTATCTTTCCTCACAAGAAATCCTTCATCCTCGTCCGAATCGGATCCATCTCCCGCAGCTGCATGCATTTCGCCTACAATCTTCTTTTTCAAAGCCTCTTGTTCCTGAGCGAATGTTTGTGGAGCGTTCTCCTCTTCCTCCCCGCCTACACGACCCTCCAACAAATTCTCTCGATGATAATCTTTCAGATACATAGGCTTCGCCTTTTTTTCCGTCATGGTTCCTTCCTCCGCATCCTCATCAATTGGAGTATAAAATGTGACCTTTTCGTCGTACACTCGTGGGTCCTTCGAGCGGAGTGCTTGTAAAGTAGCTGAGATCTCCTTGTCCAAATCCTCGGTCGCTAGAAATCCTTCATCATCTTCGTCTTCATCATCAGATGATGAAGAGTCCTCATCATATTTGTCGCCATATTTCTTCTCGCCATTCTTTCCAATCGTTGGTCCCGGTTTTTTTGTGTACTTCTCCTCCACTAAGAAAATGATAAGTTAACCAAATCGACAACCATTGCAACCAAATTCACTCACATCTTTGAAGCTCTTCGCGTTTTTTGTTATGCTCAAATCTTTTCGCATAGTCTCGATTGACCTTGAATCCGGATTCAAGCGGGGCACCTCCAATGGAATCGTCCTCACTGCTAGAATCGCTGTCTAACATCATTTTCGTCTTTTCGACCTTTTCGACCTTCATGGTAGGTTCTTGCTTGACTTTTTTCGTGCCATTTTTAGTGACAAGTTGATCTTGCGACTCGGCTTTTCTTTTTGCCATTTTGTAAGAGTTTACTGTAGTTGTGAAAATGTGATAATAAAACTGTCCAATTAATAATTCTTCGAGCTTGAAAATCAAAATAAAAAAATTAAAATATTTGGTCGGTGAATGGGAGCAATGAAGTTCCGGCGCTAATCGGCCCCAAAAGCTAGCCAGGATCTTGATTTGCTCCATCATCATACCAATAATCCACCATTCCTCCATTCATAATCAGACTTCCTCCGAAAGCAGAGCTACCTACGTACCGAGCCTGCCTACCTAAGACTTATTTACATCTACTAAGTAAGGTATCAACCGCGAAAAGAGACTCAAACTCTTTGAAGATATCTTTCAAATATCATCCTTTTAAAACAAAGCACTCGCGATAATACTCTGCGATTTTGGAGATACACCTTAGCCTTCAAGAAACACAATCAACAGCCCTCATCTCAGTATCAAACCGGATTTTGTGACGTATGGCAGACTCAACCACTTCGGCTCCAAAGCCAAGTTCCAGCGTCAAGTTGGTTCTTCTCGGTGAGGCGGCTGTTGGAAAGGTATGTAGATATTTGGATTACCTATATTTGTAGGTCATCATGTTGACTTTTGTTTAGTCTTCCCTTGTATTACGATTCGTGAACAACGATTTTCAAGAAAACAAGGAACCAACTATTGGAGGTATGTATATCTTCATCTGTATTACCCCAGATCTATACGGCCCTTTACTAATAGTCATTGGCGCAGCTGCTTTTTTGACGCAAAAATGTAACCTACCAACAAGAACGATCAAATTCGAGATTTGGGACACAGCCGGACAAGAACGTTTCGCTTCTCTTGCTCCCATGTACTATAGAAATGCTCAATCCGCTCTTGTCGTTTATGATCTCACAAAACCTACATCACTAATCAAAGCAAAGCATTGGGTTGCAGAGCTTCAAAGACAAGCATCGCCGGGTATCGTGATTGCGCTTGTAGGCAACAAGCTTGATCTAACAAATGAATCCGACGATTCGAGTAATAACTTGGGAGATGAGGAATCAGCTGAAGGCGAGGACTTAGGTGGAGATGCGCGAAAGGTATCAACTGCGGAGGCTAAATCCTATGCCGAGGAAGAGGGATTATTGTTCTTCGAGACTTCTGCGAAGCTTGGCACAAATGTGGCGGAGGTGTTCACGGCAATCGCAAATGCCATCCCAGAGACATCTTTGAAGGGTGCTAGAGGACCTGGGGGTGTACAAGCAAGTTCAGCAAGAGGGGAAGATCAGTCTAGGGTCAATTTGACAGGACCAAGAGATAATGCTTCGAAGGAGGGTTGTGCTTGTTAATACATCAGTCTCATTTTCACGGGATTTATTCCAATTTTCCCTTTATTCGCAATCGTTCCGGTCTCTGGGGTTCCAGGAGGTTATTTTTGATATCGTTAGCTGTTTGTTATGGATACGAACAGAATAGTAGGTAGTAACATGAAGCGGCTCGGGACTGAGGGGTCCAAAGACTAGTATTTTGATTTTCGGAAGTCTTTTCATGGAAGAATATGGCTCAGCTTGTAACAGAAATATGTCACCGATGATCAATAAAGATGTTCCAGATCTTCTGAATTTCCCATTGTGATATTGCTTGTTAGGCGAAAAGATAAAACGAGTGAGTCAACCTTTTCCCATCCCGTAATGGCTTTACGCACAGTTGTTTCAAGCCTTTCCAACAAAGCACAGATACTCGCGAAGGACATCATCAGATTTCAAGTGCTCAGATGCTCGTTGCATATCTCCACGTCTCGATTGATCCTATTTAAGTTCATAGCAACTTGTAATGCTAAGCTTCGTCATTGAGCTATCGCAAAGAGTATAGAGTCCGACAAAAGGTGTTTCCAATGAGGCTGTCTCTGTTTGCACATTTGTTTCGCCTGATGAAGAGATACAAGACTGTCTGATCTTGATTTGCCTCATAGACTAGCATCGGGTGGCTGGCGTTTGAGATATTTTGGAGAATGGGGTAAAGATCATATGAAATTGCCACATATATATCGCACTTCTCTCCCCAATCTTCATTCCAACACTATCCCACTATACTTTTTTCATCTCTTACTGTTCAACAGCTGGTCTGATTTATTTTTCAATTTCAACTTAATTCATTCAATTACTTTTACATTACTTCTACATTTAAGATGCGTTCCTCAACAGCAAGTTTAATTTTGGCCTTCTGCGCCATGTTGGCAGTTCAGGCAGCGCCAGTGGATGTTGCTAGCAATGTCGCTCGTTCAGTTTCTGGCATCGAGGCAAGAGCTGAGTTCGGGATTGCGGCCCGTGAGAATGGCTACGATGCGGAGGGTAACGAGATCGACTCTAAGGGGAACTTAGTTGAGCGTAGTGAGTAGCCTATCACAGACACTTTATGCCTGAGCAATCACTAAGAGATCAATAGATACTGGTTACAACGCGGCTGGTGATGAAATCGATGAAAATGGAAATGTCATTGAAAAGAGAGCCAAGAAAGGCAAGAAGCGTATGTTGATCTAGCTTTTTTGATCGCAGATTTCGATACTGATATCTGTGTAGCCAAGAAACCTGAAGCACGTGCTGAGACTTCTTATGATGCCGACGGCAATGAGATCGATGAGAAGGGTAACTTAGTCGAGCGTGGTGAGTACCATCAAATTGTTTATTTCTTCAATCCTGGTAGCTTTCTAATAATAAGAAGATTCAGAATATAACGCTGCCGGCGAAGAGATTGACGCGACTGGGAATTTAGTCGAGCGTGGTGAGTACCAATAACGTTTTCTCAATACAACTACTATGAAAAACTTGCTAATATTCACAAGATTCAGAATACAATGCTGCCGGCGAAGAGGTCGACGCGAACGGAAACGTGGTCGAAAAGAGAGCTAAGGATGCCAAGAAAGGTACATCAAGATCATTCACTCGAGATCATCTCATATTGACATCTTTTAGGCAAGAAGGGCAAGAAGCCCCAGGCACGCTCTGACAGCTCTTACGATGCCGAAGGAAATGAAATTGATGGAAATGGCGACTTGGTTGAGCGTGGTGAGTAAACTTCTCAGCTCCACCAACCAAACCCGTAAACCTCATCTAACATATACGAAAGATACAGGTTACGATGCCAACGGCAACGAAATTGATGCGAATGGACAATTAGTCAATCGTGATACCGAATATGATGCAGAGTATGTATTCCCTCTCATATCTCCATCTTTCTCCACAACGCATCAATACATGATTACTAACTTTTTTCTCTAGAGGAAACGAACTTGATTCCAACGGCAAAATTGTCCAGCGTCGAAACAAGAAAGAGAAGAACGGGAAGGATAACAAAAAGGTCCAGAAAACACGTAGAGGTATTTCCGCCCATTAATTCTTTCTTGCCTATCTGCCTCCTCAAACCAATAAATCCCCATGACTTTACGCAAAAAACCCTTCACTAACATCCCATACAGAATACGATGCCTACGATCCCCAATACGACGAGGCAGGAAACGAGATCGACAAGGATGGAAACTTGGTTAACATTTAAACACACTTCATGTTTCATATTTCCTGTTTCCAGTTTCATATTTCATATTTCACATCTATCTAAATCATCTGCAGCTTTTCCGTTTGTGCGCTTTAGCTAGAATTGATCCAGTTTCATCTCATATCATGTTATCAATCAATACTATGTAGAAATTTAAACTCGTCGATTTCCTTGGAATTATTTAGTTTGCATCTCTATCTATCTCGCTGTCGATCTGTCTCTCTATCACTATTCAATCATATTATATGATTACAAACATTCACAGGATATCTCCAGCATCGCTCAATAAAATTGAACCTCCATTCTTCTTCTCATCTTTGAGATTCGAAATTGAATACTATCTATTACTACCCACTGGATACCTATCTTTACGTAGGTAACCCAAAATCTTCAAAAATAAAGTCAGAAATACAATATAACATAACATAATACAATATAGTACAATTCAACAAAGACCAAAAACACCCAGCTACATTCAATACCTAGGGATATCGATATTAGAGCTACATACCTAGAAATCTTACATGATGCATCCATCTCGCGAACCGAGCTTCCCCTGAAACATCAAACGATACATCGATGACTCCCGGAAACGAGGTTTGAAACTCGTTATGTATCTACGGAGTAGTGAGTAGTGCGATTGATAAGGTGTATTTATCCAGGTTATTTACACTTAGAAGCTAGATGTATATTTGTAAGAACTTATGATTTATCTGTGTCCGATTTGCGCTGTTCAAAAATGTTGATGCGTATGTTAAGACTAATCTTACAATTTCATCATTGTGCTTTTCTTGCAATATTGTGCTGTCTTGATAAAACTAGCAGTATTATTCACATCTATAGATACAAAACTTCTATTACTCTTATCATGTATCCGTTTCCTTTAATTCATCATCATCATGATCTAGATCCCCGGCATGCCCAATACCGCTCTCACAGCGGGATTCAACCTCGGCAACCAAAATACAGCGAAAATTCCTCCAAAAGCGACAAGCAGTCCCGTGAACTTCTCAAACCATGTATGGAAATATATGGCCGTCATAGCTAACATGAACAAACTCAATCCAGCCACCCCAAGTATAATCCTCACGCTAAGACCTAACCATCCATCTTGATTTAATCCCTCTGCTTCATTCTGCGGAGGCGCTTCCACATCCGCGGATTTGATCGCTCCATCTTCCATCACTATTGTTCGTTCTTCCTTTATCCCCGAGCTGCGTAACACAACATGAAGTACTTCTTGGAATAAAAACATACTCCCAAGAACAAGTAAGAACACATGTCCACTAATATCATGACCGCCTCTCCATTTTCCACCAACAGCTTTACAAGCTACGCCCGTGAGAAACTGACGTGTATCATCCATATCAACGTGTCCCTTCTCTGCCGCATCAACCATATCACATTGACCACCCGTTATAATAAATCCGCGATCAATAATTGCCGGACCAAAAAACCATTGCGTGACAAACACCCACCAGATCGTAACAACTGTCCATCTTACAAATCCGCGGGCTCGTCTTGGAGTTAGGGTGAGAACGCCCGGAGGACCAGTCGATGGATGCGTCAGGAGAAAGAAAAAATAACTAGCGGTAATCCACGCCCATCCTTTCTTCACAAACCATTGATTGAAAATATTACTTTTCTTTGCGAAATAAGAAGGTGCAGTGCTGGGCGGGTGGGATTGAAGAGCGGCGCTGTATTCCGATGCTCGTACATCGGGACTGAGGACCGAGAATATGGAGCCTAGGAGTAATGTGGCAGGATATATGGAGAGGAGTATTGATTCGAAGGGAGTTGGAATGAATGGAGATCTGCGCCGAGTCATTTTGACACTTGTTGATGACGCTTCAACTATGCGCGTCGAGCGTCTTTTGGTCGGCGAGGGAGATTCCATTGTTGGGTATGATACTATAACATAGGGGTATGTATTGAACGAAAGATGGAATTGTCTTTTGATAACGAGATTGACGAAGGTGGATTAGATACGGAGGCAAGGCAACCGTAGAAATGGTACAATTAATCAGAGGCAAGAAATTTCGATATGTCGCCTATGACGTTTGAGTCTTTCCTGTAAATTTTGCCATGTGTGTCCACGAACCACGAACAGGGCAGGGATCGGAAATGGGAAATCCCGAGAGCTTTCCCCAGATTCAGCTGATTGATTGATTGATTGATTTGATTGATCTTGATTCGAGGAAGAATGTGCAACAACAAGTGTCAGAAGAAGATCTGAACAGATTTATCTATATAAATACTAAATATCTAACAAAACAATTCAATCCGAATATTTTTCAAAAATAATTTTCTGAAAAAAGCACCCCAAACAAAAAAAATAAGAACAAAGAAAAGATGGTATCAACACGCGGACACCCGCAAGAATTCCCAGAAACACCCACTCGAACACCTACCATCCCCTCTCGCAATCCTCTCCGCAAGGGACCATGGGCGCATACCCCCTCCAACCTCACCATCATTTGGCTCTTTATTTCTCTGCCACTCGTAGCATGGGATGCCGGATATGTAATGCTTCGACCTCTTTCTATGCCGGGCGGATCACTACATTGGCCCGTTTGGGCACCGTATGAATTATATGGCAAGGTCGATTATATATATGGATGGAAGGCTTATAATGAGCACAATGGATTTACGGCTGCGCAGACATTTTTGAATATTATTGAGAGCCTCATGTATTATTACTATTTGTATATTTTATATGCTTATGGGAAATCATCGGTTGCTCAGGGGAGAGGTGCTCCTAAGAATTCGGGATTTCTTGGAGAGCAGAGGTTTGTGGATGGGAAGATGGGGGCATTGGCTGTATTGGTGGGTTATAGTGCTGCACTTATGACTCTGAGCAAGACGGTGTTGTATTGTAAGTCTGAATTGGATATTGGTTTTCGTGATGTGTTTGCTAAGATGATTGTAGGGATGAATGAGTATTATTCTGGCTTTGAAAATATCGGTCATAATAGTATTCGTGATCTTATATTCTTATGGATCATTCCAAAGTAAGTCATTTGAGGTCGTGGAAGGTATGCATATTCTCTAACTTTCTCTAGTGGTGCATGGCTCATTGTTCCTTCGTATATTATATATGTGGCTGGAAGTGAGATCATTCAAGGTTTAACCATCGCCGCTGGAGGAGCTACGGCTTCGAATGATGATGTTTCTTTGGCAAAGACAGAATGAGGCAATGAATAAAGGTTTATGATATATATGAGAGGCAATTGACTATGGAACGGAATCTGAGGGTCTTTTTTGGTTTGGCTTTTGGAACATGCTGCAAAGACGAGATACCATGAAAGTATAGCACGTATTTACAGAAAATGATAGATATGAAAGTACAATATTACTCGGTGCTTAGGACAAGAAATGATGAACGGTGGTGCCATGAGTTTATTAGGATAACCTCAAGAATGCACAAGCCCATTGAACGGAATAGACAAGTGATTACTAAAAAAGTTACACGATGACAGCAATCTTAATTATCTCTGCAAACGTCTGTAGCTATTGAGCTCTTGGAAACTTCAGGGCCCGCAAGCTTATAAGCTCCTTTATATATTAAATTACGAGAAGACGTGACAACCACTACTAGAAGATAACTTCTAAGTGAAGCCTGCTTGGCGCAGTGGTAACGCGTAGCACTTGTATGTAATAGCAATGCTAAGATCATTGGTTCGATTCCAGTAGTAGGCACTCATCCTTTTTGTGATTTGGGTTGAACGTTTATTTTTGGCCATGGTCATGGAGAAGAAGAAAGGATGGATGGGTTTGAAAGAAGCAGGAGGTTCGAGGATTTGTTCGCGTGTTTCCTTCGTGTTGTGTTGAGAGGATGTATGGTTGATGCTGATTTGTGGGTTATGCGGCATTGTTTTGGTGGGTCATAAAAGCCCAGCATAAAAAGTCCAAACTTTTCTTGCTGATGATGGATGCTTTTTGTGATTTTCCTTCATGAAGTAACATCTGTACAGCCAGGCTGAGAAGATACTCAAAGTTGAGGTCGACCGCTAGTGCCGTCTGCGCCTATCAGTTTGTCACCAAGTTTTAATAGGTACCTGAAGGAGTATTTATTATCGAGTACCCACGATCAATGCACTGATTCAAAATACTAGGTACAAGAATCACACAGCAATGAATCGATTAATCTATAATTAAGACTAAATCTTTTTTATTACTTTTTAAATTAAACAAATATTTTTTGAATAAAATATTAATAAAACAATTTTGAATTAAACAAATCTAAAATCTGTAAAATTATTATTTTAATTGAATTTAATTGTTACGACGGCTTCGGGCCTCGTATCATGTGACCACTTACGAAGTCACGTGGTCCTTCCATCCCTTCGATCAAGAGACCGAAGGGACCGAAGGAACCAAAGGGACGATTAGCATGAAGGTCTATATAACCAAGATGGATTTCCTTTGTATAGAGCTTCGTGCGCAAGATCAATCATTTAGTATACTCTACTATTAGTTACGAATTGCATACCATTATTGTCATTACTTAAAGTCCCTGCTTGACGCCTAGTTATAAACCACCTCGAGAGCCTAGAGCACTTCCACGTGATCTAGACGGCAACCCTCGTAACATTAATTTGAAAATTTTTTAATTTTTCTTTTTTTAATATATTTTTATTAATAAATAATTTTGTAAAGTCTAAGTTATTGTAATAATTATTTGATTTTTAGTTTCTTTTTATTCAATAATTAAAATGTTGTCAAGGTACGGGTAAAGACTTATATTGTACCATAAGGGTAGAAGAGCTATGGAAGAGAGAGGCCCTACTTATAAGAAGTAGGGCACGCTAATGACCAATGCCTGAGGCACGAAGGCAACTACAGAGCATGTAGTTGGCGCCGTGACAAATGTGAGGTCGTGTAAGATACAGGGATTCGGTTTACTTGGGAATTCTGGAGAATATACTAGACTCATTAAGGCATGAGCATTTTGAGGTAAAAGTGAAACTCATCGGTACTCCCCCACATAACTTAACAGCAACGACAAAAGACAATCCAAGAATTAAATATCAAAAAGCCTCTCTCTACCTTGATCCAGTATCCAAAATGATCCCGTTGTGGAACGTTTTCAGAAAACTTTGGTTAAAGTCTCGAACTGATACCTCTGCTGAAGGAGAAGAGGAGTCAATCGTATCGCAACTATTTCGCCTTCCACCAGAAATACTATTATCGATAGCAAACATGCTTCCAACACCATCTGCTGCCTGTTTTGCTCTCTGTAACCGCCGCATATATCATACACTTGGATCTGACTCCTGGAAGTCTTTAAAAAGTGAAGGACCTGGTGTCTTGCTCGCATTTCTGTCATTGTTAGCGAAAGACCTTCCTGAACACTTCGTATGTCAAGATTGTATCTGCATTCATCGAATAAGTGTGATTGAATGGCCCCGCATAATCAAAGGCCGCCGCGGCCCTCCTTGTACTCGGAATAGTTTGGGCTATAGCCTTTTGTTTTATTCGCGGTTTAAAATACATTTTCCTCACATCCAGCTGGCAATAAGGCAACATTTACACTGTACCGATATTGGATTTCCTCTTGAAGCTTTTCGGCTCGTAGAGGTTGAACACGATCCGTACTTGCAAAAGGTTTGCTTGTTGTCTGCCGATGCCCAGATTGTCTCCAATGAACTTTTGATGCGGTCTCAAACTGTGTGAACGAAGTGAATGACTTCAATTCAATTACCACTGTAATATAGCTACTGTAATAAAGCCCTAAGCGAATGCGAAAGAGACTAGCTCTTTCAGTAAGTCTATATAAGACTTACTACTTTCAATATGTAGCTAGCTCTTTAGACAGAATACAATTAGACATACAGGACCTACGCAATCCGTGGGTGCTACGTCTTCCGTATCCTTCTCGTACCAACACAAACATGGATTCTATACCCACGAACCTCACGCGACGAATTCACCGACACCTTAGATAAGGACAGGTTTTCAACTGAACTCTGTATACATACACGACTTGGGGGCTGCCGTAAGGAAAATCGAATATCAAGTTTGGTGGGATCTAGACTCGACCAGCGAGGGGCTAGAGAAAAATGCCTTGCACAAACATTGCAATGTTATTATTGTTACATGGACTTTGTATTAGATGTAGTAGATTTTGGAGAGCGAGGGCTTGCGGTAGTTATCACAAGATGGGTCAATCTGGGTGCGGGGCTAGACTTCGAAGATGCGAAATGGAAAAGTCACATCACCACACGCATGGATAGTGGTGTTCATCACCCGCATCATCCGGGAGATATTCGAAAAGCCTTCGAAGGCCAGGAAGAATTGTCGTTAGAAGAGCTCACTGTTAATAATCAACTGAGACTGTTCTCGAGGAGAACAAATCGATTGACTTATCGAGGATCGGATGGCCTTGTTTGGAAATGGGATCAATGGAAGCGCTGGTATCTAGCTCCCTCCGGACCACCTGAAATTAGTCTTCTGGAGTTTTTGAGAAGGGTGTAGACGCAGATGGAAGATTATGCTTTCCAACTGGTGGTTTTTCTACAATGTATACTGCAATTGAAGATGGGGTGCGTGTCTGCTTTTGAGCACAAGTTTATCCTTATGTAAGATAGGGACGTATGACAAGCTTCTCTTACAGTTTAATCTGGGGTAATTGAATCGGATATGAGATGGATAACATGGTGGAGATCTGGATGTTACTACACTGATATTTGAGGTGATTGTGAGAATTCACAGACTAAACAACAGTGTGTGCTGACAGTTATTGTGTAACGACCATCAAATATACGTTTTTGCAATCGATCACGCCACCTAATGTGAGATCCTGATGATGCGATTGATTCTATATTCCCATTAATTAGTCAATGTAATGGTTTTTGATGTGTAGGTTGTGAGTACGCACCAGCTGGCATAGCATAACTACAACCTTTATGTACACTGGGAACAGACGGGGTCGAGGTTGATTGAAGAATAGATGGCTTCGGAAGTTGGGAGAAAAATTCCAAAATTGAAACTCAAGGTTCAAATTGGAGAGCAAGATGGCATGATTCGCCGGATCGAGGTCTTTTCAAATTAGACATGAAAGTGAGGTAAGATCTTATAATTCAAGCATGATTAAATGAAAGTTGTTCTATATTAGATTTAAGGAACAAAATCTAACGTTAGATTCACATTCTAGCATGATTGGCAAACTCGAGGTCATTTTACGCTGGGTTAGAAAGGAAAGCAGGCCGAATCACTTTGAAGTCTGTTGACATCAACATGACTTAATCAAGGTCTGGGAAGCAGATGCAAAGCAGATTCAAGGCAAATTTCTCGACTTCCTCACCAGATTAAATCTTTTTCCCTAAGACAGGAGAAGGCAGGAGGAGGCAGCTCTAACTGGCTCGTTCACGTTGGACAAAATCCAGCCATCAGAAGAGGAAGGAAGTTCCTTCCCTTCTCGCAATTTTTCTCCTAGTCTAAATAATAGCGCACACTAAACTTTGGTACATTCACTTTTCGTATGCTCGCAAAATTTCTTTCTTTTCCTCTCCTCTTCACCTCAATCGAAGTTTTCATTGCACGCAAGAAAATTTTCAAAACTTACACGCACTCCACAAACTTGTTTTAATTGGGACCTGCGTTAAAAAGAGGTCTAGATTCACAATGGCAATTCCAGGCAGTGTTGCAGCATGGGTTATGCCTATCATTGCTCCAACTTTTCTCTACTTTGCCAGAAGATGGATGATTCATTGAGGGTGGCTCCAAGCACCCCCAGTTCCTGTTGATCAAGACCAGGAAATGCTTGCTTCTTTTATAGAACATCTTGAGGCAATGAATCATAATCAGGAAAGATTGATACAAATCAACGAGGCACTGCAAAGAGATGTCAGGCAGCTGATTCATCAGCACGTTCCTGCCCTCTCGCATGATGTTGTACACTCTGACGGCTGAGAGGCCATGAATGAGAACCTGAAAGCTGAAGCGGCGGTGGAAGCGAGTAGGGCACCAGCGATGAGCTCGCACTTCTACGTAGTGCTGGTGACCAGTAACCCAAAGGGTGAAGCTAGGACGAGCTCAACCTGTGCAGTATCTCGGCAGAAACAGGTCAGTTTCACATCAAGTCATTGAGTTCTTGCCCGCTGACTGACCGCAAATTCTCTGAAATTTCTTACAACCGATAGCAGCTATTTGCATTTTTCGGGTACGTAAAGGGTCTGTAGGCCGAATAGAACACAAAAGACAAGATTCTATGTTTTTGACGACACAGACACTTGATGATCACCCTGCCTACAAGACCACAACACTGAGAAACCCGGCGGTGATTCAGGGAATAGTGAGTAACCTTACAACTTCTTCTAGAACATGGCACAACAGTAAAAAGCTAACCACTTGGTTTTCATATTTGACCTCCGAAATATCCTTGTACATCACTGCTTCTACAACCCAAGTCCTTTGGCGACTTGTCGCTGCTCTTCCGAATTGTGAAAAGTGGAAGAGTAGATGGAAATCTGATGCACGTATCAATCAGATATTTGCGCTGGTTGCAGGGCGGTCATCTGCGTGCTGGATGGAGCTCATGAGGAATGTCATCATGATATCAGGTTATTGGAAGAAGAAACAAGTTTGACAGGTTGAATGACGGATTCTCAGTACATAGTTACGATTAGCTGGGATTGAAGTGTAATTATTGGGCAGTGTAGGAATAATGAGGTTGTGGCCGAGCAGAGCGGCTAAGAAGTTTTATCCGCCGGTAATATACAGGTGATAGGACTAGAATGGTGTTACATTGGACTTTATTCTTAACATCTGAGAGGGTTTTATCATTGGTGAATGTATTAATGTATTGATGTATTAAGGTTAGTGGAGATGATGTGACGAAACTCCGGCCGGGTCCTTTAGTTGTTAATGTCCTTTGTGCGGTTAATAGGTTAATTATTACCTACGAGTAGATCTAGATTAATTTATTAGACCTTGCTTACTGATGTTCATTCCTTCATTATTGATTTCATATTAAGAACAATTCTTCTGATTTCTTGTTCTGGTCAATTGTTAGTCACACAATAGTACTAACTACTCCTCCATTCATAAAAACCCTTGGTAGATTTTTATAAATGAATAAATGAAGGGTCTCCCTATCGAAGTCGATATTTTAATGAAATGATCCATAATAAGTTGAAACGATGATTGATTGATATGAAAATCAAGTGAAACCATTCATTCACCCACATGTCTACGGACGGACTGCGACTCCTTTCAGGTCAAAGGAGGGGCTAGCTAAACAGCAATCAGAATGAAAATACACTAAATAATAGAATCTCAGACTTTTTTTCCCTTTACCTCACTTAGCCTTCACTTATTAGTCTTCACTGCACTTCACTTCAATGAACAATCAATCAATTCTAAACTTATTAAACCCTAAATAAATCCACCCCTTTGTCCCTTCATAAAATTATTATGTTCTATTGATTTCATATTTCCTTCTCCCTTTATTGTCTGACCAAATAAATTATTCACTCACTTGCATTCACTTAACCTACTGGCGCATGCATAATCGAGGAAATAAGAATTTATACCTAGTTATATATATACACAGGCTATCGACAAGCCCAGGTAAGAAAAAGCAAGTGAAAAACAAGAAAATGCGCCTATCGCCACTAAAATCAAATCATTAGCAAATCAACATCCTTGCTGAAAGCGTCCGTTCATCGAAACCATCCACATTCACATCTCAATAATCCCAGACTTTAGTAACCTTACCTACCTTTACAAACCACACGAGCAACGGAGTTCTCATTCTCCACCTCAACACAACCACCAACAATACAATCACAAAAATTTTGGCTTTTCGCGCTTGATAAGATACCCTTCAAACCTTTCAAGAATTTGTTATTATCCTACTCCGGCTGGCCGAGAATATCGGGCTGGATTCATATTCGCTATTACCTGGGAAAATTTGAAGAGGGAAGCACACAAGGCAGCCAACATTTGAAGGGTGCGATAAGGGTACCGTATAATGATGGAGGACGTCCTGCGGGGGATGCAGCAATCAACTCTTATGACCTCGGTCTTGTCCTCAACGCCAACGTCGATACCCATAATAGCTGGCGCTCAGGAAGCTCTTCGAGATACATTCCAACAACCGACGAGTGTGCAATATGTGCCGGCTGCTGCCACCAGCAGCCTTAGCGACAGTGTTCAACTTCAGTCTAGTAATGATTCGACGATAAATGGCGTGGTGATAGGATTACTGAGCTCATTTGGCTCGGCCATATTGATAGCTTTCATCTTCTTGATTGTTTATTTCTTCAAATATACAAGTAGTGGAAGGATTTTACTGGATCGGATCGGAAGGCCGGGAGAATATGATGATGAACAGGCTTTTGCAAAGGAAGAGGCGGAAGCCTTGGAGGAAATGGATGATTTACAAAGAACTGAATATTTGAGAGCCAAAGGTACGTCTCTTCGTTATCTACTACTCATCTCTTGAAATGCTAATTATTTTGTCTACGTAGCATTCGTACAATCCAACCCACCCGATTCATTACCAACCGACATTTCTTTATCACAATATCTGGCAATCCAGGAAAAGGGAGTTTCTGCTTGGGAGTTTGAACCAGAGTTAGAGATTGCAAATTGTTTTGTAGAGGCTAGGACGGAAATCGAGTTCTTCGATAGTGAGTGTTGCACTCTTACGAATCTACCGGTACCAAAACAGAACGAGGTTTATTACTGGGAGTCTAAGATTTACGATAAGCCGGAAAATACTCTCATTAGTATCGGAGTAGCTACAAAGCCTTATCCTTTGTTCAGATTACCAGGTATGTTGTATGGATCATAAATAGTGAAGAAAGCTACTGATACCATGCAGGGTGGCACAAGTATTCTGTTGCTTATACGTCTACTGGACATCGAAGATATAATCAACCCTTTAGCGGACCGGTATATGGACCACAATATGTTCAAGGAGATGTTATCGGAGTAGGATACCGACCTCGAACTGGCACAATTTTCTTCACTCGAAATGGGAAGAAGCTCGAAGATGTAGCACATGGTCTGAAATCACAGAATCTTTTCCCAGCTGTTGGAGCAAATGGTCCTTGCACAGTACATGTGAACTTCGGACAATCCGGATTCGTTTTTATCGAAGCAAATGTTAAGAAATGGGGGTTAGCACCTATGACTGGTAGCCTTGCA
Source organism: Sclerotinia minor (assembly GCA_025389075.1). Lineage (NCBI taxonomy): Eukaryota > Fungi > Ascomycota > Leotiomycetes > Helotiales > Sclerotiniaceae > Sclerotinia > Sclerotinia minor. The sequence goes on along the minus strand of QRFH01000001.1, from coordinate 4,050,005 downwards.
CCTCCTCCTCCCTATGGTAGTGAACAAGGAAGCATTTTATTAGAGGCTGGACGAGAGGGCACACAGAGTAGTCATGGTTATTATCAACCAGATCCGCGACATGGACGAACTCGAAGTGGAAATTTTAGGCATGGTCCACCTACAAGTCCCGGACCATTACGATCACCCACAGATATTTCTTTAGCTCAACTTACACACATTCCTTCACATGAAGAGCCCGGCGAGGCATCGAATAGTTCTACACCAGCACCTACAGGAAATACGACAACGCAACCTGGATTAAGTGTACATGATAGTGCACAACCTCCTCCAGAATACACAAGTCCTTTACCATCAGAAGCAGGAAGTCCTCGAGGAAGCACAGATGGTGAAAGGACACCAATGTTAAGAAGGAAAACTACACCGCCACCCATACCTAGTTATAACGATGCCGTAGCACAACGAAATAGAAGTAATAGTCATCGAGATCAGGTTGGAAGCCGGCGAGAAAGAAGTGACAGTCATCAAGCTCGACACGGAGATGGAAGCCCTTCTCGATCATGATTTAGCATAGTGTGAATACACCAGAAGAATTTGAAATGAAGCGAGGAGTTTAAAAGAAACGGAGGGGGCGATCAAGTTTGAATAAAGGATTTTGATACGTTATGGATCAAGTGCTGGATCGAGGTAACATTTTGGGACGTGGGACTCGGAGTTAAATATGAAAATAGCGTGGTGTGGTATATTTCCTATGTTGTTGAATTGAATGGTGGTCTGGTGCGAATTTTGGTATGGTCTTGCTTGGCTTGGCATGGCAAGGAAGGGCATGGTTGAAGAAGGAATGGTGGAATTGTTATCGGCGTCTCGGGAGTTATATGATGGATGGGCCCTTGAACACGGGATGAAGAAGGGATTGAAACAAGGATATTGAGATGGAGATTGTAAGAATGGGAAAGTTTTTTGGTGACAAAGTGTGTTTTGAGAAGTGAATCGGCGGATGGTGTGGTGGGATGGGATGGGATGAGATACATAAGAAGAGAATGGAATGGAGGAAATGAAGCTGTACTGATTGGTAGGCTAGGCTGGGTGCTTGAGGTGGAAAGTGTCAATTGATTTGACTTGTGCATAAGATAGTAGTTGATGCAATACAAATATATCATGTTCCTTTGTCAATATCAAATAAAATATTCCTCCCCTTTGTCAGTATCAAACAAATATTATTTTCTATACGAGTATACAATAATATCACACACTCGCAAATCCACCGCATACCCAAACTAAACTAAATAACCTTCACGAACCCCACCTCCACCAGTCCCTCAACGGGTAAATCCAAATCCGCCATCTTCCCCCGACTATTCTCCCTTATCCACAAAAAAACCCACAACACCGCTCTCCGCGCCCAATTCCTTATATTCTTCTTCTTTCCCCACGCTCCCCCTCCGCGCGCAATTTTCATCTGTTCTTTTCCGAGAACGTAGACGATTTGACTGGAAGCCGCGTGCTCGATTTTGTCGAGTTCGACTTGGATGGTGGGGGTGTGGTGGATGCTTGTTGGGGATGAGTTTGTTGGGGGGAGTGAAGAAGGGGGAGATTCGGATTCGGATTGGGATTGGATGGTTGAGTTTGAGTTTGGGGTTGAGGAGTTTTCGGATATGCCGAGATGATGGGATTTTTGCAAACCGGTAAAGGTGGATGGATCGCGAGTTATGGGGGGGATTAGTTGAGAGATTAGGGTTGAGCCGATAGAGGGCGTGATGATATCGTCGGTGTATCCGTGACGGATGGTGATGCGGTAGCAGGATGGGATGGATGTGCGTTGAATGATGTAGCGTTCGGTATCTGGGACATGCGGGATGGAGAGCGGACGCATGTGGAGGAAAATGATGATTGCGGGCGTGGCGTAGAATTTACGGACGAATTGGGTGAAGACGATGGGGAGTTGGTGTTGGTTGCCTACTTTGTCGAAGAAGATGCCGATGCTTGGGATGGTGGTAATGGGTGAGGAACCAAAGGCTGGGGTTAGGAAAGTGGTGTTTGGATGAGAGGGTTGGAGGTTAGGAATTTGGAGGGGGGAATTCGATCTTGGGATTCGGATGTCCATTGTTGTTCTTTGCCGTATCGCCATAGGACGAATATGCATGAGAGGATGGAGGCGAGGAGTAAGGTGAACCATGCGCCGGTTGGTACTTTTATTAAGGTTGAAGAGAGATAGACGCCGTCGAGGGCAGCGAAGACTAAGAAGAAGAGAAGGACGATTATGACGTTGATACGCCAGATTATGATGGCGACGAGTGAGACCATGCAGGTTGTTATGAGAGTTACAAAGATTACGCAAACACCATATGCATTTCCGAGGCGAGTTGTCTAGATGATATGATATCAGCAAACGAGCTCAAATATTGTGAATGATCTTGTATAGAAAAGCAAAGACATACGTTACTGTAGACTGCTGTCACTATAACAGTACCAATCATAAGAAGCCAATTTGCTAACGGCATATAAACTTGCCCGTGAAACAGTTTCGACGTATGAACGGTTTTGATATGTGGAAAGTAGGATAATCTCATAACCTGTGACAGCAGTTGAAAACTAGCTGTAATCATAGCTTGTGAAGCAACAATAGCAGCTAGAACTGCAATTACCAGAGCGAAATCTGCATGTGATTAATCTCCTTTAAAAGTCGAAAGCAAAAACTTCGCAACTTACAGAATGTCCTAGGAGGAACAGTGTTGAAGAAAGGATTTGTTATAAGCAGTTTTCGTGGTGTCTTGAGAAATATATGCAGCTTGTCCGATGTATGCCAACAATAGACAAGGATAGGTGAATCCTAGCCAAGAAATTTGCACGGCTCTTTTACTGAAAGCTCCTAGATCAGCAAAGAGTGCTTGTACTCCTGTGAAAGCGAGTAAGAGTCCGCCTAATGATTGCCATCCTTCCTCTTTATTGCGCATGAAGTATGCTCCTGCAAAATAAGGTGAGAATGCTTTCAAGACAGTGTGGTCATATTGAGCTAGGTTGTAGATGCCGGTGCACATATTGAATAGTAGCCAAATCATGACTATTGGGGCAAATGCTGATGCGATCTTTGTCGTTCCAAATGGTTGGATAGCAAATAGTAAAATGAGGATAGCACAAGTTGTACCGACAATTGTGCTGGTACTGATGCCTGGGTGTGCAACTTCAATTCCTTGAATCGCTCCCAGTACGGATTGTGCGGGAGTTAAAACTCCATCACTGCTTATTGTTAGCCTGGAATGTCTTATGCGTTCATGTTTGGTCACCTACGACATAACCATACTAACACCTAGCACACCCAAGAATTTCAAAACTACCCTAGCAACTGCGGATCCCTCGATAAAAGTCCGGATATTATTATTCGAAGCCCTCAGATCATTAGTGGCATGTCGTTCCATCTTGACCATTTTTGAAATCTTCGGATCTGGTTGGACGATACGTGCGTAACGAGCTAGTAAACTGTAGAGCGCAAATGTGCCCCCTTCCCCATCGTCATCCGCCGACAAAACGATGAAGACGTATTTTACTGAAACCATTAGAGTGAGAGTCCATATTATTATGGATAATGCGCCCAGTAGATCTTCGTATGAAGGGTGGCTTGTAAAGGTGGAGGAGTAGACGTAGAGGGGACTTGTACCTGTGAGACAAACGGTGAGTATCGTGATGCATTAGAATGGAATTGAAGTCTCACCAATATCTCCATATATGACACCAACACTTTGGTATGCTAGCTACATAAGCATCCATCTGGTGTATGTCTAGAAGAATTAGAATGAGCGAAGCAACATGAAAAATTGATTGTTGGATGGAGAGTAAAGAGTTTGAATGACGCCAAACAAGGATTAGGACGCGACCATGACAGAAGTCAGATCTTCAAACTACATACTTGTTTCTTCTTCTGATTCAAATCTTCATTAGCAATCTCTAGTGCCTTCTCCTCGAAGTCATGACTAGTGGCCGCCTGCGATACTTTTGATTCTGCCAACACATCACCAAATGCCAATCCATTCGATCTATTTGACCTCATGGGCTTTATTTCGTCTTCGAAGTGGATTTGCTGGGCTGGATCCGCCATCTCAGTACTAGTGCTCGAGAATTATGTTTATTCTCTGGTTCTGGCTCTGGCTCTGGTTTTGAATGCGATGCGGACAAATGCTCAACAAGGTGACTGTACAAGACACAATGGCACGATTGAGAGCCGTAGCGAAGACAATCTACTTCAATAGGTAGCAATGGGCATCCAATTCACTTATAGAGTATGTAGACATGGCAGTATTATCTTCTCCTCTCTTCTCTTACTTCTCAGCCTCATCCCATCTCAGATATTGGATATGGTGAAATCCATTGGTCAATCCCATTGATTCAGGGGTTATTAAGGGTAGATATCTTTGCGATAGAAAGGTCCACTGGTGATATCAAAGACATCTGATTTTTACCCATTTGAACTCTGACAACATGACATTGATCACTGGATTTAGATTACTTCTTGAGCAAGCTTCAAGCCATAAGCTTGTCAAGGAGTACAGATGGTAAAAAATTCTTATCCTCGCCCTCGGATTCGAGCAGGCTAAAATGCCTCATGTTGGACAGAAATGCCTCATTTCCAGCTCGACGCCTTTTGCAGCAGGAACCAACATTGCGGGTTGATATTCCGGGGATGTTGCAGAAGTAAGCAATGACCTTGGAGACCTTGGATGATACTGCAGCTTGGTGATCTTGGTGGCGCAGTGGGGTGTTTTGATAATGTGATATTGTGTCAAATCCTTTTGTGCATAATGAGGATTCATTTGCAATATAGGTTACTCACTCGTACGCTTGGGTGTATTGTGTTTGAAGATAAGTCTTAATCTTACGTACATTGCGCTTCGCGTGAATCATCTAAGGTTATCATGCCGTTGAAGAATTCATCTGACAATGACTAACACATAACAAATTGATGAATATATGAAATTGGAAGAAGAGAGGAATGGTGGGGTTGGTGGGTGGCTAACGATGATGACTAATCTTTACCCCTCGTCCATGAATGACCTCTTCCTTTCATTGCATCAAAGACAATAAATGACCCAAGAGAAAGAAACAACTGTCATGATATATATATATATATAGATAGATGTATAAGTGTAATGTATCTCACTATATTCAGGGCAGTTGGATCATCTTACAGGAAATTTGTAAAATCGATAATCATGGCAAGTCCTTCACTTTTTTCAATTAGTTACTTGGTTCCCCTCGATATTCATGCCTGCGACGAACAACTTCTGGGAAATAGATTTTCTTCATCGTTGGGGAAAAGCGAGAACTGTATTATCAAAGTTATGATTTTATTAGGTTCCGCAGTGCACCGATCATTTTACGTACAAACACGAAAAAGCATTCACATTGTAACCTTACTTACGTTATGTCAAGAGTACAAATCAAATACGCTGATAAAATATTTGTATTTTTCTTGGTTAAAAAATAGCGGTCAGAAGAGGCTGCTAACTACCTTGACTACCCTACGCTTGTAGCTCCGATACTACTGCTTCGAGGTTAACTACTCAATATGAAGGAACAAGAATTTTAGCTTGAAGACAGATTGATGATCAGGTCTCCTTTGGAATACCTGTTCAACGCATCAAGCAACTCTCCCTTGATTCTCATGGCTTTCTTTGATGCCTCCCACTCCTTATGTAACTTCCTCAACTCTGCTTTATATTCCTTTTCTTCCCGAGTTTCCCACTCGTCTATCTCATCGCACCTTTTCTTCAAACCAGCTGCTATTTCTCCTTCACCATCCACCAAGTTTAATAACATCTCACGCGTTTCCTCCTTCAGTTCTTGCGCAGTATCCCGAACTGCGTGCCATTCATTGAGGAACTGCTCGCCTGATGCTTTTCTCGACGCTCTCAATTGTTCAATCTCTGCATTGAAGTATTTGTTCCTCTCCTCCTGATCCTTTATCATCCCTAGCGGCCCCAACATGTTCATCAATGTTTTTCTTCTGTAAAAGTGTACTCCAAGTTTCTTTTGATAGATTTTGTACGCCGCAGACCTTTTATTCTTGATCCACTCCTTTCTCTCCACTAGTCTCAAAGTAGGATTCTCTTCCCTTAACATAAAGCTGTTTGATTTATTTCCGATTTTTTGGGAAGTGAATCCCCTTACTTCGTCGGCGGTGTCTGAAAGGTTGAACCTCTCCAGCCTGATCCCTTCTTTACTTCGCCTAATTGAGCAGTCAGGAAGGCTGTCGGGCCTTCTGCACTCCATCTCTTCCCCGATTGAGTGGGCTGAGTAGTCTTCACAGGCTGCAAGCCTGTTTATCCTGATAGCCATTGTTGACTGGGTCGATTTATCAAGAGGAGCCGGCTCGGGGGCGAAGTGTTGTGTGGTCATCTCATATGGCATAATTGCTTGGACGGGATAGATAGTTTCGATTGAAAGTTCGAAATTTGTGGATAAGTCACCAGTATCTAGTAGGTGACACTGATGAGATGGATAGTCCGTAGTACAAGTTCCAAGGATAGACTAGATCGTTCCGATGGGATGTACGAGAACGAGTTACAATGATGAGAGTAATAGGAGCTTTCGATCGCCGAGGAACAGATTGTGTAAATGGATAATTTTGTATGATACTTCTGATAATATCAGATCCAATGTGAAGCAAAGTTTCAAAGCGGTGGTATGAAGAAAGAATGAGGATGAGAAGTATTTCCTCTTTCAATCAATTGTAATGGTGCATGTAAGTTTGGGTCTAAGTCGTTATTATTGATGTAGGATTGAAAGCTCAATGAGTTAATTTAGTAATCAGATTTTAAATGAGGATTCATGGGTTTGAAATGATAGAATTGAGGAAAAGAAATGTTTCCGGAGAACTCCTTGGATAAATATAGTATTTTCATTTTTTGCCACTAATTAGACCGGTCCTTCTGATAAGATTTCGAGCTATAAGTTCACCTAGCAACAGCTGGATTGGGTTTATATCTGTTTGTCGTCTTTAAGGGTAATAAAGTTAGCCAGTGCGATACTTCGTAGCTAGTCTAGGCAAGAGCGATGCTGAGTTTAGTGATAGCATGCATGGCTCTTTCCTATTTTTCTGTGACGTCATTCATTAATTAACTGAAACTTTTCGCGTGTATTCTAGCCAGGGAGACTGCTTAGAATAAGTCAACGTGATGTACTGGATATATGGTAATGTAGAGCTCCATCATTCTTAAAGGCTATTCGTAGCGGGTTTAAAAAAGCTCAAGTGTCTTTGGTTTTTGGTATTGTTTTCGCTTATTTCATTAGGGGAATCAGGTTAAGGTTACCCGGGTGGTGGTTAGCGCGACGCGGCGCCGGTAGAGCAATTTAGTGGATTACAGATTTCACTCCTCAGGTCTTAGTCTAGAGGTTTTTTATCTTTGCAAAAATTTTGGGGGGTATTATACTCACAATATAATCTTTATAATAGAATGAAGTGTGGGACATTCCCCGAATAATTGATGCAAAGTTAGCTTGGCTCAAATAAGGTTACAACAGGTTAGCTTGTCGGCCCCGTTCGAATATATGTTTCTTATGCAGTTTCCATAATCATAATATTTATCCGCTCCAGTGTAAGCTTTGTTCCTTCCGGTTTTTTCGGAGCTATATTGCTCTTTCTTTACTCATTCCATCTCTTTACTCCTCTAGTTCATCAAATCTATAATTTGTAAACTCGTTCTTGCAAGTTGGAGCACCACCCAGCACAAACTCTCAATTTTTAACATTCAAATATTTAAATTAATTCGTCAGACAGATAAAAAAACAATTCAAAAATTTAACGAAAATTATATTTTTATTTTTGATTAATTTACGAAATTCTTTTTAAATTTCGGACAAAAATCTCAAATAAATTAAAAACTAAAAATCCAATTATTAATATCTCAGTCAATAAAATCGTGAAAAACACAGATTTTTCAAAATCTATTTATAACTTTATAATGAACTTACAATATAAATTTCATCAAATTAGATTTATTTGTTAAAAGTTATTAACAGGTGAAAATGATAGTTTTCGATGTACAAAAGGTGGCCCAAATTGAGGGTAGCCAAAAATGATGTATTAATTAGACTTGAATATTGTCTGCTCTGTCTCTACTTATAGAAATGTTTAAGTTTGGCGCTTTTTGAACTAATAGAGTTTAAACCATTAAATCACAAGGTTTTGATGTGCTTGAAGGGTAAAAGTTTGTCTATATAGATACATAACTACGTACACCTCACAACTCAAGGTGTTGAGCGGAAAGTTCGTTTTCTAGATCCTGACTTCTGTTCTTGGTTTCTAGGGACTTTACATGTAGTCAGCTCGAGACGTGACTAGTACGAATATAGATAGGCTGTACAATACGGCTTAGCTATCTACATGTTCTATCACAGTAAACTTTCCAACGACTCAAATATGTTGCGATGTGCATGTTGCATTTTTGCCTGTAATTATGGCTACCAATGATATCAAATGTCAGTTCTCATTTACTCCTATATTCCACACAATATCTATCTATAGACCACGAAAATGTTATTCAAATTCTTATATAAGAGGCTGCATCCATCGCTACTAGTATGCAATAGCAGCAAAACGAATCCAATAACTATCCTCACATATGCCTATCATCACCACATCATACGATTTCTCCTCGAAGAGACTTGTACATCACGTTCAGATGAATGATTGGGCTGATAAGAGGTGTAAAAAAAGCATTTAGTCGTGCTATTACCAGATAACACTGCGCCTGCAGCGCGCCTTCTTTGAACAAGAGAAATGTTAAGTTTTTCCCTGTATTTGCGTTTCTGCTTGGGATTTCTAGGAAAATGGTGCCGCGTTGGGACTAGTCAGCTTTGTTAATTTTACTTCAGACCTAGGTAAATCTTACGTGCGGTAGTGTTTCCCCATCCATTAATATGGATAGCTTGGTTGTTAGTACTAGAATTCGGCGGTTTGGACTGCAAGGCCGATTGAATAGCGCTGCATATTTTGGATTCGCTACTTGCGTCGCTGCTTAACAGATTCTTGAGCTCAGATTGGGATTGCGCGAGGAAGTCTGTCATGCATGAACTTGATAGTGCGTCGTTGACCTTACACCAACATAATATTATGAAGAATGAACACACACCAACCGCATTATGAATACTCAAAGCTCCGTTGATCATTATTATAACTTATAATCTATTCCCAAATACATCAAGACTTCCTCATTCACTCATTCACTCACTCAATTATCCCATACAGCAAGCACACACAAATTCAAAAATCAAATCGAGTTGTAGAATAAAATAAGTAAATCAAAGTCAAATATTTCACCCATCTATCTAAGAGCCCACGAAAGTGTATCTATCCACCATCAATATATGACACATATCAAACACCTTATGTAGGTATGTACGCATCATAATCATTCTTCTTTAAACCCCCAAAAACGCCAGCTACCCTAACCCTAAGTGTTGCGCGACCCCTTTAAAAAAAAGAGGGGGTTTTGCGCAAGAAGAAGAAGAAGATGATGAAGACGAAGAAAAGATGAAAGAAAGAAGGATGTGAAAGATGCACCGGGAAGGTAGGTAGGTATCAATCACCGAGCATCATGTCCCATTTACCTCAATCCATGCATCCATGTATTCATCCATCAGAAGAAGCCAGTTGCTAGTAACCTAGCACTTAACACTTAACACCTGTACCAGCCTCCTTAAACATAGCAATCGTAGCAGCATAAGTGTTACGATTATCTTTGTCCAAAGCACCACTCTTTCCGTCCACCGTGACCATATTCTCAACACCAATAGTTGACAAGCCGACGATATGAATATTGCCTGAACCTTCAATGGAAAGCATGTTGCTTTGGCAATTTCCGGTCAATAAACAACTTTGACCATAGTTGTCGAAGAAAGAATAGAGACCAGCACCGGCGATGAAGATATCCTCGGAATTAACGATGCGGAGACCCCATGATTTGTCGGCGAGCGTTCCACCGGTGAAAGAAGGATCGTTATAAGTTGGGTTGACAGTGAAAGGTGCAGAGGCGTCGGGATTGGCTTGAAAGTAAGGAGTTTCGGTTTGAATAGCCCCCATGAAGATGTTGGATGCGTTGGTCAATTGATAGTTGTAAAGAACGTTGTGTTCACTAGCGGTACCATACATCCAGGCAGGTCCTTCTTCAGAAGCAACTAAAATTCCTCGACCACTGTAAATGTCAACTTGATTGTGATCACCGAGATCAAGTTCATGATCAGCTACCCAGAACCAAGTATTCTCAAGGTAGATTGAAGCTTGCTCAGTGACGTGTAAAAGCATGAAAGCTCCGACACAGGCTGTACTTCCAGTATAAGTTGCGTTTGGATTTTTGGCGCAGGTGTTTGACTGAAGTTGAGTACCAGCACTACCTCCGATTCTTGTATGAACATCCCACATCCCAACTGAACCTTGTGAGGCCTCTTTGACATTCCATTCAACGAGTATAGCACCTGCGGCTGGTCCGATGGTTTGGAAAACCAAATCAGAAATCTCGACGGAGCCAGTATCACCAGGTTGACCGACTTGAAAGACTGCCTTTGGATTGCTTTGATCATTGAATCCCTTCGCCATGATCATAGGCCAGATCTCACCAGTAATCTTGATGTTCTTTGGAACTTTGATCGTATCAGTGACAACATATCCACCATGATCAAAGTAAACAATTTGATCAGTGGTAGCCTTGTCGAAAATTGCTTGAATGGCAGCAGTATCATCAGTAACACCATCACCTTTAGCTCCATTAGACTTGACACTTAAAAATGATGAGGCTGGTAAAGTTTCGTATTGTGGTTTGGTGCGTCCAAATAATTTGCCAGTAGAATCCAAGAGAGTTGCGGGTTTGGCGACGACATCTTGAGTGCTTTGCACAGCTTGGCCAGCGTTAACGCCAGTATAGACCTTTCCTTGTGCCCAAGATGCGATCTTGGTATTTCCTGCAAGAATGGTGGATTTGGCAGTGGCATCGTAGACGGCGACTGGAACATTTGAAGAAAAGTCTACATTATCGATAACAAGAGTGCCGTTGGTTCCAGCTTCTTTGATGTCGTAAACAGTAGATATGCCGATGGGAGTATTTGTAATTGTGCTGTCCATAATTGTGGCTGATCCAGCTGCGCGGCTTGCTGCACCGCCTGCCGACATATCGAGTCCAATACCACAGTTGCTGATCTTAAGATTCTGAAATGTCCAGAGCCAGGCCCAATTCAAATAGATAGCCGTTTGACAGTTGTTGAAGGTTAAATTTCGGGAAGTAAACTGTTGGCTGCCCAAGAAAGCACCATATTTGCCACCATTGAATGTCAAGTCGGCCATGAAACCACCACTGCCATTATCCATAAAGATGCCCTGTTGCTTGTTGTCGGTTCCACCATCAGTCCTCATGTTAAAAACAATGTTTTGTAATGATGTAGCTTGAGCAACTTGCCAATGAATACCACTACCAGTCGAGACAGGCATGGCAGTCATATCGATGACAAAGTTCCTAATTTGACGGTAGAAGTTGTTTCTAAAAAGGTCATTAGTATCCACATTATCAAGACCTTTCATGAATGAAACTCACTGGTTGGTGAACCAATTGTATTCAGGATCATATGGGTTTGCATCGAGCAAAGCCATACCAGCAAAGTTGGCAAGACCTTTAATCGTTGGGAGAGTAATAGCATCACCAACGAGTTGAGTGAAGTATTGTTGTTTGATGGGAGCTGAAATGGCATATGTCCCAGGTCTGTGATTAAGTTAGTGATATACTGTGGAACCAGTTATCGAGAGGGGTAGAATTTGCAGATGAAGTAGGTAGTTTCAGTAACTTAAGGATTAAAAACTTACGGAAAGTAAACAAGAGCAGGAGTAAGGGTGGTTGAATCGCAGCCTTTACCACAGCGATTGCCCGCAGAGATTGCAGCATTGATAGCAGCAGTATCATCAGTTACACCTTGATTATGGGTGTTAGCTTAATACTATCTGTATGGAGGAAGGTTAAATTACCATCACCAACAGCACCAAAGTCTTTAACATTTCGGAAAATTTGATATGAAGCATCACCAAAAGCGGGAGCACCTTGTCGTTGAATCTGATGAAGTTAGAGTTTAATTCCATGTGATTAGAGAAGAGATGAAGGATGATTGAACTTACTGTGGCAACCCAATAACTGGAAGCCGATGTTGCTGAAGTCGCTGCATCAGATGGATAGGGAGCGGGTGCACCAGACACGGTGAGAAAGAAGCGTAGAGCCAATAAAATAGAAATAAATGAGAAGGTAGCCATCGTGAAGTAGAGCCAGCTGCTGCGAGATGTTTTGTTTGTAAAAGAATGTGGGTCCTGCCAGAGGAAATTTGTATCAGTATTTGTATTCTGTTTGCTGCGTGGTTGTTTGTGAAGAAGTAATAAATGATTCTTCTTCCTCGTTTGCTTCTCGTTACTTTTGTAGGGAGTAGCGATGGTTCAACTTGATACCAGCACCAGCTAGTAAGATTAACTTTGTTGAAAAAAATTCCAGTAAATTTCAGAAGAGAATTGAAGCAGAGGATGAAATTTGAAGGAGAATGGTTTGGAGTTTGATGGGGGTAGGATTGGGTGCTAATTGTATATGTTATTGTGACCTTCGCCTAGAAAGGAACAATAAGAATTAAGCGGCGTGATTGTAATTTGCTATGAGAAGGTGAATCGGATTTCTGAAGCTATTCAAGTCATACGACCCCATTCCGTGACGCAAACACAATCAAACGGCCAGATGAACAAACCAGCCGACACTTTGGCAAACCACCAAACAGGATGGGAAAGGGGAATTAGCAGATATGTGCCGGAGGGGTACTCACAACGTTCGAATTACGTCGTCGATAAAAAGAAAGAGGTTTGAAGAAAGGAATGTAGGGCCCGCCAATAGCTGTGAACTGATAATGATGATAATTCTTTCCATAGTGGCGGTCCTTGATCTTTATATCTACGAAGTCAAAATTCTTCATTTCACCTGGTCTATCATCCCATACCTCAAACAAATCATCATGGGCACAAAGAGAGGCTTCCTTGGTATTTTCTCCATATTGTCCAAGCGGTGTGCTAATCGGATGGCCCATGATTTGAAGGGAAGCTCTCAAATCCAATTAGAAAGAGATATATATATCCCAGTGCTTCAGTCTCCCGTGTGCTTAAGGTGGTAATTAAGTGGCGAGTGCCTCAGAAAGGATATACTATCGCTTTGATTGGAAAGTGGCACCCGAGGCCCTTTACTTTGGGGTGAATTGATTCGACGTTGCTGCTGTTTTCCGCTTGTTCAACCCAGTCAGTTTGTTTGTCGCTGCTACAGGGGACGATTAGTGCTTCGTCGATGAGTCGATAACAGGATCTGGATAATTAGGTTAAGGATGCGTGGATAACCCCTTGTCAATCATCACATTCCCGCGGCAGTGCAGTGCTCAGAGTGTGGAGGGTCAAAGACTGAATGCGAGTAGAGAAGAGTTGAAACTTGGTGTTTTTGTATTATACGTTGTTGAGAGGACGTGATTGGTACTTCGGAGATTTGTTGTGGCGGCTGATAGTGTCTAAGCTATCCTTGGATACTTCTGACCTCCGATATTGGATCAAAAAGTCCACCAGGTCTTCACGCGCGGGAACATCTGAAAATAATATGGGGAAAAGATAAAAGGGACGAGTGCCATCGCATAAACGCGTCGTCGATCATTCCCCTTCTTTTTTTAATTACTCCTGGTCACATCCTTCCTGTCTATTTTCCGTCGTCGTACAAGCACAACGTACAGCGGACATCCAACATAATCTCATCCCATCGACGGCAGTTCTGATGAAATACTGTAACCTTACCGTCTTTGTGCCGCTGCACTCAGGTTGATTAATTCGTGCATTTGTTTTCTATGCCGTCAGGCAGCCTGCAGCTCATCAAAGCTCCAGCACCTTTAGACATTAATTTTGGACGTCAATATATGCGCACAATCAATAAATGCATCTTGGTTCGTTTCAACTCCAAATCCTGCTCACAGCGTTCCTGGCTAATAATTATTGCATGTTTCATGGGGCTATAAAAGAGCGCGTTTGTGAAACATGAAATGTTGCAGGATCTTTGTTTGGATGAACCTTGGGGGGATTATCCACTTTCCTATATATCTAGGTATCGTCAAAACTACTTGTGTCGGCTGCTCGTACCCAGAGAAGAGACTTTTCCAAAGTCACTCGGGGAATTTGATTGATACCACGTGATTGATCGGCTTTGAAATGTACGGAAAAGTATCAAGGAGCACCACATAAGTTGCTGCTAGTGATTGACCTCAAAGTTTTTTTTTCTTTAATTAGAATTGAGCTCCCTTTTCTCTGATTGCCTGACTGTGAGATTCCTGGAGCTGGCTTGTTCTTACCATCCATCATTCTTTCGGCCCTCCACCCACGGTCTTCAAGTTTGTTTCTTTCGTAGGTAGTTTGACAGTTGGTCAAAGCGTATGCAACTCTCCTATGGCAATTCGGTTTGGACTGGACTACTTTTAATTACTGTAAAATAGGAATATCGATAGAGTGGTGCATCGCATTGAGCTCTTCGCTTCCTTGGAATGAAATATACTCTGACAAGGCATTTTACTCTAGTTTTCTTACCGTGTATGCCATCAGGCCATACCTATACAATACAGCCGACAGTGCGTTATTCACTTTCATGGCAATCTGAAGGAGAATGCACTCGATTGGTAGAGGTTTTCAATGACCGAGCTGATGTGCTCATGGACATCTAGATCTGATGGCAAAGGATTTCAATAGAAATGAGCAATTGTTATCGTATCATGTCCTGGGCAGAAATCTAACCATCAAAGAGCCAGATCATGTCATTATTCGTTAAGAAAAGATTATAACCATTCTTCTAAGCTCTGGGAAGATTGGGTAGAATAGACTTGGGTAGTTAAGCATACACAGCAGCATATTTGTACCTAAGCAGATGTTGTAAGGTTATCCAGAGGAGAAGATCAATTAATGATTGCCTCATATTATAGTCAGTTGCCATGACTCTTCGAAGCTTCGAATCTCCTAGCCATGAAGCTTAATTAACCTGGACGTCATGAAATGTGATACTCCGTACAATCTAGGGCTGTTACAGAGCCATTGTTATTAAAAAAAAAATAGCCCATCAATCACGCCAAGCGATACCTTACACCTTAGCTTTTGATAAGGCTAGCCTTTCTTCAGTGGTACTGTACTGTACCTACTAGTGCCTAAGTGCCTGAGAGAATAAGGAGAAATCTGCCACTCACCGCCCTGCATTGACCATTGTAAGGCTGGATACTCGTAGAAGCATCTCGAATCGAGAACTCAATGGAGCTTTCTAGGTGATAATGAAACGGAGTTGTCAAACAAAAAAAAAGGAAAGGAAAAAGCTCCAGTACATTCTACACGTTACTAGCAGCTTCTGAAGCACGTGATAATCAGCCTCAGGACCAAGCCTCAATGCTAGAGCGTGAGAGCGGGAGAACTATACAGGACCGGCTCGAAGTGTTTAGTGTTTTCCCCGCTGATAAGATGAGCCACTGCGATAAACAAAAATTTGGAGGGGGGAGCAAAAAAAGTGAAGAAAATGGGAAAATGAGAAAATGAGAAAATAGGATTATGTAGTAAGTTGATTGAAGGATATCCTGCCAATCAAAATGTAAAAGGAAAATATAATTATAATAATTTACCCATGTAAAGGTTCCAGCAAGTGTACGTAGTATTGTTTTGTTTGCATTCAGCTAAATAGAATAATTCTAAAAAGTTCCATATACAACATCGTCTGTATTGCCTTGTGCTGTCTCCATTTCTCTGATTGGTTGATCTAGTAGTGGCGCGTTGCTAGGTGGTCCAAAAAAGGTTAAGCGACGAAGAAGTTCCTTACAATTCTACCATTTTCTACAGCGAAGCCTTCCATAAAATCCCATTGATCTCCAACGAATTTCCAAATCTCTTTTCTTCTCCAGACCATTCTAAGATACCCTTTCCTTCAACTTTTGTCTATTAGACTGAGATACCTCACGATAATCTTAACGACTTAATCAATACTTTGAATGTAAGTTCGAATCAACAATGTCATTTTGCGTTTGAAGCAGCTTTCGATCTAGTATCAGAAACTGTTCTGGGAGCTCAGCCTCGAGGGAAAAAAAGCTTCGATCTCTTTTCAAACCGGGCTGTATTCTACAGACTTTACTTACAAGATCAACAAGCTCCTATAGCATCAATTCTTAATAAGAAAACTATGCTAACATAACCATCATCCCATAGTTTCTCCAATTACACATTGTCAATCACAAATATGGCTGGCGAAACTTTCGAGTTCCAAGCTGAGATTTCTCAGTTGCTCTCTCTCATCATTAACACAGTTTATTCAAACAAGGAAATCTTCTTAAGAGAACTTGTTTCTAACTGTTCCGATGCTCTCGACAAGATCCGTTATGAAGCTCTCTCAGATCCATCCAAGCTCGACAGCGGCAAAGATCTCCGCATCGACATTATCCCAGACAAGGAGAACAAGACCCTTACCATCCGCGATACCGGTATTGGTATGACCAAGGCTGTAAGTGTCTTCACAGTTCAACACCAAAGATAATTTGCTAACAAATGCATAGGATCTCGTCAACAACCTCGGTACGATTGCACGATCTGGTACCAAGCAATTTATGGAGGCTCTCACCGCAGGTGCTGATATCTCTATGATTGGCCAATTCGGTGTTGGTTTCTACTCTGCCTACCTCGTTGCAGACAGAGTCACTGTCGTCTCGAAAAACAACGATGATGAACAATACATTTGGGAATCCAGTGCCGGAGGAACTTTCACCCTTACTCACGACTCTGAGAGTGAGCAGCTCGGCCGTGGTACCAAGATCATTCTTCACTTGAAGGACGAGCAATTGGATTACTTGAACGAGTCAAAGATCAAGGAGGTCATCAAGAAGCACTCAGAGTTCATCTCCTACCCAATCTATCTCCACGTTGCCAAGGAGACTGAGACTGAAGTTCCAGATGAGGAGGCTGAAGAGACCAAGGAGGAGGACGATGAGAAGAAGGCCAAGATTGAGGAGGTAGATGATGAGGAAGAAAAGAAGCAGCCAAAGACCAAAAAGGTCAAGGAGACCAAGATTGAGGAGGAAGAGCTCAACAAGCAAAAGCCAATCTGGACCAGAAACCCTGCCGACATCACCCCAGAGGAGTACGGTTCATTCTACAAGTCCCTCTCCAACGACTGGGAAGATCACTTGGCCGTCAAGCACTTCTCTGTTGAGGGTCAACTCGAATTCCGTGCCATTCTTTTCGTTCCAAAGCGTGCTCCATTCGATCTTTTCGAGACCAAGAAGACCAAGAACAACATCAAGCTTTACGTTCGTCGTGTCTTCATCACTGATGACGCCACTGATCTCATTCCTGAGTGGTTGAGTTTCGTTAAGGGTGTTGTTGACTCTGAAGATCTCCCACTTAACTTGTCTCGTGAAACCCTTCAACAAAACAAGATCATGAAGGTCATCAAGAAGAACATCGTCAAGAAGGTTCTTGAGCTCTTCCAAGAAATCTCTGAGGACAAGGAGCAATTCGACAAGTTCTACTCTGCTTTCTCTAAGAACATCAAGCTCGGTATCCACGAAGATTCCCAAAACAGAGCAGCTCTTGCCAAGCTTCTCAGATTCAGCTCCACCAAGTCTGGTGATGACATCACCTCTCTCTCTGACTACGTTACCCGTATGCCTGAGCACCAAAAGAACCTCTACTACATCACTGGCGAGTCCCTCAAGGCTGTTCAAAAGTCGCCATTCCTCGACTCCCTCAAGGCCAAGAACTTCGAGGTTCTCTTTTTGGTTGACCCCATTGATGAGTACGCCATGACCCAACTCAAGGAGTTCGAGGGCAAGAAGCTTGTTGATATCACCAAGGACTTTGAGCTCGAGGAGACTGATGAGGAGAAGAAGATTCGTGAGGAAGAAGAGAAGGAATTTGAGAGTCTTGCCAAGGCTCTCAAGAACGTTCTCGGTGACAACGTTGAGAAGGTCGTTGTCAGTCACAAGCTTGTCAACGCTCCTTGTGCTATTCGTACCGGTCAATTTGGTTGGTCTGCTAACATGGAGCGTATCATGAAGGCACAAGCTCTCCGTGATACCTCAATGTCATCATACATGTCTTCTAAGAAGACTTTCGAAATCTCTCCTAAATCACCAATCATCAAGGAATTGAAGAAGAAGGTTGAGGCTGATGGTGAGAATGATCGTACTGTCAAGTCAATTACTCAACTTTTGTTTGAGACTTCCCTTCTCGTTTCTGGTTTCACCATCGAAGAGCCAGCTGGATTCGCTGAGCGTATTCACAAGCTTGTTTCACTCGGATTGAATGTTGAGGAGGAGCCAGAGACCACCGAAGAAGCCACCGCCACTGAGGCAACTTCGGATGCACCAGTTGAGAGTGCCATGGAGGAGGTTGACTAAATTCAAAAAGTGGCTGGGTTTTCGGGACAGTGGAGTTTTAATGGTTGGGTTTTCGGACATGCATTGAGCCTGTTACTATTTCTCTTTTTATGCTCTTAGTTTTTCTCCCACGTGGCCCCGATACATGAGGCATAATCTTAAAAAAGTACTTTGTGATAAACATCGCGCGTTAAGATAAAGAGGAAAGGGATAGCAGAATACAAAATATTTAGTGTAATATTGGTGTGTTCAGTTGATGTGCTTTGAGGTGACAATAAAATTCTCTCATTCTATGGTGAGAGTGACAATCAAATATTCTCATCATTCATGTACAAGTAAGTGATCAGTCGTTTCTCTGAGATTTTCTCCCGATTTTGCTCCAAGTGTACCAAAAATCCTTTCTGTGTTGAGGCGAGAATCTCTCGGACCGGATATTGTGTCTTTTAAGGTTCGAGGCGTTCCTGAAAAGTTACACGTGTAAGTTACATATGCACGACATGACATCTAGAATTACTGGGACTCTTGGTCTGTACGACAGAAAACATGCTCATCATCTACTCTTTCCAGTCTGTCGGGTAGAACACGATTAACATCATGACTTCCTTTTCCAATAGACTGCGTTGTCTCGGAGACTAATTGGATTGCAATTTGTATTGAGTCGATTACGAATGGACTAGATGGACGAATGGGATTGTTTGCACTTTCCTTGGTGATACTCTCGTAGTAATCTACTCGTTTATCTCCGCAAAAATTGGAGCGGAGGGATACATTATGATCATGGGAGTTCGTAATCCCGGGGACTGAGAAGGGGTTCTTGCCTTTCATTACAATGTTGTATATTGGGAAATATCGATTGATTCTCGGAGACGGCACAATTAGCTTGAAATCATTTATTGGCTGTGCTATGGATAGATGTGATGGCATTGAATGGGAAGGTACGATAGGTTCAGTTGTACGCTTTTGATCAACGATATCTACCTTGATGGATGAGAAACAAACTCAATTCAATGATTGGGGGGTATAAAGTGTTGATTTTCCCTTCGTTTTGGTCTTGGAATTTTCTTTCTCTTCATCACACACATACACTGAGCTTCTACTTCTTTTTGCTCCTCGCTTTATACAGTACTACACTACTGCAATACAACACAAAACAATACATTCGCTGTTTACAATTCAATTGAATCTCAATTTATTTCTCACTCTCAATTCAATTCAATTTCCCCAATCACCAATCAATCTTTCAACTCACTGCTTTACACACTTCATCAGAATCTCGCATTTTCAACCGCAAAAATGCACAACAAAATCCTCTTAACAACCTTCATTCTCCTCCCCACCCTCTACGCAGCCCCAGCACCTGCCTCAGGTACGGAAAATTATTCTCCCGGCTATTCTCCCCCATCTGTCTCCGTCCCGTCACTTCCTCTTCCCGCCGTTCCAAGTGTTCCAGCCACTGGTGGAAGTGGTAGCGGCACTCTTGCGGGACTAGGTAGTCTTGGAGGCCTTTTGGGTGGACTTCTTGGTGGACTTGGACTTGGTGGTAGTGGTGGTGCTGCCGCTCCTTCGCCAGTTCCTGCTGCGCCAAGTGTTCCGTCATTTCCTACTGGTAGCTATAATCCTCCAGCTGTTTCTCAACCTTCAGCTACGCTTCCAGCTTTTGGTGGTGGTAGTGGGGGTGGAGTGTCAATTGGTGGTGCTGCATCAGCTTCGACTACACTTCCGGTTGTATCGGCCTCGCTTCCAGATGTTGGAGGTGGCTCAGGGTCGGGCCCAGGATATAATGGTGGTGGATATAGTGGAAGTGGGCCTAGCATATCTGGCTCGGTTCCAGGCGGTCCTGGTATTTCGGTTGGTGTGGGAACTTCGGATGGAGTCACTGCTACGCTACCTGGTATTACCGTTTCTACAAATCAACCTGGTGGACCAGCCCTTCCTACTTCTGTAGATGGTGGCTCAGGTGATCCCGCTGGATCTGTTTCTGCTGCTTGTCCAGCTAAGGACTTATCGACATATTCGTTGGTGATTGCTAATAACATTCCTCAAACAACTACTATCATCTCGCAATTCACGGTTGATATTGTTCAAACTATTTCCACAAATATTGTGCAGGCTGTTTATCAAACTATTACCGTCCCTACTACTGTGTTGAAGACTATTCAAAGCACCGGAACTACTACGATTGTTTCCAGTTCTATCGGTACTAGTAAGTTTTCCCTTCTCTTTCCCTTCATGTCCTATTCTAGTATGGAGATTGTGAACTAATATGGGAGGTTAGGTCTTTCAACCTCTCTTACTGCTATTTGTCAAGGAGGTGGTATTCCTCCAGCCCCAACTTTTCCAGGTGGATCTAGTGCCAATGGTGCTGCGAGCTCAAGTGCACCAGGTGCAACTGTTAGTGTTGGGCTACCAGGTGGTAGTGGAGGAAGTGGAAGTGGAGGAAATGGTGGTGGATATTACTCAAGAATCTGAATTGATTGGCGAGTGACAAGTTTCAAGTATATGAGATGGGATATCATGGGTTCAGATTGCTTCAATTTTGCTGTCGATTTTTATGTTGCACAAGTTGCTGTTGTCATTTTGGGTTCCTGTAGAAGGATAATTTGAAGGAATAATGGGGAAGAATATATTTGCGGCGGGAGATGAGAGAACTTCTTTTGGTAGATAGTATGAATTGATCGAAATTGATCACATTCAGTGGATCTGAGGTTTATGAATGGTTCAAATTTGGTGAAAAAGATCTTCGGCCATGTCCCCTCTCAACTCTCAGCCTTCAAATGCCCCGACACAGTGACATAAGGTCACTACAGAATTATAACACATGTGAATGCACGTTACCATTCATCATGAACTAATAAATCATCACATCGAAAACACATACACAAGACAAAGAGTTTCCGAGAAAAGCTTCACTATTGGAAAACCTAAACTAGATTACTCAAGTATCTAATTATTATAAATCCCGGTATCTCTATCCATTTCCCTTTTGAATAATTATACGCCATTTACTGTATAAAATCCACCTGGTGCTCTTAACCAATTCCTCTCCAAAAACGAAGATATTCTTGGGAATTAGAAAAGGAAAAGGAAAAGGAAAAGGAAAAAGTAAATGCCCTAATTACAGTTTTGGTGAAAGAGTTCCTCTCCTCCCTCATGAAATATACGCCTCGTAGTGAAATAATCCATCCCTCGTGTTTTTTTCATTGATAATTAAGCATCTATTTAAGGTAAATAACATCCTCCAGCCATGACCAAATTCATTCTCGTGAACATGACTTTATAAACCGGGGAGCGCTTTGTAGGGAATGCCGCGATTTGATCTGGGGTAATCATAGTTTCCTTTGCTTTTTTCTTGGAAGAACCCGTGGCCGGATTGACTTGAGCACCTGCAATGGCACCCGTAACACGAGTGGCGTCTGCTTGGCCGCCTGTACCGATGATTTCTCCATCATTGTTTTTGTATGGATCGGTAGGGACTTCGATGTCCCACAGACGAACAGTACCATCAGCGCCACCTGAGCATAAGACTGTGGATTCGACGCTAAATGATAGGGACCAGATTCCACCCTTTCCATGACCCCTGCAACGCTTGATTTGTGATCCTTTTGCAAGATCCCAGAGAATGATACTTCCACCTGAATCGGCAGATGCGAGAATCTTTCCATTAGGAGCGCATTGGAGAGCACTGATGGTATCGGTGTGACCAGTGAAAACACGAACACATTCACCAGTTGTGAAAGACCACATGCGAACGGTTTTATCAGCTTGATCACTAGCTGAGAAAACATATGCTCCGTTTGGATGCCAGGCGATTTGATTGACGTTAGAATCATGACCAATGAACATTCGAAGGTATGAGATATGATCCTGTCCCCAAATACGAACAGTTCGATCATGACCGCAACTGAGAAAGTAATGACCGAATGGTCCCCACTTTACATTCCACACTGGACCTTCGTGACCTTTGTATACAACGACGCAGGCCCATGCTTCGAGCGACCAAAGACGGATGGTTCTGTCCGAGGAAGATGAAAGAAGTAATTTAGGAGCAGTAGATGTATCACTATCATCTGCACCTCGAATTGAAGGAGAGAATGATACAGCGTAAACAGGCGCAGAATGACCAATTAGACGGCGAGAGTTGGATGGTGTTGGATCATTTGGACCTGCTTTGGTTTCACTTGACAATGGTTCGCCATGTAGATGCCAAACACGAATGTAAGATTCCTCAGTACCAACAGCAACTAGGTTATTGTCGTCGGAAAACTCGATACAGGTAATTCTGGTCAAAAGTTAGTATTTGCTGAAAACTTGGGTATGGCAACTTACGTATCAAGAGTATTATGGAAAGTAAACATGCAAATCGAGACTGCAGGACCAACACCTCCACTTCGACTCTCAATCTTGAATCTGTCCCGATATTCCTTGATCTTTTGAACTTCCATGGTTACATCCTTAGCGCGAGAAGGAGGGTAAGGAATATCATTACGGTTAGGTCCTTCACTGCCTTCCTCACGCTTGATACTTTGATCAAACAATTCTACCAAGGATGGCCTACCGGGCTCAGGTGGATTCTTGGCATCTTCTTCATCAAGTTCTGCACGAACATCTGCAGATAGTTCCTCCTCCAATGACAATGGGCCCAATAACAACCTGGCATTATTGTCTGCAATGTCCTTGTTTGTAACTCCAGTAAAAGCACCGACAATTCCTTCTTGAAGATCAGACTCATCTGGCTCAACACCATGTGCTTGATTTATTATAGCTTCGAAACTAAATTGATCAATGGGTCCTCGTTTAGTTTCTTGGATTTCGCAGTATGTCTGCAACAAATAAATGATAACAGATCCTCCTTGCTTGCTGTTTGATTCAAGGTGGGTGATGAGGTTGAAGTAAACATGGGTATTGAGAGGTATTCGGTACTTCGAGGATAGATAAAGCTTCGTGATAGAGTTATCATTGATCTGTTGTGGCAAGCTGATTGTCTCAAAGGTAGTGAGCTCGTCTGCGTGAACCTGTTGGAATTGTTCTTTGAACTCATTCAAAAAAGCTTTTCCATCACTCGCATAGTTACTTGTGATGAGCTCCATGAAGGAATAAACAAACATAGGCCAAAGAAGTCTGCGTAACTCGAACTGTGATAAAGATGTTAAAGAAACCAATGTTGTAAGCTGGAAGAGTTTTGCTCACCTTGTAAATGTCTAGGTTAGACTCGATCCAATTACTCAATAATCGAAATCCTTTTGCGTATTTTGCTGTACCCAGATCCTCTGCACGTTCTTGAATAGGCTTTCCATCTCTATCAAGATTGGCGGATTCTGAACGTAGCATTTGCTCCGTCCGATTGTATCCTTTCTTGACGAGATACTCGATAACCTGTGGATCGTTGAACAATGGATTAGTAGAGGCTAGCAGAATTTTCCTGCTCAAAAGAAATGCAGTAAGCGGATGACGAGATGAACCAAAAAGAGAAGGATATGGGAAACTATAAATGAATGAAAGTGGGTGATAGTAGAAATGTAATATATGTGAAGGTGCTGGTGCTTGGGGTATGGTAGGAAGCGAAGGACTTTAAAACATCAGAACCTCGAGCAGTGGCAATTGGAACACGAGAAGGAGTTGAAATGAGGGAAATGGTAGGCTATGGAGCCGGAGTACTTGGAGATGAGCAGTTACCGCAAGCTTGGTGGCATCAAGATGTGAAGCACCAGATGGTACTGAACGTGGTGTAGAAAGATGTGGTTCAGATGGATGTGATGTAGTATGCATGATTTGATCTGAAGGTTCAGACATAATGATAGAAATCTATTGCAAGAAGTTTGTGATGATAGTTTGTAAGAAGACTTTGAGGAAAAACCTAGTAGTGAGAGAAAGAAGCACTGCGAGTAGTAGCGGAATGGGAAACAGGGCATAGAACACCGCTAGCTCCCAAGAAAGGGATCGGGCCTTGAATCAAAATGCACAGTTTGGGAAGGAAAGAACTTCAAATAGTGATCTCCTTCATCGGAGCTTCTTCTCAGACATTTACTCTTTTTAATGTTGAAATCAACCATAAACATCATCTTTCAAAAACCACTGCACGATGGTGACGCATGTGATCATATGGTACAGAAGATGATTGTGCAAGACGTCCGCTGCGGTTAAACCAAATAGAATCAAGTAAACATCTGTTTGAAGAGACAGTTGCTGGTATCCTGTATCCTGTATCCTGTGTCCGGTATCCAACCATACCACGTGACTGATTTGTTCACGTTTGGTTTCCATTCACAAACCGTGCCAAGGCTACTTGCATCTGCACTGACAGGTTTCAACAGAGCATAGTTGTTTTGTGGACAAAGATTTGGATAGAACTTGAGATGATTTGATGGTAATGGTGACAGAGAGCGCTAGAGTAAAATGAGAAGGACTTACAATCTGATTTAGATTTTGTTGAGACATTAGTGAGCCTGATGGTGGAGGACCTTGGGAATTTTGTTGTGTATTTATTCCAGCACTTGGAGGACCGTTTGGTTGCCCTGAAGCAGACATCTTTGCTGTGTTGCCAGCTCGTTGAATTTATCCTTTCCTACTACTCTGATAACCCCTCAAAGGTTTCCTCTATCACTGAATATTACCTCCACCAATCACTGACCATTCCAAAGATTCCAGAATCTTTTAGGAAAAGAATGATAACTCGAAACTTTCGACTTTATGTTTATGTATAGCTGATTACGTTATGGAGAATTGGGATATTATGAAAGAATTAAGATAAACTGGAAGTTTATACTGTGCGAGTCTCCTCGTAAAATGTAACGAATTGATTATGTTGATATATCAAGGAGGTTAACAAGGTTTATTGTTCATTGATAATTGGAGTGAAATTTTAACACTAATGCAGCCGACCCGCAGAGCCGCATCACTAAGGCTGTAACCCTAGACAAAGCAGCTTGCAGGTTCTAGCTACTCTATCGTAGGTAGCTAGAGATTTACAACTTTTGATATCACTGTTCGCCGTCAGTCCTCGAATTTAGAGCCACAAACCTGCCTACAAAATCAATTCCATCTGCACAGCCAGTACATATCAAAGTCAAACAAAAACCCACAAAAATTTCAAATCTTCCATTCACTCATTGATAATATCATCATGTCTTCTTCACCCGAGGAACAAACCTCAACCTATCGACCATTTACGAAAGCTGAGCGCATTCAACAACTCAATGAGATAGATAAGGTAATGCCGACTGATCACAACTCCTTTTTAAGCTTGATTTAATTGGTTCGCAGAGTATATTACAGCTTGTTCAGACTGCCGGACAAACCCTCAAAATTCTTACTGCATCAAAAGAACCGGAAGAAGCACAATCATCACAAGAAAAACGTCAAGCTTTCGAGAATGCCTCAAATGCTTATTTGAAAACTCTACAATCCGTCGATGTGCGATTACGAAGACAAATACTGGGGTTGGAGGAAGCAGATATCATACCGGCAGACAAGGTGAAATCGAAAAATAAGGGCAAACCAGCAGCGGAACCTATGGAAAGACGACCAGCAGTCCCGGGAAATATGGCTGGAAATAAAGTAGACGATACAATTACAGAAGGAATGTTGGGAAATCTTGATATTGGTTTTTTGAATAGTCGAAGTGGAAGGGTGGGTAGAGATATGGAGGCTGAATTATGGGCAAAGAGTAGAAGGTTTCTGGAAGATTTGGATAATGGCAATTATAATTCCCAGCCATTATCCTAAAGGAAGGATGAAATTAAGCAATCAGACGGGTAGATGTGGAGTTAGCAGCATACTCTTGAATTTGGGTAGGCTGCAGGGACAAATTTGGATACATATCCTTATGGAGTGGTCTCATTGTCATTTATATCCACCCCGAAGCTATCCATATCTTCTTACCTTGCTTCATGTACTTGTGCTCCTGCCTGAGATAATGATAAAAATAAGCTGTTCAAAGAGAAATGAGCTAACCGATAATTACCCGGCAATCTCAAATCACACTTCGCCTTGATCGCAAGATAATATTTAAACTCCCGTGCAGCATATTATAGCAACACTAAAATCCATTGAAGGAAGCTTATGAATAATTGTGCTTGAGTTGAATCTGTTGCTCTCCGAATAGCTTGATCCCTGTAACTCTAACCTTCACCACGGTACATTCCGAAGGTTGTCCCGCCCGCCGATTAGCTATCCATCTCGAAATCCTACAACTGTTTACTCAACTTCTTTAGTTGCCATATATACTTCGTTATGGATTTAGAAGACGGGGGAGGCTCGCCTTGGGGAGGTATGTTTTTCTAAGCTGGAATGCGCACGCTGAGAGAAACCGGTGTTGACAACTATATCAGATGTTCCTTCTCAAGCTCAATCGACACCGAGCTTACCAAAACTGGCGGAGTCTGCTACAGAAGGAGGTCAGTCATCATCATACTGAGAGTGTTCGAATCTAATATATTTTGCTAAAGAGTCCTCGGAAACCCCATCACAAACCCTCGCCCCACCAGCTACTCAAGGCAAAACACCTGGAGGACGCACGATACGTACCCCTCGACGCGCTGGAGCACAACCCGTTCGGCTTCAAGCTTTAGATGATTCTTTAGGACCATTAGGACCTTTGGGTGATAATGCGCCAACGCCGAAAGCCGATGAGCCTCCTGCGCCGCCCCAAAAAGAACAAACTGTCACACACAATCTGCGGCAACCAACAGCTTCAGCGCAAAGCCCTACTGTTAGCCGGAGTTTGTTGGATCCAGTGGATTTGAGTGAGGATGTTGAATCTAGTACTGGACCTCGTATACCACCTCCTGTTCAACCATCCCAGGGAGGCCCCGTTCGAAGAGATACAACACCTAGTGTGAGCATCGAACAAGCTGCCAAGCCTACTTTCCACATCACAGTCGGGGATCCACACAAAGTTGGGGATTTGACTAGCTCTCATATTGTATATTCAGTTGAAACGAAGGTAAGATACGTCACTTCATTAAAAGTGTCGGTTAACTGATCACGAATTAGACTTCTTCAAAAGCATATCGTCAACCAGAATTTACTGTCACTCGAAGATATAGGGACTTTTTATGGCTCTACAACACTCTACACGCAAACAATCCTGGTGTTGTTGTCCCCCCACCTCCTGAGAAGCAAGCTGTAGGAAGATTTGATACCAATTTTGTCGAGTCTAGACGTGCAGCATTGGAAAGAATGCTTAATAAGACAGCGGCTCATCCAACCCTCCAACACGATGGGGATTTGAAGTTGTTTTTGGAGAGTGAGGCTTTCAACGTTGATGTTAAACATAAAGAACGAAAAGAACCCGGACTTGGTGAAAGTAAAGGCATGTTTAGTGGACTGGGTATTTCTGTTGGAGGAGGAGGGAAATTTGTTGAACATGATGATGTGAGTACATGAAAATGGCTAGAGATTTGCATTAGCTGACATTATTAGTGGTTCCATGAACGACGAATTTATCTGGATGCCTTGGAGAATCAACTTAAAGCTTTGTTAAAAGCCATGGATGTTGTGATTAGTCAACGTAAAGGTCTTGCTGAAGCTGCAGGTGACTTTTCCGGTTCCCTCAGAGCACTCTCAGCAGTTGAGCTCTCCGCGTCATTATCCGGCCCTCTTGAAAGTCTTGCAGATTTGCAGGTTAGAATCAGGGAACTTTATGATAGACAGGCACAACAAGATGTATTGACCTTGGGTATCACTATTGATGAGTATATTCGTTTGATTGGAAGTATCAAGCAAGCACTTGGTTCACGTCAAAAAGCGTGGCACTCATGGCATGCCGCGGAAGGTGATTTACAAAAGCGTAAGACCACTCAGGAGAAACTATTACGCCAAGGGAAATCACAACAAGATCGTTTGAATCAAATGCAAGGAGAAGTGGCCGATTCTGAACGTAAGGTTCATCAAGCGAGATTGTTATTTGAGGACATGGGACGTCTCATGAAGGCGGAACTTGACAGATTTGAACGTGAAAAGGTCGAGGATTTCAAGAGTGCAGTTGAAACATTCTTGGAGAGTGCTGTGGAAGCTCAAAAGGAGGTGAGTTATTGCAACTTTAAGGTCAGAGATTTTGTACTAATATTCCTTAGCTTATTGAGCTTTGGGAAACTTTCTTAATGCAAGTTGATGCTGAAGAGGACGAACAAGTATTTTACAAACCTCCTGTAGAGCCGGCAGCACGCCCTTCTTCGGAAACCGGACTTTCAGGTGAAACTGCTACCGAATCACAAGCTGCAGCCGTGGAAACCGCAGAAGAAGATTAATGAATGACACAATGATATCACGTTTTTGAAAAGTAAATTGGGCCAGCGAACGAAAAATGGAGAGATGAATCAATTACCAGATCATGAGGTGATGGTGATATGCTGGTTGTAGTATCTTTGTACATAAAATAATATCTCAATTCTGAATGCTACCCCAACCCTGGCTCGCATGCATTTTTTGTACCCCATCGGTATGTGTGTATGCATTGCGAGGTGAGACCATGTTTCTTTGTTCATCGTACAATTCGACTCGGTGTGTCTCTAATGAGCTTCGCTATAGAAAACTCTTAAAGAAGAGTATCTTTCCAATAGCTTCATACCAAGCAAAGCTCCTTCATCCTAATAATTATCACACTACCCCTCACTTACTTCCGTCACCCATGCCCCTCACTCACACCCTTTCCAATCTATTTTTTCTCCTTCCCACTCTTCGTCCTAACAGTTCCCTTCATAGTCGCACTATCCCTTTGAGCCCCCCCACTAATCAAATCCATCAAACTATCCATACTTCCGTCCTCCTCTCCCTTCCCATCCTCTCCCGCTGACTTCTTCTGTCCCTCTCCCTCCCCCTTCTCCATATCCCCATCCCATCCCCGTCCAAACCTCTCTCTGAACGCGCTCAGTCGTCCCGCCTCATCATTCTCAACATTCCGTAACGAATCTAACGAGGGTTGCCATAAAGGATGATTGCGTGTATCTTTTGTACTGCGGTAAATTGGTGCGGGGGAGGTAGAGCGCGTGAGGTAGGTTGAGCCGTCGGATAGGGTAACGAGTTGCGTGAAGGTGTAGGGACGGAGTGGGCGCTTTAAGAGGGTTGCATGTCGGATTTGGTGGGTGATGGTCGAGGTTATTGGGAGGGTTGTGTTGGGGAGGGAGGTGGTGCGGCGGAGGGTGAGGGTTGGGAGGGACATTTTTTGAGAGCCTTTTTTTTTAAAAAAAAAGGAAAAAGGAAAGCCTGTGATAAGGAGGGGTGTTATTCGAGAGAAGAAAAGCCTCCGGTATAAGTTGTGGGAGATTCAATTGGCTTCGCAGGCAAGAAATTGGTGTCCTCGTCGCAATTGACGAGGCTTGAATCTAGATTTGTTTTCTGAGAACTTTTCTACGGTAGCCCAAGAGACCAGTGACGAATCCAATATAATTTCAGCCTTGTGCAACGTCTTGCAAAGTCGAAATATTTTTTGACTCAATTGACGACGGAATCAAATTATAATTTTATGTCGATTAGTCTGTTATAGTTTTGATACTGCGTAAGACTGAAAAATATGATATCTGCTCGAAATCCTCGGAGTTTGCTTTATACAAGCCAATCTACTCTTGCAAGAAGCTTTCACGAATTGTTCTGGAGATGGAGTTCATTGGAAAAGACTTCTCAGAAATGTATAGTATTCTTTTCATTTAGATTCAATTTCTTGTATATTTATCTTACTGACAATTTTTTTCTGGATCCTCAAGATCATACTCGTTCTTTTCGACAAAATTCATTTTCAAAATGCATTTCTCAGCACTCGAGAAAAAGCAGCAGCTTGACTGATCCTTCTCCTTCACTGCCCACTGGCTCAATCGAACCAACAAATACCACAAAAGATATCCCACCAGATAGCCTTTCTAAAACACCCGAACTGAATAAGCTCGCACTTGAGCTCCGCCAAGTAATGCGCCATGTCGTACACTCCGTTGTAGTCCTCACTACTCCAGACGGAACTACTACCTCTGGAGAATCTATACAAGCAGCAGCCATGACATTATCCTCCTTCACAACCCTCACACTCTCACCAGAACCCATTGTAACATTCAACATCAAGCGTCCTTCCCGAACACTTGATGCGCTAAAAGCAATGATACATCCAGATACACTTGCAGCGAAAGACCCCAGAGATAATTATTTCCACATCCACATTTTAGAATCCAGCAGTCCTGCCGCTCGAATCGCCACCCATTTCTCCCGCGGTGGTCCTGTTTCTTCTGAGGATCTCGCTTTGATATATCCTAAAACTAGAACCGCCGACCATACCTCAAGAGGAATCAAAAGAACACTCGAATGTGAGATTTTGCAAGAGGCGAATGGTGGCTTTAATGATGTGGGTGATCATACGTTGGTTTTCGGAAAGGTGATGAGTATTGGTCGGGATCAAGCGAATCCTCACAGGAAGAAACACCCGTGGGGAGGTTTGTGTTATGCGCATAGGGAATATCGTACAGCTGCTCCAATGACGGTTCTGAAAACGAGAAAAGATGAAAATGTGCAGGAAGATGGAGCTGGAGATATGAAGGTGTTGAATGTAGAGAAGGATGGAGAGCTGGCCGAGGATTCGATGTTGATTAGTGAAGAAAAGAATTCGGGTTCATGAGCTCTAGTTCATGGTATGTATAAAGGAACTTCGTGTCTCCATATTTGTAGTCTTGCTTTTGCGGCGTATTGTTTGGTATTGTGTTGTATATTTCTTCAGCGCCGGAAACTCTCAAAATGTCACAGTCAAGTACCTAAGTAGGCCTAGGCCCAAAAGTTACTCATCAGTCTATCTAATGTCCATCCATTCATTCAATCACTCGCCGTAAAGCTGGCTGTCGCTAAGTTTTGTGGTATGTAATCCTAGCTGCTCGTTAGATGTCTTTCCCCGCTACATTTACTAGCATCCAAACATACCCAAATCAGCCTACTGCATCTCACTCTCATTCTTTCTCTGAATCGCTATTCACAATGTTCTAGTGCTCATTAGCCAATGTAGGACTTATTTGTATACTCTATCTACTATTAAATGAGCATAACAAAAAACACCTGCCCTGGACGGAGATCATATGTCTCCTCCACGTCGGATAATGCCTTGCGGTGGAGCCAGACGGCGCTTGCACGTGTCTATACAGGCTAACGGGAAATCTGCGTATCACGCAACGCGGACTTAGATTTAGGTTCGCTCTTGTTCGAATACCTGCATTAATATTGTGATTACCTCTGTAGATAGAGATGTGTATTAGTTAATTTTATTTGTCTATTGACATGTAGTGCATAGGCGAGCATGGTGGATTTATTTATCATACATGCATATGTAAGATCTTATATCCTAGTAAATATATTGGAAATAGATCTAGATTGACGATGATGAGGTTGTGCGCAAGTTATTATAACCTAGATTGTGATGAAGTGATTTTATCATGGTTCTCAATCATGTTACCGTGTCTTTAATTAAGCTGGTAATAATCCTGCGCATTTTGTATGGAAAAAGAAGGATGCTTCCAGAGCGATGAATACAGTTCTTAGTGATAGATTTCTGGGGTTTTGCTTAAATAGTGTACCAAAAAAGGGTTGCGAAGAGAATTGGTAGGATTAGTATGTAGATAGATGAAAGGTTATTAGGTGTCTTATATCTTTTATGTCGATTGATGGTTGCAAGTGCTTAAAGTTAAAAGTTTATTTAAGGATTTTATCTGTTGTATTGTTCTTAAGCGATATGGCTGGAGGGCTTCGAATATATAAGGGTTCTAATGTATAGATGAGTCACCGAGGCGAATTTACCATGCTTGTCATCTGATATACAGTTTGTTATTTTGTAGTGAATATGAAGTTTGAATATTTCCTAACTTATGCTTTTATATCTGGATTCGAAAAGAATTGAAGTTAGGATTTTGATTTTGGAAGTTAAATTAATAGATGATATAGAATAGGGGATGTTCGTAGCTCAAGGAATTGTATAATTTAACTGGGAACTACTTGGCTTGGATTAGATGTTGTAATAGCTTCAAGATATACTCTCGAGTGTCTTGTTACGCCCAAGACTCCACAGTGCCTCCAATCAGGAATCACGTGATGGATCTTAGGATCGAATGGAGCGAAGAGTTTAATCGTCGCTCCAATCGATCCAATCGATCCAATACCCACGAAGGTCTATATAATCAAGATGGATTTCCTTTGTATAGAGCTTCGTGCTCAAGATCAATCATTTAGTATACCATACTATTAGTTACGAATTGCATCATATTATTGTCATTACTTTAAGTCCCTGCTTGACGCCTAGTTATAAACCACCTCGAGAGCCTAGAGCACTTCCACGTGATCTAGACGGCAAACCTCGTAACATTCAATCCAAAAAATTTAAAAATTCAATTTACAATAATTCCATGAAATCATATTCAATTCAAATAAAACTTAATATATCATCAAATAATAACAAATAAATTAATACATAACTTATTATAAAAAAATCTCAATTAACTTTGTTTTATTTTCAAATCAGGTGTAAGGTTAACCTTAACCTTAGGTTAATCACGTGTCAGCACCCTAGGGAATGAAGCTCACAGACACGATACAAGTAGGTACCTAGGTACCTAAGTATGTATGTATGTATGTATGTATGTATGTATGTATACGCCAACATTGCATTTGAGAGATTTTATCACCTTGATGTTATCTATTATCTGCCTGTCTGCCTGTCTATCTGTCTATCTGTCTATCTGTCTAGGTACCTAGCCTTCTTTTCAATTACAAGCACAAGCACAACCATAATCACAATCACAACCCATAAGTCACAACCACAACTAAACCCCAACCACAATCACAATGAAGCTCTCACCTCCAAACAACACCACGATATAAAATATCTTAAGATCTTAAGATCTTACAAAAAAAAGTTCCAATCGCAATAGCTGCATCAATAACTACCTACTAAGTATTCTAGAACAGGTAAGGTAGCTGCGCGCAAAACAATATAAGGTATCAATTCAATTCAATTCGAAATTATCCATTCTTAGTCTTATCTCTCTCTCCCTCCTTTCCTCCTTCTCTCTCTCCCTCCTTTCCTCCTTCTCTCTCTCTCTCTCGCCGTGCACCTCTCTGTATTTCTCTCCATCTCACACCATATAACACTCACTCACTTGCATCCAGCATCCTCCACCCTCCACTAGAATCAAAAGCCACCGACCGACCAACATCTAACACTTCTACCAACTAGTAAACCAATATCTATCCCCCTCCTCCCTCTCGCATATGCACCTCCCATCAACTTAACCACCCAATATCGCATCTCGAAAATCGCTGTGGGGAATCAAGAAAAACACAGAATAAAGCACACCACCGCTGGCTGCCACAATAAAGGCACAAAAAATATTAGGGAAAATTACTCGTTGAGAGCGTGTATTAAAATCATAAAATTCGTCAATTTTTCTTTTCACCTCCCTTTCTCTGGCGTATCTCCCCCATCTTCGCTCAACCTTCTTTATCCCTTCCAACCATATTGAAACCAAGGAAATTTAATATGCATCGAGTGCCCAGCACACACTGAGGATCTTAATAAACAATTAGTGCGGATGAAATTTTCGACAAGTATGAACTTCTTTGGTTGTTTTTTTTTTTGTTCAACGATTAAATCAGAAGATTGGCGATCGCTCAGACCTAGTCTTAATTCAAGTATGAATCCTTTCGCTCCGTAACGCCGTAAAACTTGCTTGCTTGCTTAGCTCAATTTACACACAAATGAAAAGAAACTACTCCTCCGTATGGTAGTGAGAACGTATTCTTGATCCGTCCTCAAAAAATTACATAATAACGCAACACCCACCACCTTTCTTCGATTCAGGGGAATCTTGAACACGAATTGGGGGTTTGGGGTCTGGAATATTTACACCTTGTGGTTTTCCAGTTGCAATTTTTGGCATCGTGCTGTAACTTCCAGTTCTCTCTGGTGATCGTGGACTTGCACTTAACGCTGGTGATCGTGGACTTGCACTTAACGCTGGTGATCGTGGACTTGCACTTAACGCTGGTGATCGTGGAATTGCGTTCAACGCTGGTGATCTAGGAGTCATAGCGGAAACAGGTGAGACTGGCGAAACTGGAGATGTAGGCGCTGCAGGTTCTGTAGATGCTTTCGGTGATTGTGGAGCGCTTAATGGCCATGCTGGAGCTGAGTCTTCCGGACTTGGTTCCTCTGGCGTATCTGGTGCCTCTGGTGCATCGTCTGCATCTGGTGGTGGCGAAAAAGATGTCGGGGGTGGTCTGAGTTCCTGTTGATTTAATGGCCTAAATGATGTATCATAAACATTTCCATATTTACCCTCCTTCTCCCATTGTTCTTGTTGCATGCGTTTCGCATGAGTTGGAATTACTTGTTGATCGGGCGGTAACCGGGGATCTGGTTTATACATAGTAGCCAACCACGGTGGATCACCTTCGGGTCGTTTCGATGTATCGCCTGAACGAGTTTTCGGTCGTATTTCTGGCGCATTTGTTCCACCTGGCTTTTGTTTTTGTCTTTGTGCTGACGTCTGTCGACCTCCAGGGAGTGCAGCATTTGCACCAACAGATCCTTTTCTTCCTGGTGCCTTTTTGGTGGGAGATCGTTCGGTCGGTGACGTACGAGCTGGTGTGGGGGATACTCTAGCAGGAGTAGGCATGGGAACACTCGAACTCGTCGTAGCTTCATCCAGTACAAGAGAACTTTTAACACTATGACTCCTGCTCCTTGCTTGCTTGAATGATAACGGGTCCTCCTCATCATTCCAGTTACCCGTTTTCCGAGCTATAGGTGTGTCTCGTTCAAGATAATCGATGGGTATTGGCAAAGGGCTCGATTTCGAAATCGGTATCTTTGAAATACCCTTGGTACCAAGATCTCCCGCTGACTCTTCAGGTAACCGTAATTCCCAGACAGTAGATCCCTCTCCATCCCCATTTGCTATCATCTTCTGCCGTTTCTGCCCTTCATTTTTGATGCCGTGATCTTGACTACGGTCCCGACGACTAGATCTGCTTCCTGTCCGTGGACGAGGTATCGGTATCCCGGCGGCTTGTAATTCTTCATTCTCTATCCGAGCCAATTTGTCTCTGTGAATCCATCTAGATTGTTCCACCTCCCCCATCTCATAGTTTCCACCATTCATACCTCTCTTATCCCCAGAATCCATACCTTGCCCGCTTTTATTATTCCCATATAAGTCCAATAAACTATCAGGAGCGCTAGGAGTGTCGCTGATATCGCTATTTTGCCGATTCAATTCATTTGCGCGAATGGGGGCTAAATGATTATAATCGTGAGTAACATGAGGACCGAAGCTGTCTGTACTTGGATGTAATGCGTGACCATTCGTTTGCGAGATTTGTCGATTGTGATTATGATAATCTGCCGCTGCAGAAGGCGAGGTCGGCTAAGGAAAGTTTAATTAGCATGAAAACTAATGAAAATTGGGGTAAATTACAAGAAGGATTACCTCTAATTCAGCTGGTACGGAATAATTCCAAGAATCTTGACCGTGAGAACTACTTGGTGGTGTCAAGCTGGTATGTGCCTGGGTTGTAGAGATTGTTGCCATCCTGATCAGTACTTTGCCCAGGATCTGCTTGAGAACAACCTCCCACCTAGCAGCAATTCACTTCTTCCCTACCAAACCTTTCCAATCAATTATCACAATCTTTGAGTCGGAATTGCCTGGTTTTAATTGGTATCTTTGAAAGGGTCCTCAATCCCTCGAATTGGCGGATATAAGTTCTTGTCGTATCTTTTCAGGTATGACAAGTCCAAATTATCACGCCGTTTCCGAAAGAATTCTTAGATGAAGAAGAGATCGGTTGAGAACATTTGGGTTGGTTGATAGGAAAATAGGAGAGAGTTTCTGTAGGTAGGTACGCAGGCGGGCATGCAGGCAGTGAATGAATGTAGTGGACTTATGAACGTGCGTCTACAGTGCGGCAGTGCCAAACAGAGACACAACGACGATTATAGCGACCAATTAATTTATTATTGAAGAAGTAAAACCGAACGAAGATAATTGAAACTGCTGGTGAATGACCGCACTGAGACTGATGACCACTGAAGGTCAAACACAGTTCGTTGTTTTTGGTTTCGTTTTTGATCCGTTGGATGAAGTTGGGAAATTGGAAATGGAAATGGAAATGGAAGATAAAGATGATGATGGTGATGATGATGATGGAAATGCGGTGAATGGAATGGCTGATGGGTTAGAAGCAAGAAGAATCAAAAAGGGAAGCTATTAAACTATACACGGAATACGAAGGACCTTGAACAAGGAATTCATGAATAAATAATCTTAAGCCTTGCGAAAGGAGAGTAGCTCGATGTTCATATCATTCATATTGTTCATACTCCGTACATCGTTCATACCGAAGGCGATTAATGTTGTGGATCAGCGAATGAAATGAGAGAAGTTCTTGACGAGAGAAGTTTATAAATTATGAAGCTTATGGACCTGCTTATAGGTACGGACGGTACCGGTAACTGGTAAAGTGGTAACCTAACTGTACCTACTCGCATATAGAATAGACAAACCAGCGTGACCCAGTTGCTGCTTAGAAAGCGGATCACGAACTGGGATTTGTATTGGTTGACATTTTGTTTGGTGGTCAAGAAGGTATCCGACCGGTAATTTGATCTGTGTTCAATAAAATATGAACTTCTTATTTTTTTAATCTTTTTTCTCCGACTTTTTTCAATGCAAGACGGTGAAAGGGAAGGGAAAGGGAAAGGGAAAAGGGAAGGAGAAATGAAAAATGCATGAAGACGTTTATGTCAAGTATTAATAAGTACTATACTTACCTAGTAGCGTAATACATGGACTGATGATTTGTACGAATCAAATCGATGCATTTCTCTTCTCACTCCCTTTTCAGCCTTGTCTAAAATGTCCTTCCTTTTCGATCCAACCAATGATTGCTGGTTATTAATTAGTAGGCAAAGTGTCAACATTAACTTCGTGCTTTCTCTTCACATATATACACATATATACCTATATATACATACATTCCTCAGATCCCTCCTATGTTGTCGTCGTTATCGTATCGTTACTAAAATCATACCAGAAGGATATAATATTTCACCATGACAGACCCTTCACATGAACTCGATCGTATGAATTATGAATACTCTCACCACTCCCAAGACTCATGTGATACTTCCTCACCTCAATACACATATACCGGTGATCTTACTATTCCATCATCTCGAGAAACTCATGTACCTAGAATAAGGCGCACCTCCGTTACTCGCAAAACCCGTTTCGTTTGTATTTCCGATACTCATAATGGTACCGCCAATGGATCATTCAAACTCCCACCAGGCGATGTCCTTATTCATGCAGGAGATTTAACAAATCAAGGAAATTATTCAGAATTAGAGAAAAGCATTAAATGGATTGAAGATGCCAATTTTGAAGCCAAAATCATCATTGCAGGTATGTATGCATGACACAAACTTACTAGGGACCCCTTCATCACACCCCATAAATATTCCTATTTCCATCCCCATCTCATTTAACCTTATTCCGAACCCCCAAAAAAATACTACGAGTTAATCATTAACCTTATGCAAGGTAACCATGATATAACACTCGATCCATCCTTCTACTCTCAATATGGACTTTACTTTCACAATCAAAATCCACAAGACGTCAAAAAATGTCAAGAATTACTGGATCTTTCCCCCTCAATTCTATACCTTAATCATGAAGCGGCAGAAGTTTCTTTAGCATCACCCACAGGCCCACATACCACGTTCCGCATTTTCGGTTCTCCTTTTTCCCCAGCAAAAGGAATGTGGGCATTCGGTTATCCACTACCTGAAGCATCAAAGAGATGGAATGATATTCCATTAGATGTTGATATAGTACTTACTCACACACCACCTAAATATCACTGCGATGAAAGAAATGATCGTGTAGCTGCCGGTTGTGAATATCTCCGTCAAGCATTATGGAGAATTCGTCCACGATTAGCAATCTGTGGTCATGTACACGAAGGAAGAGGTGCCGAGATAATACAATGGGATCTTGGAGCATCCAATATTAAATTCAAGGAAAACGGTGTGATTCGTTGGGATGATCCGGGTAAAGATAATAAAAAGATGTCTCATATCGATTTAACTTCGAAAGGAAGAGTAGGAGACAATTCTTTCAAAAATGATGGATCGTTTGGTGATTGGGAAATTTTATCTACTGCATCAACTGCTAGTTCCAATAACCTAACACCATCTGGAAGTGGTTTGCCTTTTTTACCTGAAAACATCACATCTGATCGAGAGAAATGGCGCCGAAAGAATCCAATGGCTAAAATGGCATTGTCAAATATAGCGAAAAGTCTACTCGCCATACCAGAGGAAATACTCTCGCCAGCTCGAGGACAAGGTGGTATACCCCCATCATTACGCTGTGATGTAGAAGCTCTATCTGGACGAATGGGGCGACAGGAAACGTGTGTGGTTAATGCAGCGATGATGGCTTCCAGTTGGCCTCATGGTAAAGGGAGAGGAGGAAAGAAATTCAATAAACCTATTGTGGTGGATATTGACTTGCCTGTTTGGGAAGAGGTAGGGTTGTGATGGTTGTTGATGGGTTGTGATGATATATAGGTAATTATACACAAGCTTTTAATTCTGTTTGTGGTGAGTGAATGGATCTTATTATGCTTGTGTTCTTTTCTGATTCATTATGTACTATATTGAACTATTCGTTTTATGCTTCAGGGACTCTCTCGAATAAACCTATCATTTTATATAATTATTATTCCTCCATACAGTTGGCCTACTCTCCATGCACCATTCATGTAGCCTCTTCTTCTCATTCATTTCTCCATTCCTCAAAACCTCAAACCAGCATCCCAACTAAACACCACTCCGAGATACCATACTCATAAACATCACACATATCCACCCCAATATCCACTTCCATTTCCATACTCCAAAGACTTACTAGATCTATAATTTGAATACAATGTTCATTCAAAATATTCTTGATTGATTATCTGATCTGGGCTTTTTATCTCTGTCAAAAAACACTTTTTAATAGATTAATTCATTGTATATTCCCAAATCAAAATACTCTATTCTCAGACTCAAAAAGTTACAAATTTTTAAAATATTTTAAAGTTTTCTTTGTAGTTTTATAATAATTAAGCTTCATTTTTTAAATTTATTTTATTCTATTTGTAATTCTTTAATAAAGGTCTTTTATTTGTTTTATAATTTATTTTAGAATAAAAAATTTAATAAAAAAAAAAATATTAATATCTAAATCAATTAATATAAAGTTTTATTATTAAATATCTATAAAAAAAAATTCCGAGGAGGGAGGGAGGAAGGAGGGAGGGAAGAGGGGGAGGTAGAGAGAGAGAGATATCTAAACTTAATGCTTCTGATATTGTAAAAGTAATAGGTCGAGATACGTGCATCCTGATAGCACGTTAGAAGAGAAAGCTAATTAGATCATATTGAAGATCGTTATTTAAAGGTAAAACAGAGCTCAAAACGGTTTTAGGGTTAAGATAATATTCATTCAAGAAGTATACAATTACGACTCAAATGTAGGCGTAGGACTATTGCAAATCGCGATTTGCCCTTTTGCAGGAAGGGATATAGCTTGCCGTCCCGTACCCTTGCGAGGGTACTGGTAAACGATGGTTGCAAACAGTCGATACTATATCGAATAGCTAGCTTATTTAGCTAATCGATGAAACGGTATGAACTAGATATAGTTTAGTTGGAGTCGTTGCTTTTGGAAACGCAATGACGAAGCCTAGTATTTTCGAATCTTGATTAATCCTTTTCAATATGAAGAGAAAATGCATAAAATATGCTGTCATTTTCAGTTGGAGAAGTCGTTGACATGACGCCGTCGGCTAGAGCAATGGTTCGCGTCGTTCTACTAGCATAGCGAAGGAGCTCGAAATGAATTCGTTTATGTATTACTAATAGAGTATTAGAAGGCAATGCATAAAATATGCTGTCATTTCCAGTTGGAGAAGTCGTCGAATGCGACGCCCACAGCTTGAGCTATGGTTCGCCGTTGTGCTGCTAGCATAGCAAAGAAGCTTGAAGTGAATTCTTTTATACTACTAATAATTGATAGGAGATTCGATATAGAATTGTCTTTATGCCCCTGATAATTAGCAGAGTAATTGGACATAACACGCTCTTGAAAAACTGATAAATGGCAGAACACTTAAGCACTGATTCGATCTCAGATCGCGAATAACAAATATTGAGATGGAGGGGATATTGGCCGAATATATAACACCGAAGCTCCAATTGGGAGTTTACATTGAGGGTGCGAAATTATAAAAAGCAAGCACTTTCCTTTCTCTTGTTATTTACCGATTTACAGAATCATCAACGAGGACCTTGATTTCGAAAAAAATGGGCAGCGGTATATCGTCTATCCATTGTATTCAAAAAGAAGTATACCATTGCATACAAAATAAATATGTTACCTATTACTTATATTTGAAAAAGAAGTATATCATTGTATATGAGCATATCGCCTACCTACTGTATTCGAAAAGAAACATACCATTGTATACAAAATGAGTATATCATTCACCACATTTGGAAAGCACATTTACCACTTCGCAATGAGACCAAACGTAACCCGCTACCGTACCGAAAGCGCTCCGAATATTGAATAAAAGGGCTGTGGAAAATCTATTTATGGTTCGGGTACTCTTGTATTATGTTATAGTTACCATTTATGACTATAGACCGATGTTCGTACGAATGACGTACGAATGGTATTCGTATGGTTCTGCGAATAACCATTCACATGATTTTACGCATGGTTCATGAATAGTTCATGTATTTCAAGAGAGACGAATGGTTATTCGTATGGTTTGCGAATGGTTGCCGATAAATTTTCGATGGCTAGTTGTGTTATAGTCATTCTAGCTCTTTAGTTTTCGAGGACGAAAGCTTTGAAAGGGGAGGCTCTGTTACGAACCCGATGTACGGGCCTCGGCTAGCCGAAAAGGGGTCGAACCTACGCTAATATGAAGAGGTTTCACCTATAAATAAAGGTTCTAGAAAAGTTTTTAAAAAGTTTTGGTCCTTTTTGACTACTACTCTGTTATAACTGACTCTTTACTGTGTGACTTTAATATCCGTTTTCGGACTACTTTTTTTTTTAAATCAATTTTTATATTAAAAATTATTATTTTTAACTATTAATAACTTGACAGTTAATTGACAAAATTTGACAAAATTTGAATCATAGATTTATTATATAATTACAATATAATTCTATATATTTTAAAAATTTAGAATTAAATTTATTAAGGTTTATAATTTTAAACTTTAAAATATATAAAAAAATAATTCTTTAATAATAGAATAAGCTTTATCAAGAAATCTAATGAAAAGTTTTAATTGTTTTTTTTAATAGACAATTATTTTTGTTTAATAAGGTATTTGGAAGTCTATATCTCTGCACAGATATAATAATTACTTTGTATTTCCGAGCTGTACAACATGAAATTTTTCATTACTGATAGTGCTTTTAAACGATACTCTCAAAATTATCTTTTAATCTTTTGAATTTGAAGTCGAAAGTTCGGAATTGGAGACGACATAAACATATGAAAACGCAGAACATGAATGTATGAATCCCATGATAATACTGATCAAATGCAATAATTACAGAAATAAAAACTTTTAACAGGCCGGTCTACAATCCATCTCTTTCATTATGATCGATTGCAGAATGCAACCTCATACTTCCGGAATTCGAGTTCATAAAAAAAGGCAAAGAAATTGACAAAATCCTGGTAATTAAGTCGAAAATAAATCTGATCGGAATTTCAATCATTGAAGAAATAGATCCTTTTAGATATTCATCCAGAAATTCGAGTAAACCTGTCAATCTATCGATGCCAGCACCAGCATGAGCGAGAATGATATATTAGCACAGCAGAGAAGCTTCAACGAGCTATGTTGCCAAATATTTTCACACAAATTGGTATAACGTAACTTGACTAGAAGTGGGTCATGTCATGATATGGGTCAGGTACCTTTACACCAAATTTTGTATATAAAGGTACTTAGAGCGACTTTTTATAACTCTACAAATATTAAAGATAAAATTTAAACCTTTGATAATTTGGTTTAATATCTAATAGAAATATAGTATTCAAGTTATAAAACAATTGTTGAGAATCTTGTTCTTGAATTAATACGATTTTAAAAATTCCCATAGTAATTTTTGTTAGGCAAAATTGAAAATTTGAAAGAAACTTTAATATCTTTATTAAACAATTTCATCTCTATATAATACTTTGTCATATTGAATATTTATATTGAATATATCATACTGCAAAATATTGAAACTATATCTCTAGTGTTTCTAGAGATATAAAAAGTCGCTCTAAGTACCTTTATATACAAAATTTGGTGTAAAGGTACCTGACCCATATCATGACATGACCCACTTCTAGTCAAGTTACGTTATGAATAAAAGCCAGGCAAGTATCAAAGAGTCGGATATAATACCAAAAGCATTAAGCGAGGAACCATTGTCAGGACCAGGAGAAACGGTTGATTGAGGAGGTTGAGCAGTATATGGGTCTGTTGGTATCACTTCAGGTGATACTATCCATATAGTAATAAAATGATTGTTTTGTTGATTCTTAATTGATTCAAGCTATCTATGTAGAAGAGTCCCTATTTATATTCAAGAGGGAGAGATTAGAATAAGCTAGTCCTACAGCTCCCTTTCTGTACGGTTCCATTCGAGGTGAATGACCGTATCAACAAGATCATTTTATGGAGAATAGACGGAAGATGGAAGAACTTCTTGCAGAGATGATATTCATAAAAAATGAAAAGATAATCATCGATTTGATATCTGATCGAAAGTTGCATCTCGCTTATTGTCTTGACTGTTGTTTCTCAGCTTTTATTCTAATTTTTAATTTATAATTTGTATTGTTTTTATTAATTCATATAGAAGAATATATCGATTCTTTGTAGATTTTCAATCTGGGCTCAGATAATATAAACTAAGGAAGTTTATCGCATGCTTCAGAAGGTTTGGATCCTTCATCTGTAGCTTTCTCATTGGCTGTTAGCTCAATAGCTATTAAGGATTGGTTGTTGAGATTGAATAAGATAGCTTGGATGGAGTATTTTGATTATCTGGAATTGTGGATTTGGACCTGTTTCCACTTTCTCAATGAATAATCATTTGATAGAAGAATTCAATATTCTTATTGAAAGATACAATATAATTTTTTGTAATATAATATTATTTATTAAAAGCTCTTTTAAATCTAGAATATTGTGTATTATATAGCTTTCTGATATTGATGTTTTTATTACAATATTAAATCAATATTTAAAAAAAAACCAAAAACTCAAATTCTATATTTGTTATCTATAGATTTAATAAAGTTGAATATTTTTGATTTATAGTATATGATTGAGAAATAGATTATAAATCTAATATTTTACTTTCGGATCATTTTTTATATTAAAAATTTCAAAACTTATTAATTATATCATAAATCTACAATTCAAATTTGAATCGATTTAATTCATTGGTTATTGAAATATTAATAAATGAAAATTAGCTATTTTTAATACAAAAGGTAATTTATATTAAAAATAGTTTATAAATAAAACATTAGATTTGTATATATTTAAAAAATCAAGAATACCTCAAAAATATTTAAAATAACAACCGATCGTTCTTTTAAAAACAATAAAGGGAATCAAAAGAAGAGATAAACCAGCCGTATAGTACTTAACAATTAACAATCACACTCCCAATCAAGAAATCCACAACATCTCATCATTTAATCAATCCACCTG
Source organism: Sclerotinia minor (assembly GCA_025389075.1). Lineage (NCBI taxonomy): Eukaryota > Fungi > Ascomycota > Leotiomycetes > Helotiales > Sclerotiniaceae > Sclerotinia > Sclerotinia minor. The sequence continues at coordinate 4,005,787 of QRFH01000001.1, read as the reverse complement.
ATCCCCCTCTATTCTCCCTGTGAAAAATATCTAAAAGAAGAAAAGGGTTATCCAAGAAATGAAATGATGGTGTTATACAAAATATAATTTAAAAAACTGAATAGCTTACCTCCATAAGCTCTTTTACATTTCTTTTTCTTTCTTCAACTGCCGCATCAATCCTCAACTCATAACCTCAAAGTACCCCACGATTCCAAAACATGATCACGACCACCATCTAAAAGCGGTCATATGTCTAGAAATTTTCCCAAAAAGGAACATCATGGTATAAATAATCAATACCGTTCATTCAAGAGTATAAAGAATTCATCAGGTGGTCAGTCAAATTGGATGAGCCAAGAAATAACGACTAAGAAGATATATAATTTCTCTCAAAAGATGCAACGTGCCATTTTGTGATATTGATATTGTTTACTGAGAGCTCCTTTAGTTCCGGAACATCGTATACCACATAACTCCCTGACATCGAAGCTTCCGTCACGATATTAAGCCAGCACTTGAAAAAACAAAACAAAAAACTCAAATTCTATATCTGTCATCCGTAGACTTAATGGAGTTGGATATCCTCAATGTATCGCATGTGACTCAGAAGTAGACTGACTATGCCCAAGAATGAAACGTGGTTGCATAGGAAACAAAAACATAAACAACTCCTCAGAATTTCACCACATTGCAACTTTTCCCAAGATCGAGAACAGCATAACATGTACAAGACAGCGTGGCATATCCCCATATAGATACAATGGCCCATCCCAACAAACCTTACTCCTCAATCCCCCTTTCCCAGTTCAACAGCGGAGTACCTAGTATATCCTCAAAAAAAAAAAAGATCCGATTTTACTTCCGAGCCTGATGATCATGGTTCGCGGGATAGAAACTTTTCCACAATTCTAATACGTGCAACGATGAAAAAAATAGAACATGTTCTAGAATCTGACGATCTCACCCCCACTCGGGGCCCCCTATCATCAACCACATGGCAGATGCACTTGCGCCCACATGAAATGAAGATTCAAGAAAAAATTCTAGACTTTCCATCTCCTAAATCACGGAGCCTATGTCTCGTCTACCTCGTTTATGAGAGACTCTAGAAGACTGATAGAACTTCACCCTTAATATTCTTCTTCTCCGCTTAATGATAATTAGATTGTCTTGTCTCTCTGTCGAAAAGTGAAAATGAGGGAAAAAACAGGGTATTTAATGAAAATCTAGACTTTCTAGAACCGATTAAAGTTATTCATTCATCTGAGAAGAAAAATGAAGAATCTCGACCCCAGAAATCAAGGATCTTTTATTTTAAAAAACCTCGTTTCTTTAAATGATCTCCTTCTCCTTTCTTGTTTTGTGGTGATCGAAACTCAGAACAGGGGAGGGTGAGGCACTGAGAAAAAACCGGAACTTTTTGGTTTTGTCCTCACATGGCTCGTACCGAGGTGTCTCCACTATTTTACAAGAAAAAGAAAGGTCTAGAGCTGAGTCACTTGACTTCTATTTCAGCTGTATGGATGTTATTCATCGTTGTGGATGAAAATTGTGAATTAAGAGTTCTTTTTTATAACTGAATTGATATTTGATAAAGTGTATACATACTGAAGTGGTATCATGAATGGCTCTAGAATTTCAGATATTTATGCGCACTGCAGAGCAAAGCCTGATATAAAAATGGTGACCGAGTAGACTTTAAGCAGAATCTCAAGAGCTCCGGGTTTTCTGATATCATGCTACTACTCCGTATTTATCATCAATAAACATTTGAAAACACAGGAAGCTCTAGGTCATTAGCCAAGAAAGTCGAAGACGCCACCATTGGAACGAAATACCGAGATAGTGGTTGCGCATGTGAAACTATTGATATCAAGCTCCGATGCATAGAAATTGATCGAACGTTGATATTAAAATTAAGGAAAAATTCTCGACCGAAGCCCAAAGAAGCCACAAAGGGAAATACCGAGGGAAAAAAACAAAAAGTAATCCGATTACTGATTGTCACGGCCGCTCACCAGTGGATAAGGGCCGTTGGGGAAGACTAGACCGGAGATAGTTTATAGTTTGTCATCGCATTGTAGTATGACGAGCGAGGCTCTAAAAAACGTAGGTGGGTTATTGAAAAGTACAGCGTAAGTTGCCGTCATTAAGAAAAAAGTTCACGGAAGTCATAGCTCCTAGCTTCAACTTCCAAGTTGTATGAAGTTTTGAACGAACCACAAGCTTCAGTCCAGACCTTTTTGGAAAATTGCTATGTTTTTGCATAGACAAAACATGACACGATATTACTGGCGCTCGTATGGATTAGAACCTAGTCTATCTATGATTCTATGATGGAAACATGAAGCTGTCGCAAACCTCAAGAACTCAACTGCCATGGGAAATCAACAAAACAAATCAATCAATGGATGTCAAAGCGTTCGGTACGTACCCGGCGCCCTCCTTTCCGTAGGAAGAGGATTTGATGGTAAGCAACTAGCCACTTCCAGCCACTTTTCGAGCTAAGAATAAGTTTCAGCGTACCTAAGTGATCAACAGGTTCATTGTATTGAAAACCCCAAGATCCGTTTCCTGCACACGCAGTAGGTACGGAAGCTTATAAACTTTCCTGACAAAGCAGGCTATTATCCAAACCCGATCATTACATACCTACATACACTTAAGCAGTATGCAGCACCACATGCTCTGCTCACTAATCACACTTCATCATATCTCCCATTCACATTCACAATCACAATCATCTCCTTCCTCGCCGAGGCAAGTGAGTAAGTAAGTAAGCCAAAGTATCACAACACTGCACAGCCTTACGAAGAAGACGCGTACAATTTGTAATACATAAATATATGAATCCCAGCAAACATCCCCCAATTCCCTCAGCGATTCTGCAGATCCGGAATGCGGTCAGGAAAAGCTCTAATTAAAGCTTAAGTTATATATCCCCTTAGCCATATGACCATCACATAGCAGATTAGTCTGCGAAAGATATCTCTCTATTGGTAATTGGGAGTGTTTGACATGAACCTTAAAAACCCTATGGATATTTGCGGTGATTGCGGAGTCCGCGGGGTAGCGAGAGAGGGATAGAATAAGGTTGAGCTGGAGAGGGTTATGCGGGAAGAAAGGAGGAGGTGTGGCCGGCGAGATGCTGTGCTGGTTATGTGAGTGGTTACTAACTAGTCTGATCGCATGGCCTTAGAATCAAGTAAGCAAGTAATTAATCACAGGTTATAGTTTAATCAACACCTACCTACCTACCTACCTACCTAAATAAGTAAACAGATCTCGAATGGGTAGGGGAGCAAGCGATATATGGATTGGCAAGTTTGATGCAAGTGTACCATGTGCTTTGGTGATTAACTCATTATCGAAACATACAAAGTGGATATTTTGATGCAGATTAATTAAATGCCATGTCAAACAAGCCTTGGGGGTTAGGTATGTAGGTATGTAAATGTAAATTATGGTTTGTACGGCATCGATATCTTTCATGGGCAAAAAGAAGGAGGATTATCTCCGCCTCGAATTGTGTCCAGGGAATCTTTTTACATTTTCGAAAACTAGAGAAAACTAATGTCTGCTGTACGACCTTATGACTCTATAAATGCAGATACTAAGTAAGCCAGCCAGCCCAACCGTTGATTGTGGCTTCTGCAACGTTGAACTTATCATTCTTCACATGTGAATTTTTAAAAATCAAGGCTCGAGGCATGGTAAACACTTTTGTTTTGTCAACTGTTTCTGACCGGATCTTCAGTAAATTATTCTGCATCTCTTGCAAAAGTGCAGTTACGAGTTAGACGGAAGGATTCATCCGCGGCGCGTGGTACATCAGATCTCAATCTTTCGACTAGCTCCGATCAGACCTCCCCCCTACCATCTGACAAATCTCTGTAGATCCAAAGTTTTTTCGATAGTTTTCAGCGGATCCATCAAATTCGATAGAATTATCTCGACATTTCCATATATAAAATTTCCCAATATCGATCCCTCATCTTTCTTCGATCGCCGTAGGGATAAAAGTGAATTCTGATACACAGCATTTTATACGGAGTACATGAATATAATTAAAAAAAAAGGCTATTTCTGTTAGGTTAGAGCACGATTTGAACGCACAGGTACATGACAAGCTCTTAGAGTTCATCGACAAGCCCTATGCTCGAGGGACGACTAGGTAGCATCTCGAGAAACCACTGATCTTCTAAAGATTCTCGATGCGAGGCGGACATGTACTGCGGGTTCGTTTGTATGTATGTATGATAACTTTGGTAGGCTTGTACCAATACGATCATGTCCAAGAGACCCGTGGTCATTTTTTCCGAGTCACTTGATGAGTTTATTTTGACTCTTTTTTTTTTTCTCTCTCTGTCTTTTTTTTTCTAAAGAAAAATGGGGATTGATTGGTTTTCGGGCATTTCCATCTTTATTTGGGTTTGTTTGGGTCGGAGAATTAAATTTTTTTGCAAGAACGAGAGGATACCTTAGGTTTAAGAAAAGAGGAGTGAGATAAAGGTTCTCAACCAATGGTCGTAGCTCCCATGAATTCTCTTCGTTTGGCCATCAAATTAAGGACCGGTCGATGTTCGAATCCTGGGATCTTTGGGATTGTTGAAAGGGGAAAAGGAGATAAGGTTGGTTTAAACTTTGGGGTCGGTATTTTAAGTTGGTTTATCGGGACTTGCATTGTTCCCGAAAACCGCTCTCTTGAATCTCTTCATACCTGGGAGATTTCGATCTTCTGCTGATGCATGCTTCTCTCGCTCCCAAGACGGTTGGGCACTGCAAAACTTTATGAGGTTGTCTGGTTGATTATAGTTGAAAAGTTTAATATAGTAGGAGAGGAATTCTTTGGGGCATTGTTGTTACCAGTTGTGCTCACAACCTTGAACTTTCGGTGGAGACACATTCAGTTCTCCGTAATGGTGAGCGACTTGCCCCGAGTGAAGGGATTTTCCGGCAACGATTTCTGAAATTTGAGGAAACCGAATGCCGAAATGTAAGTGGTGCGCTGTTCACTGATGTTGCCGCTAGCCTAGAAAGCAAAAGGTCAAAGTAAAAGTAAAAGTCTCTGATATGGGGGTAGGTGGTAGGTGGTAGGTGGTAGGTACAGTAAGTACTACAGGCGTAAAGGAGACAGGGAATGGGCGATTTCTTAACCTTACATGGTATGTGGTTTGATCGCCCATATTTCGAAGCGAAGGCTACAGTAACTTAGTAAGAATATACCTTGACCAGTTCCCCGGTTTCCCGCATACATTTAACTGGAAGAAGAAGAAGATCTGTCCATAATTCAATACTCTCCCAATAAACTCCCCACAACTCACGGGTGATTCCCATTCGATCTTCAGGGTACTAATGGACTAAACTACTCGAGTACATTATTCTGCTTCACTCGTACTTTCTAAAATACACAATTCTTTAGCCCTTAGCCCCTAGCCCCTAGCCCCTAGCTCTCAGTCCTCAGCCCTTCATCAAACTTTCCTTCTCATCAATGTCGGAGTCGGACACACTACACGCACTACAATTTTCCAGCTATCCGTGTGCACAACTCCGCACATCCGACGATACCGATTTACTAAGGACATAGCCTACAGATACTAGACAGTTTGTCTACAAGTACAAAACCGCCGATTCCGTATGTGCACAAGTGTCCCGACGTCAATGGTCATCGATAAATAACAATTAATTCCCTCAAAAGTGGTGACTTATTACACTCCGAAATCCACATCCACAGTCAGAAAGGAATCCACACAAGTCGAAGTATCAAAGCACGAAAATAATTACAACTGCACATCCAACTGCTTTGGGTTATTTATTTCCAGCTCATTCCCGCACAATCTATCAGACACGCACCTTAGACACCTTGGACAGACTTGTGCAGACTTATTAGACAGACTTAGACAAAGTTAGACAAGTTAGACAAACTTCATAGACCAGGCCCCATTTTCATTTGCATCAGACCACACAATCACCTGTCCTATGTCCTACTCTTATCATCACCCAAGAGAAATAGATCGGTATCGCTCGGTATCATTGGGTACTTATCAACTCGTTTCAGAGACATAACAAACTTTTACGCGTACCTCCGACAAAGAATTTGCGAAGACTTTAATTCCCCATTGATTATTTTCCACCTTCCCCGCTTTACCTCAATGACCATATTACCATAACTTTAAGATCAATCAATCAATTCCAATCCTTTCTTTCCGCATTAACTGGTTTTTTCCCTTCTTCATATCAAAAAGCTACCCATCCCCCCAAGCTTTTGCTAAACAAGCGCACGCCGCACACCCTTCAAGGCTTTCAACATCATATATCCCCGTCGCTGATCTACATTCTCAATACCGTCTTCAGCATAGCTTAACTCCTTGTTCCATACCCTTGGAGTAGCCTTGAGATCGAAAACTAATATTTCAATCGGTCTTTTTGGGAAAGGACGTCGGTCCCTGTTGGGAAAAAATTAACACACTTCAAAGAAATCTTGAGACGACTTCCTTCCCCGCCTTGATTTCGACTACTTGAATAAGGCTCCTCATTGGCATTGGCATTGGCTTTTTCATTTAACGAAATCATTTCATTACACACTCTTATCAATTTTGAATAATTTAATGTCAAAGTCCGAAAGGCCGCTTCGAATTCGAAAGTTGTAAAAAACTTCTTCTTTTTCCAGTTTTTGGGATCCACCGAGTCACCTAGTCACCTAGTGCCCTAGTGCGTAAACATTGCGCAGCACTGCACTTTAAACATTCTTATATACATCTTACTACGGGTTGCATCTGCCCGCACTTCAAGCCAAGGATCTGTCGCTTTTTCTATTTTGGTGAACGAAGGTACATATCAAAGTACAACCTTTCCGAAACACATTATCTCTTGTGTAGGGGCCTTCTGAGATATATCATATACTCGATAGCTCATCACATTTTCAACCATCAACCCATCGACCATCAACAATCAACGATATAAAGGATTATACAAGAGGCACAACACCTACTTGCCTCGCTGCGTCGACATCTCTTCGCTCGCACATTACCATACCTCACCATAATACGATACACATATTACACAATGTCGTCTTTCGCATTCTCCAGAGTCTCCTCAGATTCATCTGCCTCCTCTACCTCCTCCTCCTCCTCCTCCTCTTCCTCATACTCTCTAGAACCAAGAGTAGAAGTTATGCGTTGTTCACGATGTACGAAAATTGTCGAGACCATCAGCACAATGCAATATCACGGCAACGAGTTACGAAGAGTTAGCACAGATGATGCAAGTGCCAGTGGAATGGTACGATTTGGTCACAACTTGTACTACTGTGATCGTTGTGCAAAGATGGTTGGTTACAAGTGAAGTGAGGATTGATGAAAGGGTTTCGAAGAGAGCATACAGTGCGACAATCACAACTTAACACCAACAACAATGTTAGAAAGGATCAGGGAATGGAGGATGGAGAGATGGATACCAGGGAGTCAATTGGAGTTAAAGGAATACTTCCTCTAGGGAAGGAAAGGGAAGGGAAGGGCAAGGGGAATGGGAATGGGAATAGGATCTGGAGTACGGAGTTACGATTTTGATGGCACGATTGGACCTTTTAACGATACCGATTTGTTACAATACAGTATTACTGTTTGCGATACTTTACCATACATTACCATTACTTTTGGGTGAAAGATCAATGTACACACGTGTTACAGGAAACGGGAACGCAAAAGTGTTTACATATGTGATTGTGTCGCGTCGCATCACATCACCACCAGTACATGTACCCCGCCAAACCACTGCATTACGACGTACGCGGCTAAATTCAATACAACCTCACTCTACAACATGATCTCATTCTTAGCATCACCGTCGATTCGAGCCACCACGAATCAAAAATGCCGAAAATATCTTCCACTCAAATTTACCAGAAAAGCACGACTTGTTAAAAAGAATATTATATCCTCAATAAACGCATGCACACAGCCTCTCTTCCTCATCAACACGCCAAGAGAAAAAGATTACATGGTTTACAATCTTTTTACCCTTGCATTTTATCCGACCTTCAAATACCCCACAGAGCGTGGAAGCTTATGATTGGTTTGGTAATCAATGGGGCTCGAAAAAATTCTCGAGTAGGAAATGAGCTTGCGTAGCTTGAGTGGTTTTTGAGGAAGAATGCCAGGTGATGTCACTGTGATGCATATTATGAGGGTTTTACTTGTCCTTGGTTCACGTTTCTTTCACCATTTGATCTTGAAGGGTCTTGGGACTATTTAAATGTAGGTGGACATTCATAGTTAGAGGAGGATATTTTTAGGTCTTGGGTCAAGGGGCCGAGGGCATATCTTGATTCTTGGGATGGACGGGAGCTACAATGCATACATATGCATGAAGGGAAATAGACGATGATGGCAGTGTACTTTATGTACCTTTATGAGATATGACATTTTTCGCACTTGAAGCGATTTTTCTTCGGGGGAATACCTCATCTGTTTTATTTACTGTGTAAATATTTATTTAGCTGGACTGAACCAGATGTACAAGATTATGTAGATCCAAAGGAAATATAAATAAAACAATTATCAAAAATCAAAATCAAATCAATAAACATGACCGAACGAACTCCTTATCGTGGTACAGTGCAGTGTATTTTCATTTGAACCCTTAAAATTGTAAGATTAATAAGATGATGGATTGATTACGTACGACGGTACGAGTACATCTCACTACGCCATACTGGTACATAGGGCTTACGAAACTACGAAAGGAATAAATTTTGGGTAGGGATTTACGGTTGAGGCTTTAGCGCTGTGTAATGTTCATTTCGGGGTGCGGAAAGAGGAGGAGAAGAGATACCTTGGTACCATAGATAGAGTGATACCCTGATTTTTGAGTGTATGAGTGGTGTGAGGTGTATGAGGTGTATGTAGGGTAAGGGTAAGGGGAATAGTTAGTGCGTAGGAGGCTTATTTGGAGAGAGCTTGGGTTGGTTTTGGTTTGGTTTGGTAGCGGGATAAGTTTGGTTGGGGATTGGTAGGGTAGGTTAGGTGTGATTTGGAATGGGTTTGATATTGGGGAAGGGAAATGGGGTTGAGGAAGTGCAATTAATTGTCAAATTTGTGTATGGGTTTGGTATGGGATTAGTTTGTAGCTTAGTTACTTGTGGTGAATTGGGTTCATTTTTGTTTGTAGATTGGATGGTGGATTGGACTAACCTATGGATTGGATTATGGTGAGGTCACCAGGTTATTCATTAGAAAGGTGAGCTTGAGATTATGATTATGATTATTTGAAGATAAGGGTACTACCCCTACGTACCTACCTAGGTAAGAGTTGATAAGATAACCTTTAAGAATAGAGTGATTGGATAGCGATGATGAAATTATAAGGATAGGTAAGATTACCAGGTATGTATGATGAAGATGGAGTCATAATGACAGAGTACGTAGTGAGTGAGTGAGTGATTAAAACGTACAATAACTTGGATTTTGATAGCTATCTCAAGCATACCACGTGATGAAACGATGCGGTGAGTAGGTAGTATGTTATGTTATATCATCTTACTCCGTACCGTGCCCTACAGAGTTATCATATGGATAGTGGAGTTATTTCAGGGCGTTTAGAATAATGGATACCAGCCACGGCTTTTTGTTTTACACTGTACAGTAAGGTTACTATGTGCATTTATATTTACCTTTTCTATTTCTATTTCTATTTCTATTTCTATGTATATGTAAATGTATATGTATACGAATACGCAGTGCTAGGTATCTAATCTAATAATACTGTATATCATATAACCTTAGTCTACAAAATATCTAAATAGGTCAAACCCTAATCCATACTCGAGTACGCAGTATGTACACAGTACGGTGAGTACCGCACCAGGTACATACTCCGTATATCTCGTCCGTCGGGCAGAGGACAGAGGTAAGGTTACAGAGGTACGGATGTATCTACACGGAGTGGAGTAGTGATGATCAACGTGGGTGCATGGGAGTCTGCGAGTGGAAGGGGGGGGAGGGGAGGGGAGTGGAGTGGAGTTTGTGCATGCTCTCGGTAGATGGATGGATTTCTCGGACAGATGGGTGGGTGCCTGGATGGTGGATTATAGATAAAGTTTGAAATTTTGACTTTAGATTTTAAAGTTTGCATTCATTTTGAGTTTTAGATTTGTTGTAGTTGGGCTGAGTTGTTTGTTGGGTTGGAGTCTTGAGGATTTGGATTGGAGGAGGGATGTTGGGAGGTGAATTGACATCTTGAAGTGGTGAGAGAGAGGTGAGACGGCGAGAGGTATGGAGCGATTGAGATGAGGTGATCATTGTAAGGTAGGCGGTATGTCTGTTTGGAAGGAAAACTCCGTAAAGATAATTTACGATTAGAATGTGGTTTCTGAAGCGCTTGAGATATCTAACTGGTTACTCTACTAGGTAGCTATACGGAGTAGAATTTGTTGAGTTAGATAATTTTTTCGAGCTACTCGAGCTACCCTAACCTATATACATCACGTGTTGTCAAGGTATGCAGGAAGAGTGGATGTTCAGACATGCAACAAAAACTGAGATAGCACAGAAGGGTCCACCAGCCAACTGAACACTGCAGATGGAACCTTCCATCACGTGCGGTTATTCTTGCTAGAATTTAGGTTCGACGGCATGAGTATGTTAATATGGAGGCGCAGGCGTGGCTGTGAATGAAAGCTTTGCAAACAACACTGCTTGCTGTTAGTTTGTATAAAAAGTTTCCTGCATCGATAGGTTATCGGCTTTCATGCCGATTTTTAAATTTTATGGGGTAGCTACCAGCGAGGCGAGCGCTTGACACTTGGGGATGGAAGATAAGTCAAGTGAGGAGTACTGTAGATGCCAGGTGTTGGGTTGAAGGGGTGGATACTACGTCGTGGTACTTTTCTATTGGTCAACATAGAATTTGAAGGGAAGGGAAAAAAGGGAAGATGAGTGATGCATATGGTGAATTGAGGATAGAGTAAAGCAAGTAGGGTACATGCAGAGGTACGAAGGTGGAGTAAATCGGAGCGGTGGGGAGGAATGAAATGGTTGGGCGAGTGTGTATAAAGGGTTGGGTGAGAGTGCAGATGAGAATGGGGCAACGAATGATATTGGGCTGTTGGAAAAGTGGAAAGATGGGGATGGAAAATTGAGAGTGGAGAATTGGGTAGTGTGAGCAGCGTGAGGGTATTCTTATCTTAAGTGAGACTTTATGGTGGATTGGATTGTTGGTCCTCGAATTACATCCTTGTGGTTTTGTTTCCCCGCAACATCGGTCCTGCAATGAGTTCCTAATGGGATTAGGCTCCGTTTTGAGGGATTCATTCATTAGGGATAAGGACTTGGAGTGAGATGCAGAAATTAAATCTGGAATTGGTGAGGGGAAGGAGTTACGACTTGTCATTGTTGTGGTTGTTGTTGCATGAGATGATATTTGAATAATCGTCGGAAGCCGAGCTTAAAACCAGTGTAATTAAGTGCGGCAAGTGTAGCATGGGGGTGCATGTACTGATGAGCTTCAGGCTAAGTATTAGAATGAAAGATGGAATTTGGAAGTCCTCTTTTGGTATCCGTCTTGCGATTGTAGGGGCAAAAGCTGTCGGAAAGATTCTAGCAAGTAAGCTAGACTCGAGCAAACTCAACGGTGATATGGAGTATAGATCAACATATCCCGAGGTTGTTATTTTGTACTACATTATGGTTAAACACGTCTATGACTTTCCGGCCTTCATCACGTCAAAAAGCTTGAGCGGGAGATGCGGTGTTAACTGTCCGCATAATTTTTCATTTAGTCTATGACAGAAGGCTTTATGAACCTTTTCCAAACCATTTCCTCAATCATCATTACGTTATTATTGAGCGATTTGCTAAAATGTGCGAGTAGGCATAGTGTTCATACAATTCGCTCAAACAGCAGAGTTCCACTCTAGAAAGAAATTAACAGCTCTGATTCTATTTCTATTTCTAATACCTCTCTATGTTTCCCTATCTTTATTCTTATCAGCACTATAGGATCCATTGTCGTTCCTTAGATGATCATCATCCAGAGCCTCCGAACTTCTTTTCTATCTTCATTCTATCTCCGACACATGCTAAAGTTGATTTCAGGATATCGCCAAGAATAACTATCCTACAGGTCTCTTCTTATGATAATAAACTCCTATTTTCATCAATCATCTTCTCTGTCGTCTGTTTTGACATCCATGCATTTTCTTCCTATTCCCTAATATCGATTTAAATGTCGACTGCATTATGTCAATTTTTACTCTCCGATTCTCAACTTCCTTACCTTCAGAAACCGTTAGACAAGAATTTATCGCCTAAGCTCGAATCAAGAAGGGGATGCACATTGGACAAATGCAAGTGGGATGTGGCTGCGGGGAAGTAGCATTCGGTGCCCACTGTCCAGGAAAGAAATGTGAGATACGTCGGTTAGAAATAGTATTTTTGTAGCAGTCTAGTATCAAATGTATATTCGCGCACTCCGTCGATGGACTGAAGTGGGATTTGGATCGATATGGAAGGAGAAAGACGAGCAAAGAGTGTTGCAAGAGTTTTTTTTTTTTTAACTCCAACACAAAATTCGGGATGCAAAAATTCTTGATCGAATACTTGACATCCACATGATTTAGTTAAATCGGAATATTTCATCGTGGCTAGATGTCGATCTTGGGCAATTTGTTATTCTCAATAATTAGGATTAGGATTCATCATGAAAGCTAGTGAGCCGGATGCCACCACGGATGAAGGTGAGCTAGTTGACGAAACAGAATAGTAAGACTAAGGAACGAATAGGTGATGCTGTTATATCCTAAGACTAGCTCTAGACGGTGATCGTACGTCATCTGAATTACCAATACATATGAGACCACTTCCCAAAAGTTTCACGAGAAAGGCGGGCTGGAACCTGTTTCGAGAGTGGAATAGAATAAATTGGCTATCCCCAACATTAACATATTAGTCGGGGAATGGCATGAGCTCGTTTTCCCTGGAATAATGCACACACCTGTTTCTTATCGAGCATCTTGTGGTTGATATTTGAAAACCAAATTGCTCATTTTGCGGAAAGTGGAGATGTTTTACAGTCAGACACTATTAAAAACACCAGTTGGGTGACGGGCGATGAGCAGCAGAGTGTGTATAAAAGTTGTTAAACGATTGTGGAACAATCGCTAATTAGATCGACGTAGTCAATCGCTCTATACTCTCCCGTATTTATTATATGTTAAAAAATTTGTACTTACGGCATATTGCTCAAGCGTATTTGATGAAGAATTGTTGGGAAGTCTTTAGGGTATGGATCCCCAATGTTTCCAACTCCGGAAAGCTGACCATTAGTAAAATCATAACGAAGGTCGGAATAGATACATCCGGCAACATCAATCTAGCCATCATATACAATCAAGACCTGACTGCGAAAACTGGTCAATATGATGAAACAAAAAGCGTGTCCCCTTTTCTTCAGCCGGTAATTTCGTTCAGCTTATGTTATAAATTCGAACAAAATTGATGGATTAAATCACGGGAAAAGTTTTGGCACTGGACTCTAGTAAACATGTATTAATCAGAGGGTAAAACCCTATCTGAGGTGGAGAGCAGTGACTTGGTGTTAGACGCTAGTAAGACACCATTAGTGAAAAGCACTACTCATCAAGTATTCAAGGCAAAACAGAGATGAAAATATTCCATTTTATAATCTTGGATGTCAATGGATGTTTGTTGACATGCAGATTGTCCGGATAGTTCTATTCTAATCTATGTTTAGCGAACTAACAAAAACACCGTGTACTCCTGTGAAGTTGAAGAGCGTCCCTATTCCAAGTGGCATTTGAGGAGCTCTATTCAAAATATACCCCAACAGTCCTCAGTCCACAAAATTCCATATCTATGCAGCATCTCCCCATGCCTCTCCTTTAAGCACAGAACCTTTTACCACAATAGGTCCAGAATGAACATTCTCCCAAGTATCCACTCTCCAAAGCCCACATCTCCACGATTCATTTTCCATCTTTTCAACAAAATAGCTTGGCATCCAAGCACTTACAATGCTGTTTTCTGCATCATATTCTATCGTAGTCCAAACGAATAATCCATTTAGCGTAAAATTCACAATGTCCATTGCTTTAGCTGCACTTCTTTCGCCCGTCGAGACTCCAACGATTGTGAAGAGTAAAGTTGTTATGCTCAATTCACATTTTCGCAGGGCTCCATAATCGTAAAAGAGAAGTATAAGATGCCCAGAGCGGATGGAAGGATCTCGTTTGGGGCTGATATTATGAAAGCGGAATTTGTAGTGGAATATATTTTTTGCTTCTGGAATAGCAGCTAGAGGGGGTAGTGAGAAAGGTAGCAGAGGTCCAAATATCGTTGTAAGGGTTGCCATCTCATGAACAAATGGCGCAGTACAAATGTGCCTTTTAGCATGTTCGAACTTCCCTTTTTTGTCTGGGGCCTCAGACTGATACATCGTGACTTTAGTTTGGACTGTGTTTTGTATTATTCTAGATAAAACCTCGGCCATCCAATGACAGGGATAACCTACGATATGAAAATGAGCTATAATACGGAATAAAACTGTGAAGTTAAGAGGCGCCGAAACAGGGCTAGCTTCCTCCGTCATCTTCAACGGGTGTGGTATAGCGAGACGGAAGAACAAAGCATAGAGCCATCTCTTGAAGTTTTTTCGAGGGAGTAACTGCCCGAAACCTCGGGGGAGAGACTGCGAAGTTCCATAGCGTATATACTGCCCCGTAGGCCATGCCCCCTCAGCGCGTGATAGAACCGTCACAGAGGTAAGTTCTTCGGCCATAGTGGAGTCGGCAACGAGGTGATATTCAGGAAGGAATTTTTCAATATCAACTACGCCCGGTACATTCCGTAGAAGGTTTGATTGAACGAAACTAGAGGGTAGCGGTTTCAAAAGTGGTGGAGCATAAAGAAATGAATATAGGTGCCCGCCTACATAATCACTGCAAAAGTCAGTTTAGAATAACAGTAATCGAGATTATTGCCAAATAAAAAAAGTGGAGATTGTTCAGACGATTCAGTAATGAACGCCCTTTATATACTGCCGGTGTGAAATCAGAGCATTTAAAAAATTTCTAATGGGAAGACAGAATACTTACAAAGCATTACCCAAATATACTCGGTCATACAGTACTGGGAAGTTTTTGCAACGGATTTCGTCCGATGCTGCGACCTCCGATGATTGTAAACTGTTGTTGTCGCGGTACAGACCGAATTTCAGTTTCTCCGCGACATCAACATAATCTTCGCAGATTGCTTCGATCTGGAGACGAGCTCTGAGATATTTGATGGCGTCGGCAGCATCTGTAAAAAATGGAGAAATGTAATCATACAAAGTGGCTGGAACCTTCATGTCTTTAGGTAAAGTTTTGGATACATAGGCAAAATTGTCCAGTTCAAAAAATGGATCATTGGCAAAATCAAAGTCATGTTTGTCTTCGAGGAAATCATACCAATCGAGATCCATGCGGGTTGTGTTGAAGTTCCATTTATTGCGCACATGCTCTTTGAACTTTGAGGCTTTCTTTTCCGGATTTTTGATATGAGCTTTAAGTAGTGGCAGTAACTCACGGTCGTGGTTTTGAGAAACTGTTTTGGGAGGCATGAGAATAGCTGTAGACTTGTAGAGTTTATTCTCCTTTTTAAAAGTAGCGGGCACATCTTCATCACCCCGCAACTCGGGAGGCAATAGCATTTGGTCCCGGCGGAGTTGGCGAGTTACTTCATCTACCGTGGTGGGAGTGGTGATAGTAGTGGAAGCCCTGCCTTTCCAATTTTCCAAGGTTTGGATGTAAAAGGGAAAATCCTTCTTATGAAGGTAAATCCAGCTCAAAGGTTGCATATCGGACTGCAGGGCGGAGAGGACACGATCGATGGTGCGACACAAGTAATTATAGGCAACGCGGGGCATAATGAAGGCGATGAAGACAAAAAACAATGTTGTCAAAACTTCTTCAGCTTCTTTAGATTTCGTTTCAAGGCCAGAAAGTTCTTCCAGTAACATTAAAATGATCAGGACTCTTGTAAGAGTGTTTCGGCTGGCATCAACCATGGTGAAATGATATTGCTTTTGCTTTAAGCGGTGTTTCTTTTCGAGCTCGGCAGTCCCAGCGATGGTTTGGAGTAAGTTACGTGCGTCACCAATATCCCCAAATAGAAAGGAGACATTATTGGACGCAGGCTCAATATTATTAATGGTGAGATCGAATAATGAGGTGGGTTTCTCGTTGCCGATCGCGCAATATATTCCTGTAGTGGCGCTGTGGAATAAAGGGTCAGATAACTCAAAGAATTTAGGATGAATCTTACCATGTTGGCCGATAGCGAGGCACCTTTTTGAGAATCCGTAATCTGGTTTCCTGCTGCTTCAATCCAGATGATTCATATGAAAGTAACTCCGCCTTTTTTATCCGCTGGTGGAGCTTCTCTACGAAAGCTGCATTCTCACTACCGTAAATCTGTAAAAGGTCGAGAGCTTTTCTAACCTCGATGGTGCATTTACCATAATCCCCAACCTCGAAGTACGCCGCCGATAAATTGTCAAGTAATGCATAACTTGGGGGTTGGAGGTTGGCATATTTTTGATATTTTCTCAAAGCTATAATGTGAAGAGTCAAACACCATACTCTAGTAAGCAAATGAAATGATGAATTCATACCTGGAAGAAACTTGCCCGATAGATATAATTCATTTCCCTCGCGCCATAAGATACTCGCCTGCTCTCCATCGGATGTTGGGACAGATGTCATTTTGCTTGCAACTAATGTTTTACCGTATACATAGGCGTTTAAAGAAGTTTTTAGAACAAAAATCGATTCCTTTTGCCGGATGCTGCGGGTGGCCAAAAGCTGACTCTTTGTGCGAGAAAGAGCGTGAGATTTGACATTTTGGCGCAAGCTTCACATGGCTGGAAGTGTATTCTTAATATTTATATCGGGTAGCAACTACCATATAAACTCACTAGACACAGTTTGCACCAAACCCCTTGAAATGATAAAGTTATTTATTATTTTCTATTTCCGCCTGGTAGATTAGTGAATTGGATTGAAAGTTTCTACTTGTTAACCCAACACACTTTCCAATCACATAAACAAAACCTTATTATTCCATAACAAGGAAAGTATTAATTGGATGTGATGAGCTAATATGGTACCGCTACAGATTTTGATCTTAAAGAAAGCACGGTAATCTCTGCTCTTTTTTGGTTGCTGGCTGGCAACAAACTAGCAGACTGATTTTCCATGTTTGAAAAGCTCTAGACATTTGAGTATAATTCATTGTTTCAAATAAAGTTAAACTTTTTATTGAATCGATATTGCAAATCAATTTAATATTTCAATTAGATCAAAGAATCCAAAGGCTTTCATTGTTGGAGCCCGAACTATTGGATACCCTTGTTGGTTGCAGAAACGGGATTGAAACTGCAAAATATAATCACGAGCTAGAATATGCCAAATGGTATCAAAAAATCCCCATGATTCCTTCCTTTGAATTCTAATTGTTGGTCAAGAATTTCGATGGGTAGGACTGGAAACAATTTGGGTCTCCAATAACGAGGACTGGGCCCAGCATCGTGGTATCCATATCGAAGGACGTTAAATGTAATGCTTTTCAGCCGCTCAGACACAGCACAAAATCCATGCACAATCTCCGCACCATTGCTCTCGATATCATTTGGAAATTATAAAGAAAATCGACATTTCTATGAGCACGCATGAGCACTTATATGGCTGCACATGCAACATCCGCCCGCGAAAGACTTCTGCCAACAATATATTTGAGGCGGACGTCGCAAAAGCCACTTGCTCTCTTTTGGAGGCTCTACACCACGTGTGTGCCACCCACAACCACACCTGGATTAAACAGTTCCTGAACTCGGAAGGATATGGAGCGATTTTGAAGCCTGGTAAGATCTACTGTAGAAGTGCGTACATGCCAAAATTGACCGGCGTTCACGGCATATTTGTGATAGAGTACCAAGGATGTGCTACATCCGTTCAGGTACAGCATTTTATCTAATAGATAACAAATTATCTACTGCCCCACCAATCTCTTGCTTACATGACACCTCTTGTCATGAGAATCTTCACCCAGTTGCAAGATGATACACAGCGACTCTTCTTATTTCAAAAACAATACCTTCAAAACCACAAATACTTTGATGTACTTCTCCAAATCAAGCTCATACACTAAGAGTCGAGAAATGACGACCCGAATCATCACGAGCCGTAAATCTTGTCGTCATTGGTTTTTTCGCTAATTGAAAGGCATGTGGGGAACATGATTCGCCCCTTTTCACAACCGACAGAAATAGCAATCGTAACAAAACGAATTCTATCAGCATCTTGGTATAGAGAAAACGCGTTGAATCACGGAGGCAATTGCCTTGTAGCTCACCATATACGGCATTGCCAGAAAGTCATTATAAAATTTTCTGATCGTTCACGATCCAAGATTCCAGGTATGTTGCGACATGCTTGGATGTTGCGTGAGCATCCATCCTCCATTGAATAGTAAAAATTCGGAAGCAAATCAATGTGGATAGATTGGGCTGCTGAATATTTCTAACAAGTGATGTGGCACACCAATGCCCGCGAATGTGTCAGGGCTCTTAGAACAGAATACACTATCGAATGCATCGGAGATAGCAAAATTGATCATCAAATGGATTCGTCAAAGCCTAAGACTTTTTAAAACAATAATCTTATTAGTTTCTTCATCACGAACCTCAATAAGACTGGCTAATCAGGTTTCAAAACAGGGTGACACCTGAACGAAGACAGATAGACCATCAACCACATGACTTCATGTAGTACATCGAGTAATAATATATCATAAATTTCCTAAATGTATTCCGGATACCTAAGACGCTACTACCTTGGCTCCGACCAGTCTACCTGATCGGTGACTTGACCCGCAGTTTGATGTACATAAGAAATCTTTAACCTCAATCGTAATGGCGGCTAAAATAGTCAGCAAACTAGCCCGTGAAATCTTCATATTAAGTGAACTTACTCCTTTACTTCCTGTAATTCTCATTGATTGTGTTGCTTCAGCCCCAGGACCCAAATTCGAATTTGACATTGCGTTCAATTGAAGTTTTTGTGTTTTAGGTACTGCAGCCTGTAATGCCACTGTAGACAAAGATTGGTGCATGGAGGAGTTTCTGAATCGAGCCAAAACTTGTACAACACCTTCCGCATTTCGTTGAAGTTGTAAGATAATGTTGAGGTCATTTTTGTCGTAACATGGATGTGTTGGGATTGAAGGCGCTTGAGGTGGAGGTGAAGATACACCAGAAAAGGGGTCATTTGAGGGAGTTGCCACAGCAGAAGGCGGTTGCTGAGCTGGTGTGCTGTCAAATAAGTCCATGATTGAACTCATGTTTGACTGTTGAGCGGGAGGTGATGAGGGCTGAGATGAACCAGTACCTCCAAGGATGTCTGCTAGAAGGTCTGCATTGTTTTGAGATCCACCATTAGCACCACCAACATTCGCGTCCGGCATTCCTCCATCGCCCATTAGATCAAACAACAAATCCTGTTCTGCCGGTTTGACCGTCTTCGACTTTCTGTTTGATGCTTTACTCGGTTTCTTGCTTGCCTCTCCCAGTACTCGTGATTCTTCCTTGATTTGTGGTGGAGGCATTTTCTCCAAAACACCTTTTCTGATAGAGTCATAACTAAACAAGTTGCCATATTCCACCGCTCGCTGTTGAACCTCGACATCAAGGTTTGTTGCATTATTTGCTAAAATTCGTCGAATTCGATCAATTTGTGCAGGGTCGGATAAACGTGTACTAAGCTTCATCAAAGATGTGACGATATATTCGGTTGCGATCTGGGTGGCATAACTGCTGTTAAGAATGGTCGAGAACAAATCCACAACTTCATTCTCCTTGACTTCTTGCACAAGTTCCTCTTCCTCGTATTGTCCGCCACGTAATAAAGTATCTCCATATTCACCAATGCACCATGCACCGGCCAAAGTAAGACCTTCTTGGGTAATGTCCTTTTTCAAGCTAGTATAAAGCTTTTGTACCGCATAGGTTTGCAATTCAGGGGTGGTCGCAATTAGTCGGATAAATGAGGACAAAATTTGCTCTTTGACGTAATTTCCCGCCAAGGTCAAAACTCTCAGCATTGTATCTACATGCCATCTTTTATTTGGTGAAAATCTGTCTGCTGCGATACCGATTTGACTGGTCATGATTGGTTTAAACTCATTATCGGCAACTTCCAAGAAAGCGAGAAGCTCCCTAATGAGTACCCTAACATTACTCTCATTAATGAGAGTGAAACTTAAGTCCAATGCACGCCGCCTGATACTAATATCAGGATCTCGCAGACATTCAAGTATAGTATTTCTATGTCTTTGGACTGCATTTGGCTCAATAGCGACTACCTTGATAAGTGTATTCAAAGCGACATATCGAATATTGTTGTCCCGATTTGAAAGGAATTTTCCCAGGATATTGACCCCAAGTACTCTCAAACCAGAATCGGCTTCAATATCAAGAATAGTGAGGACAGCCTCGTATAGAATAGAGTTTCCAACATTCTTGGAGGAGTCCGTGTTCGTAGCAACTTGGGCCAAAATGTCGTTAATTTGTTCACTGGTCTCTGCATCTCCCCTGCCAAGAACTCTTAACAATTGTAATATCTTTACTTGTAAGAATGGATCCGTAACTCCAGTAACATCATGCTCAGGGGCATAACCGGAGCTAGCCAAGCCTTTCAGTGTTCTGACTAGACCTCCGCTAAATGGTCTGAATTTCTCCACGATTCCTTCCTCTCCACCTTCGGCCTCGTCCATTTCACAAAGATTTGTTACTAATGTAAGACCGCACAGCAAAACACCATGGTTTCGATCCGAGAGAAGGTTTGCCGCCTTTTCGAGGAAATGTTCTTGCAAATCTGGTACTTTCTTACATATCCTCATGGCACATAATGCCGCCTTGCGACGAATATATGGGTTCGCGGTGGAGAGAAGGGTTTCGATTTCGGGGAATAAATCTCGAGACATTTCGACCGATGCAATGTTGCCTAGGGTACATAGAGCCAGACCAACGATATATTGGTTAGAATGATTGAGGTCACTATAATTGAATCAGCATCAATCTTCCTTTGAATATAAAGATTGCGCATACTTCTTTAAAGAGTTGGTAACCAATGTCAATACCTCCTGGTTCTCGTCCAGCAGAAGCATTGTGCCTAAATACCCTAATCTCTTATCTGCGAATCTTGGAGAAGCCAGAAGCTTGAGACATTCTATTTGACCAAAATGTGTTCTCTCACCCAAGGTGAATAGGTATAATAGCTTTGCTACATTGTTTCGTCTATCAATCCAATATGTCAGGTATATCCAAAACAACAAGCGGTGACCTTCCTACCTAACATTATGATCACCACTCTCTTCACGAAAACTGGCTCGTATAGCAGCACTTTCCTTTTGTACAACTGCGCGCTCATCTGCTATTGTTTTCGAAGCTCGCACATTGCGAATGAATTGCTTCACTATATAATATGAGCTTGGGAAATCGAGGGGTATTGGAGATCTTTGTTTACTACTTACATGAACTCATTCTGACACTGTTCAAGGCCCACAACGGGGCAAACTTTTAAAACTTCCCAGCTTGAGGAATGTCAAAATTTTGTGTCAAAAAGGAGATGAAA
This sequence comes from Sclerotinia minor, assembly GCA_025389075.1. NCBI lineage: Eukaryota > Fungi > Ascomycota > Leotiomycetes > Helotiales > Sclerotiniaceae > Sclerotinia > Sclerotinia minor. Next base: position 3,984,120 of record QRFH01000001.1, on the reverse strand, counting down.
TTATGTGAATTAATAATTGTTAGTTTGTTTCTGAGATGCCCAATTGGTGATGCAAAGGCCACCATATTCGCTTGATGTTCTTGATGTCTTTCAGATGCACCTTCAAGTTTGATCTAGTCCATATATGGGCTAGTGGGAAGTGGCGCCCGAGGCTACGATTAAGCCTACTGTGGCTATGACCCGTAATTTATATGCGGGTAAGGCGAACAAGTGGGAATACGAAGTACGAACCCATAGCCTCGACTATCATCCACCTAAGCAATAATCAATCTAGTCAGAATCATTTTTATAATAAGGGTTGTATATAAGGAAACACAAGGTACATTTTGATTTTAATTAATTTCCTTTATGAAATGTTATATTTTTAAATGAATCAATAAATGTTCGACAGCTTTTCCATATATTAATTTGTACCAAAAGGGGCATTCATAAGAAGCTTCATTACCCCAGGTTGTCCTGTTGCGAACTTGCGGCAAGCTTCACTCAAGCTTCAAAGCCATTTCAATACATACGAAATGTCTACTTCTGCAGACATCTATACCAATGGGAATAGTCATGATCAAATCCTACGTCCTAGGCCACAAAATGTCCATAATCCAACTATTATTCGAAAAATAAGTGAAGAGGGGTTATTACCAGTCAATGGTATTAATAAAGATGTCTCCGAGGATGGTATTTCTACTGGTCCAAACAGGTAAATCTATCAATCTGGACTTATTGCTGTATTTAACATTGAGTAGTGGACGTACAACACCCATTCCTGAAGATGCGCCTCCTTCCGTTCAATCAATGTTCTCTGCGAAGAGACAAATTAAAGCAGAGCAGAAGCGTCGTATTTTCCCAATAATCGAATATACCTCACGAGTCTCGCATTTAGATCCACATAGCGACCATCATGATTTCACAGGATTCTATATTTTATTCTGGATTGGTCTTGCCATCATGGCTATCACAACCATGTTACGAAATATCAAAGATACCGGATACCCTATGAGAGTGGAGATTTGGCAGTTATTCACAGTCAAGGTCTGGGAGCTTGCAGTCGCAGATGCCCTTATGGTTGCATCTACATCTATTAGTCTCCCTCTTCATAAGTTCTTCAGGAGTAAGACGGCAAAAGCATTAGGATTTCAATGGACCAGAGGTGGGATGGTCATACAGAGTTTATATCAAATAATTTGGATGGCATTTTGGGTTTCGTAAGTGCCACTGCGTGCGAAAATGAAACGAGACGCTGACGAGTAATGTAGTATACCATTCTATCGAGATTGGACATGGACGGCTCAAGTATTTCTTTTACTCCATACTATGGTCTTGCTTATGAAAATGCATTCATATGCATTTTACAATGGTCATCTTAGTGAAACCGAACGACGATTACAAGAACTAGACTCTCCTGCGACTGCTTCAAAAGCTCCAGCATATCAATATCCAAGTCCGAGTCCAGGTCATAAACGAACAGCATCAGAGATCAGAGCTCTTACTCAAACCAAAGCTGATGAGATTGCAACTCTTCGAGAGGATTTAGCTATCGAATTGACATCAACAATGGGTTCAGTCACCTATCCTAAAAATCTGACGTGGTATAATTATGCCGATTATATATTTTGCCCTACACTCTGCTATGAGCTCGAATATCCTCGTACGAATGGTATAGTCTGGTCGGAATTGGGTTATAAAACTCTTGCCACATTTGGAGTCATTTTCTTACTCACTATCACCTCGGAAGAATTCATCTATCCAGTTATGACAGCATCGGCAATTAAACTTCAAACCTCAACCTCGACTACTGAAAATGCGCTTGTCATTGCTGAGTCAATCAGTTTACTTTTGTTTCCATTTATGATAACTTTCCTTCTCGTATTTCTTGTAATATTTGAATTCGTCCTCGGTGCTTTTGCCGAGATAACATGTGCGTATATCCTTAAATAACCCATTAGTCGGCCCCTCTCTCACCCAAATCTATTGCATCTATCACACCATTATTCTGCTTCCTAACTTGCGGCTGACTAACAACTTCTTCAATCCACAGGTTTTGCAGATCGACACTTCTACTCCGACTGGTGGAACAGCACCGATTGGATGCAATTCTCCCGTGAATGGAATATTCCCGTTCATCATTTCTTCCACCGTCACGTATATCTCGGCTCCCGCTCATACATTGGAAAAGGAGGAGCTACATTTATAACTTTCTTTATTAGTGCCATCGGTCACGAAATAGTCATGGCTTGTATCACCAAGAAACTTAGAGGTTATGGAATGGTAGCCCAGATGAGTCAACTTCCTATTATTTGGTTACAAAGTAGACCTTGGGCTAGGGGGAAGAAGGTGTTGAATAATGTGTGTTTTTGGTGTAGTATGATTTTGGGTTTAAGTGGCATGTGTAGTTTGTATGTTTTGTTGTGAGAAAGTGTGGGAAGGTGAAAGGTCAAGGGGTGGGATGGGTAGTTCACTTGTATCAAGGAGAGGAAGCGATGGGGTGTATTATATGGGTTGGAAGGTATAGAGGATGACTGATAGAGCTTTTTATACCGCATAGATGGATACCAATTTCCTTTGTTTTGCTTCTTTTTTCTCATTGCAAAGTTAGATACCACAATCTTCAATCGTTGTTTTCTTTCATTCTTCATTCTTCTTGCAGTTCTTTTCTTTTCTTTTGTTTATACTACTAGCAGGATGTAAGATTACATACACCTCGCTTGAATTGCGGTTGTAAGATCTTAGTTTCGTTCATTCATATATACACACACACACACATACACATACATATACTCCGTACATCTCTATATAATACAGACAATATACATACATAAACTACCCAGATCTCATATATGTATTTTAACCTACACAATGAATACCTAGAGATTTAAATCCTACTAAAAGACACTAACTTCAATCTTACTTTTATCCTCTCTATTCTCTCCACTACCACATACCTCCCATCCATCTCATCTCATCTCATCTCATCTCTTCTATCCTATTCTATTTATTTTATCTCATCTTACTCGCTTTTCCAATTTCTCCTTTAATTACTATACGAGCGCGACTACTTCGTATAATCTATCATACTCAAACGTAAGATCTTAAAATCAACTTACAATCAACTTACAAAACACACCTTCCTTTACAAAATCCAAAAATCACTTATTAAAAAAGCAAGTCAAGTCATTCATTGTAGAATTCCATTCATTCATTCAATCATATCTCATATCTATCATTCCAACCATGAATCAGCACCCAGGTACATATACCACTGGACTGCATATATCTTCAATTATATCCTTATTCCATCAACCCGTCTCATCTCATGCCATCCCATCACATAACATCACGTATCCCTACCCTCTTCTCTCAAGAATATCTTCCAACCTCAAACTTCAACTCCTCCCATGTAAAAATCATCCATATACCATGCCAAACCGAATGATTTCCAGTTAAATCATCCATGCTCTTGCGCAAACAAATGCCGCCAAAAAAAAAAACTCAAATCATCTCATCTCTTTCTCCACTATGTAAATCCATCAATTTCATCCTCTCTCCTCCCATTCTTTCCATCGGGAGAATGCATATAGCAATTTTATGTGCGTATTCAATAACCAATCCAACCAATCCATCCACCCAAATACCAAAGTACCATCCATTCATAAAACTACAACAACGATGAATAATTGACCCGACTCAATGCAATAGCAAATTTCAGACCCTTGCAGCGACTCAGAGAAGAAAGCCAATCGAAAGTGAGAGATTAGATTTTTTTTTTTTCATGTTTTTCTTATCTCTTTTTTTTTGGCTATATATAGTGAAGAAAATTTTCTCCCTTCTTCTCGGCTCGCCTGCCACAATCTGTCTGATTATTGCAAATTTCGTCGAGTTTGTCTTATCCCCGTAAGAAAAAAAAAGTAGGAAAAAAAAATATCAGAGTAACGGTAAAAAAGAAAGGAAAGCGGGGAATCATAAAGTGATGTACTGTGCTGTCGTTACTGTATAAAAAGGGGTATGATTTAAAAAGTCGGTGTCGGTACAAGAAAGGTAATTTATGTAACAAATCGTAAAAGAAAAATATTTGGTGTGGAGCAGATGCTTAGTAGACCGACTCACGGCCACGAGCTGCGGAATAGGGCGGATAATCACGATGATGCCCCGATTCGGTGTTTCTTTGATTAACATACGGGGTTCCGGTCGTAAAAGAAACTTTATCCGGTGTGATTGGAGGAGCAAAATTTATATTGAATTGTGGTGGATATACACCACGACTTGCACCCCTAGAAGGATCCCGAGATCTGGGTGGTTGAGCACTGAGAACTATAGGATCAGCTGGCTCGGGTGCTGGGGGATATCCTCGTGATTGAGATCGCACTTGACGAGTAGAACTTCCAACAGTTCGTGTTAAAGGAGGACGAGCTGTTCGACGGGGCGACGGACTTCGATTTCGCTTTATGTAAGCATCATCGCGGAGATCTGGTCGAAACGAAGAATTCTTTAGTTCACTCCGCCCGTTGCTGCCGATGACGTAAGTTTTGGTAGTACCAGTAGGTTCAGGAGCTTCACGTCGAGGCTGTCTAATATGAGAATATTGTGGTGTGGGTGATGGAGACTCCGAATCAGACCCGGAATCAGTGTCTGAATCTGGTTCCTGAACCATTCGGCTTGGTCCACGACCCCTATCTCTATGGTCTTCCTTTATACCCATCCCTTGTGTAAATGTAGCTGCTCTAGCAAATAAAGGTGGTGGAGGTGGCTCTCGAGGATATTCCGTTCTCGATCGACTAGGTTCTCGTCTACCCGAAGTAACTCCAACTATCGGTGGTTCCGAATATTGTTTGTGAAGAGTTGGTTTTGTAGGTGAGGTCGACCCGGTATTGACAAACGGTGACTCCCTAGCTGGTCTTCTAGTTGGCTTTGGCGCATCTTTACTTTTCGAAGGAGTCTCCACAGGGCGTCGTGATGGCCGTGCTGCTGAAGATCTCCGCGGTAATTCGTCATCACTATGATTATCGTAGGCAGGAGGGCGCCCCTCAAATCGAATATTGTATGGTCCAGATGATGGCGCAGCAAAGGTATCTGCACGTCGCATCGTAGGCATCGCTGGTGGTGCTGGTGGCACCTCTGGTTTGATATCCGACTCTCTACGTGAAGCTTGCACATAACGTGCTGCATTTACCATATGATCTTTCCATTTATCTCCCATCGGCGAGTCTTTCACAGCAGCTGGTTCTCGCTCGCGCTCTCGCTCCCTTTCCCTGTCGCGTAATTCTCGTTCTCTTTCACGGTGCTCCCATTCTCGCTGTTCCCGGTCTCGAGCCTCTCGCTCTTTTTGAGCCCGAGCAGCAGCTTCGGCTCTTATTGCGTCCTCTCTTCGTGCTCGTTCGGCTTTTCGTCGATAGTCATCCTCACTAGACTCATCCTCCACATATGTTCCTGGACGTACTTTGTCCTCTGTGCCACGTCTCTTTTCCTTTTCGCGAGACTTCTTCCGATCCCCATGATCACGTTTTGTTTCCTTCTCCATCTTCCGTCTTAACTTGTCCCTATCGTCTTCTTCCTGCTGCCTTCGTCGATCTCTCTCATCTCTTTCCGCATCTCTAGATGTCGTTTTTGACCTCCTGACAGATGGTCTCGCAGGTTCATCATACAAATCCTCATAAGATCTTGGTGGCGGTTTTGAATATACATTCGACTCTTTCGGTGTTTTTTGCGTGGCTTTCGGATATGAGGAGCTGTAAGCTGGTGTTCTAGGTTCTGCAGTTCTAACATTGTACTCATAAGCTTTACTACTAGTCGTAGCCGGAGTCGGGGTCGAAGTCGAAGCTGAAGCCGAATTCTTGTTCAACTCCTCCTTTAACTTCTGTAGCTTGACTGTCTGGTCATACTCTGATCTTCTTGATACATCACTAAGTATTTCGTATGCTTCTTGGACCTTTTGGAACTCATCAACCTTTATTGCCTTTAATTTAGGATCCTGAACCTTGTCCGGATGACACTGGAGAACAAGTTTTCGATGTGCTAATCGAATTTGAGGTAATGTCGCATCTTTCTCAACACCGAGAATTTTATATGGATCTGGAGGTAGTTGTGAACCCATTGTGAGAAGGAGAATGAGGGTACTAGGCTCGAGTAATAAGGGCAAGAATTGTGTGATACGTTGCTCGTAAAATTGCAAACTTTCGTAACAGATCTATTGCATTGTCGTCGTGCAGCAAAGGAAGAATCGGGTGGAAGGAGGTTCTTAAATGTCGATATCGAAGCCGTTGTTAATCTGCAGTGAAGATTGAAGATGAAAATCTATTGATTGCAATGGCGAAGGTTGTGAAGCTGATATAATATTAAGAAGACTGTTTGAAATGATTCAAAGTTAAAAGAGTTGGAAAGGATTTACTACTCATATATCGATAGAATAATGAGTCGATATGAAGAGGATCTGAAGGTGGTTTAATAAGAGAAGGATGATTGAAGAGGAAAGTTGAGATATTTAGGGATGAGTATCTTGGGTCCGATCTTCTCCAATCCTTGAAAATCTCCCAAGGTCCAGGTCCAGGGCGGGCTTGGATAGAGAATGAGGTCACGGACTCTCCAGTTAATCCTAATCTACCCTATGAGACGAAAACGGGCTCCAACCAAGGGACCGAAATGCGAACCACGTAGGAATGCAAAGGTAGAGATTGAAATAAAAAAATCCAGAGAAGAGGCTAGAATTGATTGGCAATTGATTGAAGATACCAAGACGATGTTAAAGCCAAATTGGTGATGTCTTGACTCAGCACGCCGCAGCAAAAGCAAAATCAACGGGAGGACGGAAACCAGTCAAAATCCCGTGAAACCAGCGAAAAGTCTTCCGTAAGCTTGTGGCGATTTGTAACCTTCTTCAAGATTTGTTCTATATTAAAAAAGAACTGGAGAAATGGAAAGGAATAGGAGAATGATGGGGACAATTTTGCCTTTGGGGTCGGTGTATACAGAGAATGGCTCCGCCCGGTCGTCGTATGAGGGGAATAGCGAAGGGGAAGAAGCAGAAGGCGGACAGATGAAGTTTCCAGTTTCCAGTTTCCAGTTCCAGGTAAGAGAGGGAATACTCGTAACGATATTTTCCTGCTGGGATTGTATTGGAGATAGTAATGATGGTGATTTGAATTGATTTGATGTTAAGAATAATTGATTGGTATCAATGTTAACGTTCTGTCTTGTGCGAATACACAAGGCGAAAAAGTAAACACACCAAAACGAAGGGACCAAAAAAAAGAGGAGAAAGGATTCCAATGGGTACTCAATAAGGATATATGGGGGGGAATGACGGTAAGGTGTAATATTGAGGATTTGAATAGATTCCCAAAGAATTCCTGGTGGATTGATCTGGTCCCCGCCTTATTATTACTGGGAAGAGAGAGCGATATCGTAAGAAGTAATGGTAATGGTAATAATACTCCGCTTTCCTGGTTCAACCGGGCTCAAGGAGTAGGTAGTGTAAGATGTGTAAGATGCAGCAACGAATGAACGTATCGTATCCTGTGTATAAATATTGGCTTGTAGGGTCCCTTATGGGTCGGAAAATCTTGACGTCTCTCTAGTAAATAGGATTATTCGTTTGTCAAGGTACCAGGCTCAGCAGAATGACATTGGCAGCCGCAGCAAATGTGTAGAGTAGTAGTATCAAATAGGTATATAGGGCGATATAATATTGGGGGGAGGCAACGAGGCGGTGAACTGTCGTCCTGACAATTACGATTCGCGAAGGAATTGGTCCAGTCGGGGCATCCACTCCCGAATTCTATTCACGAATGATAGAACGAGGTTTCTGTAGAAAAAATGTATGTTGGATAATTGAAGGAAAAAAAAAAATGCTTTAGGCTATTCCAAGTTATGATTGTCAGGATTTGAATGAGTTTTGATAGCCGTGGATGATTTATGATTAGACGACCTTGGGAAAGGAGGTATCCGGTTCGATGGTGAAGAATAATGAATGAATAAATTTAACTTTGTTTGGGACACTGAAGCATTGAGTTGTCCCAGAACTTTCAAATCATGAACATCAACGTCAATAGGGGAATGAGGCAGGGCAGGGCAAAACAAGTGAGCCTCGTGTTTCTTGGGCCTTGGTATGATCAAAGGTAAATATGACGGTGAATGATTTGGCTCAAGTCGATCTGTTGGGGTGAGTGATATGATGGAGTGATGCAACTGAAAGAATCATAACCATACGATACAACGCTGCGTCCTGTATGATATGTATGTGTGAGACTCTGAAATAATAATGAGGTAAGCCTGGCCTAGGTTAGATATTAGGGCAAAGATAGCCTGGTCTCTTGCGATCGACTGGCAAAGAACAGATTGAGTAGAGTAGAGCCTGGCGTGAAAGTATCAGATTCTCCACAGCTGAAGAAATCGAGGACGTCTCAATAGCGGTGGTAGATCTAACAAACCAACACGCGCCACAATGATACCGAGGATCGAATAGAAGCGGAGCCAAGTCGTTGAACGGGCAATAGATGCAGCACAGCTTGTTTAGATATCGTATGGTGGAAAAGTAAAAGGTGGTTAGAATTTAGTATCAGTCAATTCAGCTGAGTTGGTTGAGTTGCTTGCGTTGGTTGAGCTGCGAAGTGAAAAGAAAAAAAAAACATCTGAGACTCATGGCCACCAGGTATCTTTTGATGGCAAAATGGATACAGTTGTCTATGAGGTTACTCATACTGGTATGTAACATTTCCACTTTATTGTAGCTCGAAGTCAAGCGTCGACTCTATCACCAGCTTAGAGAATCAGTCCATTACCGCATTCAGAGTCACTCATCCAAAAACAAGTAAATAAACAAATGATGGGAACTCCGGGATGGAGGTGGACGTGATCGAAAGACCTTTCAATCCATTGGTGACGGATGGGCCAGTAAAAAGCTTCAAGCTAAGTTCCATCAAGAACTTCAAGTGCATGAGACCACGGCGTTCTGCTAGACACTTGAGTAACTTGAATGTCACTAATGAAGAGGTTTGTCCACATTCATCTAAGTTCATAATTCTAAACTATGGAGGATCGAGGTAGAAAGTCAATCATCATCATCTTCTTCTTCTTCACCATAGTAAATTCTTTTACCGCCAATACAACTGTGATTATAGTTGGAGTAGCCGCAAAAGAACATTTCAGTAGGTAGGTAGTTGAAGAAGGAGGGGTATAGCTAACGTCAGATATACCCGGATAAAGTCAGGTACGAAAGTTACTCATCACACCCCTTTCATCATTTTACTCCCCTCTTTTCCTGATCCCCTGAATGGATGAATAGAATCAACATGGAACCTCGCCTGCATCAAGGCCCAACTTTTTGTACTGTCTGTGACTCCGGCATATTAAACCTATCAATCTTATATGCTCTATCTTCTGTCCTCATGTTTTGCTAGGTGAGGGAGGTAATGGTCAGGAGTGGTCAGGCGTTTCTACAATCTAGAGGTGTAGCGGTGCTCCTGAAGCGAGACCTCGGATTATAAATTTCATGTCGTGTAACTAGAACTACCTCCCTCGCTCCCTCCCTAGTCTCCTAGTATGTATGTAGTATTATCATGCAAATCACACATGCAAAGATAAACCCCCATCTGCCCCATCCTGTACTCGAAGAACGGAGTACACAAATCATCTCTCTTGTTCTTTGTACTTCTACCAATACAGCACCTTCTTCTGGAATTTCATGCATAACAAAAGTCTTTAGGTACGTCGAGCATCAGTTTGGCAGGTCTTAACGACAATCCATGGGGTTATTTTCCCTTTCTTTCCATGTTCCCTTGGTGAGGTCCCCACTGATTTGATCACTCGTACAGTGTACACCCAGAAGCTTCACCTCGAAAAAGGTTCAAAGCTAAACCTTCTTTGCATTTTATCGGAAACCCTATCAGGATCTTCAAAGAATCCATTCCACTTTCAACACAACCAACAGTATCTGTACCGCCTTTGGCGATAGATCTCCCGCACATCAAAAGCACATACATCATGTACTAAAGCCAGGGCATTCGCGGGTTTACTGTCACCAAAATGGGCCGCAGAACTCATGACCTCTTCTTCAGGGACACTTGGGTTTACCTATCAAGTATCAACTGCACAAAGTCGCCATCATCCTAGCAAATACCTCTGTTGCTTGCTTACTACATGATTTTTTGTACGATTCTCTTGAAAACTCCGATGTTGCTCCTGCAGTAATGCGGGCGCGAAGACTTCCTTGTCCTCTTATCGGCTGCCCCGCCATCCAATCTGAGCTGGCTTTTCACAGCCTTCGGTTTCAGCCAAACCAGTATCATTCATTTTGACTTGCTTTTACCCTCAGTTCCAACAATTTCCCAAATGAAATGTTCCTTGGGACCCTCTATATTTCATACTCGGTACAAAAATATCATTCGATGAAAAGAATTGCTTTTTATCTCGGAGAGTATCTTTCAAACTCGACCTCGTCAACTGCTTAGCAAATGCGGATGCCCAGTACCGAGGCCACTTGAGGTTGTTAAATTCAAACCGACTAGAAATCGTGAGGTGGAGAAGACGAGATCATCTGAACTTCATAAAGTCTTCCTCCTGTTAGGGATATGAAGCTCGGAAGAGGTCCATTTGATAGCGAACATCCCTCCGCGGGTGGAAAGAATTTTGACTAAAGTTTAACCTAAAATCATGGCGGGACCTCGGATAAGAGGGGAGAATGTTTATCACTTCCTCGACTGAGTTGCAGTACAAAGTACCAATGTCATCAAAACAATCTAATGAATGCATACGGTACGGAGTTACTATAAAAAGACATCTCTCGCTATGGATACTTTCTTCGAATCCTCCCATCCTTCACTTCAACATAATGCTAGACGATCTCGAGATTTCAGCTTTTTTTTCCCCCCCCTTCGTATCTAAATGTGATGATTTAGGTCAAACAATTCCTTTGGCACCACGTATCCAATATTTAACAGCGTTCAAGGCCTTTCATTAGACCACAACAATGCTTTAAATGATTAATCAAGCGAAAATTCAGGCATCTGGGGCCATTGTTGGGCCTGTATATTCACATGTGGACAAGCTCTCATCCAGTACTTTTATTTACATACAACCATCATTACTTCATATCCATACAGCACATCAATCATCAAACTCAGCAAACTTGGATTCCAACAACAAACAACAAACAACAAAATTCCCCATCAGCTAAATCCACCTTGCTATCCACTCTATCATCATTATCATATTCCACCAATTCTCTCTTCTTCTGCAACCACGAATACCTAAATATGACGACTTTGTACCGATAAGTGCATAAAATCGATCTTTTCTCTTGATCGGCACAAGCTGGACCGTTCTAATGATCCATGCGGTCGTCGTTGATCCGGGGACTCTGTTTGTTTTGGATTAACACCTTTCCTTATCCTGTAGACCTGGTGGACTCCACTTCCAAGTCAAAGGACTTTCGTTCAACTCTAGGATCCCAAGTATTCGACTGCGTCAAACGCGCAGAAAAGACATAATCTACTTCGATAACATCCCACTTAGATATCCCCACCATATCCCTACCAAGCCTTTCAAGACCGTGTCACGAGTCTGTGAAAATTACCCCTCATGTTCATTTATGAAGATTCTTTTTGTTATTCTTGTGACTCAGTACCTGATCATCATCATTAGTATTGTTTTCCTACAGGATCTCATGTACGTCATTTGCTTACGATCGAGACAGCAAGTGCGTGATTGTCGATAGAGACGGGTGTTTCAACGTTGGGAGAAGCTGCCATTTCTTAGCCTTACTTGGACGTGTGCCGGCGGGCGTACAAAATATTACCTCGTACCGAGTCACTGGTGGCCGGCCATGTAAACCAAGGATTCAATCTTGCAGCGACAAGTATTCTACTATACATTTTACATTAATACCTCGATACCTTATCCTACCACGCTCTTTTCAGGAATTCCCTGAATGCAAAACCGGAAATGCTGTAGAAGATAACCCCGCCTACTGCTCGTCTTCTGGAACCTCATGTATACCCGTAAGCCACTCCTAAAAGTAGCTGAAAGTCAACCTTGCTCAACGTTTATTTACCCCTCATATCACAAGCCGGACGTAAAGCCGCATTCTTTGAGACAGCGATTATATTTAGAAGTCTAAAACTCGGCCAGTAACAAACATCCCCACGTAACATCATAAAATCAATGTTAATACATCATCGCTATATCACGAGACAATATCTGGAATACCATTCTTATCTTTTTCGTCTTCTCTCGTGTCCCTTTTGTCTAGTTTTCTACTTTGTTGTTTTCGCATTTTGATGTAAGGTTAAGGGATCTATTGCCCTAATACGAACAATGCCACGATGTAAAATGTATGATGCAGTGTATCTTACATTCTCCGCGTTTGTGTTGTACAGCATCACGAACTATTTCTACCTGCATGTACAACAAGGCATTGGTGTATCAGGGCTGCCCCTCGACGCTCCAATCTAAGACATGAGCTTATGAGTAACGTTATCAGGAGCCTCCATTTTTTGTGGATCCCCAATGATATGAATTGTGGCATCCTGTGGACACAATCACTCGCATTATCACAATTTCATCCGTGACATTCAACCTCGGCGCTTAGGCAGCCTGGTGTGAATGTGGCGTCGAAAACACAAGGCTGGCTGTTGTGATGATAGGTTGGGGAAGTCACAGTCTTCCCGATGAATCACAACTTTGAAGTTGGGAACATTTTCTTTTCTTGGTATCGGTCTCTGCATATGTCTGCTGTGAGTTTCTTTGGGAACAGACGTCTTTCGAGATGTCACTGAGCCGCGTGGGATTAAATTGAATCTATTTTTGAGAGGTATCTTACTCAATTCAAGTGATTTGATTACCAAAGCAAGCTTATTAACCATGATTGTGTGTAATATCAGTGTTCGATAGATATTTCCGCCGGATTCCAATCCTCCGCGGCTTGCTCAAGCGCGCAAATCGCAGCAGCATGAAATGTCATCAATAACTTCAAATTAATTTCTTTCCAACTGTCGTGAGTCCTTTATGCCATTATGAGAGTCAACAGCTGATTGCTATAGCGTTACATTCATGTAGAAGAGAGGCGCGGTTCCCGGCAATCGGTGATTTCGGACCCTTTCACTCTAAATCCAACATGTTCAGGCACATTCAGCGGTCAAGCTGAACGGATCAGCTTACGCGGTGATAAATAATACGATGGCGCTTGTATTTATATACTAGTAGGGTAGTCGGGATAGCCGCGCTGGATTCGGTAATGATACAACAAGTTTGTTTCTTCAAAGTCCCAAACTAATTACCGGATCTATCTAAGATTCACCCAGGATTTGGCAACCTCAAGGATTTTTGCATGGATAGTGTACAGATGTTTTACAATCCTGCTTTCTTTGTTATGTTTCTTTTGAGTCATCGCTGCAAGGTGAATTGCTGAGCATTGGGCGGTTCATTCTTTCGAGACGAGATTATTACTGGTGTTTATTTAAGTTGCCTTGATTTAAAATGGGAGATGATATTTATTGTCGCCGCTTCATTGGTGTAGTAAAACACGAGAAGGAATTTGGAAATTATAATGTATAATCGGATATGGCATCTGAGAGCGAGAGAGAGCGGGACAGAGAGGAGAGAGAGAGGCATTTCTAGTTGGAAGCCGAAGACAAGAAGGAACGAGTTCTCATGCTTCGAGAACTAAAGCCAATACACTGCTCGTTATACTACAAGGAGATGTTCACTCAGATGGGATGATACGTAGTACTGAACACCACTCAATTTGATCTTACAATATCCAAGTGAGCATACTGCTAATGTCTTGGTTGCGAATTTTCCTTAGCTTTGTGTTGAACAATTCGCATTCTGGCAACATACGCAGTTGCTAAGGATAAAATTTGCCATTATTGAACTCGAGTATACACAAGACGTTAAAAGCTTTGGACCAACTCTTCAGCATGCCAGAATCTCCCCGAGAAATCATCGCAGAGGGAAGTACTCTATGTAGTAGGTGTGCTACTATCAATCTTAATGAAATTTTCAAGAGATCCTGCAATCTTTTCGAATATCCGGGCAGTAGTGAAGAATGAATGAGGTTAGAATAGCCAAGAGAAACACTTTAATTGTGCTCATATCCATTCTGTCGGCTTCTCAGGCAGTAGACCCAAGGTATTGAGATTATGAGCTAGATAAGCATCCGCATTGGATGTGTTATTATATCGTCACCTAGCCACATGATTCCGATAGGCTAAAAGTGCATCTTGAAAAAAATCCTCGGGGTTCAAAGTGGTGACAAGGGGACTCTATTGAGTGGTACACTTATCTGGATAAATATTTGTGCTTTGCCGATTATAATCTTACAACATGGATTCGGGTCCTAGATTAGAGATTTTCGATTTTGGGATCTTACGAATTGCATGCTTTCATGTAAGAAGAGGTATGATCCAGTGTATGGATTTGGAAGGACAAGAGCTAGGGGAGTATCATCATTACAATTTATCATCGTTCATTAATTAACCTTACCCTGCTGTTGGAAAAGGCTAAAGAAAACTTTAAAATACATGGTATGGCGTTGAGCTACCTATGGGGATAGATAGCAGCGGGGGATTTAGTCTTCTAGTCAATATTCCACAATAGAGGAGCATGAAGTTATGTATAAGTTATCTGTTACAATTGAAGGATGTAATTACCGTCATAATCTGGTTGGTATTTTAAGGACTTAGCGGTTGATCGATATTGTATTTTACAAGGGAAAGCACGGTTGAAGGAAAAATATGAGCAATTCAGCGGGATGGATCAAGTATATCGAGATATCAATGCTGATCTCACGGTGATAGCAGCTGGGGGAGGTAGTCCGCATTTTGGCTTACCGGGAGTTAGATCAAGGCGACGAGTTCAACAAGCAAAGTTGAGACCATCACTCCTATGTTTTTATTCCCACCTCCCTTCTCTTCCTCCGTCTTTTTGTTATCATTATGCATGTGGGAGGACACTTAGACTCCGAGATATTAGTCTAACGCCACATTTGACTGTGATATTAGATATGATTCCATTCGGCTTCTCTTCTATCCCATTATTATTAATTTTAATGTTACATTCGTAATTCCTCTGATTTCTCATCTCTACATCCAAACTACCAACCACTCTGTATATTAGATTACCTTCGGGGTGATTCATGCAGAGCGGGGTGGAGAAGCAAATGGTAGGATCCAGCAGAGGAGAAATTTAGTCAAGGTCTAGTGGCGCTAGGAGATTCATGCAAAAGGTGATGGAGGGTCAGCTGGGGTGATGTCACCGTCAGAAAGGTGTCAAAACGAGGTTGAGTGGCTCTGCGAGAGTTGTGCAAATCTTAGTAAGGCGGAATTGATTGCATTGGTTGCTAGAACCAAAACTGAATTGCCAAAAGAGGGAAAAAGATCGGCTGAGTATAGGTCAAATTGGGACTATTAATCAGTCCGCAAGAGGTAGGCTCAAGGAAGATGGAGGTAGGGGATTTACTCATGAGCAGTTTGGCTCGCCCCCGAGGATGGTGCTAATCTGGCCAAAGAGGAAGATATTGCAGAGGATGGTCTGAATAGTACTCAGCATATTATCACTTGGCATAAAGTAAGTCAGGCCATTCAAGGAGTTGCGCTAGTGAAAGAAGTCGATTGCTCAGCTCATATTCCCCTTTAGCATAATGGTTATGTATACAGGGAGAAGATCTACAGTCGAAGAGAGATGGAGAAGCGCTGAACTCCTACTAAGTGTAATATGAGTCGAGATACCGTGACAGGATCTGCGAGGGACGCGGTTTGCATGATTTGATTGTGAAGTGGTGGCATGGGAAGAAGAGCAGATACGTCATCTCAATCTCCCATATCATATCGTGGGCCAATGTGTTCATGACAAAATGAGGTAGAGTTTGTGGAAGCGCTTCTTATGTCTCGCGCTACCGTGTAATGGTGTTGTTTAGGGAATATACACCTAACGGGCTTGGCGCCAAGTATCACACACCAGTGAGTCGGGTGGCTCTTTTGCGATGCGTGGGATGGGAGTGAAGGAAGCAACGAGGATATTTCAGAGTCGTTCCAATTGGGCTATTCGTGAAGCCCGCGTAGAGACAGAATGTGTTTTGACAAGAAACAGAAGGAGGGTACTAGAGAGTAAGTATAGAGTATCTTAGGTTACAGGATAAAATTAGGATGCCTAATTATATCAGATGCTTTCCCTTTGAGCTGGTTTCCAATCTTGGAGCTTCAGTTGGCTACGAAATTGAAGAGGAAGACACGCCAACGTCATCTTTGGCAGTTCGAGAGTCCCGCCACGTGGGAACGTCATATGACCAGTTGTTATTTTACATTTCCTTGGTGCTCTCGTTTACGTGATCATTGTAGCGTTAGGCTCTAGTTCTCCCTTGTGTGTATCCGTATCTTGGAACCCCAAGCTCCGTGTTATTTTTAGTGAAGGGGTAAGAAAGGGGGATTAGTATAAGATACTATATAGTATATAAATGAAAGGGTTTTCATACCCTTAGGGGTATCGTTACGCAGGATGAATTCTCCTTTGTCACGCATCATTCGCTAAGCTTCAGCAAGTGGGTTTTGCAGGACCCATATGCTTTGTAAGCTCTTAGGAATCCAATTCAGATCCAATTCAAATTTCATGTTACATCGTTTGCCCATATATGAATATACACAAGGTCTGAGGGGACTATCAAAACGACCCGAACCCCAATTATGGCTCACTCCTCGAAACCGACAGGAGCAGCTTCTGTTGGTTTGTTGTTTGAAAGCGAACCAATTAATCTACCCTTCTTTAATTCGTACACAACTCCGTCAAATCATTCCAAATTGAACGCGAACAAATAATATAACCGCCTTTGCACGAGGATGCGACATTATCGGCCTTCGTGCGTCACCCCTCACCAAAACACTTATCACCACATTTTATCTACGATTACCCAAGTTCATCGTGAAGCTGCGATCTACGAGGATCTGTAAGCCTCGCGCTCCAATGCGACTGCAGTCGATTTCAGATCAAACACTCTCAGGTACGTTATAGCGGGATTGTTTACTCGGCATTGAGTGCGAAGGAAGCTATTGACATTTAGTCTAGGAACACCCAGACGAAGCTCCCGCCTGCAATCAAGGCAGCGCTCTGTATCAATGCCTCACATTCTAGGGTCTCAAAGCCCTCTCGAGCAACGACCAACAGACCTTCAGCCTTCACAGCTTGCTAGAGCGACCTCACATACGCGTGTGCCAACTTCGACCCCTATCAAAGTGTCGGCGCCAGTACCTTCAAGAACACAGTTTCAAGGTTGGTTGCTGCTGTTGTTGTTTTCAACAAGCAGTGTGCTAATACATATATGGTATACTAGATAATCATTGTCCACCTCCAACTCATAACCACCAGGCTTGGAGACGGAGAGCCGACGGATCTGTCGAGACCGGTGCTGAAAGACCTCTAAAACGTGCCCGCCTGACGGAGAAAAATTTGAAAGCGTTTGAAGAAATGGGAGGGCAACGAAGGAAATCTGCTGGGAAGAAGTCTACTGGACAAACGTATTCAACAACCATAACCACCGACAAGGATTTCGGCGCAGAACTGCAACAAAACAAAGTAGTTTTCACTAACATCGACGCACAAGCTTCAGATGATGTCGCCGAAGTCAGAAAATTGCTTGACCAACGACGAGAGTCAGAGCCACCCGATATATTGGATTACAAAGCATATCTTGTACACACTGAGGATTACGAGAATGAGCTTAGCGTACAGATTTCCGCTTACCAACTCCTTGCAAAACAGACGAATGAGCGAGTGATTTCAGGCTATTTCCAAAGACTCGGTCATGCTTGGTCGGCAGTGGACAACCATCTTACTACCGGCATCAGTGATGCACAACCGGATACTGTTGAGTCTTACCGTAAGACTGACTACCCTCCAACTTCAGTTGAGGAACTTTCTGGAGAACTTGCTCCTTCCTCATCATGAGGTGATGCCTGCTTATGCTGTTGAATTCAGGAGTACTAATGGCGACATGAAGGAAGCAAAATTGGAATGTGCATATGTTGGAGCACTTATGACCGAGGGAGCCCATGCTATGCATACACATATTGGCAAGTCCGATGACAATTTCTACGGTAAAACGCAGGCTCTCACTGTCGCCTTAAATGGTGAGACGCTTAACTTCTACGCCCATCACGCGGTACAAACCTCTGCATCATCGCGCCCAAAAACTTATAAAGTATCTGGTAGTAGAGTCGACAGGAGTGCAGGGGCAGCCAATGACACCGCAGCTACTGTCGAATATCATCAATACCTCCTCAATTGCGACAATCCTCGTGTTTCATTCGAAGCTTTCCAAACCGCATACAGGCATACTAGGAATGCTCAAGACATTGGTTACAAGTGGGCAACTGAAAGGAAGGATGCATTGTGGGCATACACGAATGGAGAAAATACACAAACCTCGCCGGATGCCCCAAAATCCGCGCAGCAATCATCGAACGATCCCCTGGTTTCAATCTCTTCAGGTACACCAGATGACTGCGACTGTGACGCCTATGAAACAAGGGTTCCGATACCTGCGGAGCAACCGTCCGATTCCATGGCTCCCATCTCTTCGGAACCACCAGAAGGCTACAACTGTAACATCCACGACGACGAAGTGGACCCAACTGATCAATTACTTAGAGAATCCTGGACGGTGAATGGATACGCTTTGCCTGATGCCCAAATATACAAACCGATAACTCCATCGCAATAGTCGGAGATTGTTTCAGTTCCACTTAAGTCACAGCAGCTGTCGCTACCAACTATTATAGAGCCTAGTGAAAATGTTGACTTGAATGCGCGTAGTCATAGGAAGACTAGGGTAGAGGGGACTAGATGCTAGCCTGAGAGATGTAGTGACTGGGATTACAACGGCTATAGGGTTTCAGAAGGGCGACGGTATATCGGAGACACCAAAGAAGGGAAGCATCCTTTCAGATACTATACAAGAACACTGTTAATTATTGTTGAGACCCAGCGTTCCTAAGAAAATAAATTCTAATCCAGCCGTATTCCGGACCAAGACTAAATAATACCCATCCCTTTCCAATGGAAGATCATGGCATTGACGACTTCCAACTTCGGCATTACATCACTCTAACGCCGCCCTTTAATTAAGGATTCGTAGATTTGTCGATTGAATGGTACATATGTTATAGTGATTTCTTCCCACACAAGCTGTTCGTCGAAGCAAATACCTACATCTCTCAAAGTCATCCACGTTGTACTGACTGCACACATAGCCTATGATGGGAAACACCCTGTTGAAAATATCCGGTCCCTCGGCCTTTTAGTCGAACCGTAAAGCTTCAACTGGCTGAAGAACTAACTCACACCCATCCTCTTCGTTCTCAGAGTAAGTTAAAATCTGGCGGAAAATTTCTAGATAACGGATGTGCACTTCAAGAACCGTGACCAATCGTCTGGAATATCAACACAAATAGATGGCATTCCTGAGAGTTATTGAGCGATCTTCAGCTCTAGCGAGAGGCTATAGTAAAGGGGCTTTATTAAGCGATTAAGGGAGACTCTCTACAGATTACAGGTGTGGGCGACGACGCCACTGTACTTTTCTCTAAAAGGGATTCTGGGTGCCCAGGAATGGCTATCCCTTAAGCTGCCATGGTGGCCGTGTTTTCAACCCTGGCTAAATAAAACACTTCCGTGTCCCTTTTTTTCATGTTGAACCAACTTACACTGGAGGCAAAGCACTGGGTATATTTTTGGAAAGTGTCCACTTTATGTTCCTTGGGAACTTTTTTGGGCTTCTTGAGCATCTTCGTTAATGCTTGACAAAAGTGATGTGAGAGAAAAGAGGTTAATCAAGTGTGATTAGTGGTTAGCACCTGAGCAGGAGCAGCAAGCTTACGAACCCCATACAAGATCTTACGGGAATAAGAAAATTGATTCATGATACCCTAACATCTAACCTTAAAGCCCAACAGTAAACACTGTATTCCCCAATCAAACTCCCCGAATCCAGCCCTCAACGTTTCCCAGCCGAACTACTAGACCCCCCAACACTCTTCCCACTACCACTTCCAGCAACCTCCCTAACCTTCGGCTTCTCCCGCTCCTCTCTCACTCCCCACAACGCCTCATAATGAGAATCCCTAAGATGCTTCTCCACATCCTTCAACAAATCAATCCTCAAGTCCTTACATCTCCTCGAAACCAAACAAACATAACGAGTTTTCCCTCTGCGCTCTGCATCCTGATGATCCATGGGATATTTTTCCAGCGTATAATGTCTACCGGGCAAGATTTTAAAGCCGCTTTGCGTGCGTTGGGAGGCGGGGTCGCGAGTTTCGTGGGGCTTGGTACGGCTTGTGCTGGTGGTTTGGCGGGAGTTGCCAGTGCTGCCATTGCTACTGGCGGCTCCGCTGCGGCTAGTTGATGGAGCTTGTTTGCGGGTGTCTGAGCGATCTTGGGGATTTGATAGCTTCAGTGAGGATATGGCTTTAACGTTATCCGTGTTTCCATTTGATCTAGCAGATGTTTTTTCTGTGCGAGAGCTTTTGGCACGGGGAGTCTCGGCCTCTGCTCTTTCCTTGCGAGCACTGGTTGTCTTTTCCGGCGCCTTCATATTTTTTGCGCGTTCTGCAGTTTTCTTGAACTCTTTCGTATCGTCGGTATCGGAATCATAGCCATAACCTTTTGGAGTGCGAGCCAAGGTAGCCTCGTAGTCTCTCTTTGCTTTAGCTTGTGCTTCAAGGGGACGATCATTGTAGAGCGCTGAATCATCAAAATCTAGTTCTTGTGAAGAATCAAGCGGAACTCCTGATCTTTTCACTGGTTGCCTGGATCGCGCGTCAGACTCGGCGACTCTTCTGCTTGTTGAGTTTTGCATGATGAATTTTTTTTTTTTTTTTTTTTTTTTTGAAATTGCGTTTGTGAAGTAAAGGGTAAAAAATTTGAAGACTAGCAACTGAAACTTGAGATAGTGAATTGGATAGAATGTATATTAAACCGTGTAAACTGTATATTGAAGTTGGATAAACTGGGTAAGAAAGGTATTCTGATCTTCACTTGACAGGCAGTCCATTCATTCTTATACTCAAGCATGAAAACTAAATCAACGACTTATTTCAAGAGGAGTCAAAATCGCCGACCTTTAAACATGCTTTTCATCATTGAATTATTCACCAAAATTAGTAGACCAATGTCTCTGAACCATAAAGAGATCTTGATTCACGGCAAGACAATTCCGCGCAGAAGGTCTTGAAGGTCTTGAAGGTCGACAGCCCAGTCAATTTCAAACAGGGTCTGATTTATGGTGAAAGAGTCCTCAACCTGTGAATCAACAGGTACGGCATCAAAATTTCACGGCCACCATCGTTTGTGTCTGTAATGAAAATTCTTTATCAAAACCTTCCTGTGAAACAATTCCAACACAAAAAACAACCGATAATTGAATAGAAATACTCGACCTATATGGCCCGAAAATTATCTTCTCATGTCTCCGTGACATGGGTGAATGTTAGTGAGAAAGGTCGCTTAATATATCATTAGCGCTCGAAGGAGGTCCATCACATCTGAGGGACATATTAATTGATTTCTGGCAGGTCGCCTATACGAGTCTATGTGGAACGGTTAGCCTTTGATGATAAACATCTGTGCATGAAAAATCATTAACAAGCATAAGAAGAACAAGAAAACCAACCTCTCACCTTGAGTTTGGTGAATGGATTGATTATACATAAACATAAAAACAGAGAACTACTTCGGCTCAATTCCAGTACCTAATCACCGCATGTGAATGAACAAACAAAAAAATTATAAAAAATTGAATTATATATGAAGCTACACCAACCAGAGAGCTGCCATATTGATAAAAATAAAATCCAAAGATCGATCCATTCACTCGTCTACCTAGTAATTGTAGTGTGCCTCGTGACCCAAATCCTATTATCGACTAGGGGATATCCATCAAAATCTTCATCGTGGTTATGGTTCCATCGTTTTCTTCCACGCTGAATATGTGCTGGGGAGAGTTTCTTCAGTTGGAATGGAGATTCATTGCCATTTCCATTCTTTGGAGGACTAGGTTGGTTTTTGAGTCGTACGTGACTATTTGAGGATTTGCTTGCTGGACTAGAGGTACCGGGAGCCGAAGAGAACCAATCGTTAATAGGTTTTGGAAATTTGGAGCACGCTTTGAGTAAGGGTCGGACTGCAAGATTGGGGGTTAGTAGTTTCCTAATAAGGGGAGATCTTATAGAAACAGTAGGAAATGAGGAGCTATAAGATTTGTTGAGAAAAGGAATATCCATAAATAAAATATATAATGTTTAGATAGAGAATAGAATCAAAAGAATGAGAATTTGGTAGGGTGATTTATCATACATGTTGGAACATAGGCTCCTAGAATAGCGCCCCCCTCCTCAATCATCAACTAGTTATTTGTAGTGGAAAAACTCGAAACTGTGTTTATGTCAGTAAGGCAAAAAAATGAAAAGAGCTTAGGTCCCTTACAGTGTTCTGCGTCATGAGGTTGATATGAGTATGCTATGCGTAAGATGCATGTCACGATAACGCTACATTCTAGTCAGTGGCAAACCCTTTGCATTGGTGGAAAGATGATCGACTTACAATCCGCCAAACCAAAATACCAAAAATAGAAGTACCTTCTTTCGTATAGGGACATGAAGGTCTCTGATGACGAAAAAAGGGAGGGTAAGAATAACAACGTCTAGGAATGCATTAGGTAGTTCAAAGCCAAGAACTATCTCTCCGTATGGAATACAATGTGTGGTGGGCTGAATCCTAAGGGCTAAATCATATGCGGCTCTGATAGGTGTGCATCCAAAGCAAGTCATGCATACAGTAATAATAAACCATATTATGCATAAACCCATTGTAATATTCACATAGCGAATGATATATGGGGTTTTTCTGAAAAGTGAGCGGTACATGCATAAAATTGAGATCTTAACAGCTGTGATGACGAAGGGACAGTGGATGCTACCAATCCATAAAATCTGTAGAAGTATCAACTTAGCATCAGTAAACAAGCTAAACCAAATATAGACCCCCACCTCGAGCATTTTAAGTTGATTAACTGGATTCTTGACTAGATGTGGCTCCAGTGTACCTGATATCTTCGTGATATCTATTTGACGCAATTAATACCGGCTATTTGCTAGTTACTTCAGCGAATTTCTGTACGCACCACAAATAATCAGCATACAATGTGAAGCGTACGTCAAATAAGCCGCCAGAATCCACCAGTCGTCATAACGGATGAATTGTCCTGTCGTCGCCGTATTTTTTGTTTGTATTCTTGAAATGACGCGAAGAATGAGAGCTATTGTGTCTATAATCAAGAAAGAAATTATCGACTCCAAGTTCGCTATTCCATCTGGTAGAATCACAACCATAATTAAAAATGGCTGTAAGAACTGACGCAGTGGTGAGGATGGAGGTGAAATTGGGGTGCGGGAGGGTCTACATGGTGTAGGTTATATTTGAACTCTTTTTAAATCTGAGAAATACAGTGAATATTACAAACCACATGAGCAGCGCCATGAGAGACATGAAATATTGATAACAAAAGAGTAGAGAAGATTGGATAGCCCTCATAATCTCGGATGAGTCTGATCAGGAGGGTGATATCAAATCAATAGTGTACCTTCGCGGCGTGATGTCACAGCAAAACAATGCTTCAAAATCTTCCCTCTCAGCAAAGCCATAGGGACGGTACGCAACGTGAAGCTTAGACTCAATAAGATCATCAGGCGTGGCACGGAAATATAAATGATTCTCAACTTAAGCTTTCAGGAACCAAAATGATTTCAATCTACAATTGATTCCATCAAAATTTTATAATCCAATCGTCAGATATACAATATACATGGAATGATTCGATCAGGCCTTGGAGGGAACAAACAAATGTTTTACGAATGTCTGATGTCTCCGATGTTATTCCATTCCACGAGTCCGTAGAGGCACACGGATGGTATAGTAATGAAAGAGAACTATCTCAAACGAATACGACAACGAGTGTCCAAATGTTAGTGAAAAACGTAGATAGATGATAAAAACAATTAATTTATGCATTACAAGACTGTTTGATCCTGCGGACATGTACGCAAAATGTGCCTTGCAGCATTATTGACAGCATGTCGGAATCTACAAACCGAGATTATATCCAAGGTTGGCTTTGCCATCTTAAACCTCTTTACCATCCGCAGCCAACATGATTTCAATGGTACAGCATTCAAAGGCAGTCGGACCCGGCCACTCATCCGCATTCATTCCATGCAGATACCTTTCGTGCCGTGCCGTACCGTGTTCATTGGGCATTTCCGTGCTCAATCGTATGGGCTGATGTATGCAAATTTGTTCACTAGTGAAAATTGCTTGCTAAAGTTTGAGGAATAGAACCTTATGATGAAAGCTTGATGTATATTCTTGTAGGGAATGGCTCGACGACAGGTAGTTTTCTGGGAACATGGCATGAGCTTTGGTGGGTCCGTGCATATACATGGCTCAAAAGGATTCCCGCTTTCTTTCCCCTTCCAACCATCAGCTTGTTCTCCTAGATAACTTTTTAACTTTTTAACATATCATCTGCAATTCTTCAATCATTCGAACCCCTTTTTTCTCTTCTTCGCATCACACAAATTTTTTACACACGAACTAGGTATTGAAGCTGACAACACAACGAGACCGTTTGATAATTCTCCCGCCAAGAAAAGGCCTGTTTGCGTTTGTAAAAGGCATTTTTACTTTTCCATTAACTATCAATAGGCATATATTTCATAGGATATCTTAAATACAACGGAAAGCCCCGTCTATCTATATGTATTCCACTTTTCCCAACACCTTAAAAATGCTGATCATATACCTATGGCGATCCCATACTTAAAGGCTCTCCCATCTCTAAGCGTTAAACTAAAAAAAAATCGTAATCTCCTTTTTAATCATTACTTTGATTTTCACATTTCTCTCCATCTTTAAGGACGCTATCTCCTTCGCTCTCTCCATGAGCATTCAACCTTCTCGCCTCCCGTTCCTCCAAATCCTCCACCGTCTGTTCAGCTTCATCTTCATTTGACGATGCACCCCTCATCTCCGCCAATACACGTGCCGCTTCCGCCGCAAACTTGCACTTCATCCGTATAGAAGCTCCGTATTTGTAAAAGAGGAATGGGAAAGGTAAACAGGCTAAAGCGAGGAAAGCCGGGATGGAACTTGCCCAATGTATTCCAAGGTTATCGAACATATCTGACCATACAGTTAGTTATCTCTTTGACAAAGCCTCTGGGAGATGAAGATGATACTTACATGTAGTAAATAGTGGGAATGCTGCACCAAATAAGGAGCGAAGCACACTGTTGGCCGCCAGAACGGAAGCGGCGTATAGTATATAAGAATCTATGAGATAATTCATAATACTCAAGAACACCAACACCATACCGAAACCAAATGGAGCAGCGGCGATAATACTAACACTCCAATGGATACTCGGAGAATTTGTCCATGCGAACCAAAAGAGTCCAATAGGCAAACAGATACTTCCGACAATGGCAGGCGGGAGACGAGCTTCAGGCGGAGCAGCACCATTATGCCTAGCAGCTGTATCGTTGTATCGTTTATTATCCCACAATGAGTAGAGGACTGCAAGCATCATCCCAACTGCCACACCACAGAAAGCCAACCCACCAATACCAGCACTCCATCCACGGTCCTCTTGGTACACGATTGGAAATGCTCCGAACATCATGTACAAAGTTCCGTATATGATGGCCATGTATAAACTCAGCAAGAACACGATAGGTTCTGTAAACAACAAGATCCAGGGCCTCGAAAGTGACGTTTTGAATTCTGCTGCGATGGATTTGGAACCATATTCGACTTCTATCTTGGACTTATAGACTTTTCCGGTCATTGAAGACATTTTATCGGCTCGACGACGAAGAATGACTGGAGAATAAGTTTCGGGGATAAGGAGGCTGCCCATAATCCAGAGTGCTCCGGTGAAGATGGCCATAACGCCCCTATTAACAACGTTAGGAACTCTATCCGATGCTTGATCCGACCAATGCAACTTACTCAATCCATCTCCAACCTTCCGCTTCCCCTAGGAAGCCTCCTACAATTGGACCAATAGCAGGACCCAAAAATGGTGCTGCAGCGTATATACTCGTTGCAATTCCACGATGAGAAGCAGTGAACATATCCGCGATAACTCCACCCGCATTTGTAAGAGGCGAACTTCCGAAAGATCCTGCGAAAAATCGCATAAGGAGAAGCGTTTGAATATTCTTTGCTCCGGCAGCTCCAGCATTGAAAGCAGTAAGCATAGCATAAGTACCAAAGAAAAGAACCTGACGACCATATAATTCGGATAGAGGAGCCCACATGAGCGGACCGATAGCAAAACCCAAGACGAAAAGCGAGACACCTAATGTAGCGACTTCCGGACTGATATTAAATTCTTCGATGATTCCATCAACATCGCCGGTGTATGCCGAGGATACAAAAGATACTGCTAATGTTGCCTGTCTCAAAATGTTAGTACAGTATAAGAGGAATACTGTGTTCCGTCACACAGTTTAAACTTTGGCGAATAATAGCCGAAAACCTGAAGCAAAAAAAGGGGAGAGCTTACACAAGCAAGAAGTACTGTAAGACTCCATTTCTTCAACATACTAAAGTTCATAGGATTTCTGCGATCATTGGGAATATATTCCACGACATAAGGATCCTGTTCGGTACCAGATCCTTTGTAAGGGTAGTTGAGTACTTCGGGCGTGACATGAGTTTGATCGAAAACCAATTCCCAATGTCTAGCTTTTTTCTGAACATATTTCTGTTCTTCTAGATCTCTATCCATATTCACCACAGTAGAAGAAGCGAAATTCGAATCTGAATTTCGAACCATGATGTCGTCGCGTATATATATCCGAGTATTGGGTAACCTTAAGGTTAAATAAAATCCCTGTCAAAGATAAAAATCGAACATCCAATGTTTCAAAAAGTATGCGGCGCATTGCATACATTATATACCACGTACACGATGTAATAGCCACCAGAAAAAAATCCCCAAAAGCATTAACCTACCTACATGCTGATATATCAAAACCGCTGATTGAGCATCCGGTTGGCAGACATAAAACCATTTATGCAAATTATGCACGTTAATGCACATTATGCAATGCACCCGTCAGGAATATCAAGTAACCGGGCTAAAACGCTCCCGATATGTCGTGAATATTTAGGCGCGTAGTGGATCCAAGGAGCTTGGACTGAGGTTATGCAAAAGAGCCTAGAAAACTTCAATATTATGAGTGGATCTATACTCCAAATGGGGTAAACGACCTGTTTGTGGCTTTATCATACCGCTGATAGAAGGATCTTGTTGAGATTCCGCTACCGATAAAAATGTATTGTTTTGTGATAGAATGTAGCCTAACAGATGCCGACATAGCCGTAACCAAGCATTGACGGAAATAGTGTTTATCGTCATGACTCCCTATTTAGAATCTTCTATACATCATGAAGAAATCAAGGATTTGAATACATTCAGGCCGGGATCAGATTAGATGATTCTAGAATTCCCGTGTCCACGGCGGAAGTTGATATTCAAGATTCAAGATGAACGGATGTCACACGGGTGAACTTAATGTGACGCGAAAAAACAGTATGTTCATTTGTATCCTCTGGTTGATAATGGTGACGACAAACATTCAATAGCATCCTTCTATCCGATATGCAGTCCCTCCTAGAATAGGTTCTTAAATTATCTTTTTGTTTTCTGTCTCTTCTTGTCCTTCACACTCATATTGACACGTTTCTTAATCGCATCATGAGCATGTTTGTTGACCTTGGCCTTTTCTTTCTTCTCAGCTGCAGCGGGCACCTCCTTTTTCTCCTGAACTACCGGAGCAACCTCTTCCTCGAACCCACCCCATTCCTCACCGTCTTCCGGTCCGTGGTCGTAAGATTCCTCGGGCTCCATTTGGGCATCGGTAATCAACTCTTCTGCTTTCTCCTGGTCTTTTCTGATTGGTATCCCCATTAAATCGCGTACAAGATGTCCACGCTCATCTCTTAGCAAATTGGCTTCAGGATCAACCGTTGATGTTTGGTCTCTCACAAATCCTGCCAGGAAGAATCCCATAGTAGCATGTTCATCTCCTTTGTTGGCTCGAATACATCCTTCTGCAACCACTCCATCGCCATCACATGCTTCCACAGAACCTCGAATTGGCCACTCCCTCATACCCCTGATTTGATTATCACGACGGAGAATTCTCCAACCTCTTTCCTTGGCGATTTCGGAAGCTAAAGCTTTTTGAACAACTGATTCATTTTCCTCGGCATGAATAGAACAAGTAGAGTAGGTAATCTTTCGAGCAGCAGGATACTTGAATGCATGAAGAAGAAGTTCCAGTTGAAATTCTGCGAGGGCGGCTAACCTAGATTTAAGTTCGGCATCCGTATCGACAGCAGTGACGACTCCGTCGTCATCAACCATGACTTCTAATTTATCCCCATCATCTTCACGCTTTCGTTTCTTACTTGTTTCAACTAGCTCTAGTGCCTTCTTCGGCTTCTTTTTGTTTCTAGGTTTCACGCTAACCTCCTTGATACCTGGTAAGTGTAGCTCGGGCATATCATCTCTACCAACAATGCCGCTTCCTGAGCAACTTGGATCCAACAACAAAGCGCCAACATTCTTGTATGTACCGGAATTAGGATCAGTCTTCAAGAAATCATGACCAGCATGAAGAGTAGTGAACGTATTTGACCCTGCTAAGTTGACCATCTTGTCTAAAGTTTCAGCTCTTCCTTTGTTCTTCTCAAATGCATGAATCACTTGAGTAGATTCATCTGGTTCAGGAAGTCGATCAACCAAAATAGCTGCAAGATGAGTAGTCTTGTTGCCAGGTGCTGAACAAGAGTCGATAATATCACCATCTTCGGCAAGAGGATCAAGAAGATATGCTGGAAAACATGATGCTTTGTCCTGGAAGATGGTTTCTCCAGATTTGTATGCTTCACTCTTTGAGAGGTCAATATTGGGTGATATAGCAATGAGATTTGGAATATGAACATCGATATATATGCGTTTAGAACCTCGAAGTCTGACAGCATCAATTGTTGCTGCACGTTCAAATCCAGTAAAAGTAGATTCGAGTTGATCCTCAAGAGTAGTTTTTAAAGTGTTGATACGAATCCAACGAGGGTAAGGTGCTTCAGATGTGTCGGTTGCATTCTCCTGACCTGTCTCGACGTAGGCTTTTAAAGCTTCCATTGTGCTCATCTTTCTCCGAAGTCTTGCCTTGGTCAATTCTGCTTGCAATCTTCCCTTATGTCGCTCAATTGATGCTCGTAAACCATGAGTGGCTGGAAGAGCAATTCCTCTTTTTGCCAATAATAAGTCATGAACGAGGAGAAGAGACATGATTGGGGTCAGCTAGAAATGATATTAGTACAATTTCAAATTCTTGATCAATTTTAACCACAACACTGACCTTTCGCTCCAATCGTAACAGATCTGCATTTTCGATAACTTCCTTCAAAATAGGACTCCATTTGCATGATTCTATCGCCAGAGCATAGATTTGAGCTGGTTGTGATTTCAAATCTTTCTTGCTGAAAATTCTTGATCTTAAGCTACCACCCTGATTAGTAGGAGCAGATAAAACCTCAGCTGCTTCATAATAGAGGGACATTATGTCTGTAAATGCTGGTGATTTTGAAGTGAAGGTGCTTTGGTTGGAAAATATCAAAGTACAAATTCTCGCTACTGTGATTGGTCATTAGAGGTACCTGATGAATATGAGAAGTTATCACAATGAACACAAGAGGTTAACCATAATGTGAGCGAGTATACCCTTTATGATGGAAGAAGAGCTTAGAGATTTTCTTGAATTTGTAAAAAAAAAAAAGAAAAATGCAAGTCAATAGAACAAACAGGGGGATGAATGAATATTTTGAGAATCTCATAAATTGTAAGCACGTGCCATCACTAAGCTAAGGTTAACCTTAACTATCTTATCGGCTGGCGCTAGTGAAAAAAGTCGGACATCCACCAAAATTTCTCAAATCGATGCAAATCCATCGATAATCCAGCACAACGACAAGCTGGCTCAGAAAGAAACACCGCCAACATGAGGTAAGAATCCAAATTCCCCTATCCCGTCATAATATTCTTCGGAAATCATTGAAATTTTGAGCATCTCAATGGCACTTTTATTTTCTGACCATAAATCCATCAATCGCAATCTTCAACTTTGCTAACTCAGCACAATTTTAGAATTGAAACCTGTTACTTTTGCTCGCAGCCCTGCTACCCAAGCAAGGGCATAACATTCGTTCGTAACGATGCGCGAACCTTCAGATTTTGTCGCAGTAAATGCCACAAGAATGTACGTTTCAACCAATCTATTCATCTTCCGCTTCAGAACGACCGAGACCTCATTCTCAAACTCACAACTTTTTTCTCAATTCTTCCCATCACCAGACAAAAAACTGACAACTCTCTTTCTAGTTCAAAATGAAGCGTAACCCCCGTAAACTCAAATGGACCAAAGCTTTCCGTAAAGCTGCCGGCAAAGAAATGGTCGTCGATAGTACCCTCAACTTTTCCGCTCGTCGCAACGTTCCAGTTCGTTACAACCGTGATCACATAGCCACCACTCTCAAAGCTATGCAACGTGTTTCTGAAATTCGGGCCCGTCGCGAACGCGTCTTTTACAAGAAGCGTATGGAGGGTAATGTGGCCAGACAAAGAGAAGCCAACAGAAAATTGGTGGCCGAGAACGAACACTTATTGCCAAAGATGCGTGGAAGTGAGAAGAAGAGACTCGAGGAGTTGGGAGAGGAAGTTCATGAGTTGGACTTAGAGAGAGAGCAAAGAAGTGTATTTGGAAAGCAAAAGATCAGGCTCAAGGAGTTGGTTGATGGTGGTGTGGAAGAGGCTGATGATATGGAGATGGATGATTGATGATTGAGGGGTTTTGTGAAGATACCGGCATTCGAGATTGTCATCACGTATGGCTTGGGATGGTCATCTGAAGCCGATTTGGCAGAAGCTAGTTTGGAAACGACAAGGTCCTTCTGTCCAACTATTGTCGAATCGCCAATATCTGGATCAACAATGTTAGAATGGCTTACCAGAATATATCATGGAAAATCAATCGTTATTAAGGGAGATGGAGTTATGGATCTATTAAAAAAAAAGGCGTTTGGTATCACAATAATTATATTAGTCTACCTTAAGAAATTTCACGATATAACAATTATAAAGACAAGATTCAATATCTCGATTTTCTCTCAATTTGTAGCGTACAATTTACATATACATGCAGACGAGACGAGCTAAGTATAGGACTGCAGCGTCCAAGACATAGTTCTACTCGTATATAATGCCAAATTAATACTCATCATCCATGAATACCTACCTACATACATACCTTCTGTATCTTTCACCGGTTACAACATTACGGGGAATAATACTTACAGTCTTAACCCTTATTATATTACAGGGTTTACGGACGCAGAGGGGTACATTCCCTACCCATATCTTTCCTCCCTTAATATCACGATCTATATACGGAGTAACGTGGTTTATCAGTAACCGGAACACTTTTACCTCAATTACCCACATTCCATTAAAATAAAATTACAACAACACCATAAATTAGGATTGAATTATATACAATCTAAAAGATCAACTAATGCTGGATCGAACTGACAAGTTCGTGCATTATGTAAAGTACTACCGCATTTGCTACATCGTCGTATAGTAGCTTGCCTCCTTGCTGAAGAACCATCATTTGTATATTCGTCGCGTCGTATCTGATCTTCTACATTCTCTTGTTCTAATATGCCATGCCCATCTTCTATTGAAAGTGCTCCTCCTTTTCGTATTAAAGCTTTTCTAGCTCTCCGGCGTTTACTAAGTGCTTCATTTGCTTTGCGGAGACTATGAACCTCAGCAGTTAAAAGCATATTCGCATGAGCTAGGAGCTCTGTACCCTTAGCTAAGCTGCAACTGTTTCAAATATTGGAGTAGGTGAGCTCCCTTGATGCCGAGCAATACGACTTTTCACTAAAGTGGATTGGGAAAGAGCTTCAGTTGGATTGTGAGGTGTTTGAGATTGCCATATATCAGGATCGGCTGATATTGATCTATTTGATGGAGTTCTTATTCGAATATCTAGCTTTGAAAGTACAATTTCCGGATTAAATGGGATTAGCCCAGCTCCGCGGAACCCAGCTTTACTATTTGATATAGATATTGCTTCGATATATGCAGCTTTGAAGGCTTGAAAGAACTCGGTTTTGGTAATATGAGTGATATGCGCCTTGATAAAGTTCTCGATTTGTCGATTATATGAACGCTTTAAAGGACCAAAACAACCGATATCGAGTGGTTGAGTTAAATGCGAAGAATGAGGTGGCAAACTAAGTAATATAATGTTGTGTTCCTTGCAGTATTCCTGAAATGCTGGTGATTTATGACTTTCATGCCCATCAAGCACTAGCATTCGATATCTACCCACTTTCCTACTTTCAGTATGTTTGTTGAAGTGCTTAATCCATTCAAGACCTGTCTCATTATCTGTCCATCCATTGGTAGTAGGTTTAATAAGCCAATCGTATGGTAAATCGCCTTCGGTATACCAATTTGAGAGGTGGTATTCGCCTTTTACTATCAAAAACGGAGGTATATTATGACCTTCTCCATCAACACAAATAATCGCTGTAGCCCATTCCCGATTGCCTAGCTGTATAGCTTTGCTTTTTCCATGTCGATCAGCTTTAGTAACTACTATATGTGGTGATATTTGTCCCATCATAAAGCCTGTCTCATCGAAGTTGTAGAAATCGCAGTCTAGAATACCATATTTGGCCCGCATATTCGATACTAATCGAAACCATCTTTCAATAAGCTCTGAATCTTCGCAGAGAGCTCTTTGAAAGTCATAAACGCGATTAAAACGCGTCTTTAATTCTGTATGTCGTTTCACAAAGCGATGAGCCCAGAGCTTTCCAACCTTCTTCGCACCCCGCGTTTCGAGTATATAATTCGCCATATCTTCCACATCACTTATTCGAGGACTAAACCCTCTCTCGTCCATATCAATTATATATTGAAAAAGCGATTTCTCCTCTAATTCTGTCATTTTACAATGTATTGATCGAGATCCAGCTTTCGGCGTTCGACCGGCTATTCTGTAGGTAAGGGTAGTATGCGGTATATTATAGATTTTAGCAGCTCTTCGCACACTTAGTTTTTCGGATGAAGCAATAGCTTGAATGGCTAGATTAATTTGCGACTCTTGCATATTGATTTGAAAGGTTGAATATGGATTTAACGCGTGTTAAAGTTGAGAGGTGGTAATTGAGGTAAAAGTGTTCCGGTTACTGATATGTTCCGGTTACTGATAAACCACGTTATATGGTCTTTTATTAGGTAATCTCATACTGGATTCACATATCACAGGCCATCCTCACATCTTCCAAATTTTCACCACTTCACACTTCACCATCTCAATGTCAATATCAAAAAGACAAAAACTCAAAAGTTCCAGAAATAATTAATAAGAATCTAACAATCTCATCCGTACACGCCTTCATACGTACGTACATACATACATACATAAAAACAAAAAAAATAAAAAATAAAAGCCAACGCAACCAATAAAACCACCCACATCCTACCATACCAGTTGAGTACCATACCCACTCATCATCATAACCATTGAATCATGTCGTTAAATGTCTAGAGTAAACCATCCGTCATAAAAAAGAAAAAGCATTGCGAACCTCCACCCCTTATCCCGCTTTCCATTTTTTTGAATAATCCGCCCCCCATAAATGTACAAAAAAAGTATAACCGTATACTCCTACCCTGAACATACGAAACTCGTGGGGAAAATAATTAAATAACCTGCCAATTTGATAACCTTCTTGGAGCAACGCCACATATGAGTTATCGTAAACATGAATGAAGAGATGATGGTGAGTCGGTAGATGGTGACTAGAAAGTGTGGTTGTTCGTAGAGAGGTATGTGTTTAAGTGAAAAAAAAAAGACGAATAAGCCGGGTGGACTTTTATGTTGGTTGTACAAAAGCAAAAAGAAAGAAAGAGAATCAATACTCGCAAACACAATCAATATCGAACCCTAGATGCGAGCTGAAGGCGTAGCAAGATGTGCGGCTGGGGCGTGATAAGATCCAATAGTTTGAAACCCCCTAATAAAGAAAGTCAGTAAAGCATTTCAATTTTGAACGGAAAGAACTAACCTTGTAAGATCATAACCTTGTTCTTCTTCCTCTTCAACCTCATCATCATTTGAGATCTGGTGCTTTCCTGGGTTGCTATTCCTGATAGGACTCATAGCGAGATTTCTTCTCATTGGAGGTGGACTACTGCTAGGAAGAACTCCAGGTTGAAAACCTTTAATAGGACTACTGGCATCATAAACACTAAATCCTCGGAGAGGAGTGACTCCAGCAAATCTCCAAAATGGAGCAGGGGAACTAGTTGGCATATGTTGACTTGGTCGCTGTGCAGTACTTGGTGGAGCTAAATGTGGGTGAACGCGGTGCGGAGCTGGCGTGACGAATGCGTTACCCTCATCTTGTTGATAGGAAGATGAAAGAACGGGTGGAGAACCAGGAATATTATCAGAAAGACCAAGGGTACCTTTCTGGGTTCGTCGATGTCTAGGTAGAGGACTGCCATCGCCAGGTAAGTCATCTTGCAAAATTTGGACCCTCGGAGCACGTTCGGGGGTATATTGTGGTCCTTGTGGTGGGTACAAATTCATACGTGGTGAGCCTGAACTTGGGGATCGCTTTTCTTTAACAGCAGACTCCGGACTAAATTCGTCTTTAAAACTTCGATCGACAGTTGCCACTGGTGATGCTGGCTGTGAAGATCCCCGATGACCACCACCTCTACCAGGAGCTGAACTTGCAAGAGCTTTCATCTCTTTATACCGCTCCTGCTTGATAAACCACTTCATACCTTTTCCAGGCTCGTCCTTTCCACGTGGTGTCTTATCATAATTGTGATTGAGTGACAGGTTGTGGCGAATAGAGTTCTTTTATCCATAATTAGTCTTAATTCAATCAAAAAGATGATTTCTTAACTCACTTGCCAACCGTGGGGTGGTTGATGTCTGTAATAAGCATATCTGCGCATGATGTATTGATAGATACCATTCAATACCAAGGTCTCACCTGGAGTTCCAATAATTGCTTGCGCAATCATTTGACTGTAACTGTAACCTGGCTTGATATGGGCATTAGAATCGAGGCTGAGGTCAACACTTTCCGAATCATTCATAACCATCGTACCGCCAGCCGAATAGACAGGAGGCGATCTCCTATTGGAACTCGGAATTTTGATTCGAGAACCAGCCTGAGGAGTACCAGGGCGCTGATAACCTTGTGGAGCTGGAGCAATCGCTTGTGGAGCTCCATTCTGACCTCGAGCTCCATTAGCAGAAAGGGGTGGGAGGACGTCAGGGGTTTCTTCTCTATGTCTCCGAGCATCCTCTGTATCCTCCGCGTTTAACTCGGATCTTCGTAGGAATGCCGGGTCAATTTTGAAGTCACCGTCAGGTAGAACGAACATCATCTCAACTCCAGATATATCGATAATAGCTCCACTGTGCAATTGTGCGAATTCGTTGCGGCGAAATAACCTATTGTCAACCCTGACTCCATTGCGACCACAGACTTCCATTCTCCAACCGTCATAGTAATATATTGAGGCATGTCGTCGGGAAATCATCTTGCTTGGGCCAAGATCAACATGGACTTCGGCGGG
The DNA here is from genome assembly GCA_025389075.1 of Sclerotinia minor. NCBI lineage: Eukaryota > Fungi > Ascomycota > Leotiomycetes > Helotiales > Sclerotiniaceae > Sclerotinia > Sclerotinia minor. The sequence continues at coordinate 3,948,338 of QRFH01000001.1, read as the reverse complement.
AATCAACCCTTCATCTTGAACCTCAGCCTCAGCAGAGTGACGCCCAACATTGACTCGCAGGTCTTTGATATAAAAAGTCCAACCATTCCCAGCCAATTTTGCGAAAGCCGTAATCCCTCCTCTGCTCTCTTTTGTATGTTTCTCATCCCCATGATCTTGGCAAACTTGTACAAAGCCGGGTAATCCCAAGACTTGAGTGACTTTGGAGATTACTTCTTCCTTATCCATTTCGGATGTGGGCGGATCGCGTGGCAGTTGATTTGAGGTTGGGAGATTGGTTTTGGGTTCTTCCGTCTGCATCTTGGATCAGCGGAAGTGGCAGATGCGCAATGATTCGGAAAAAAAAAGACTTACCTTCTTTCTTCTCTTGGAAGGACGAGAAGGTGAGGAGTCAGAAATATCAACTTTCTTCATTGGTTCTCGACGTGGCCGTTGGGCCCTCTTACCGGCAGATGGCATTTTGGGCATTTTTTTGCGACAGCGTTGACCCGGTGATTATTGTGCATAAGACGTGGTGTGGCTCGGTATGGTTGTTGGCAACTAGACAGAACAATGAGTATTGTGCCGTCGAGGGATAGCAGATGTAGAGGGAGGGGAGAGGTTTGCAGATAAGCCTTGCGACAAAAGTGTCAAAGAGTTACTATAATGAGGGGAGGGGAGGGGAGGGGAAGGGTTGTAATATGATGCGACCAGACAATGTAATGAAACAACAACTTACCAAAAAACCACGAATTGTTGATTGATTGATTTGATAGCAACTTAGCAATCAGCAAATTGTATTCTTCTATTGAAATGTCGACGATGAGTAGGTATTAAGTATTGTATTTCGTAGAGAGGAAACCGTTTTTCTTTGCGATTCTCCTTCCTTCAATGATACAATCAATCGCTTCTTGTGTGGTAAGGTTAAACGTTCCGTCACGCGGAAGTCGCGTCCTTGTTTAAGGTGCTTTGCTTGCCTCTTTTTTTCTGGAACCGGGAAATTTGTATGTAAATTATTATGTTGGATGCAATTAGGAATTCCCTTATCAACTCAAAATAAAAGGAAAATTACAAATATTTGATTCACTTATTATAATGTGTGTATGTAAGATTGGTTATAAGTAGGCAGGTAGGTAAGGAAGTTGGAGAATGAAATACTTTTATATAATAAAAGTTGTTGGATTTGATTGTTGAAAGGGATTTTATTTTCTCTTTGGTCGCGAAAATTGGTTGTTTAATTGTTCGGCCTCTGTTAACAATCGGATCTTATGATTGGTGGATGGAAACTTAGAAAACAATCGCTTCCTTCTCTTGCTTGGTCCGTTCGTTTTATCACGGACTACAACTAAGAATGAATGGAATCATTCTTAGTAGATATTGATATTGAGATAGAAGTACATAATAAGATAATTGAAACGATACTACCATTATACTGATATCATAACGACTTTACGAATCTTTGATTGACATATATCCTGATTGAGTAGAAAGTCAATATCTAATGGTGTTTTTAATGCATGCTAGATACCTTGGGTATTTACCATCCATCCACCTCAGCATTGTATATACTCCAGTATTGCAAAAAGAGTGTAATTATTATGAATTCTCTTTTGATTATGTTTCGCTATGGTGAGGAGCACAGATGGTTTTATCATTAGAATCAGATTCAGGACCCTTGAGTAAGAGATATAGCCTTACTCTATAGATCATCATGATGTCTTCCCTCACTTATACTCTTCGACACATATACTCGACTTGGATGGCCAATGACTACATGAATCCCGTGAAATACATCCATCTTTCATACTTAAGCAACCATGACATTGTAACTCTCTTTTTAATAACCCACCCAAAAGTCCTACCATCTGTGCTCAGCATGTTAAATTCAAAGCTGCCCTACATCTCCACTTCTCTGCATAAGATGATTCTTCTCCAATAGCAAGGTCCCTAATATCTCTTCCCCATCCCAAACATGTGACCCCCTTTTACACGTTTCTCCCCTCTCATACATTTCCCATCAAACTCGTACCTATATCCATTCATCTATGTCTATTCAATGATGCCCATGACATCTCACAACCCTCAAATCCACACCATTAAATACCAACCCAGTATCAGTCCAATCATCATCCATCAAATCCATCGAATCCATCAGATCCCACAGATCTAGACCCCACAAAACTAACGCCGATCTAAGGTTACAGTGACATTCGGAATAATCGATGCGCGCTAGACTTTTTAAGCCTCAACTTCGAGTTTTATGTGGTCATATATATATAACTACTGGTACCTACTATGTAGATACCTAGGTATGGTTTTCAAACCTCATGGTGTTGAATTGTAAAGATACTTCATGTAATAAGGATCATTTTTCCATCTAAATTCCAGTAACCTTAACCCTAAATGAACGAAAGAAATAATCCTCATCCATCCACCCACCAAACCTCTCTCTGTCTACCTAGGTGCCTACCAATCAACCTCAAAAATCCAACCTCAACGTATCTTACAAAAACAAACCAACTAAAACAAACCTCACAAACTACACATCTAGATAGAAACAAACTATCAAACCTTAACTTTACCTCTATTTAACCATCAAACATCGACCTACTAGTAATCGTAAGACTGTTACGATGGTAACAACTGACTAATTAGAAGAGCTTGGGCCTTGTGCAAAAGCGATCAGATTTCATTAAATTAGTATGTGATTTAGGCCACCTTATGATCGTAGGCGTACGCGCAAGCAGAAAGCACATGACTTGGAGCTTTTTGGAGCTTAGGATCCAAAAGGATCCAAGAAGGCATGAAGATCTATATAATCAAGATGGATTTCCTTTGTATAGAGCTTCGTGCTCAAGATCAATCATTTAGTATACCCTACTATTAGTTACGAATTGCATACCATTATTGTCATTACTTAAAGTCCCTGCTTGACGCCTAGTTATAAACCACTTCGAGAGCCTAGAGCACTTCCACGTGATCTAGACGGCAAACCTCGTAACAATTATTTAGATTATTTAGATTATTTAAAGACTATATGAAATCTACTCTACATTTTAATATTGGAATGGAATGCACAGATTATCCTTTCCAAAAAATAGAGAATTCTAAATAGCTTCAAATTCTCTGAATAGCTTCAAATTTGGAATTAAAATTATGGGTGTTTAATAAACTGTACAGCACAAATCAATCGTAGGTTTTGAAAGGTGTGAAAAATAACTACGGTGAGTTTTCAGCGAACCCGTTGTTATTTTTAGCCCCGAAAGGGCCGGAGTCAAAGCTCGTTTTATAAATCTTATAACCTACTGATCTCGAGTTATTTTCTTATTCTCTTATCCTAGCTACTAACTCATAACACACAATCCATAGATATACCTCAAATTCTATAATCCCCCCCTCCCCTCCCCCCCCCCGCCCCAACTTGAGTCTTTCATCCATCTTCATCTCAATCTCAATCTCACAAGTAATTTACTTTTATAAAATACTGAATATATCACACCTCTCCTCCATCCATCTCAATCCTATCATCTCCTCTCCTCTCAATTTTCATCTTTTCCCATCCTCTATCTTCTCATTACTACCTACCCGCTACCTCCTCCCTACCTACCTACCTACCTACCTATTCACCCCCTAACTATACCTAATATCTATCCATCTACATCGTTCCTTTATAACAATCCACTCATTCACACATTCACACATTCACCAACTCACACAAACAAACCAAATCAAAACAAACCAACTCAAATATAAAAAAATAAATCAATCGAATCCAACAAATTAAACTAGAATTGAAAAATATCTACAAAAATAAAATTTAAATAATAAATGATCCCATAAATCCCATTCCTATCCCCATTCATCTTCTCATCCTATCATCCTCATCATCCCATCATCCATTCATCTCACATGATATCATTCCTTCCTTTCCCATCATCCCATCATCCTCATCATCCAAATCCTTCCAAACCTAGGTATCCAAACCCAAGAAACCCATTCATTCATTACCTGAGGAAAGTTTTTGATTTTCCTCAAGCATCATTTCCCGTACCCACCAAATTCCAATTCCAAATCCATTTCCAATTCCAATTCCGATTCCAAAAATCCATAGCATTCATTAGTCCGAGCCGGGTTTTCCGCAATATGTCATGTCATGGCATCATATGCTCTTTTCCCTTTCCCTTCTTTCCCTCCAAATCCATATCCCAATCCCAACCACATCCAAGCTCCCCACTACCTCCCATCATCCTCAAACCCCACACATCTACCACAACCCCAAAACCCCGACCAAAATCCCCATCACAACCGACAAATACAAATCCGGCACCTTAAGCTTTCCCCCCGCCACATTCGCCTCAACAGGCGCACTAGGCGCCACACTCGTCCCTTGGACACTACTCGCCGCAGTCTCCGTCTCCGTCTGCACGCTTGTATACGTAGGTTGAACGTAATAACTAGTGATTTGAGCAGGGACCGTGAGGGTACTAGGTTGAATATAAGTAGATGTTTTGATGTGTGTTGCGTTTGTCCAGTAGGTTATTGGGATTGTGACGGTTTTGACTACTGAGGGGAGGGTGACGATGGCGATTGTTTCGATTATGTTTGATGCGGTTGTTGGGATCTGGGAGGGTATTAGCGAGGATTAGGAGGAGGAAAAACAGGGGTGAGAAAGGAGAGAAAATGAGGGAGATATCGAGAAGAAAACTTACGTAAACAGTAGTTTCGCCGGTTGCAGCGGGGAGAGTAGAAGTAAGAGTTTGAATGGCAGTTACTTTAATAATGTTTGTTTTTGTGGCTGTTAGGACGATGCTATATCAAGGGATTAATTAGCTTTTCGAGATTCTTTGCAGAGGGGAAAGCATAAAACTTACGTGGATCCAGCACTGATAGTAGTATATACACTTTCGACACAAGACTCAGTTTCATAGACATTAGTAGTCTTATATTCAGTAGCTTGAGTAGTAGTGCTGAATTTGTTAGCTCGGGCTCTAATTTTTATCCATGATGAACTTACTATTGGAAAATAGTTGTAGGAACCTGGATCTGGGTGACGATTGTACTGGTATATACTTTTGTGATTGGAACACCGGCTATAATTTATCTGTCAGAATACAAAATTTATAGAATAGAAATGTGGTTTCATACAAATTGTTTTAACTTCGGTAACTGGGCACAAGCTAGTAGAAGTCTGGTAGACGTATGTTTCGATTCTTTTATATCTAGTCAGCATCTTCATCTGAAGGGTATGGAACAAAAATCCAAAACTTACGTCTTGGTTTCTCCTGGCAAGGTGGTTTTCGAATAATCAGTAACATATGCGTTAGTTATGATGAGGCTAGTTTTTGTTTTCGTGGTAGTATATTGGATACCAGAGATTGTTTGAACCTCAGTAACTGGAAAAACACTTGTGATGGTTTGAGCGACTCCGGTTTCAACACTATATCAATGATTAGTCTATATTTACATTCCAGAAGAGAAATTCTCACGTTTTAGTTTGCGCTGGTAAAGTGGTTTTCGAATACTCAGTAGGATATACATTAGTGATAATAAGACTAGTTGTCGTTTTCGTAACAGTGTATTCGACTCCGGAGATTGTTTGGATTTCAGTAACTGGGCACAAGCTTGTGATGGTTTGAAGAACTCCAGTTTCAACACTAATTGATTATTAGTCTCGAATTCTGAATATGAAGATTCGGGGAATCAGGGTTCTCACGTCCTAGTCTTTGCTGGTAGAGTAGTTTTTGAGTACTCAGTAGGATAAATATTAGTGACGATGAGGCTGGTTGTCGTCTTCGTGACAGTATATTCGACTCCGGAGATTGTTTGGATTTCAGTAACTGGGCACAAGCTTGTGATGGTTTGAAGAACTCCAGTTTCAACACTAATTGATTATTAGTCTCGAATTCTGAATATGAAGATTCGGGGAATCAGGGTTCTCACGTCCTAGTCTTTGCTGGTAGAGTAGTTTTTGAGTACTCAGTAGGATAAATATTAGTGACGATGAGGCTGGTTGTCGTCTTCGTGACAGTATATTCGACTCCAGAAATTGTCTGGGTCTCAGTTACTGGGCAAAGGCTGGTGATGGTTTGAAGAACTCCAGTCTCAACACTACATGCATAGTCAGTTTCTCATACCCCATATATAAAATTCAAGAGCAGAAAAAGGGATCTCACGTCTTGGTCTTCGCCGGAAGAGTAGTTTGTACCTCCACTGTAGTTCCAACATTTGTGACGATGAATGAAGTAGTTGTATAAGTGACAGTTACCAGATTTCCTGAGATAGTCTTTGTTTCCGTCACTGGGCAAAGGCTTGTGATTGTAGAAACAACTCCAGTAACAGCACTAAATAGAATATTAGTTTCCGCATAGAAAAGGAGTGATGAGGCATTCGTACGTTTCAGTCTTAGGAGGGGTAGTTTTTGTAACTTCAACATATGTAGGGACATTAGTTGTATATAATGAAGTAGTTGTATAAGTGATAGTTGTAACAAGTCCCGAGATCGTTTTTGTTTCTGTTACTGGACAGAGACTTGTGACTGTGGAGACGACTTCGGTTACAGCACTAAGAAAAAATTAGCTTCAAAAACAAGTCCAAGAGCTGAGAAGAGTCCAGTACGTCTCGGTCTTGCCAGGGGCAGTTGCTGTGGCTTCGATATATTTTGGAACGCGGGTTGTATAAAAAGATGTTGTAGTATAAGTGACTGTCACTTCTTTTCCGGAAATAGTTGTGGTTTCGGTGATAGGACATAAGCTAGTAATGGTTTCTACAACAGCAGTTTCAACAGCAGTGGTTTGAGGTGGTGCAGTAACCGTATTGACGATAGTTGTGGGGACAACTAGTCTCACATGTCAGTAACTTTTCATCACCAGATTTGTTTCTTAAAAACCCACCAGTTTCGACGACAGAGGTTGTAGCGTATGTCTTAGTGTATGTTATTCCAGGAGCTGTGACGGTCTCTGTTACCGGGCAGGTGGTAGTATATGTGACGACAATCTAGAGAATGAGTCAATTTCGAGATTCAAAAGCATTATCACGGGATCATCGTACATCAGTAGTTGTTGTTGCCCAACCAGTTGGACCTGGGACAGTAACAACTCCTCCGCAACCTCCAACACAGCTAGTGATGACTACGGTTGATGTTGCGATACTGGTGACCCATTTTGTTGTTCCTTTTTCTGTTGTTGTGGAGGTGACCTATCAAAAACATATTAGATCTTGCCTTATAAACGTGATAGGTGTAAACAGTATAATGAATCTTCATGAATTTTCAAACCCTGGCAGGATAGTGGAGAATTCTCATCTAATTGCACGATCAGGGTTCACCTCAAGTGTGAGTAAGAGCCCCGAACATTGGGACGTCTCATTTGTCTAATCAGATTATGCCCATCCATAATATGCCAAGTATGGATGACTTCATCTCATACCACGAATGGGATTAAACAATAAGAACCTCATGATTATCCAAGCACCTTCATCCAACCTCAATGATATGAGGCATCAAAATGGACCATGACATACCGGACAGATTGTAGTTGAAGTATAGGTAGTCCAAGTAGTAGTATCGGTCTCCACAGGATACCCAGGAGGGCTTGAATATTCAGGAGGGCTCGAATATTCAGGAGGACTTGAATATTCAGGAGGACTCGAGTACCATCTTTCCTGAATTCCTTGAGCGAAAGTCGAAGTGGCCAAAGCCAATAAAGCGAAAGCTGCCTTCATGATTGCAATGTATAACGATATGTTTTAGGACTGTACTCCGTCAAGTACTTGTATAACGATTGCACACTCTGCACTTTGCACCACAGAAATTGGATATAACGACCGTCTTAAATAATTCAAAACGAGAGCGTTGGAAGCAAACTTTGCGTTTGGGGAGGTTGGAAGGATATAATATTTTCGGAATGGCTGTCGCAACCAGAAATAAATAAGACACAAACACATGCGGGACAAGGGCACTATAATCTATGGAGGGCAAGGAATCTTAGTACCACCTTGAAAAATGTCAATCTAAGTGCATCTCATAAGGCCGCATATGAATCATGCTGGCGATTCAATTTCGGGCAAGTACCTATGTATTTCTAGTCCACTAAGACATCAAGAGGACTCCTTTGACTGGTCAACCACTATGCTACGTAACTTTGGGATACGAGTGTAGTGCTGACCAACAACTGCTGGATTAATTATGAGCCAAGCTTTGAAATCAGGACTCAAGTATAGTAATACGAACATATCTTGCCTATGAACAAACATCAATTCACACGATTGTCAAGTATCTCGGAGGCTGCAGTCGGGGGAAGAAAAGGCTGGTCTGAACATGGGGTTCCTAGTCGCTAGATGTTGTGAAAGCAATATTTTGATGCATGGAGAGAGCAACACGAGGTTTTGCATAATAAACATTGCTCTTGCATGGTGCCACCTCATAAAATCGCACCTCCCGGGGAAAAGCGAGACCTGGTGACAAAAAATTTTGTTCTCTGTTGTCCGTTTTGGAGGCCTTTAGAATTGAAAAACGTGGTGTTCATTTTCACAGATACCTCTTGTACGAGTCAACCGGGTCATACAATAATTTTGTACCTATATAATGTACATATTCTGGCGAGTGATTCTCCCCTGCATAGGAAGTATTTTGACTTCCGTTTCTTCCGGAAAAATAAACTTCTGCGAAGGGGTACCGAGTTTCCTTTTTCAAAAACTCGAGATGAAAGACCTTCTGTGCTTGCTCGTATTTGATTGTAAGACGCATTCGGAATCTACTCGCGAACGCGGGGGAGAAAAAATTGTTTACTGGATGGGCTGAAAAACTTGTACCATGCACAACAGAGGCGGTGGTGTTGTCCAAGAGATAAATCAGGTTATGTTGGAATATGATTCAATTGAGGTACTTTAAGTGAAGTACATCTAATTTGCGTGGGAAATGCATCGGTGATCGAACAAAGAAGATAATAAAAAGGTGGAAGTGGCGGACATGGAACATTGTGCGACGACGAACTTTCCCGTTGGTAAACTTTTTTTCGCTTGCGCTTCAATGTTGTCCTGCTGTCCTGTCGCCCTTGTTGCTAGGTCTAAGTTGGGTCGTAAACCGGCCTCGAACCGTGACCCAGCACATACCACCCAACATTTTGAGTCGTTAAATTTCCTTGTCGTAATGTGAGCTGATGGAAATCCGTATACATGAATTATCACAGGGTTGTACAAACTCACCCTATCGGGAAGTAATCCAGGTAGTTTTCATGATGTAAAATTCAAGTGGCTTAGGGTGGTAATGAACTTAAGCTATCTTTACCTTATCTGTATCTACCTGCATCTCCGCTAATCATCATCGTCGTCGGTATCACTTTCCCAACCTTCTTCATATGATTCGGCAATTTCGCCCAGCGAATTACTGAGTGCTTCTCGTTCATCCATTCCAATAGCTCGGTTTACTATCTGCTGCAGGCTTTTGATTCTTACAGCCACAGACGTGTCTGTAGAAAGAGATGTACTGATTGATAGATTCGTGACATGCTCATCTTTATGAGCGAAAATACTTGGAAAGCTATCGAGAAGGGGAAATGATAATGGTGTATATGTCCTATAAGAATACATAAGCAAGGCAAAGGGAAAATCAAGAAGATTACTAACCTTGAAAGCAACGGAAGGCTAGCAGCAATTCTTCGAGCCCGATCACGACCTTCATCATTTCTGTTGTTTTCTTCTTCGTATTCTTCATCTCCTCTATAATTCTCAACTTGACCAAATAGATGAACCTTCCCGGACTTCCGAGGACCGCGAGTTTGCTCCCCTGTTTCTGTAGGAAAGAAATCCAGATCGAAACTGGCAGTATCACTTTCCGCAGGCATATCCTCGCCACGACTTGAAATTGCTGCTGAACTAATCCTCGTATCTGTGGTGTTGTAATGTCCGTTAGTTCCCGTGTGAATAGTATCATTAATTACTGTCCCAGAGTTTTGCTTCATAGTCATCCGTAATTTCGCAATATTCTGCCTTCCATTGACATTTAATGTGCTTGCTAAGTGGTCTAATGTTTGCCTTGTACCATTTTGCGGCTTTAATCTCGAAGGTAGTGTCATGCTTTCCAGAGCGGAAGAAAACAAGCCAGAAACTTCCCATGGAGAACTTGCGTCCAATTTGATGTAACTTGACAAAAGTGATGATGGCAGGGTCATTGGAATGAAAAGTGATGTTTGTGGGATGATTTCTGACACTGATTTGGCTGTGTTCGACAACTTTAAAAAGCGTTTTTCCTGTCACTATTAGTACTGGTATAGACCCCACCTTGGTTCAATACAACTTACTCGAGGTATTCCTTTGATGTTATCCTCCAATCCCCAGAACCATACAGTGGTCTTACCATACTCATCTCTCAACCGATCCATATATCGAGCAGCAAATCCACCCCAAGCATCATCAATACCTCCCATTATTTGTATGCCTTGCATATGATCAGCTTCTTCAGCAAAAGGCCGAAGATCACGATCCAGTAAATCATGCTCTTTATCTAAAGAGCTGAATAATTCTTCACCAGCATCCCAATTTTCGAATGGCATTAATGAAGAATTCAATTCATACTCATTAAGTTGAACTATTGATTTTGGATGGTAGTAGACGCGATTGAAGTCGGACCAATATCGCACTAATTCTGAGGTGAGCTTTGGTGGCTCGAGACCTTCTTCCAAGCTTTGTTGGTATGGACTTTGTTGAATAGCCGCTTGCCGTTGAACCGCAGCTGGACCGTTCCTGGGGAGAAGTTAGAGGCAGCTGAATAATTGACCTTGATGGGGTTGAACTGCTCACCATAATCCATCAGTAATAACTGGCTCGTCTATTTGATATAAAGCATTAATCTTTCTCAGAGAACCAAACCCTCCTTTCAGATCATAAATTAAGGTTCTTGGAGTAAAGGTTTCAGTACCATCAGCTCCAATACCGGGTCTGAAATGAATATCATGATCAACTAAAGATTCTTGATCTGCCGAATATGTAAAGTATGATTCCTAATGGCCAATCAGAAAATATGATGGTTTCGGAGAAAATGTTGTCTTACCTGAGTATTCCAGAAATGGGTGGCAAGGTAATTACTCTTTTGCCCTAACTGAAGAGTAATAATCTCATGCATGTTTCAATACTTCTGGGGTCTCCTGCAAAAGCTTTCTGTACCTAAGGTATTGACAGCTGTCAAAGTTGTCACAGCCGTCACAAGCTCTTGTGGTGATAAAAAGATAACCTTTTGGTTGTCACTCAGCACGCACTTGCATGGACGACAACTTTAATGCATAAGCTTAGGAAATGGATATGGTTGGTCGGAAATCTCGGATTAATATACAGTGGAGGTATCTGATGATATTTGAAGGAGGGTGAATTTGGAAAATCTTCTCGAGATCAAATTGTTAAGTCGCCAATGTTTTGATACTGATAGATTAGTAACAATCCAGAACAATTTAGCAAGGATTACGATAAGATAACAAGCTATGCATACATGAGAAAGCTACCCCACATTTTGAAGCTTTTCCCCTCTATGAAATCATCGATACCATGCCGTCGCCTTAATCTTCCATTACTTGATGAATATCAATAGCTACATTCTTACGCTGATCTGACATAAAGATGACTTTTCAACAAGAACTCAGTTCATGGTTACCTCAATCTCCAACTAACGTCCAATCACCTCTAGAAATCAATTCTAAAGCTCCCTCATCATCTAAACTTCTACTTCCAAATTCAAATGGGAAACCTACTATTATCACATTCCTGAGACATTGTGGCTGCCCGGTAGGTTTGGAATTCTTCATTCATAAATCTTTTGCCCTTGGCTCTTTATCTCAATCTCTGTTTATCTCGATCTCTATATTTACCTCAATCCCACCTCACCCCAGCCCAATCCTCCCACCTCCAAACCAACCACCAAACCCCAAAAGAAATCACATCTAACCTCCCCCCTTCTTCCCCCAGTTCGCCGAAAAAACCCTTCTCACCCTCCGCAACCTCGCCACCACCCATCCAACCATAAATCTAATAGCCATATCCCACTCCTCCGAGACCTCGACCACAACCTGGCTCTCCTCTCTCGGTGGCGCAGGACCCATCCAAATAATTATCGATCCTGAGCGTGAAATATACGCACAATGGGGACTAGGAACTAGTTCCGCCTGGCACGTCTTGAATCCTCGGAGTATGTTATTCGTGTTTAGACTTGGGCGTGAAGAGAAAATTTGGAATAGACCTACAGAGAGTGGGAGTCGGTGGCAGATGAGTGGGAGTTGGATTGTGGATGGGGAGGGGATTGTGAAGGGGGGTGGTGTGGCGAGGAGTGCGGATGATATTATGGATTTTGAGGAGACGGTTAAGTTGGTTGAGTGATAGGATGGGGTATTTTGATGCTAATGATTACACGGAAAGGTGCGCTGACGCTAATTGCTCAATTGGATCGATTCTATATTGCCTTTTTGGTTCTGATTTCAGGATTCCTAGCCAAAAAATTGTGAATCTATCTCTTTCCAAGTGAAGGGTCCTATCCTCTGATTTTGAGAAGATTCTCCCCCATTTCCCTTATTTATCGATACGTAGGGCTAGTATTTAATGACTTCTGTACTAGTATTCAATCTACCAAAGTTTTCTTCTAATTCGAAACCATCTTCTATATATTTTGATATCCTTTTTTATGGGATAGACGATCATTTTTTCGATTGTGAAGTGTAGTATGTGGTATACTGTACTCCGAGCTAGCTCGACGTATAGACATTCCCTTTTTTATTGCACCAAGTGCCTTAAGAATATCATCTTCCGTATATTTTTCGGCATCATGTAAATAATAATATATCAAAACTTCAGATCAATTGATTCAATAATTGTTGAATTCTTAAAGGTTGAAAAGGTAATAATTGCTCAAAGGGGTGTAACTTTTAGGGTTGTCCATATTAGGGGTGGTCCGAAAGTGGGGTACTAGACTTAATTAATACTTGTAAGATATTTTTAGCAAAAGGTGTTCTCTATAGAATTTTGGAACAAAATTTCAATATAGATGTTCCCATGTTTTTATAGAACATCCTCTAACATAAAGTCTCACATACTTCCATTTCTATAATTTACTGTCACCCTTCTCCATCGTTTCCCACCCTTCCGTTCTTGCCTCTCCCCCTATTTAGCATTCTGCACAGCAGCCGAATCCTAAAACACCATATATCAGCCATTAATCATTCTCACATCCCCATAATTTCTCCAGTTGCACTCCTCTCCAATCCATCATCTATTAGCAACCAAAGCAAACCAAAGAACTACTCACCAAATAAACCTGATAAAACCCTAATTTCCATTTCCCACCCTCCTGAACCAATTTTGCCCTGCCAGCCCATTCAACCTATCTCTATATCAGAACGTGTTCTATTCAAAGGAGAAGAAGGATTCTTATGAGAAGAGCGAGCTGAAGTGAAAGACATGGATGAATAATACTTACATCTGCTTTTCTCCCATCTTTCAATCCATACTGTTTTCACATGGAGTATTAGTATTTTATCTTATTATATCCTATTAAACCTCATCTCATTTCATTCTCTTTCATCCACTCTTGTCTACCTCTTTTCCTTCGAAAACTCCTATTTTTCCTCTTGCCTTTCTCCACCTTGGAGTTTGATCTCTCTCTCCTTCAAAACTCTAACCTTAACCCAAGCCAACCCAGCTCAACTCAAATCGATCGCACTCGAGAAAATCAAGTAAAAAAGAAAACTCACAGCCACATTCCCAAACAACATAACCTCCGTAGAATCCTGTCCGAAAGGAAAAATCTTATGCACGGTATGCAAACGACTAGCTACTTTTTCCCACATGGATTTTCTGAAAGCGAGGATTTCTAAAGTTTGGAGGGATAGTTAGTGTTTTTTTCTGATGTATTTCAGATCTTGTTTTATGTGACTCTGAATTCCTTTTTTCACGATTCTCGTCGTCGTTTCGCATGAATGAGAAAAGGTGTATACTCTCTCTCCTGTCTTTTTTCATGTCCTTAAGGGAAACACTGGCTCCCCCATCTTCTTTCTTCCTCTTCGCCTTCATCCCCTTCCCCCTCCTGCACCTTCAATCCCTCCATTTTCTTCACACACATCAACCACCCCGTCTGAAACCAAAAACCACAGACTACATAGCCCCTTCTCCTCTCCCCTCTTCCTCCCTTCTCCTTCCAACCTAACCACAAATAGAAAAAAAAAAAAAAAATCAGGAGCAAAACTCACCCTCCCTCCCCTTAACCCTCTTAACCCCCATAACCAACACCGCATCCTCAGTAAACTGATCCGCATATCTAATTAACAAACCAATCGTCAGCAAAGAACCTTCTCTTATTCCAGAACATCAACCATCCATCCATAATTTGAACAGAATTTCCTGTTTGTTTGTTTTCTTTCTTCTTTTATTCTCTTACTCTTCCCCTCCCCCTGCCTCCAACTCCTTTCCTCCAACTCGCACCAACCCCCACCATCCCACGAACCCATCTTCCCCATTCTCCTCCCCCAAACACACAAAACCCCATTTCTTTCCTTTCCCTCCTTCCCCCTCCTCCCTCCCCTTCCCCTCCCACAAATCAAAAAGAACCCCCCCCCAAAAACCACTCACACAACATGCCCCTCCTCACCCACCCCCATCAAATCACTAACCCCATAAAACCCCTCCCAAAACTCTCTTATCCCCTCTTTAACCTCTATCCCATCAGGATAAACCGATTTATACGTATGCGTCGTATGATTTGATTCTTTCTCTTCTTGTTGTGCGGACATTTTTTATTAGTTGCTTCTTTAGATCTGATCCGATGATACAAGCTTAATAGTGTAAGAGAAATGAGGTACGATCAACCAAGTATAAGGGAAAGATAGTATGTACTGTAACCTATAAACAAATAAATAAATAACTAAATATTAAATACCTAACCTCAGAGATTCTATTTAATAAAGAGGTATATTTGAAGTGGGGTAGCAATGCTCACACATGGGGTGGGGTTCTCCTCGGGCCCGAGTAGATTCTACATCATCTCATCCATCCCGCAAAAATTGATCATCAAACCGAATCACGTCATAAAAGAACCACATGGGATAATATAGGGAGAAAAATAATCCCATATATTGTATACATATACTACAATTCATTTAATGACAGCCATTTCATTCAATAAAACGAAGGCATTACTGCACTATCCTTCCCCATGCATTGATCAAAGTAGGTTGAAACTCATACTCCGTCCGTACCAGCGCCATCCGTTCCTATCAAATAATGTATGGATCCATTCAATCCACCCTTGGTATACCAAGCAAGCAAAACTCCACCCATTCAATTCAACTTCATGAAAGCTCAAAATAACAAACTACTCGTCATCATCATCCGTTTTCAACACTGGATACAAACTTTCAACAGGCTTCTCTTCAGTTTTTACTTGGGTATCTTTCATATCAGTATCGGCCATTGATACATCTTCTTCTTCATCCTTGACATACTCTCCATTTTGAAGACGATCACTGACATATCTTCTCAAAGCTTCAATGACACGAATGTTTTCAATCCATGCCTCTTCAGCTCTGTCACGAGCACTCTCCAAGGTATCAACTGATCGAACAGAAGGCGAACCAGCATCAGAAAGAGCTGGGTCAATATTATTGGTAACTTCTGTCTTAACAATCGACTCGGGGCGAGGTGTTGTTTCCTTTGGTGACGGTGTTGGAGAACCAACAGTAGAAGTCTCCATAGACTCACGATATTCACTTGAGTTAAGTCCACCAGCACTTCTTTGGAGTACACCACCAGAGTAACGACGACGAGGATCACTATCGAAATTTGTACCAAGTGTGGATGTTGGTGCAGTTGCTGAATGATGTGAGGAGTATCCGAGCGATACAGCTGGAAGATTAGGATATGCTGCATTTGATGTTGAACTATGTCTAGAGATGGGAGACATTCCACTTGAGGACATTGGGGAATTTCCGGAAGTATACGAAACGGAACTTGAGGGAGGTGTTAAAGCTGGTGTACCAGAAGAAACTGAATGAGATGAGTGAGTTGCAGTCATTGGTGCTGAGGCGTAAGAAGTGGAAACATGTGGCGCCATTGAACCAATGTTGTGGATATGAGTTTGTGGTGGCGAGTGACTTTGACGGAAGTTGAGACCTTGGTGAGTGTAGTGAGCACCAGGTTGATGAATACCAGCAGCAGCAGCAGCATTTGAACTTTCGTAGACTGTGGATTGCATCTGCTCCAAGAATTGATCAATGGAATTCAAATCACTCTTGGTCCTCAAGTTGGGTAGAGGGAGAGAGTATTGGTGTTGTGGTATGGGACCTCCATGACCATGACCACCGTGACCTCCGTGACCGTCAACTGAAACCAATTGAGGTGCTGAATGAATGTAATCAGATATACCTCCACCTGTACCAATAGGAATTCCTTGTAATTGCATCAATCTCTGATTAACTTGTTGATAAGAATGAGCATCAATTTGACGACGCTTAGCAGCACCGAAGAAATCATTCAAGTTGTCGAAATTTCGTTTTTTCTCATCCCAAGCTGCATGTTGACCCATATCAGGGTTGTGAGACATTTGATAATAGCCTGGACCTCCTCCATATGAAGATTGTTGAGAGTGCGCAGGCGCGTAATATCCACTATGGCCACCGTGATGCGAATTGCCATAAACTCCGGCGGAACCAGGATGCATCGAAGCATTATGATCATAATAACCCATAGGATTGGCTGCAAGGTGTTGCAAATTAGCAATTACTACATAAGAAAAATGTTAGAGACATATGTAAGAACATAGGCAACTTGCGCCCTTACGTACCTTTGCCGCCTGGTTGTCTGTATCCTCCATTTGAACCACCAGATTGTTCTGGAGTTCTCAATAAAACGGAATCATCGGCATGAGTCTAAGGGTGATTGTTAGCAAAGTGAGAAGAATACACGCCAGCTCTTGACCGTACCTTGACATGCTTCTTCAAATCTTGTGGACGCTTGAATGCCTTTCCACAGAATTCACATTTATGTGGTTTGAGTGGAACATGAACACGGATGTGAGATGTAATATGATCGCGTTTGACGGTCGTGGTACGGCATGAATTCCAACCGCAGGTAAGGTTTAAGTTATTGGTACTCTTTCTTCCAACATGTTTCTCGCAGATGTGATCCTAGAATTTAGATGTTAGCACAAGGACTTTCAAATGATTTAATGGTTCAAGATATGAGTGCTAGGGTAACATCAACATACAAATAAAGCTTCTGGCGTTGGACATCTTTCCGAACACTTCTCCCACTGACATAGTAGACTATCATCAGCTACAACATTTTGCTGGATTGACGAAGTTGCCGCAGTAGTGTTTTCATTATTTGAGCTCGAAGCTGTCGAAGTCTGGGTTTGCGCAGACTGTTGTTGCTGCTGTTGGTCTTGACTCGACATTTTGAGCTTGTGGATAAGGTGGTTAAAATCAACCAATAATCAATTGTCGGTTAAATTGATCTGTTCAGACTAAACTATGTATGGAAGAAGATAGACTAGTGTAAAGGTATGGGTCTTTTCCTTCTATCAATATTAGAAGTTGAATGATGAAAGGTCCAAAAGTTCTGATGAGATGGTTGACGCAACACGAGAATCAAAGAAAGTGAGTGATAGAAAGTGTATTCCTCGACTTTGTTTCTCAAACGAGTCTCCAAGCAAAGGGGAGGATCTTGGTGCCTTCTTGTAAGAATAACGGAAAGACTGGGCGTGACTAAGTCTTGGCAAAAACTCTTGGCGACTGGATTAAGTTTGGCTTCCACTCCTAGCCTCTTGGCATTCCACTCGGTTCAAACTTGAGTGGATTATTTAATTGGTTGAAATATCTTGGCATGTATGAAAGGAGCATGCACCAGATTCTTTTGTGAAGGTAGCAAAAGGTAGTCAAAATTGCCAATATATTTTCTACACCCTTTCACGTCCAAGAGATTGCGCCCCGAGGCCAAGATCGGAGAAACTTGGCTCTCTTGGCACTGCGTATTCTCTTGGCATTTGGGCTGTGTTTTTTGGTGTTTTCCTGCTTTTGCTTGCTCTCATTTATATTTGCTGACCTTTTTCCATTAACACATATTACAACGGTTTCATACTCATTTCATATCATGAGATTCAAAATGATACCATACAAGTATGAGGCGAAGATCTAAAAAGAGAGTTTAACCTAGAGAGCATTTGCACAAAGTCAGAGGTTTAACCTAGAGAGCATTGGCACAGTTGCTGACATTTGAACTTTATCATGATGCAGGTGGGAAGTTTGGACTATCTAAACGTAGAGTTTAACCTAGAGGATAGTTAATATTAGAAATATATTAATGCAGGAGTTGCGGCAATGTACTCTACTCCGTACCTTCCATCCCCATTCTTCATTACGTACAGCAAGTAGGTATGTAGGCAAAAGAAGGGTATTGTTTCCCCATGAAATGCAAGCAAGTACACTGTAGACAGAGAAAAGAGTGGTAGTCGTAAGATCTTAGCATTGATAAGTCATCTTCCCCTAAAGGTCCTCCGAGGCATCTTTCGTATCGTATCATGCCATATCGAGTATCAATCACAGTCATCGTCATATCATGGCATTCTCGTATTTTTGGTAGTCTTACTTTCCAATGTTCCATACAGTGTAGACCACAGACACAGATCACCAAAATGGTATGTAGAAGTCTGACTTATCCATCTGAAACTCGGCTTCTTATTCGTTCTTACGAGAGGTCGTACAAAAGTGTTCCTTGTTGATCACTAACGCATTTCTCCCAAGTGTTTAATCTTTGCGGGGTGGGATGATCTTTGTTTACCTATTTCAGCTGACTGAGCGTACCAGCACACGTACGATGCTACATACGGAGTAGTGCATACACCGTACTGGGTATATACCCCAGACATACATACATAATCAATTATGAACAAGTTATGAAGTCATGAAATTATGAATTGATGTTGATGTTGATGTTTCGGCTAACTCTTCCGTAGATAAATTGGATTGATGATGTTTCAACTTTCCATCGTTTCCTTTCTATCTCATATCTCACTCTCACCTTCCATTTCACACTGCCCAGCCCTTGGCCACCTAAGATCTTTTCGTTCCTCCGCCCCTCAACCAAGCTTTTCCACTCTGATGCCAATTTATTTGCATTTCCTTTCATGTCAATGAGAAATCCCCCCAGTAATGTTTGTTACCACCTGTTCCAAACAATTATCTGATCGCATATTGCAAAGGGATGTCGGATCGGGATGCTCTCTAATCTTTCCTTAAATGTCAGTCTGATGGCCGTTTACAAAATTCTATGAGTCACTGGCCGAGATAAAGTCATTCATCCTTCCTTACCAGAGAAGAGCTGTCGAGGATGACCTTTTTCTTTTATTCATTGCTACAAGATTTAGGTAATTAGGTCTAAATTATCAAACAAGAGACATTTTTTGAGGTAGGTATGCTGTTAATGATATTCATATTAAAAACAAACTCTCTTTCTATTCTCTCAATTATAATAATATAAAAAAGTTTCTTTTCTTTCTATTATTGTACTATGGAAACAATATACACTCTACACAAACAAATTATCATCATCCCCTTAAAACCAATCAATTTCTATTTTTGAACATCTTCAGCTATCTTTACTTATCATACCCCTCTTTCCCCATGGCGGGCGTCGGACAATGAGAAGTTCATCCTCACTCAAACCTCCAAGATCATTTCCATACAGAACGGTGGAGTCAAGCTAATCTAGCTTTTCAAAACTAGAGAAGACCCCGGGTCCAAGTCTGGCGGGCCCCAAAGACGACTTTGGCCAAGATCAAGGGGATATTCAAGCGCCCGTCTTGCTCGCATTGGTGCCCTTCCAAAGCTTATGTGTTTTACTATAAGAAGCCACGCCATGTAATGTACCGCAATTAATGAAACTTTCAAATGCGTGATTTTTGGGACTGTTCCGGCAAGTCTTTTTGTGGATATTTTTAAGGAGACAATCCAAAAGACTCAAGATGAGATCTTGGTGAAAAGGCCATCGTGTCTTCAATTCGTGCAGGCTGAGACCCGGTTCATCCCACGAATAAATGAGTTCCTTTTCGATGTTTATTTTGGTTGTTGTGAGCAATTTGTCAGACAAATATACGCTCTCTAGTGCCACCCCAATATCTATCAAGCGGTCCTTGATGCACCCAAAACTGCTCAGAAGTCTGGCGTTACTCGGATATCATTGAACTATAGCCAAATTCTTAGGGATTTATCTAGCAGCGTTACAAGATTGTGATGAATGCCTCTCAAAACAAGCCATTCCCTTCTTTGGTTGACCGAATTCGGCCGAAAGATGTAGACGACTGAATCCCTCTAAGCCTCCATCTCTATTTTCACTTCTTGGCCACCTACAAGAACCCCACAGAGGGGAGTTTGTGTATGCCAATTGAAGAACCATACACTGACATACAGTCGAAACGAGCACTATCTTCCCCCCTTACCTACCCCCTCTCTCGGAGCTGGTGCAATTATTCAGTGACTCTATGAAAACTTTCAACATTGAAGATCTTACCTCTATTGTAACCATTGCTCTTTGGCAGGACTCGCTATCACAAACTCCTAATCACATAATGAGAGAAACAATGATCTCGAAGGTACTGCTCAGAAATGGGAAGAAATTAATGATCGCCCTCTAATCTATACCTCCAACTACCGAACCAAATTACCCCATCCCAAGACAATCTCCGCAGCCTTGAAAATATCATCTATTTATCGATCTCTCAGGCACCATGACAACACTTCAGGGATACTTTTCATTATATTGCTTTGAATACAATACTAATCTCTTTAAAACAAACAAGAATGATCATCTTACCGAGTAATTCCTATCTCCTATTTTCGTATCAGGACAAATATTGTAAAAGTTGGAGGTCGAGATACGTATGTCCCGATAGCACATTGTGAAAGGGAAATGAAAAAGAATTACTGAGTAGATTATATTGTAGTTGTCATTTTAGAGGTAAAATGGATTTCACAATGGGATAGGGGTTAATATAATAAGGCAAAAAAGTAATAGTATGATAAATTGATTGTTGAAAAAAGGAGAAGCAGAAGCTTTTCCTTTTATAGCTAACTATTAGAGATCATATGATTGGCACAGCTGTGGACCTCTACGTATATGGCCCAAAATACCAACTTTCTCACAATATATTATTAGAGTGTTACGAGGTTTGCCGTCTAGATCACGTGGAAGTGCTCTAGGCTCTCGAGGTGGTTTATAACTAGGCGTCAAGCAGGGACTTAAAGTAATGACAATTATATGATGCAATTCGTAACTAATAGTATGGTATACTAAATGATTGATCTTGAGCACGAAGCTCTATACAAAGGGAATCCATCTTGGTTATATAGATATTCATGCTCCCTTGGATCCTTCTGGATCCTAAGCTCCAAAGGCTCCCTTGGATCCTTTTGGATCCTCAAGCTCCAAAAGCTCCAAGTCACGTGTTTTCTGACAGTGCGTGCACATACGATCTTAAGGTGACCCAGATCACATATTAATTCGATGAAATCTGATCGCTTTTGCACAAGGCCTAAGCTCTCCTAATTAGTCAATTGTTACTATCGTAACAACTTGTCCTAGGATTCCTTATCGATAAGGACCCCCGTACTTGTTTTTATTGTATACTATTGGTCGTGGTTTGTGACATTAATACGATTTTAAAAATTCCCATAGTAATTTTTGTTAGGCAAAAATGAAAAATTTAAAGAAACTTTAATATCTTTATTATATATTTGTATATTTATATAATACTTTATCATAATCAATATTTATATTGATTATATTAACGTGGTTTATCAGCGAGTCGCCACTTTTTCAATATCTTTTATCATTCAATTTCAAGACGCGATATTTCAACGAATTATTATGGAAATACAATCAAAAGAGGCCAGAATAATCTTAGCTATTGAAGCTATTCAAAAATCAAAAAATCTTACAGTTGGAAAGGCTGCGAAAATCTACAAAGTCCCTCGAACTACATTACGAGATAGAATGGGCGGTCGAATTCACAGAATGGAAACTCGAGCAAATAATCTTAATTTGACTGAAAAAGAAGAAGAGGTGCTTATTCAGTATATTATCGATATGGATGAAAGAGGATTTGCACCTAAATTAAGTGGTGTAGAAGATATGGCGAATTATATTCTCGAATCAAGAGGTGCGAAGAGAGTTGGAAAGCTCTGGGCTCATCGATTCGTAAAGCGTTGTACAAAATTAAAGACGCGTTTTAGTCGTGTTTATGACTTTCAAAGAGCTCTCTGCGAAGATCCCAAGCTTATTGAAGAGTGGTTTGGATTGGTATCGAATATGCGGGTGAAATATGGTATTGTCGATTCCGATTTCTACAACTTCGATGAAACCGGCTTCATGATGGGTATAATATGCCCTGGAATGGTTGTAACTAGTGCTGAACGAAATGGCAGAAGCAAGGCAATACAACCAGGCAATCGAGAATGGGCTACGGCAATTATATGTGGCAATGGAGAGGGTGAAACTATACCTCCATTTTTGGTAGTTCAAGGACAAGTTCATCTTTCCAATTGGTATACCGAAACCGATTTTCCTGCGGATTGGGCCATTAAACCTACTTCCAATGGATGGACGAATAATGAGACAGGGTTAGAATGGTTAAAGCATTTCGATAAACATACTATTCGTCAAAGGAAGGGCAAATATCGAATGCTAGTATTGGATGGGCACGAAAGCCACGAATCAATACCTTTTCAATCATATTGCAAATCAAATGATATTATATGCCTCAAATTACCACCACATTCAAGTCATTTAACTCAACCACTTGATGTTGGATGTTTTGGTGTACTTAAACGTTCATATAGTTCTCAAATTGAGGAGTTTATCAAGGCACATATCAATCATATCACTAAAGTTGAATTCTTTATAGCTTTCAAAGCTGCATATCAACAATCAATCACCTCTCAGAATATGAAAGCTGGCTTTCGAGGAACAGGTCTAATACCATTTGACCCTCAAGCTATACTCTCAAAATTAGATATTCGAATTCATACGCCTACTCCCCCCCCTTTCGATTTAAACCTTTGGATCTCTCAAACTCCTCACAATCCAACTGAAGCTCTTTCTCAATCAACTTTAGTGAAATCTCGAATGGCTCGTCATCAATCAAGCTCCCCTACACCTATATTCGAAACTGTACTAGCTTTAGCTAAAGGTACAGAGAGATTGGCACATGAAAATACACTTTTAAGTGCAGAAAACCGTACACTTCGGAAGGCAAATGAGGCATTAAGCAAACGTCGACGCGCGAAAAAGACTCAATTACGTCAAGGAGGAGTACTTACTGGACAAGAAGCTGCAGATATATTATCTCAACAAGAGGTTGATATTCAGATTCAACGCGACGAGCGTCAAAATGGGGGAAATTCTAATGGGGAATCATCTACTAGTCGATGCTGTAGTAAGTGTGGAAAGACTGGTCATAATTCAAGAACTTGTCAAAATAGTATAATAGATCCTAGATTATTAGATTCTTAATAGTTTTAATTGATTGATTTAATGATTGTTGAATGATATGAGTTAGAAAGTGCAAATTGAGGTAAAAGTGGTGCACTCGGTGATATGGTGCACTCGGTGTTAAACCACGTTATCTCTAATATTCATAGAGATATAAAAAGTTGTGTCACGGTGTCAGTCACGTGAGCAGTTGATCCTATCCGATAGGACCAAGATAGGCGCTCGCGCCGGTGCGCAAGTGAGCTAGTGCCCGATCGGGCTAGCTTACTTGCGAAAAGTCTGTATATCTTTAACCAGGAAGATCCTGTATCGTAGCTCTTCGAGCTACGTCTTAATCCTTAATCTGAACCTATTATCTGAATCAATATAACTTTGCCAAATTAGGGCAAAGTTACTAGAAGCCCTATTCTGCCTGCCTGCCCCGTGATAAGTTGCTATAAGTACCTTTACACCAAAATTTTGGTGTAAAGGTACCTGACCCGGTTCCCCATATGACCCGGTTCACCATAAGTTACGTTAATAATAAATAAAATAATAAATAATTAATTTACATATTCAAATTTTAGAAAATAATATTTATAAATAAATAAATATTGAAGTCTATAAAAATTAATTTTTATTCTATTGATGTCAAGGTACGGGTAAAGACTTATATTGTACCATAAGGGTAGAAGAGCTATGGAGAGAGAGGCCCTACTTATAAGAAGTAGGGCACGCTAATGACCAATGCCTGAGGCACGAAGGCAACTACAGAGCATGTAGTTGGCGCCGTGACAATTGAAAAATGAATAATTTCAATGAAAAAATGATTTAAAAATAAAAAATTAGATTTATATTTTTATATTTTTATATTTTTATATTTTTATCCCTCACTTTCTCTCTTTTTCTCTCTTTTTATTTTTTTATTTATTTTTACATTTTTTTATTTTTTTTATTAAATATACAACAAACAACAAACAATAAACAATCAATTAAAAAAATCTGTTAAAAGGAATGACCTTACATAGGGAATAGTGGGAAGCTGATAGGGTAGAACTGAGGTAATATTGGTCTAGTAGGTCAATCACTCTTCTAAGTTCTACGGAGGTGCGAAGCTCTCTTACAGAGAGCTTCTCAATCTAGTCCTAATAGGACTAGTGCCCTGTGCACGTGCTACGCAGGAACCATTCACTTAACAAAATCAATCATTCATCTATTTCATCCCATCCCATTTTATATTATCCGTCGTTTTTGTTTTTAAAAATTCAAGGTTTTATTTTCTATTTTATTTATACATAATCTTATAATGTACTCATCCATTTGTTACGGGAGCTGCCTCTAGGGTCACGTGGAAGTGTCTAGAGATCTCTCGAGGTGGTTTAGACTAGACTTCAAATAGGAATTCGATAAGGTTGATAACTGGTTGCAATTCTCGTAACTATAGTATAAAACTAATGATTGTTCTTGAGCACGAAGCTCTACATTGTAATGAAATCCCATTCCCTTATATAGATCTTCGTTCTCATTGGAATCAGTATGGCTCAGTGCTGATCTGACTGATTCCTTATGGCTCAGTGCCTACTTCGCTGAGCCAGACTGATCCATCCACGTGACTTGATGCCCAAGTCCCGTGACTATGTTGCGTCGCTCGTAACACCATTCCACCTCTATTATAAACAACTATTTATCCATCTTATTATTATCATCATATAAGGTTATAAGTTATATAATCTTACATTAATACAACTAATCACACACACTCACCTCTCCAACCTCCCACTACCTCACAACACCACACCTCAACACTAATTAACATCCAACATCCAACATCCAACATCATACATATACACATACACACACAACACCAAACATAAACTACAAAACAACCCCTCAAAACAAGGACTTAAAAAACACCATGAAAAAATCTTCCTATCCATATTCATATTTCATATTCATGATCCATCCATCTTCTTGGATGTCCTTCCCCACCCTGCGTCCTATCCTACATCCTACATCCTACATCCTGTGAACCTTCACCTTTACCAACCTCGATTCATTGTACAAATCCATATACTCTAACACAGCCATACACCCACATATTCATATACCGATACAACCACAATTCATACATCCACATATTCATACAACCAATCAGCCCCAAATCCCTATTAACAAACATCAAGCCATCAAGCCATCAAGCCATCAAGCCATCAAACCATCAAACCATCAAACCAACAATCAATCTATCAAACCAAACCAGACATAAAATAAACTCCATATTAGCTAGACAGCTACCTAGCTATCTAGCTAGCCAACAAAACCAACCAGAAAGCCAGACCATCCATCCCTTACTTTTTCCTACCCCTAGCATTAACCTCCCCCTTTTCACCAATTCCCAAAATAATCCTACAATCCGGACAATACCATTTAGTAGTTCTAGGAGGGATTGCCGGTAAACCCACACACTCCAGATGAAACCATTCTTTTTCGCACTATTAATCGAATAGCTCGTTAGTTCTGTTTTCCCAAAAAACAAAAAACAAAAAACAAAAAACAAAAAACAAAAAACAAAAAAAAAAAAAAAAAAAAAAAAGCAAAAATAAAACCAAAAAACACTGAAAAACACTGAAAAAAAACTCACATTATCATTCTCACAAGCAATCATCGTGCCAAAGCTAACCCGATTACAAGTGCAATATCTTGGCTCATTTGGATCAATCAAATTTCCATCATCATCCACCTCATCCAATACTTCTTGAACTGCACTACCTTCTCTTCCATCTTTCTTTTCCTTTTTCTGTCCTGCCTTTTTACGTGGAGCGGCTCTTCTCTTGCCAACACTTACAGCAGTTGAACCACCTTCTGTACTAACAGTCACGACTCCTGGTGCAGGTCTCTTAGCTCTTTTACTTGGTTGACGAGTTTCTGGTGCGGGTGTATTACGAGCGGTGCTGGTACGCCTCGGACGATCCAAGGCTGCCGGATTTGGAGAGGCAGAAACGGGATCCTCTGACTTGATAGCGGCTGACGCTGCTTCTTTTGCTGCAGCTGCTTTACCACGAGAAGATGTTGGTCTCTTGGATGGAAGTGATTCAGTTGCTGATGTAGTAGGTTCCATTGATGAAGCGACAGGAGTTGCTTTTCGCGTGATACGTGTGTTAGTTGTTTTCTCTGGCTTTTCCGACTTCTTCTCCTCATTCCTTTCCGCCTTTTCCGCATCCGCAACTGCTTTGGCTGCTTCTTTGGCTTCCTTCTTAGCAATAGCTGCTGCTTTTCTCGCCTCCTTCTTAGCTTCCTTCTTTTCCACACCTGGAGGAAGAATTGGCGTTAAAGATTTTGGTGGTGATGTAGCGGATACTGGAAAAATTGGAGTAGACCCAGTTGGTGTATCTGTATTGGCTGCTGAGAGAGCAATGGAAGATGCCACGGAGACGGCAGATTCCAAAGTAGGTACAGGAGTTGCGCGGGGAGTGGCATTTGTGATGATGGGATGAGGGGGCGGAACCGGAGTTTCAGTCTTCGTTCTCTTGAATTGAGGCTTACCTAATTTCGAAGATTCTGCTTCATTTACTCTATCACCTTGGATTTCATTCGTGTCAGTTATGCCATCTACAATTGATGAGCTCTCGCCATTTGCCTTGACATCTTCAATCGTCGACTCTCGTTTACGTTTTCTCGATACTTGCTTCTTTGGTGTTTTAGTAGTAGCGGTAGCTTTCTCTTTCTCTTTTTCTTTCTTCTCATCTTCGGGGTGATTTCCGAAAAGGCTCTTTACTGTACTAGCAGCTTCTGTCATTTTTCGCACAGATTCTTCTGCTTCCTCAGCCGCCAACTTAGCCAGCTCTTTCGCGGCAGCCTCTCTTTTCAATTTCTTAGCTTCGTTGAGCTTCATACCACGATTGCTGAGTTGTATCTCCTCTGCTCCTAGGGCTTCCGCACTTATTGCACCTTCGGCGATGACTGTCTTCCCGGTGAGTTGGGGGGGTACCGGTTGATCGAAAGGCTGTCCTGCAGCGTCAGCCTTACTCTTTGCAGTACGATACGCTTCTATTCCTCGTCCCAATTGTTTTAATTCACGTGCGATCATTGTATCGCTCGGGCTCCATACCGCATTCTTTTTCATTCTCTTTCTGAGCTTAGCAAGCTCCCATGCGGTCAACTGAAGCCAAGGCGCATCTTCGCTTCCCGCTTTCGCATCTGGTGGTGGAGGTTGAAGCTTCGCTAACGCATTACTCGTCGATATGCCGGCAACCGCACTATGTACATTCGTTCCCATAACTCCTGGTGGTCTTGGTGCTCGAGGGGTCTTGGGTACTTTCTCTTTCTTAGGTGGCTTGACTTTCAACTTAATCTTAGGATTGACTGATACGGATCGTGCAGGTGTATGCCGACGTGGTGTAGGTAGACCAACATCCGATTCCGAATCATCGCTGTACGAATCATAAGATTCGTAATCAAGCTCATATGGAGCCATGACCTCACCAGGAACAGTGATGATTGGCGCGCGTCGTCTGCGTACACGCATACGTCCATCAGAATTTCCAGCACATAGGAGTAGCTTTCCCGGGGCTCGATTGGCGACAGGTGAATTGGATTTCTGCGGAACAGGGCTTGGTTCTCGGGTTTCAGGATAGTTTTCGGCCATGGCCTCAAGCTTCGCCAATATATTCTGGGCTCTCTTGAAATGTCTTTCCACATTCTCAACCATATGTGATGCTTCTGCGAAAGCTAGTGTGCGTGCGCAAAGGGCATCAGCCAAGCTTGTAGATATATCTTTTCGCAGAGAGACAGGATCAGGTTTTGAGTCGGCGGGGAGATCCGGAAGATGACCATAGGTTTTCGTAAAGTCATTTACGTTCAATGAAGCATTGACATATTTCTCATCCAGATCACTGATGAGAGCCATTGAGCGAACCAAATCCGAAGGTAAATATTCCGTAAAATCGAGAAAGTCTGTGATTGTTGCCTGCGCATCCGGATCCATGGGCAATTCCATATTTTCGATATTGCTATTCAAGTTTGCCATGGATTGTATCGTCTCCGCGAGCTTGCCCTTACGCCTTGGACTTGTCATCTCCAAAGCGGTGTCCATTGAATTGTTCGTCGAAATTGTGAAAGAGTTGGAGGTTGAATTATTTTCATCAATCGCTCTTGAATTATCGACATGCGACTGTGGGGGGACCTTGATACGACAACTCCAAATGCCTGACTCATCAAGCCATCTAGAAAGAGAGAAGAAAAAAACAAATTAGTAAAAAATCCCGAATCCAGAGTATGTCGACCAAAAAGTGATAAACCTTAAAAGGGCAATCGTGAATAATGAAATGTAAGAAAAAGATAAAAGATGAGATAGATAGAGATAGCCGTTGAAAAAGCAAGGCAGTAATCTGTCGTGAAAGCAACGCGATCTATCGGTAAAGCGTAAAGCGCGATACTAACACCAATCCAAACCCCCCCTAGCCTAGCTTAGCGCCCTACTTTGCAATCATTGGCAGCATTTTTGGGAGATTGGGGGGTTAGAGGTAGAGGTAGAGAGGTAAGAGGTGGGATTGATTTTTGATTCTTTTTCTTTCTTTTCCCGACGATTTGCCTGAGCCTTCTTTTTAAAAGGTAAATAATAAATATTTATTATCTATTATTTATTGTTTGACCTTGCTTTCTTTTCTTTTCTATTCTGCTCTGTTCCCCCATCTTTTCGCGCGGGCGGGAATAGGAACCAAAATATAAGATCCAAAGCAAGTGTCATCATAATAATAATAATAATAATACCCAAGTACGGTACCTAGGTAGAGATGGTACGTACGTAGCATAAAAAATGCACGTGCTTTTTGTGGAGGGGAGGGGAAAATAAAAATCAAGCTATGAAAACAGCTAATGTATGTAGGTAGATCCAAGTGTCGCAAGTTATGGGGAAAGTGGAAAGCAAAGATAACCTTAGTAAATAGATGAAAAATAAAGGGGGAAGAAAGCTTCATTCAAAATAAACAGTCGGAACAAAAACAGAACATACCTTCTTGATGCATCTGATGCCATTTTCTTTTTTTGGGATCTGGATTGGGATTTGGATTTGGAGTTGGAGTTGTATGATACGGTATGATATTGATTTGATCGGGAGGTTGTATTTGTTTAGTTTGGATAGTGGCGACGCGATGAGGCTCTGAAAGGGAGGAGAGTTGCAGAGTACGGTGATTGATAGACAGACAGACAGACAGATTGATTGATAGATTGATAGATAGATAACAAAGATTGAATAGCAAATAATAAATAAAGTCGAAATGATAAAAAGTCTCTAATCAAAAGATCAAATCAAAGACCATAAAAAATTGCTCGTTTTTGGTTGGTGTGTTACGATTCCTACATATCTCAATATAAAATATGCAAAAAAGGTGTCATGGGTTCCAAGGTTTTGCTTTTGGTTTTGGCTTTTGGTTTTGCTTTTGGTTTCGTGATATTTTCAGTTGGTTCCAGTAAAGGTAGGTAGGTAATAATAAGTAGGTAGACAGATATTAAGGAAAGTGGCAGATGACAAGGTGAATTTTGGGAACATCCGGTAGATAAAACCAGATCAATCCAAAAGGAGGCAGATATCAAAGAAGCTGAACTTGATGAACTTTGAGATCCAAACTGGGGAAAGGTTAAAATGCTGAACCACTTTCAATAACCCAGGTAGATATGTGGTGTGGTATGGTATGGTATGGTATGGTATGGTATTGAATTAGGAAATGATACAGATTATGAATATTCATTTAATAATTCTATGTAGGTACTAGATAGGTAGGTAGATGGTGATTTATCAAACCAAATGTTTTATTATATATATTCCGATGCATGTTTCCTTTCCTTTCCTTTTCCACTTGCGCTTTCACCCTTTATTCACTCACTCACTCACTCACTCACTCACTCACTCATTATCCTTTTCCTTTCCCTCCTCCCCCTTCTCATTTCTCATTTCTCATCTTGAAATTGTGGTTGGCCATGGGTCACACGATAACACAATACGGTCTGAGATGCAAATGTAAGCAGGCATATTATTCCTTCCAGATGTGAGCCTAGTCCGATTTTATAACTGTTGTATATGAAATGGTTACACTATCATTTATTGAATATCTACATGTATCAATCAGTACGAGCATCTTTCAATTCATTTGTACAAATTCACGTCATTCTTGCCACCTCCATTTGTATATATTCCCTCCCCCCTTTGTTTGTGAATCAATACATGTAGATGTCTATTTTTAGAAACCTTGCATATGATAACTTATCCACCAAATGCACTGCACCTGTATCAGAAGTATGATTTTGTCTTTGCTCAAGAATTCAAAGCTCGAAAAATACATCACAACACAAATAATCACCATATGTTAATCGTAAGTATTCATATGATTTATTTCCTCCTATCCCTACTCGCCCTATTGATAAGTTAAAATGTAAACATATCTCCCCATATCATAAAAAAAACCTGTGAATAGAGACAAAAAAGGTCTCGCTTCAGCCTTTCAACTGTACCGCCAGACCAACAAATCCACTCCAAAAAATAGGAAATAACAAGATCGATCCGTATGTGTCTTCTTCTTGTATAGTTATCCCACACGTCATCTCCCCTCATACTTTTATCTCTTCCCTACCTAACATTTGACCACCAAAACCTGCATCACATCATCTCCCTAGACAGCACCCACAAACCCCAAAACAGCCCCACAAATTCCTGCCGCCACAACCCAGACACTTGAATACGCCACAGCACCAAGCGCCTCAACACCCTCAAGCGTAACATACAATTGCACAAAAGTGTTAACACCCGTAACCATCATCAAAGTAGCCGTTCTCCTAATAATGAGCTTGGTTTTCTTCGACCAACCCCAAAAGTTATAGCGGATAGTCTCTTCCAAAGTAGCAGCCTCAGGATTGAAAGGTTCGGCCTTGGAGTCTGAGGGTTTGGTAGCAGTAGCTGGTGTGAAGATGAATGAACGCGTCGCGAGACCCAAGAGAAATGTAACTGGAAGGAGAGATGTGGGAGTTGCGGAGTAGGCGGCAGCAATAGATGGGATACCTTCGAAATAGGTGGCGAGACAAACTGGCAAGTACGACATGTATGCACAATAGAGAGTGACGCTGTAGATAGATGCCGCTAGGAGTGTAGTAATGATTTGAACGGGGATATCTGAAGTAATATCTCGATTTGGGACAGATGGAGCGTCTGCATGAGCGGGCGAGAGAGGTCGGAGTAATCGGAAAGGAATATAAGTTGTGATAGTATCGATGAGAAGAGATGTCAAAACAGTCTTCATGCTAACTTCATAGAATGTGCCTAGAAGATACAACTACATCCCGAGAATTAGTATACACATGGAAAATACAATCGCAATTTTCGAGCGGGGTAGAAGAAGTAAAAACTTACCGGAGGACCACGAGACAGAACACTCAAAGCCGCAAGATCATATCCATCATAATTACCAAACCAACCCAAAGCCAATTCCAGAGTCCTCCAGGTAAACAAAAGCCCAAAATCATCCCAACCCTCCTGCGACCTGCTAACCCTCCCCAACTCCCCTCCATCCAAATAACTCGCTCTCAAACTATAAGCCAACCCACTTATGACCGAAGTGAGAATAACCACGACAGGAAATCTCAATAGATCCGGCATTGTCGATTGCGATCGCGGAGCAAGTCCAGACTCAGCAAGCATCGAATGAGCCAGCTTTGAGTTTCTAGCCATCCTCTCCTCACTCTCTCTCTCCAACTCTCTCCTCGAATAGTATTCATCCAAATCATCACTCGTCTCCAAATTGCTCGAATGCCCATTAATAAGTTGATCTGCGGCGGCCTCGGTACTATCCATCAAGCTCTCCATCTTATCTCTTCTCAATGATCTCGTTGCTGGAGCCATCGTCTCGTCCCGTATCGTTTCGTTTCGTTTCAATCCGTTTCGATCCTTGCCGTTATTGCTTCTGTAAATTCCCTCCCGAATATTATCGCGACAGTCCCAATCGTATAAATGGTAAACAAGCAAGCTTAATTGAATCAAGCCTCGTAGCCTTTCCTTTCCTTTCCTTTCCTTTCCGTCAAATAAACAAGAAACCAGCGCGTCCCTCTTTCGTAGTAACTAAAAACCCTACCCAAAAAAAAACTACCTAGCTACGGCGCGCTTTATCCCACCTCAAAAACAAACTAATAAACTTTTCTCTTTTCTTTTCTTCTCTTCTCTTCACTTTTAAGTCCCAATCCCAATCTCAATCTCAATCTGACTTCTTTGTTCCTTCTCTGTATCAATCGATGAATCAATGCGTCAATCAATGAATCAATCAATCAACAAAATAATCTTTCCTGACGTAAACCTCCAAACGTACGTACGTACATACGTATATCTATGTATTATATTTTTCTGTTCTGTTCTGCTCTGCTCTGCCCTAACTATACCCACACGAAATTTTTTGCTGGTTGCTTTGCCTCGCATACCGATGATGCAGCTTGAGCTTGGACACACAACACAGACGTCACTACCATTACCACTACCGGTGAGGTGAGGTGAGCTTTCTTTCTCTCATCTCAACACAGTACTTCCTTGCACATAGAGTTCATCCTGCCCATTCTGCCCTGACCTGCCAACCATTTAGTTTTTTTTTCCATGACAATTTTTTCCTTACAATTTTCCTCAATTTCTTTTCCTTCTTCTTTACTCAATTCTCAATCCTCTCAATCAGTACATACGTACCCACATGAAAAGAAAAAACTTGATCAATTTTTCAATTTTTAGTAAAAAAATCGCGTTGCTCTCAAAATTACATTCGACTGATATTTATCTCTTTTTATCTCTTTTTTTTTTTTTTTTTTTCCCTCAAAATTATTACTGCACTTTCATCTACATCTGCATCCGCATCTACTTACTCCCATCCCAATCCTTCCCCTTCATTTGTTTTCTTTTTTCACTCGCCTCCCCCAAACTCGTACTGCATGCACTACTATTATTTCGTTTGCCATCTTGTTCCTCCTAACCTCAAACTTTATCCCAGATACCATACCGTACTATATATTCAACCAGTGTCAAGCAACAAGCAAGTGCTATCTCCCCAGTGCCCACGAAAAATATAAGGAAGTCTGGACGCGTCGAGCCAAGTGATCTTATCTGAGGGGAATTAAAACCTTCTTCAATGGGTACTTATTATACTTACATTCTCGATAGCACCTCAATATGTTACTCTCATCACACACATCGACATCACTATCATCATGTTCAACATCCTCAATGTCGAAATCAAGTTGCTTTGAACTCAGTCATTTGTCTATCTTATAATCGAATTTTGTTACATTGATGTCATTTGTTTTATATTGCTGTGGTATATCAGCTCGACCCTCAGTTTTAACCTCAGTGGATCAAACATCCACCCATTGGTGCTGAGAATCGACGGTGGAGACTTTGCTCACTGCACACGCACATATTATGTTGCTACTACAGGAGAAGAAAGGGAAAATAATCACAATGACCAATTGAAGAGCGGCTTCAATTGACACATTCAAAGTCACCGACGGTCATTCCTCCATATGTCCAAAAACGCCATCATCGTCATCATCAGAACGACCTCGGGAGCGCCGATCATAATCTTCCTCATCTCCAACACTGTCATCACCATCCTCCATATGAACATCTCCATCTCCATCCCCATGGATCTGATGTGGATCATAGCTTCCTCTCGTATAGCTTCCTCTCGTGAAGCTTTCACGGGCAAAACTTTCCCTCTGCCGTGGGTGAAGGCTAGGAGTGAAACTAGTCGAGAGATCATCCAAATATTCAGCTGGAATTTCAGGGACGGGAGGAGCATCAGCTGGAATGAGTAGGCCACTTCGAGGTGTTCCGGGACTTGCAAAGCCGCACGAAAGTGCGTGAATGGCTGCAGTCAATCCTTCCTCCTCCTGATTCTCATTCATGCCAGAGGAGGGTGGGCGACGCTCATGACTTTCATGGCGAGAATGACCGAATCCGGCTGGAACACTACCACCGTAAAGTAGCCTGCCCGACATTATGTACCGATCACTATCTCCAATGTATCTCTTTGATCTGTTGTACGAACCACCACCGTATGCGTGCCGCATATCTGCAGGTGGTGGTGTGGTATCCGCAGAGCTAGCACGATCAATCTCATGATCACCCGAGCTAGATGCCCCCGGGGATGCAGAATCTTGATCGTCACTTTGAAAGTCTTTTGCAGAATCCGGTGGAGTGTTAGCAGCATCTTGGTTCATTCCTACAAGGACAGAGGCGGCTTCCAGCAGTTGTACTTGTTGATGCTTTGAAATTAACAATTTCGAGGTGTAAGACCATTCAGGTGTATGTTCCCATCTGCAAACAAAAAGTTAATAACGGTTCATAATCACTCCATCGTAGAAAGCTTTTGCGATAAAGCCCATGTGGAGGAAGATAGGAAAGGATGGTGGGCACGAACAAATGCTTAGACAAGCAGCTGCTGTGCTTGTATCCTTTTCCACACTTGTCACACTTGAGATCATTGGCATTAGCCTTCTTGCCGTCCTTCAAAAGTTGTGATCCTTCGCTCGCTCTCCTCAATCTGCTCTTTGTAAAATCATCGTCTTCGCCCTCCATTTCCTCGTCATTGTTATCGTCGTCAATTGCACTCTCTCCACGCTCTGACTTCACCGCCGAATTCAACCTCATCCTATGAGTTGGCAGACTCGATGGTGGAGACGGTAAGCTGCCCATAGGTCCGGACCTCGAGGCATTTTTAGACATTGTTGCTCTTCGTGTAGAAATTGGCATCGCCAAAGGATTATCACCGACCTCCTTCGCAGCAGCTAGGATTGCCTCGACATTACTAACGTTCGCGGATACACTTTTACGTCGAGTTACCCTGCTGCTTGGTATAAGGGAACCTCCTGATACTGAATGAGAATGATTTCTTGAATGTGATTGTCGTGGATAGGAACTCGAATTTGTAGACAACGGAAGACGGACTTGGCCAGGTCTTGAGGAATGCTGAATTTCCTGTGAGAAAGATGAGAATGATTAGCGGTGTTCCTATAAATAGATAGGTTGGTATGTAATAAGGGAAACAAGGTAATCACTTTGGAAGAAGCCATCTTGACAAAATTTATTTCCTTTGTTCCACTTTCGAACTCGGTGAGCCGACCCTCAATCCTCGAAGCTATGATAAGCAACAATATGAGGGCGAGACAAAATAATTTGGACGGAATATTGGCGGTTGGGGGGTTTCGTAAATTGGTCGGGTTCGAGCTCAAGCTACAGTGCGCGTGGTTTTATGTAGGCGAGAGCTATTTGTTTTAATGATATGTAAGTGTGATTGGAGGGTGATTGGGAGAGCACAAAATAAAAAGAAGGAAGTTCTCTTGAGTGAATCGATGAATTTCATAAAATAAAAATAAAAATGATTTGAGAGCAACAAGGCCAGGTAAGGAATCCGCCCAAGCCAAAGATCTTTGGTAAATTTGTCGCAGCTGGAATGGAGAAATAAAATGTTTAGTGAGAACCGGGATGAATCCAGGATAGACGGAGGATTGAATGGCTGAGACGATGCAGGCTACGGGGGGTTTCGCAAGTTTTCCGTTGGAAGAGGCCACTGAGAGACTTGTGCTGAATGTTCGAAAGTTCGAAAGATGGGTTTGTTTCTAGAAGAGTGAAATTGCAAAGAAACAACCAGTCCGTATAAAAATAAAAATAAAAGATAGTGAAGTATATCTCTCCCCAGTTATTTCTTCCAATGAGTGATTATTAATTGACGTGCTAGCAAAAACCCAATAAATTTTTTGGTGCAAGCTGTAGAAATACCCAGAATGTTTTGTTTTCCCAAGAAAAAAAAAAAAAATAGTTGTAGTAGTGGTAGATCTGGTGCCAATTTTAGGTTTCCTGCTAAGCTTGTAGGGCTTCTTTTGCTTGTCTCTTTCCCTTTCCCGGGGATACCACTTGGGTGCTATTGTTGGTTTGGGGGGAAGGGAATCGGTTTCCTATAGGCCAATAGAATTGAAGAGTGATAACTGGGATTTGATGAGCGACTTGATGGTAACTTGAATTGGGTAGATATGATGCTGGGTTGGGTGTTGTAATAAATGTTGTATGATATCGAAATGGACCTGGACTTGGACTTGGACTTGGACTACTCGGTAGGGTAGCAGGTACTAGGTAGGTACTGGACTGGGTAGATAGATGTGAAAATGAAATGGATGGGATAATATTCGATTTCGATCTGAGGTGTAGTGTAATCGGAGGTTTCCACTTCTCTATGAATTGACTTCCTGGCTTGGTCTTCCCCTGCTCGCTCCGCTAGTTTCCTTTCGATCCAGCCCGTAAGTCGGAGGTGCGCTTGAATAGTGAATTATGGGGTTGGCGTAGGTTATTCACGGGGCTTATGTATCTATGATGGATGATGAGGTACCGATTTGTGCGTGTGACAGGATAGTGAGTGAGTGGGTGAGTGGTAGGTAAACGCTGGCTTGAAAATGAAAACTCTATACGTGAATGTTCTTGAATGAAATCAAAATGAAAAAATGAAATTGGAATGGCAATTGGGATTGAGATGGTATATGGATAGGAATATTTTATCAATGTTTTCAGTCAATGAGTTATGAGTTATGAGCAAGTCAATGAATGAATTTAGTGTACTGTATTGCGATTGAAGAACAAAGAAATATACTTATTATGTCAGCAATGAGAGAGAGGGGAGGAGAAACATCCGAATCAAAAGCCCTTGAAAAAAAAATTATTCAAAAAATTATTTGAGATTGATTGATTCATTGATCCAGATTAGGAATCAGCAGACACCTGCGTAGACGCACACAATTCATAGCGTCTAGCGTCACACATCCAAAGACAAGACAAGACAAGACACACACTCAACCTATGAAATCCGTCAGAACAAAAAACTGAGAACAAGGAAATGGAAATAGACGGGATAAATTAATGTAAGCCACGATCTGTTCTCACAGGCTGTGGCTACGATGATGATTATTATTACACCGTATTATCATTATTAAAACTGCATAACAAATACTAGCACAGAATCAGATTCACAGAAGTATCGCATCATAAAGTTTACACTGCCTCTTTACTCGTTCGCAACAGGGAACCTAGAATACCTAGCTAGACATCTTCTGTAACTATTCAGGAAACAGCTTAACTCTTTCGAGACTTGAGTTTCCTCGTGATGAATTGAACCCTACGAATCTTTTCTTATTTTGGTCATGGAAATTAGGGAGTAGGCATTTATAATGAGGGTGGTGACCATCTCACCTGGCTTAATATTTATGATTTATCGTGTACGAGAAATGCTATTTGTGTACGCGGTATATTATTTATTCATTATTAGGCATTCTCTTGATAATTGTATGCTGAAATGCCTGGACGGGTGTAAGTGCTATGAGGAAGAACATGCTCTTGTTCTCTCCTTTCCAACTTCACTTCGTATATCTCTCACCCCCTTCCTCCTTTCTTTCTTCTCTTCTCCCTATCCCTTGTTCCCAGAATGTTGGCTATCACTGATCAGACTCAATTAAATTCCAGTGTGGATGCAACTAACAAGGGTTGATACTAATATGAAGCGCAATCGCAGCCGCGAGGATAAATTTATTGCATAATGATGATGATAAAAGGTTAATTTAGATTAAATCTCCATACGGAGTACCAAGGGCCATGACGTTGATTCGGATTTTTTGATGAGTGACCGCAAACAAACTTCGAGAAGGTCTTCAAGGACTCAGGAGGTATTCAGGAGGTTATCTAGGTATCCAGCGTATCATACCCCTATTGCTAGGCAGTTCATAATTTAGATGTTGTAAATCTACCATGTGCACATTTATATATTCTCGTATCTATCTACTACCTAGGTACCTAGGTAGGTATATATAAACGAGAGATAAGAACCCACTGGTGACCCATCCCATCCCCAAAAACCTCAGACCTTCCAACACGACAAATACACCGTACCCTCAATGCAAAGATCCATTCTCCCATATAAACATGACTTTTACCCATCGACAAAAATCTAGCAATGCATGCTCCATCAATCAACTCCTGCAACCTGGACTCCCTTCCTCAACCATCTCTCTACTCCATACATATGTACCTACCCAAGTGGAGAAAACGACAACGACACACCCAATTCCCATTTGCTCGCTCTCCGCATGACAAATTCACAGAATCGTGTTCACACCGTAGGCGCTGAACAGAAAAATCCATTACGTTCTCCCGTTCTCAATACAGCATACATATACATACATACATACATAGTGTGCGGTAAGATGACCTGCGTAGACAAGTAAGGTAAGAAGTATACGTAAGGTACAACTCATCTACTATTTGCTGTTCTCTGCTACTTTACTTTTTCTACGCATCGACATACATACGGTAGGTATCCACCAATGTAGAAAGTTCTCCCGTAATACTTACTCTCTGTACCTCTTGTTCCTGCGCCGAGAACAGAGAATTATGCCGTTCTTGAATTCCCGTGTTGTAATTCATATATACCTATTCAGCCGGATTCAAAAAACAATTTCTTTATGTTTGCTTGCATCTGCAAATTTTGGATTTCTTTACTGTATCTCTAACTGTAACCATGATGGAAGTGGAAGTTGAAATGGAAATGGAAATGGAAATGGAAATGGAAATGGAAATGGAAATGGAAATGGAAATGGAAATGGAAATGGAAATGGAAATGGAAATGGAAATGGAAATGGAAATGGAAGCGGAAATAGAAGTGGAAATAGAAATGGAAAATCCCAAAGAAACCCAAAACCAGAAATAAAATTGTGGATGTGCTCACGTAGATGCGGGAGAATCGTTCTAGACCTTTTCTAATACCTGGTTCACGATGCGCATACTCCTATCGCGGGTAAAGATCATCGCTGCTTATTTCTCTAGGCCGACAGATCACTGATCTCAGATGATTACTCCAGCATGAAGTACTTGTACAGTGTAGATACAAAAAATCCTTTGGTTCTTAATTATATATTTCTGTCGATTATTATCTCAGGATTAATAAACTTCGATATATTTTCCTTGGCTATAATACACACATCAGACTTTTGGGGAATAGAATATGAATTAAACTGTGTTGAAGAAGATACGTTCTAGATATGTAACCGGTTACTCAAAAGATAAATCTTAGGTAGAAATCAAATAAATACAAAGATTCCTTCCATCACAAACACGATCTTTTATCCCCATCTTTCATTCGCTGCAACGAAACAACAGGAACCACGTCGATCAATTGCTACTCTAGCTACTTCCCGCAGCGGCTACATAGCATGGCCCGCATGGGTAATGTTCATTTATACTTCTTCCCATTTATTTTAGGTCGGGAGGAACATCTGGAGATATATTAATTATGTATGGCCTTGCTATTTATCCCTTCCTTACTATCTACACAGATCAAGTTTCCCGGATAAAATCTTTCGAATCAAAAACCAATATGTACTGTAGGTAGGAAATCTGAAAACCCTTTTGGACTTTCCAAGATTCGAGTTAAACCTTTGGATTTGTTTTACAAATACCAAGTTTTGTCTAGGTACCAACTGAGACTTTATCTACCTCATATAAATCTCAAGCACATCTCCAAAAGTATCACTTGAACACTCACTCGCATAGCAAGTCAACTCTTTCCCTAATTACATGGGAAATTCTTGGATCTTTACTGCTGCTCTAAAGGCCATGTTTCTCCTCTCCTTTTTCACATCATGAAAGGGGCGTCAAAATGAGGTTACTACTGCAGGATCATGTTACTTACCATGGATTGATTCTGTATGACTGGCAGCACACTGTATACGAAATTGGCAAGGTAATATACCTAATATGGCGGGATGAAAGCATGATTTTGTGCTTTGGGATCGAATAGCTAACTCGTCTATTTGAGTCTATTCATGTTTTCCTCTTCAAAGTCTCATGGGTATCATAGTATGTATGTACTCATCGGCAGGAGACTCATCCGAATTCCTAACAAATCGGAGCCGAGTTGTTACTACACTGCGTACACTTGCTCGCCATATACGTATAGATGAATTTGCTTAGATTACAGTTCTACCCATTCAAAATGATATCCTTATTATTATTTCCCACACATCTTTCAAAACTTTCATCATTAATATGGATCCACACTGACGTTATCTTACATCCACATACCACACGTACCGTACACAAACCCAAAGTTTCTCACCCGGGGAATCAACAAGACAGGTCCGATGATATGCGTACAGCAGTATTTGATTGACTTTGAAATTAGAACCATGGATCATATATATCTCTACCCGAGAGATAGTATACTGTAGTACAGTAACCAACAAAACTCACACCATACGTACATACGAGCATCATACTTTCAACCGAGAAATCCTCTACGGCTTTTCGGCATTGAAGCTATCAAATGACACCGGATCGGACACGGAGGTCAAAACTCTGAATGCCACACAACTAACTTACAAACTTGATATAGTGTACGGAGTATACCTACTTGATGATCCAACATCCCAACCGACATTCCTAGATTCTTTCCGATATAGGAGATGAGGGGCTATGTAAAAGGCGTGTCTCATATCACAATACACTCAAAAGTTTTTTGAGAAAGAAGTTAAGGCTTACTTGAAGATTTCCTGAAGAAAAAGATAGGAAAGAGCAAAAAGCGTGGGAAATTTTTCTTTCTTTCAAGCCTTATCTTGTGTGATGGAGGGAAATTTTTCTGTTGTGTAATGATGCTTTGGCTTTTGTATGGAACATGGCTGATGTGTGTGCGTTACACTACATTTAATTTGACATTAGCTGGACGTATGGATGTGGCCTGCCTTTTGCGTGTGTGTTTTAGTATAGATTGGTAGATGGGAGGTATGTAGGTACGTAGTATTAGATAGATACGGGATACCATGTTGCGAGTAGTATATATATACACAGAGGAGAGAAGAATTTATGTGAATTGCCCTCGATATTCTGATAGAGAGGAACTAGATGTATCCCCATAAACATGAAGTATATATATCCAGTACAAGTGAGTACCTATATATTCTACCCCTCACAAATTACCCCGCCAAATAATATCAATATCATATATCCCATCTCGCTACTCCGTACTCGAGCATTTCTAGAAATATATAGGATGATCTATGTATGATCTTCAACAACACCTCTAGAGTAAATAAATCCTAGCAGTTTATACTATGGTATGGGTAGGTACTAGTAGGTACCTACTTAGTACTTACTTGCATAACCTTATAAGATTACAAAAATCCCCGAAAACGTTCCGGATTTGATAGACGTAGTGAGTAAGTAAGTGATAAATAAGTACAGTATATGATTATCAGATCAGGTATTAACTAGCTAAGTACAAATATCTCCCTCACAACTTCAAACAATTCAATGACACAACAATCCGATAAGTCGACAAATCAATTGCCAACATACAACAACAGAGGAAAACATACTTCAATTGATCAAGGAGAAAGATCATATTACATGCTAAGTAAGTGTATGAAAAATGAACAATGAAAGAAAAGATGTCCAAGGTTTCGATGCCTAGAAACTTTAATATGTAGGAAATTGATGGCTTGGTTGGAATTAATGAGTCAAAGTGTGTGTGCTATTTGGAGTGGGAAGTACTCGTACGAGTAAAATGTTATTATATGTTAAGGTTATCTTATCGGAGGATTTTAAGATCGACGAAGAAGAAAATGCAAGAAAAATCGTCATTTTGGAGGGGGGTTCTTGCATTAAGGTTTTGAAGACTCACTTGAAGACTCACCTCAAGGCTATCGCAATTTTTTCTTTCGTGGCGACGATATCTATTTATTCGCTTTCGGAGATTATTTCTATTTACCTACAGGAGTGATATATTTTTATTCTCGGTGATTTATTGGTGATTGGAGTTACCTACTATATTATACTTACTTGTACTATATACTTGGAATATAGACTAGAACTAGAGGAACAGAGGAACAGAAGAACAGAAGAACGATCAACTCAATTGGAAATCAAAGAGATGTCCGAAGAAACATATAAGAAAGTAGGACGAGGAGGCGCAGGAAATTTTTATAGTAAACAGGATGTGGAGAGTAATGGAACTTCTGTATGTATATTTTTGCTCTCTTCGTACTTCAGATACACCTTGCCTCTTCATCTACCCTCTTCACACTTCCTTCACTCAATACGGCCAGAACCGACTAACTTAATCGCAAAGGACCTCGAAGCGCAATCCTCCTCAAACTCAAACTCAACAAAACATAATAAAACTCCCTCTTTAATCTCCCAGGCGCTGCGCGCAGTAGGTGGTGGCCCCCCACCTGAATATCAACGTTTGTTCCCTTCCCATTCTCATCTCATCTCCCCTCCTCTCCCAATCTGCCTTCCCTTCCCCTCACAACTCCTCCAACCCACCCCCAACAAAAACTAACACTCAAACCAGACACCGGCCGCGGCGGCGCAGGAAACCTAGCTTCACCTGCTTCTCTCCTAAACTCAGGTCTCACCCAAACAACAACTAATTACGAAAACCCCACTATTAATCCCGCGCCCCCGTCGAGTTCGCCTAGAAATGTAAAGAGTAGTATGCAGAGTGTTGTTTATAAAGGAGGGGTTAGTCTTCTAATTTTTATTTCTATTCCATCTCTATTCCATTCCTCCCCTTCCGTCTCTTTCATTCGGAAAACGCACCCTCCCCAGTCAGAAGTCATATCAAAAACAAGCAAAAGATGTAAAAATAATATATATAACTAATCAATATATACACATACACAGCGAGGCGGCGCAGGTAATTACAATTTGGAAGCAGATGAAATAGCCAAGGAAAATCAACGGATTTCAGAAGAAAACTCGCGAAGAGAGATTGAGAAGAAAGTTGTGGGGCATGTGGATGGTGATGGGGAGGGCGGGTTGAGGAAACCCAGGAGGGCTTATGATATTAATGCGGGGAAGGAGATGGAGGGGGGGAAGGTGGGTGCTTTAGGTATGAAGGGTGGGGTGCTTGGTGGGGGGTTGGAGTAAATGAGGAGGGGGGGGTTGTATGTGTGTTTGGAGAGTGTGTTTGGAGAATCTGTATACTTTGGTTTTGATGGATGGCATGCTAGATGGATTGATATTTGGGTTTCAATGCAGTATCGAGTAAGTACTCGGTGTTCGATGCTCGATGCTCGATACTTGATACCTGGTATTTGAGATAAGTTCTGAGATTGGAGCACAGGGGAAAAGAAAGAGCTGCTATAAGGAAGACAGCCTTGTATTACTATCTCAATATTGGATTTATCTAAGAATCCGTCCGGCAGGATAGATAGACATAGATCTAAGACGGGTGACTGTCGATTCTTTTGTATTTTTGTATTGTATTGTAATCTTAGAATCTTACTTTTATTCGGACACATACTTCTTCATATTATTCATCATACCGATAAACAGAATCAGCAATTCATGGAAGCGATGGGATTGCAGAAGACCTAATATGATTTTTATTAGATTTTAT
This sequence comes from Sclerotinia minor, assembly GCA_025389075.1. NCBI lineage: Eukaryota > Fungi > Ascomycota > Leotiomycetes > Helotiales > Sclerotiniaceae > Sclerotinia > Sclerotinia minor. Next base: position 3,904,419 of record QRFH01000001.1, on the reverse strand, counting down.
TAATCAGTGCTTAATTGAGCAAGTGAGTATATATAGCATGATTAATATCATAATGTTTAATGGGTTAGTATCACAACTATATAATTAACCTGTGTTTTGCAACTTTTATTTCTCATTGGTTGATTGGATTGGATTTGATGAGATTGTTCGTGTATTATATAATTATAGGAGTCCTAGAATTAGATTAGATTAGATTATTGTTTTGTGAGGTTTGTGGTGTGGAGGTTGGGAGGAAAAAGAAGGGTGGAGGGATGGAGGGAAGGAAGGATGGATGGATGGATGGATGGATGGAAGGAAAGGAGAGAATAGGTATTTCATTTTCAAAATAGAGATCTGGAGTCAATATGTGTAAGACTTAAAAGGGGTTAAAGATATGATATAATTATATAAATTAATATTGTAAATATTATGAAATTGAGGAGAAGAGATAAAAACTTGAAAGATCCCGAGGAAAGAAGGAAGGGCAAGGAAAAGGAAAAGGAAAAGGAGGAAGAAGAGAAGAGAAGAGAAAAAGGAAGGGAAAAGGGAGAAAATAGACAGTTCTAAGTACTAGGCAGATCTATATAGATGAAGGTGGATGTTTGGATGATATTGATATTGATATATTGATATATTGATATATTGATATAATATTGGTTGAACTAATTAATGTTAAATCTTCCGTTGACTATTAACGATGTACGGGAGTTAAGCTTAACGTTGTGACGAGCTCATGGGAGAAAAGGGGTTAGGGGTTGAGGGGAGCGGCGATGGGGGATTTTTGGAGTGAGAGTGAGAGACTGGAAGATTGAAGTAGAGGGAATGTGAGGGTGGTAAAAGGAGGGAAGGAGGGGGAAGAGAGAGGGTTTTAGAGGAAAGTTGGGGAAAGGGGTGTAGAATTTAGAATAGGATGGAAACAATTGTACATAAAGGGGAAAAAAGCGAGTTTTTTAAGGAGAGATGGGTAAAGATTGATGGGATGACCGCAAAGGGGCGACTGGTAGCGAGATTTCAAAACTGTAAGATTTTATGTTAGACGGGATCTAGAGTAAATGGAAAGGGCCTTTGCAAAACGGGCATTTTTTTCCTTAGAGTAGAACTTTTAATGCCGTTATAATTAGTCGTCGTCACAATGTCATAAGAGTTTGGCTATTTGACAGATAACTTAAGTTAATACTTGCGGATAATGATAGAAAAGTAGAGGTAGAGCTCGATGACGTCCCTCTGAAGGAGGAGAATATTAGTGATATACCAAGAATATTGATTTATCACTAGATACAGCAACCTACAAACTAATTATAGTCTTTTGAGTTTCAATGACATTGCAAAACCTCAATCACAAAAATCTACACACACATCACGGCCATCAGATCTTCATCCAAATCTCACCCGTTCCTCAAAATATCAGCATCAAGCTCAATTATTCACTCAACACTAATTACTATCCTGATATTTCTTGCTCTGCTTATACTTGTCATACATGTCCGGAGCGGTATACATACTTGTACCACTACTATAGGCACTAGCTGGTCCCAGTATCCAGAAAACAATGAAGTCTTCTAACATTCTGGCGCACTAGTTCTTACTTCAAGTTTTCGGATTAAAGAGTACCAGCAAATTCCTACCTGTCTTTCTGGATCGATTTATACTCATTTGAATTAGCACAATACAAAATACAACACAATAAAATACAAACGTAACCAATCCAATCGCTAAGCGTGACAACGGCATGTACAGAGGAACCGATCTAACATTTGGATCCCTTGTCCTCCACGTTCTCAATCTTTACGCATATCACTACCGAAAAACCTAACGCGTGAGCTTCCAGAACTGGCTAAGAGGCTTAGAACCCATCATGCCGTCGAGACTTAGCAGTAGAAACTCTGAAAGGAATATCTTTTCCATGCCCGTGCTTTAGAGGGAGGAAAAGCTTCCTTCTTCCTAGTAACTTGTCACTATCGAAATGAAATATACAAATGTCAAATTCTCAAGTAGGAACTAATACAACGCCGAAACCTACTTCTGAATATATAGGATAACATCAACTCGGCAAGCAAAACTGCGATCCCAAATGCAACCCGACGAACCCGAGTTCTAGTTCTATACCAGGGACCCTCCACCGGACATGTCTCAAATAGATGAAAACGAAACGAGCGTGCAAAGGCGTCCTATGAGCAAAGTCAAAGACAAAACTAGAAGATTACCAAAAGTAGATTAATTTATTACCAAACACAAAATCCAACGGAATACATGCTAGAGTGGATGATCCAGGAATCAAGTTAAACACGATCAAATCACAGAATGAAAACACCAATCCATCTCCAGGGACACACACACACAGACACACACACACAGACACACACACACACATACACACACACAAACACACACATACATCAAAATACCTCCTCCCACAACCAAAAATAAGAGAGTATAATTAAAAAAAAAATCATTTTATTTTATCTACCGCGACTCACAAGCAAGTGAAATGCGAAGAATAGTCCAGGTATCCAGACTCCATCTCAAAGCCCATGATAATCACAACCAGCCAGAGAAGACCAAAGACAAAAAGGACAAGTGTTACTAGAATGAGAAGAAAATTGTCCATTACGAGACATCATTGACATCCATCCACTACGTTCTGGAACCTTCTTTCATAAAAGCACTCTCCGTACATTCATCATGAGCCAGCCATTCCCTTCATTAACCATTTCACAATGCAAGAAAAACTTTGGGCCGGTTTTTAATCAAATTTTTTGTTTTCTCATATAACGATTGCGTAAAACACAAATTTTTTTGGGATCGTTTCTACATTTCATGGTTATGTCATGTTTTGAAAGACCGGGAGATTTAGTCTCAATAATGAAACTTTATGCGCCAAGGCTTGGGAAAGCGGATTGGTCCTCAATCTGGATGGGTGCAGAGGCGCCTCCGTTTCTTGGGGCACTTTGGCGTGGTGGGCCTCGGTCACCGCGAGCACGTCCACGTTGACCCTCACCACGTCCACGGAAACCTCCTCTGTCGCCACGTGGTTGTCCATCACCACGTCCACGACCTCCACGGAAACCTCCTCTACCACCGCGTTCGGCGGGTTCAACATAACGTTGATCAATCTCAACGACTTGCTTTTGAGCGCGTTGACGTTCACGCTTAGTCTTGCCACCAGTTCCAGCGACGAAGTCTTCCTCATCCTCCTTGGTGATAGCCTTAGCGCTGGCCCACTTCTTGTCGACCTTGCTGTCTGGCTTGCGAGCTTCAGGGGTAGCAGCGTTGAGTGCAGCTCTCTTCTCCTCTAGTTGAGCGAGGTAATCGGCGTATGAGACACTGTTGTCTTCTGGCTCAGGCTCTTCAGCGGCATCAGCTGGTGCTTCACCATCTTCCTTAGCATCGTTCTTGGCGATAGCTTCACCGGCTTGCTCATCGGCGAGCTCAGCGCCACCTTCGGTAGCACCCCAGCCATGAGCAACTTGCTTCTCGGAATCACTTTTAAGAATCAACATATGTGCTAAAAAAAAATCTATCACGGAAGGAATTTCTTACCCAACGACTCCACGGCTGTGACGATCGAATTTGGCACCTCCACGAGCGCCTCCACGGCCACGTCCACCAACATGTCTTGGGTGACGGTCAGTTCTGACGGAGTCATCGACTGGCTTGCCATGGTTGTTGGCGCTGCCAGCGTTGCGATCACGGAAAGCTGTAAAAACGACAACTGTTAGTAAAAATTACGAAAAATGATCGCACTAGGCTCATTATGCCGCAAACTTTGATTGCTGACATGCGCTCAAAGAAATTGTCCATGTACTGACCTCCTTCGTTTCCGGTGTATCCCCCACGACGAGCTCCACGTCCATCAGCTACGGGAGCCTTAGCAGCGGGTGCCTCTCCAGTAGCATTGCGCTTGGTGGTGCGGGCTGGGGTCTTATCGACAACCTTCACTGGTGGCTCTGGCTCCTTGTCGGAATCATACTCATGATCATTGCCTACATGTCACTTTCATCAGTTTTCGTTTGTCCCACTATTTGTAACTCAAGTAGATTCGTGCGTACCGAGAAGCTCGTAAAGGTTCTGTCATGAATCATATTAGCATTGAAAACTCTTAAACACTTCAGGAATGATAGACTAGCGAGAATAGCGCATCTCCTTTTAAGCCCCAAACTATTGGAAATTTTGCATTGTTATTTGTTGATGGAGATATTTACCTTGGAAGCGATACCCGACATCTTGATCTGCTTCTCGAGTGCCTCCGAAGAAGCTTTTGCTACCGAGAGAACAATTCGGGGGTTGTGGATTTAAAAAACGAGACTGACAGATTCCTGAACACAAGGAAGCCGTCTCTCGAGAATTGCTGATTTGCGGTTGAAGAACAAGGTAAACTTGTAAATCGTCGTTGATGCTGAAAAATCAGTTCGCTGCTCAGTACACAAAGAATCTAAACTAAGTTTAGTTTAGTGTGAGACATAAGCGAGCAGCCCACCAGGGCTTTCCAAAAATTTGAGATGTGGGGTGAAGAAAGGAAAGAAAGTTATTAAGTCTGATGGTTGATAGTGGTAATAGAAATGATAACGGGGGTCAAAACGTGTGGTTGTGAATTGTTGACTCTATTGATATCATACGACTGATAGTTAAATAGTGAATGCGCTTTGTGAGATACGTTTATGATTATGATATAATTTCAATAGAACTATTGAATGATATGTCAATCATTGTGTAACATTGTGTTTCTAAGCCATTAGTTCATTCATGATTGTCTTTGTTCTTTTCCCTTCCTGTCACGGATCTCATAAACATTTCAAATATAGATTCTGAACTCCTTATCATACTAGTATTGCGAGAGACCTCATAACTTTAAAATAGAAACTGCCATCTAGGGACTGGCTTCTTACTTGGATTAGGAGCTAGTCAACCACTGGTATTAATCATTTATTTATAACTAGGTACAATTTTACATCGTCGACCTCCATGTCAACGTTCAACGTCAACGTCAACGTCAACACCAGTACCATCCATCATCAACGTATATCCCAAGAAGTACAGGGTCGTCATTCATTACCTAGAGAACAGGCACCGATCAAAAGTAAAGGAAGTGAAAGTAAGGCAAGGCAAAAAAGCGGAAAAGGTAAAAGACGAAATCGAGAAGGAAATGCTGTTGAAAACGTTGAAATAAGAGGAACATTATCCAACATGTTTCCATTGCTGTTGTCATTGTTTCCGTTTCCACCATCCTCATCAGGAATATCCAATCATTGCTCCGCCTGTTCCATCGCGTTCGATATCCATATACATTTTTCATTCCCGTCATAAAGCCCCTCCCCACCATGAGAGAATGAAACGCTCAATACATACATTCCTTGTGTGAATTGTGCTTATGGCGTGATCGCCTCGAAGATATGCAACTGATGCAATCCTATAGCACCCCGGGGATCTGCCATAGCCCATGCTTATAAACTTTTTTTTTGTCCCATCCCTTCCTTTTTTTGGGGTTTTAAACTCCATCCCAAATGCTCTCAAAACTAAAACCAAAACTCATTGCCTGATCCCAGGAGACACTAAAACCGAATGCATTACCCCCTATAACACCTGCCGAAACCATGAAAGAGATTATGCCTAACCATGGGTATCATAAGTGATCAGCGCTTATCGCATGGAGCTCGTATCGAAGGAGAATTGCGTTGGAAATTGCATGCTTGCAGAAAGACCGAAAGGATCCATATCGAGCATCGGGTCGAATGGGTCGAGTAGCTGTGTCATCGGATTATAGGCCTGTGTGGCGTTTTCGCCGTGCATGCCTTGCGAGTGCGGGGGGTGACCGAGTTGTTGCGGTTGGTTTCCCTGTTGCCGGTTGAGTTGACCAGCGGGAATCGGTTCGGGGTATGACCCGGGGCCTGCGATTTCGGGTTGATCGTCAACCATATCGGCTTGCGCATCGTACTCCTGTTCTGTACTCACGGAATCAATCTAGGACGAACATGGTTCCAAAAAAAGAAAATGATAACAGGGGACGGGTCAGCTTGCCGAGTTGCTCAATATGAGTTTGGAACGACGGATAATACGTAGGGGCTCCGGCAGCTCCTCCCGCATTACCCGCACCATTGCCATTTCCTTGCCCTTTTGCCCCTAATGGCGATGCCACACTAGTATTAACGAGAAGTCCTGTAGTACCTGACAATGCATGTTGTGCTTGCGTTTTTGCGGCGTGAAGACGTTGCTGCTGTTGCTGTTGATGCTGCATTTGAGAGTCAGAAGAAGGTGGGGTTAGTACGCCTTGATGGTTGAAGCCTGGCGAGCTTGTGGTTGGCGATGAGGCATGTGATGAGGGAGTAGGCCTCGATTGAGGCGATTGATTGTTGTGAAAAGAGACACCAGGCTCAAGCTTTGGTGCAATACTCGAGTTTGATCGCCTAGCTTGATGGTGTCTGTTCATTATAGCACGTTGAACAGTAGGTGGTTGAGCCATATTTTGGTGCATGTGCGTTGGACCAAGGTGTGGACTTCCTGTCTTTGCCCGTAATTCGGCCTGGACATCGATGCCTGTCAAAACAATCAGATTATTTTCAAAGGGAGGCACAATTGATACAATTACCTTTCTCTAGAAGAATTCTTTCAAGGAGAGAGTTTTTATAGCGGAGCATCAAACACTCATCAGCGGCACTTCTGTGAGCATTCTGGAGACTATGAAGATTTGTCTCATGAACTCGAATTGTTTCCTCAAGTTGCTTGATATACTCGGTGCGACGCTCTCTAAACGCAGCTTGCGCCTGGCGATTGCGCTGTTTACGTTCTTCTGAAGTAGCATAAATCTGAGGAATCACATTAGCAAATAGGTACTACGGGACTAAGCACATCTCGTCAACGTACAGGTTTTCGGCCACCCTTTCTTTTTTGTTGACCAATATTTTCCGGGGGAATTTCTGTCTCGGCCTCTGGTGTAGAGGCATCCAGAGATTCATCTGTACCCTCTCGGACTGATTCTTTTGCGTCGATAGACATGTTTGTTGAGGTATCTGCCATTTCAATAACGAAAGATTACGATACTATGATACTCGAACCCCGCCTTTTTGTCGACCCCAGGTATTGGCCTCGGCAAACTCTACAGCGTCCAAACGAATTAAATGAGTGAATGCACCTCACTACCAGTACAGCACGAATGCTTGATCGAAGCTTGGACAACGAGGTTCCGTCTAAAATGGTAACAGACCATTCGTTATCAGATGCGATATGGCCCTATAGGCGCTGGCTGTTCCACTGACTTTCCAATTCTGGGAACTGGAAATATGGTAGGGATGGCGTACGAGGCTGAGAGCCTGAGATGGATGGATGGATGGACCGGCAATTGCGTGATAGAGACTGGATACAAATCACAATGACAATGTAGTGTGGAAAGCGATTGATAGAGTAAAAGATAGAGTAATGAGAATGTAAGATTTCGGTCAAAAAGTTGTGTAATGAAAACTCAGTTGAGGAGCTTCCTCCTTTTAGATGGAGGAGAATATTTTCACGCTTTAGGGAGGGGTGTCATTTAGATCCGAATCGGAAGCACGGTACAATTATTAGAAAGAACCTTGGACGTTTCTAGTTCTCTCAGAAATTCTTTCTAACTTTTTGATCCACTAGTTTTTTTTTTTTTCGATTCCGCCAACGGAGACGCAGTTTTGGGGTTGGGGGTATTGGCGACTGGCGCTGGTGCGGCTCGGGCTATTCATCTAAAAAATGCAATATGATTGAATTGAATGACAAGGTTTGACCTGTACGAGAGTGATCTTGGCAACTTAATCATCTCAGGTAAGAGGGGCGTTGGTTTGGGACTGCTGGAATCTGGAAAACGCTAGACGGAGTACGGTGATTGAGTGATGATGATGATCTACGGCCAGACTAAAATGTGATCCACGGAGACTCAGGCAACGAGCACTCAGAAGGGCTGGGAACGGGAAATGCGAATGGGGAGATGATGCAGCTCGGGATCTCAGATGAGCAGGTACTAGAGGACTGCGTTGTGCATGTTTGAATTCAGTTAGCCAGGCACAAAGGCCGAAAGGGCTAGGGACGACTTATTGATGAATCCATCCAAGATGTTTTAATATGGAGCATCAATACTTGGGTATCTCTTGTGTGTCTGCATCAGTGTATCTTGATTGGAGAATTGTAAGAATTGGATACTACATAGTACATACCTACACACATATCTACATACATATACCTACATACATACTGTACAGTGATCAAAGTCCTAGCTGGGATATTGCTGTGATATTGCTGTGATATTACTGTAGTATTACTGTAGTATTAGGTTGATGGTCCCAAAGTAAGGAATTCGGCAAGTATACCAAAGTAGCTGCCTGCTGCTCGCTGCGTACTGTACATACCTGCTATGCAATTCGAGTTTTCGAGGGATTAAACATTTAACGGTTGATGTAAACCCAGCATGGTACGAGCAATGCAGCGAGTTGCAGCTGAGCTACAGGCAAATAAGAGAGCCAACATGCACGATTCTTGCCCCAAATGGAACCTCATTAGGGATGCTAGGGATATTTTCTCCATAGAAAAACCATTGTGGCGCTATCTCGGCATCACTAAACCAGGGTCAGAGATCAACTGCGGAATCGTGGATATCGTATCCTGTACAGTATGTCTAGCTGTACTCCGCTCATTACCCTGCCCTTTTAGAGTATCGATGCCACTTTGATGGGCTTCCAACAATCTTCTTTATGGCTTCCATCAAAGTTACATCTACGCGGTCTGTATGTTATTACCCAAGCATGCATAAGTCAATCAGCCACCCATATAAATCAACGAACCAGCAGCAGCAGCAGCAGCAGCAGCCAGAAGAACTTGGCTGTTTAGAAACCGTTGAGGAACTGGTCATTCATCTATTTTGTATTTTGTACATATTTTCCATTTCCCATCTTCCATTTGTTTTTTTCTTCATGGCTCACTCCCCTTTTCTCTCTCCTTCACTTGCCTGCTTTACTTCATTTGCCTGAAAGGATACATTGCATAAAATTTACATTAATACATTGGCATCGGTTGAAATTTTTCACCATGTCTGAGTGGTACGGAACCGGTTCTTGTTACATCCTACCAGCGCCATGGTAAATGCTTGCTTGCATAGTGTTCTCTTTGGCATTTACCATCCGCTTTTGGTCCAAGGCTTACAATCTACCACACTCACTCACTGCCTATCAGCTAAACTTGGCCAAAATTTCCCATCCTCTCCAGAGTCCGTCGTCAACAACATAATGTAAGCAAGCCATGCTATTCCGGAAATCTGGTCATTCATCTCGATCGAAAAAGTCGAATCTGACTGAAAGCCATCATTCGGATATGGCCGTCATAAATTCATAATAATTACTCGAGAAGTTGAGATGTCTTCTCATCACAATCACAGAGCATGGATAATTTTTGATCACCTGCCAAGTTCCAACTGATAAACTTCACATCCTGATCCATTTCCCAGGTTCAATTGGAGTCTTACCTATCGTGGCTTTTCACTCGGCTGCAACTTGCCCTTTGAATGAATTGATGTCGTCCAAAGAGAAAATTTCTCAGGGCGGCAGCCAAGTCTGCACCTGACAATGGAGCAATTCAACGCCATCTTGAATTATGATTGGTTAAAGAGGGTATAACTGGGTTCACGGAGTATGGACTTTTGAATCCAAAAACTGCCCAGGTGTACCGTGTATGTCCTGTGGTCTGTAGAGTGCACAGATACTCTACCGTAGACGAGCAAGACGAGCAGGTTTCCCCACTTCTTACGGACTTGTCACTGGTCAGTGGTCAAAGGTAAAATGTCAATCACTGCGGATACTGAGCGTACATCTAGTGATTCTAGTCCTTCTTCACTGCATTTCACTTCCCTCATAATACATAATCCATATGTACTATGTAGTATGTAGTATGTACGGAGTAGGCAACGTTCTTCACGCCGTGCGGCGAAGCATGTCTCATGATTCATCAATTGGTATCTGGGGTTCGAGCCAAAGATTCTGCCACTAACCTTGAATAGACGACAACCTTGTACCTCCCATGCGATAGGGATGAATATGGTTGGCTTGACTTTCTCTCGTGCATAAAGCTTACCGATCACATCAAACAATATCTCCACGGAGCCTTATCTACAATGCTGTCCTATTCCAGAAGGTATAGCCAGGAACATTGCACCGTATTGAAAGCCTTCTCTTTGGCCGTCGTCGCACTAATTGAGATTGACCAATACATGGACAGATGCCATAAGGCTGTACTCCGTAATTATCACCATGTTTGAACCCTTAAAGCACTGTATTTCTATCTGTACCATGACATACCAAGTATTATCCCACTTTTGTTATTTTAAGGTTTCAATGATGTTGAATTCGGATTATTGCCATGTAGCGTAGATCCACCAGAGAGAGACTGTGGGACTTGATATCTCGTTTCCCAAATCCTCACGGGTCTTAAATAAGACTACACGGTAAAATCCATATCTCATGATCCATGGGCCTTGAAAAGCTCCATCAACATATGACCCAATCCTTGAACAATAAAGGGCGCAGGAGGGAATTATTCACATTAATATGGCTGACGTTTCAAATGGCGAGGCCAAATTGGCAGTCATCTTCAGGCTTCGCCCACTTTCAATGGTGATTCATTCACATTCGCATTCACACCGATACAGCAATTCATCGGTCAAGTAAATGGGTCCCGAATTCGGCATCTATGACCATCATGCGCCCTTCAACAGCTGCGGCTGCTTGCCGCGTGACAAGCTGGAGTTTTCCAGAAAAGTACAAAGTACCCGTACGGAGCCACAAAACAACGCCCTTCTAAAATCCCTGAAATTATCTTTTAGGTCTTGGGAGGCGGATAGAAAGAATGGACGCTAAGATTAAGTCGAGACTCGAGACTGGATTAAAAAAGGGCCTTTAGCTTAATAACCAACGGATTGCCGCGTTTTGTCCAGGTCCGACTCCATATGTTTTCGACCATCATTGACTCGATCCTCTTTACCGTATTACGGGTGTCTTTGATGTTGGAACGTGTTAGGGACTCGGGAACCGAGATTGTGGGATACTCATGGCACATGCACCGGTGTGGAAATCTCCAATGGGTATTCCCCGCCCTCCGGCAGTCTAATAGGTTGATCCATGACGTGTTGAAATGAAAAGGACAGTTTGCAAATGAGGAGTCATGGCATGTTTAATTCACGATCGTGCATTCACGATTCTGTGCACTCTTCACAGTTTAAGGTTAATATCCGAAATACTCTGTCAATTTGAAATTGCGGCTGCTGCTCTACCTGCTAGGTATGTTACGGGTCAATTGCCATGTGGTATGGAAATCTTGGCACTCAAAGAACATTTCAATGGTTCCACCCGCACGTTAATTTACTCCGAGACACCCGAAGCTACTACTCACCGGTATAATACTGGAAGGTTGGTGGTTCTAACTGACTGCTCGCAGCACATGAGCTCACTAACTTCTGTAATAACTTCAGCACTAGCTAGCATGCTCTGTACCTATGTATAGTTGGCTCAATCTCCTGTTGACACGGAGCCTTGTAGGGTTTGAACTGGTTTGCTATGAATTCTCATGTAGGTACACTGCAGACAAATGGGCAATGATGACCTCACAGCATCTTAGCTTTTCATTAATCACCATGACTACTATCCTTTGTCTATGATTCTTTCCGAATAGGTCATACAGTTAGTTACCTTTATAGCTTCGCACTCAACACCTTCAATATTGCTTCATGAGTTGCTTGCTAATAGCACGTGATCGTTATCATAAGCGCCCCAAACATTACTTTTGGTGCACTGGCGTTATGTGTCCTCCTCGGTACCTGAAGAAGCTTCGAGTTTCACCTAGCATCACATATCGGATGAGCTACCTGAACTTCATTTAACCAGTCCAATTTCTCTCTGTAGTACTACTTTCCGACATTTACACCGCCTCAAATAGTGGAGGTACTCATATTTCCAAAACCCCGCCACGCAGACCAACCAACCATCATGCGATTTACATCTCTATCCTCGGCCCTGCTGCTTGGGCTTGCCTTGCACAATGGAGTAGAAGGTGCCGCGGAAGACAAGAAACCCAAGCCTGTAGACCCATGTACAATATCATCGACGACCGGATCTTTCTTTGATTTGAGACCATTATCGATACAGCTTCCGGAAGATGGGAAGAAACCTGCCAAAAATGCGAAGACGGATGATTGGCATGCGAGAGGATATGATTACAAAGGGAATTTTACACTGAATGTATGTGCGCCGGTGGTAGAAGGGGTGAAGGATGTTGTCGGGGTGGACAAAAATCATTGGCGGAATGTGAGCGCATTCTACGAGTTTGAGGGAAAGAAGTATTCTGTCGGGTAAGTGGATCTATGTTTGATTTCTCCCGGAGAACAATATTAACCAGCATGCTTCAGACAACAATCGGGAAATCTAACACTGCGTGGAAGAAAGCTCGTTCTGGAATACACGAATGGGTCACCATGTGGAGGAAAGAACAAGAAAAGAAGCTGGGATGATGATGACGATGATGACGATGACGATGACGACGATAAATCGATACGCCGAAAATCTAGTATCATCTCCTTTCATTGTGAGAAAGATCCACTCGCCACGGCGTCAGCCTCGTACGTAGGCACTGATCCGCAAGAATGCGCGTACTTTTTCGAAGTGCGCTCGCAAGCTGCATGCGGAGGCTCCGAACCTGCCAAACAAACTGTAGGGCCCGGTGCTGTCTTCGCCATCATAGGGGTTATCGCCATCATGGTATACTTCCTCGGTGGTGTCTTTTACCAACGAAACGTCGCGCATGCAAGAGGGTGGAGACAATTGCCTAATTATAGCTTCTGGGCTGGCATAGGAAATTTCATAAAGGTGAGCGGGCAAAAATGTTTTATGAGATCAAAGTACCAAGTCTTTCCTCGTGTAGCGTCCGTTAGGGATGGCACGTCCATTTTACCGACTATGGAAGTGAGGGGGATGTCAAGTCGCAGATCGCAGAAGTCGTACATACGTTCCGAGTAATCCCATACGCGGAATACAAGTTCTCTCATGTGGGAGGACAAGATTTTTATATATCACAAATTGATGCGCGAGCGAGCAGCGGCATTCAGCATTGAGTTTCTCTTCGGTTTTCAGGCTGCAATTAGGATAGGCATTCAGCATTATAGCATACCACACCCGGCGTTTCAATCAAAGAATATCACATTTCCTTTTGCGCTCTACCTCTCGCAATACAAACCTTCACAAGCGTGTTAAATCCAATCCATATCCATAATCACATATAACAATTGCGCATTTCCTTGTTTTTTTATTATTATTTCAGCATAAAGCTATCCACCTACATAGTTCTAGTTATACAGCAGAACAGAAATCTTGGCAAGAAAGCATAACTAACAATACAATTTTTTCTCCATCTAGGATATCTTCATCATCGCAACATCATCGTGCGCCAGATGTCTACCTACTCATAGGGGATACAATGTCTTGAGTATCTCTGCAAATGGCAACTCGGGAAGTGCTAATGGGGGAAGAGGTGGAAATGGAAGAGACAGGGGTATTAGTGCGAATGAAAGCGGAAGACGAAATTCAGGGAGTGAGGATGAAAATCGTTTGATTGATCAGTTGGATGAGGAGTGGGATGATTAGAGATGGGTGATTAGAGATGAGGGGAGATGAGATGAGATGTATATTGGAGGAAAAGAGGAAAAGAGAAAAAGTTACATGGGGGGATATTTTTGAGGGGGGAATTCTGTGCCTGCCTGCCTGGCTAGCTGACTGTTACACCTGTTTGTTTGCCTTTAGGTACGTGCGTACAATGGATGCAATGGGTGGATAGAATAAAATCTTCTCCATGCCCATAATAAAGCTAAGGATGGGATGGATGGTTGGTTGGTTGGTGTATCACGGCGTTTTTTGTGTCTTTCTTTTTATGGTTATGAAAATGGAAAGTAAAAGGATTCTAGGTAGGTAGGTAGGTAGCAAAAGGGGAAACACTCGGTAGGAAATATATCGGAATATATTATTCATGTTTTTTTTTCTTTGAATAATTGAGTAAGATGTTAAGGTTACCCTATGAATTCCAGATTGTTGAATAGGTATTGTGATTTGAAGGGTTGGGAATGGATAATGGATAAGGCATAAGGAGAGCATATGTAGGGGAATTTTTGAGTTGAATCTATCTAGGTATCTAGGTACCTACCTATCAATATGATTTTTCTTCTCTGGCTGATTTGAGATTTGAGATTTGAGATTTGAGATTGGTAGTTGGGTTGAAGGTTGATGATTGATGATTGATGATTGATACCAGGTTGAAGGTATGGTGTATATATTGAGTGTTACTGATTTGATCTGATCTGATCCGATTTGATTAATATTACAACTTGATCTAAAACAAGAATAAGAATAAAGGGATGAATTTTTTCTTGTTTTTTTCCCTTTTTCCCTTTTTCCCTTTTTCCTCTTTTTCCTCTTTTTCCTCTTTTTCCTCTTTTTCCTCTTTCTCATTCAAGTGAAAAGAAGTGAAGTGAAAATGAGATTTGAGAGAATGAGACGTTAAATATGATGTATATAAAAAAAATGAAGACATTATTTCCATTCATTGACATTTAGCAAAGATGGGAAAGTGTATTCATTAATCATTAATCATGAATCATATAAAACTTTCATTGGGAATATAATACTACTAAAGAAAAGTTGTCACTAAAAGGGGATATACGCAATCCATGCTCGTTCTCTAAACATAATCATAACCAGAACCATGACCATGACCATAGTCATAATCATACCATAAAGACCGTACACCTATAATATCCATACACCACTCATCAAAACCTATTTTTGTCCCAGCGTATTCATACTCTCTTCTTCGCTTTCTTCGTATATATACCAAGCCACCACCCAACACTAATCCCTGATATAAACCGGAATACCATAAACACAAACCGCGGCTGCATTAAGATACTTCAATTTACAAGCACCCTTTGCCTTTGCCACGGCCTCAACCAGAGATAACTTTCCCCCATGCTCTTCATCCCTCTCGACCTTAGCTTTCCTTCCTCTTCCTCTACCTTTCCCTTCTTTCTTCTCCTTTGCTTCTGCCTTCTCACTCTCGCCCCCCAACAAACCCCATCCCTCCAACATCTTTCCCGCAAACCGATCAATATCCCTATCCGTGACATCCCACAACGTTGCCACTAATGCTGCACTTCCCGCATGCATATAATGCACCGGCTGTCCTCCCAGCTCAAACTCACCATAATCAATGAGCGCACCACTACTACAGCCCATCAAGATCGCCACCGCACATTTTTCCATCTTGCGGATTTCTTTTGAACGAATGAATTGTCCTCCGCTTCCATGGCCGAAATACAAAAAGACATCCTTATTTTGCAGTTCGTATTTAATCTCTTCTTCAGACGGTGCACGGTTAGTAATGCCAGACCAGGACGGAAGTGCTTCGAGGGGAGCTTGGAAGGTGGCTTGAGTATTTTTGAGATCCCCTTCTGGGTTCAGAATATAGGCGCCACTATTGCGATCGATGTAATGTCCCTCTGGACCTTCACTTTCTGTTTTTTGTTGTTTGGAGATCCGGTCTCGAAGACAGCCAAGTGATGGTAAACGTGAGACTGCCAGACCTTCCATACATGGTAGTGATTCCCATGGGAAGATATGAAGGGCTTTGTCTAATATTAGGATAGTATGTTTTCCTTCTTCACTCTGAGTCGAACTGTGAGCAGCCTCGTGATAGCAACGAAGAGCATCATGGATTTCAATGACGATTGAATCAAAATCAATTTCTGCATACGCATTCAATTCTCCATGGAATTGCAGAACGTCAACCACGAAATACAAAAGATCGGTCAATTGCTCTGAAAAGTCACAATCATCCGCTGTCGGATCTCCGAGACCGACAAACAATTCCAGAATTCTGCTGTCTAAAGTGACACGAGGTCCAGAATTTCTCTTACTCTTTCGTCGGGAAGGCAGATGCTTGTCGAGTACATTTTCGAAGGATTTCTGGAAGCGAGCAAGTAGATCTGATTTTCTGGTGTATTGGGAAAATATTCCTGCAAACCCTCCCAACCATACTTTCTCAATATTCTCTAGTAAATCCTTAAGGCGAGAGTCTAATTCTTCACGTTCTGCCCACCATGCAAGTTTAGCTTCACGACCCGTTCTGCTGGGACCACTTTGTGAGTTCGCTTTCGCAGAATCAATAATATCCAAGAGCTCGCATTTCCCTTGCTCAAAACCAAACACTTCTTCATCCGCATCCATAGAATTGTTACGGCCCAGGGGTAGACGGAGCACAAACGGACTATGGCCAGTTTGTAATTTGGTAATAGAAAGTTCTTGACGATTCTCGCTCAAAGATATTGAAAAGGCAGTCCATGTTTTGGGTAGGATATCTATATATTCTTTCTGAAATTTCGGGATGTCGCAGAACGACAATGAGGCTCCAAGACTTGATCGTCGTGACACAGCTCCACAATCAGGCCAGCGAAGATCATCCAGTTCTGGGATACAAGTCTCCTGTAAAATAACTTTACGTTCTCTGCGGAATGCTAGAGTTCGTGCTGAATCAATGGAGCAACTTGCGAGGCCAGGTTGGGATCTTCCTTTGATGGGCCCTGCAGCAGACAACAGAATAGAAACATTATTTAAAAGAGACGTTATCTTGTGCATAACAGAGATTGGGGCAACGAGAAATGCAACGGGATAAGTTTCGACCAGAATTTCTTGAGCTCGATGCAGTTTGTCAAAAAGACTATCCGGAGCCGGGCTCCTTGCCCCACGACCGCTTTTCGGCACTTGAGCTTTTCTTGGCGATGATTGATGTGCAGAATTTGGTTTTTCGACATGGCCCTTGCTTCCTTTTAGAGTTCCGACGACTGATGGAAAAGAGAGCGTTGAATCTTGAAGCACAGAATATACTGGATCGGAGGCCATTTGTTCCATGCAGCGCACAAGCAAACATCTAGCTTCCGAGAGCCCTTTATTTACCTCATCCAACTGGCTGTTGGAGCATTTGCTGGCCTCCTCCAAGAGAACTTGGGCTTCATTCCTTCTTCTCACGCTCATTAAAGCGTCAGCTAATTGCCACAGGATATTTGCTCGTAAAGAGTCTAATTGAGGACACTCTGTGCTAACGGACGATTCAATTGGAGTTGGAGTCTTGGAACGGATGACAAGTTTTCGGGGTACTGGCTCCTTTTTCCGAACGCTGGTTTCCCTAGCGACTGGCGCTTTTCGCTTCGATGTTTCAAGCGTTTGCGTTCCAGTTTTCAGTGTATCAGGGACCTGCTCTGAGCCAATATTACCCGATTCCAGAGCTGCAAGAAATTTGGGGTCTATGAGAGTTTTGAGAGTTTGATTTGCTTCTTCCAAGCATGCGATTTCAGCTTTACGATCTCCAAGCATTCCGCGTAGACGACCTACTTGACATGCAACAGTCACCGAACTTTTGCCCCTGATACCATTTTTATAGTATTTCTCGGCGTTCGTAAGGTAATCAGTGCCCTTGTCAAAATCCCCGGCTTTAGTCCAAATGCTTCCAAGCGTCGCTAAAGCTATTGCAGTCTGCCCATCAAAATTGAACGCTTTAATAAGTTCATGGGCTTGCTCTGCATAATGCAATGTCTCCTGGAATAATCCATGATGGGCGTATAAATTGGATAAATGGACCAACCCCTGAAAAAGAGGACTGACTAGTGGCCAAAATCCAATTCCTGATGGGCTATCTTGTGGATGAGGATGATCGGCTATTTTGTTTGTAGAAATATCTAGCTGGGACACTTCATGTGCTACCTTTTCCGAATCTTCTTTGCGCGCCGCGGCTAGCTTCTTCTTTTGGAGGATTGCTTCAGTGGTAGCCCAGGCGCGTCTAAGCAACCTAACGCTTTGCTTAGCGTGAATAAGAGCAGATTCGGAACCTCCTTGTTCAATGGCAAGCATTGATCGTATCAGAGAAGCTTTGGCAACCACACAGTTCAGTCTAGTCTTTTCTTGGAGACTGAGAGGTGCTTTATCTACCTCTATCTCTTTTCGCTCTAGAATGAAGGCTCCTTCAGCACATTCTAAATGAAATTGACTATGACGTGTCAGTAGGATCTGAAGTATAAAGATTTATAGCCATACCATTTTTCAAGATTTCCAAGTGCTAACATATATTGAGAGTAGGCAATGTGAAAGTCCGTTTTGGCGCCAAGATCGCTGCGCAAGCTAAAGCTTTGGGCTTTGTCCAATGCTAAGCCAGCTTTTCCAGAATATCCAAGTTGGAGCCATGAGAGACCTAAAGCACTGTAGGTTGACACAATGTCGTTGTGACCAGATACTTCACAGTAGAGCTCGTTGTAATCAGCAATGAGTCGAAGAATGACAAGCTTGTCAGTTTCAAGACCTCTCATTTCCATGAAATTGGCAAGTGATTGTAAGTGGAGCAATAGCTGCGGAACATTTTCAATGTAAAGCTGCATATCCGCGACGGTTTCAACAACAGAACGAATTTTTCGCCAGTTCACGATGCAGTTGTTCAGGACTTTGATGCTAATTTCATCCTTTTGAAGTTCAATTATACCCATAGCCATAGCCACCCAGTGCCTCACGTAGCCTGCTAAACCAGAATCCTGAGATGTTTCGAAGTCAATAGACTTGGTCATAAGCGCTCCGAGCGTATCGAGCATAGAACTTTCTGTTTGTTTATCATGCGAATGTTGGAATATGGTCATGACCCGTAGTCTACGAACCGGGTATTGATTTAAGTCGTACAAAGAGAGGAGGTTATCAAAGACTTTGCGTTTCAAATCCATAGCAACAGAAGTAGGATTAGTTAGGCCAGCCAATATGTCCAATTGATGCTCAAGAACAGCACCTTTTTGCTCATCCGTCCAAGAAATGGCAAAAAGGCAAGGATCGGCAGAAACTTCTGGATGATTGAGATATACCTTTACTAGAGATTGTATAGTTCGAGCAAGAACTGAGACATCTTCACTATATTCCCAAGCCATGCGCATTGATAGATTTCTGGCACCTTCAACAACCTTGCATAAGACACCGTTCTCTACCATCTCATCTCGTAACATGACAAGAGCTTCGAAGAGTTCATCAAAGCGGCCCGTAGTTTTAGAAAGATCCGCCATTCGTTCTAATTTCATAGATATAAGGCCTGCTTTCCTGTCCGAAAGTGATCTCGATTTAAGACAGTCAATTGATCTTCGGAGTACCACTCGTGCCTGTGGATTATTATTGCCAAGGTCGGTACTGCGACGTATTTCAAGAAAGTACGTGAAATAAAGGTTAGAAATTTTGATATAGCACTGTCTCGCATCGAAGTTTTCGGCTTCCAAAGAACTGAGTTCTAGCCGGTCGAGTAATGTAAGGCAATCTTGCAGCAAAGAATCTATATGTTCCCATGGTGAGGCTTCCTGTTTGAGAAGTAATTTTACTAAGAATAATGTGGAATCAATGGCATGGACTGATGACTTGGTAATGAATTTCCTACGCTGTTCGAATCGCACAACGTCCTTGCTCGGAGCACTTTCATCCGGCTTCCTGCCAATATATCGAAGTGAAAGTCGTGGGCATAAGGACACGAGAGATTCACACATTCGGCGGACTTCGGCTGAGAGGCTATCATTGGTGTTGGATGATACTTCAGGCACGGCATTCGAAACAGCGGTAATAGCAGCTCTCCGTGCAGTGGAGACTTCTATTAATAATTCCTCGATCTCGGACGCCTCCCCTTTAAACGGTCGCTCTAGCACATCCAACAGCTCGATCAAAAGCGTTTCCGCTTGCTTGTTTTGTGGATCTCGCAGACTCAGAGAAACTAGACGTGCCGTAAGAGAACTATATCTAGCATTCGAGTCGCCTTTAGGATCAAGAAGACTTCGTGCCATTTCAACCCATCCCATAGCTTCGTCAATGGCATTGGCTTCCTTCGACAGTGATCCCAACAAACGGTATATACCCATCAAAGCTGGCGCTGAATTCAATCCAGTAGTCTCGTAATCCAGTGATGCTTTCTTGAGACGCGAATATGCGTTAGAACATGTTGTATAAACCTTAGTAACCTCATTTTGGCTTCGCCGAGCATAAGCTTGAACACAACGAAGAAAAGGATCAAAAATATCTTTTTCAACGTTTCCTACATGATTTGCGAGTTTCCACCATGACAATCGCACGTCGAGAGCTAATACTTGTAACACGAACGCCGCATGTGGTGTTATGCTGATTTTGCAATCTAGTGCGGTGGCATCTTCCGAGGCTGAGACGCTTGGGCTCATGGATAGAAGCATATCAGACAGGGTCTGAAGTTGACGAGCAGTTTTGTTTACTTGAGCTGGATCCTCGGCGGCTCTTAAAAGGAGTTTCACGGGCGAGGAGGCGTATCCGGGCCGTAGAAATGGCAGAGTAGCTTCCATGGATTTAGGTTTACGCGAAGCGATCATAAGCCTTAATACCTGTAACTGCGTTGTGGTTATTAGAGCTAATTTCGCGCCGGTTACTGAGATCTTTCCAAAGTCCAAAAGTTCAGCTAAGGTTTGCAGTGCTGCAATGGTCGCCGTGTCTTTTGCTACTGGCGCACTTTTCCCTCCAATTTCGATGTCCAGCCGTCTTTTTAAGATTCTTAGTTCTTTAGTAGCCAAATCTTCCAAGCCAAGTGCCAATAGCTTCCCTATCAATACAGACATCCCATTCTCGAGCTGTAAATGTGGCATAGTGAGACCTGCCACATTCGCGAGCTGAAATCCTCTTAAACACAAAAAAGCAGCTCTGGCGCATTCCGCAATTGCTCGAACTCCAGGCGCACATGTTGACGCTGTGGATACGGATCTCTCTCTTGTTTTTGAAATATTGGGTGAACTAGAAACTCGATTCAAGGCTCGTTCCTGTAATGGTGCTTGAGGAACTGAACTGGATCGTCTAAGGCCTTCGCGAGCTGCTGCTTTCTCCTTAGTAGTTGGCGCTTTTCGGGGCTGGGTTGGCACTTTGATTGCTTCGGTCAAAGTTTTTAGTGTGATATTAACAGCTTCAGTGGCCAGTGTGAATTTTTCTTTAGGAGATAGCAGCTCTAGATTGTCGTTTGCGTTCGTGTTTTCCTTTTCTGCCTCATTGCCTGTGGATCGCGACGCAGGAGCTCGAACTGTGCCCTTTTTCGTGAGTTTCACCGTCGCTTTAGAAACTGTTTTCGAGGTTCCAGGTACATTTAGAGTGGGAGTCGCCTTAGAAATTAATAGGTCGCTGAGGAGGGTGACTGTTGCTAGAGTACATGTTGCTGTCGAGGAAATAGCGGCGCGCACAGCATCCGCGGATTGCTGTGATGAATTCATTATAAGAAATTCTGTCAAGAAAGAAACAATGTTATTGGTACTTAGACATTATTCCAAAAAAAGGCCAAAGAGAAACAAACAATTGATGTCGTCCCCGAGTGATGCAAAGAATCTCCATAATCGAAAAAGAGGTTCCCTGTTGACTTTGTTTCCAGGGCAACCAACTAATTGTAAAGTTAAAATCTTCGGCTCATCCCATGCGGGAGCCCTACGGAAATTTAAATTTTACAACTTCAATATCTTCATTATTACAACAAGATAAAAAATCCAACTTTCAAGCTACAATGAATAAATCAACGATGATTCGAAGGCTAATTTCTGCGCCGCCCACTCTTAGAAGTACACTTGTTCAAAAACAATTAGTCTTCCCTCAGTCTCGTCAATATGCCGTTCAGAGCATTACTCAACCTTCATTTTGGACAAACATGATTCCTAAACCATTTCGGAAGAGCGAACGAGCCGTAAGCAAAAGACAGAAATCAAAAGATTGGAATCCTGCGACATTTTTTATATGGATCTTCCTTCTGATTGGATCAATGTCAATTCAGATGATCGCATTACGAAATGAATACACAACCTTCACTCGGCGCGCAGATGCAAAGATCGCTGTATTGAGGGAGCTCATCCAGAGAATAAGAAACGGAGAGAAGCCCGATGTTGAAGCACTTCTAGGTGTTGGAGACCGAGAGCAGGAGAGGGAGTGGGAAGAAGGTACAATCTACATTTCGTTCTTGGGGTATCATTCTAACTTTGGTGATTGAAGTATTACAAGAGATCGAACGAGAAGAGGCAGCTTCACAGCAGGCCCCACCAAAGAAATCGAACCCCGGAAACGCTGCCGTCCCAGAGACAAGGGAGAAGAGTCCCGAACAACCGAAGAATAAGAGTAATGGACCATCGGGATTCTATTGAGAAAAATACATGTACAAAAAAGTCTACTATACAAGATTGATGTATATCTACGATAGCATGTCCTTGAACATACCACTGTTTTTTTGTCGTGCTTCGTAAGGAGTTTGAATATCGTCTTTTCTAGACGTGAATCCAATCCGGTTTAATTGATCAACAAGTGCAGGTAGGACTATGTCAGTTCCTAGTTCGGCCCTTACACCCAATTCTCCAGCTTGGCCGCCAGGAAGATCTTTGAAGAATGCCTCCTCGCCCCTGACTCCGCCTAGATTCAGAATTGCAATAGGCATCCCTCGCTCTTGAGCTCGCCGTGCTAGTCTCCATGCAGAATACGTAGCAAGAGAAGTACCCAATACCACCAGCCTACCAGAATTATCTATCGCTTGTTCAGCAGCTTCCTTTACTTGCGCATCTATGCTCTCCCCAAACATGACCACAGCAGGTTTTAAAATACCAGCTGTACTTGTTGCTTTCCAAGCTCCATCCTGGTCAACTTCTACGATTGATTGTGATCCGTCTTTTAGAATTGGAGGATTTTCAAGACAATGAGGGCATGCTGGATATCTGAAGGTACCATATGGTGCTCCAGGCACATCAACATCTCCGTCAGGATTTGCCTTCATGCCTTTTGCTCGACGATCTTCTGGATCTTCCGTTGTTAAAGCTCCAGATTCGATAATCTCGGCCAAAAATGCCGCCCATGTCGGATTCAATCTTGCTAAAGATTCTTGGAAAACATCTCGAGGTAGGTCTTTTCGGCAGGTGACACATGTCAAAGCTCGAAGATATCCATGAAGTTCGACAGTTGCTAAATTTGGATGTGCCTCCGAGTGGAATGAGTCAACATTCTGAGTGACCACCCTCTTCACAATATTCATATCGGCAAGATCCTTAATAGCATAATGGGTCGAATTGGGCTTGGCTTTGTGTAAATTCGTCCACCCTAAGAAACTCCTTGCCCAGTATCTTCGACGTGCCTGGTCGCTGGCAAGAAATTCATGGTAGTAAACAGGTTGATATGATTTGTTCAGCACATATGTGCCCTTCGAGCCTCGACTGTAGAGAATGAATGATTAGCAATTGCCACGCAATTGAAGCTTGGCAATGGAAGATGCAACATCATTTATACCCATGCCGGTGAACAAGAACCTCTCTCGGCAGATGATTCTTTCTTTTGCAGGGAATGACCATTGACCTTGATATCAAAAAGGAAACCCAATGTACTCACTAATCCGCCAGTCCAGAAGCCACAGAAATACCAGCTCCTGACAAAATTACTGTCGATTGTGGATCTGCAACCCCATCTGGAAGGTTAGGTGAAGGCGGGGCAGTGAGGAATTTCGACAAAGCGTGAATGGCCCCCGGTAATGAGTTTGCGCTTCGTGGTAGGATCGAGGGAGAGGGTAATGGACCCGTGTAGGGTATTCTCATAAGGGGTTTTCGCATTGAATGATCATGGATCAGACGCGCGTTCAAATATAGGAAAAATTGTAGATAGAATGGATGAATTGAAATTCAAGATATATAAACGTCATGATTGGTGGCGGACCAATCTAAGGTATCTTTCGGGTGGCTTAGTCAATGCAGGGATGTAAGACTTAGATGTTTTTTTCAAGTTGGGGTTAAGGTTATCGTACACGGCTCGAGTGGTGAGAGTATGTACTCGAATGTGTGAATGACAGTAGGAAAAGGGATAATAGAGCTCCTGCTGAACCTCAAAAGTCTTACTTACACTCGTACCTACCGAGGAGTCGAGGACACCGTACATACAACTTACTACCAACTAATTTTAGTACATTTCACCGGTGACATCCTCAAGATGCACTTCATCCAAGAGCCACGCAACAGCTACGCAACAGTCACGAAATATCTCCATCTAGATTTCGGATGGGGTTTGCTACATAGGAGGTTGACATGCTCACCCTGTACTTTTGATCTAATCTAATTTTCAAACATGTTCAAATAGCTTTTCCATGACTGGCTACCGTCTCTTCCGTCCACTTGTGTTACTTCATACTCCGGTAATCGTCGTCATTTGGGAAGGTTGGCTTGCGAATTCATCACAGCTACACGTACGGAGTAGAGTACATCCATATGCATTATGCAGTTTATCAAATTTAACCTTACGAAAACCTGGTAGAATCACTCCACACAGGCTGTACGGAAGAGGTGGTTAGTAGGCAGGTACTCGTTGTTATCCACCAATCTCCACCCAGCAAAAGTTATATTTCCACTTTAAGCTTTTCTCCTCTTCTCCCCATAGCGGATAGCGGTATACATCACATACAACCAAAACGATCATTAACGTGGCGCGGCACTCCTTGTAAAGTACCTAGTACCTTTAATGAACACCTAGAAAGGGTGTAATTGTAAAGGTACTGTACCAAAAGGTAATTGTCCGGTTAGAATACTTTTCCTCATTAATGGTTAACTCCAAAAATATTTTATTTATGTCCATGTCTCTTCATTGCCTTTCGTTAAGGCCTGTCGTCACATTGGCCCTTAAGTCTAACATAAGGACACCTCAATATCAAATTGCCCGAGTGTTGCAGACGGCCGCATTCGATACCGCCTTACTCAATTCTAGTACTAAACCTCACAACATTCCTCTTAAATCCTTTCCAAGACTTCAATTACTATCTCATAACCCCAATTCAAGACTTAGACCAATGGCCGCTCTCACCACTACTCAAACGCGCTCACACGCCGGTCACTCCCATCATCATCACCATCATGATAATACATACCTTACCTCGACGAATAGGAACGATGCCGGTGTGCGCATTACTCGCATTGGACTTTACTCAAACTTGGGCATGGCGTTAGCCAAGGGGGTAGGGGGATACATGTTCAATTCTCAAGCTATGTTGGCAGATGCATGGCATAGTGTCACCGACCTTGCTAGTGACGTCCTCACATTGGCGACAGTGTCCTGGAGTCTGAAACCTCCAACAGAACTCTTTCCAACAGGCTTTGGAAAGGTCGAGAGCTTAGGGTCCTTGGGAGTCAGTGGCATGCTTCTTTTCGGAGGGATGTTCATGTGTTTGAATAGTTCAGAGATTCTGTATGCGCATTTCTTCTTAGATGCTCATGCGGCCGCGGAAGCAGCCGCACATGCACATCATGGCCACAGTCATAGCCACGGGCCATTGCTCCCTAGTTTACACGCTGCTTGGTTAGCTGCTGGTACAATCATCATCAAAGAATATTTATATCAAGCAAGTAAGTTGCCATTGGTACATCGTTCATTTACTATTCATATGCTGACTTGACCCTCATAGCGATGAAAGTCGCACGAGATAGGAAGAGCACGGTTTTAGCAAGTAATGCGGTCCACCACAGAGTCGACTCCCTGACTGGTATCGTTACCCTTTTCGCGATTCTTGGTGCAAATTTTCTACACTCGGCAGCTTGGTTAGATCCTGTTGGAGGATTTCTCATATCACTACTCGTTATCAAGGCTGGATGGGGCAATACTATATCAGCGCTATACGAATTGGCAGATAGAGGGATTGATCCTGAGATTAAAGAGTCCGTCACGAAGGCAGTGAAGAAGAGTCTCCTCGATTTAAGAGAAGGATCAGAAGTGGAGTTACGGGAAGTTGAGGGTGTCAAATCCGGACAGAACTACCTAATAGAGCTCCAGCTTGCCGTGCCTAAAGCATGGACAGTTGAGGATGTTAGAGAAGTTGAAGAAAGTGTCAGAGAAATGGTTGGCTCCAAGGTCCGAGGCGTTCGACGAGTTAAGATACGTTTCGTACCAAAGGATGAAACTAAACCTTCCCTTTTCGACGAGTTCATCCCTGCGAATGTGAGTCCGCGAGAAAGTCCCGAACCTGAACTTAACAGTCACGATCACGATCACGACCACGACCACGATCACCAAAATGGACACGCCCATAGCCATGACAACAAGAAAACCTTATAGAAGATATGTTCATAAAGCATCATGTGGAACTTACATGGAATCAGGATAGGCGTTAAGGATAGGTGGTAAGACTAGCTAATAAAGTCTTTGTAGAGAAGGATTTTGGCGTTGGAGGTGACATTCCTACGAGCTTGTACTTTATGCAGTGTATCAAAATCTATATAGAACCAAATTGTTGGAAACTGCTTGTCCCGCTTGTGATTGGTGCGCATCTAATTCCCCAGAATTACTCGAATTTGGCGTTCATTTAGGCTAAATGTGGATACTATTCGAACGTCAAATTTTACTAATCATCCCTCTCCCCATATAAACCCCACGATAGAGGCACTTCCAAATCTTTATGTGTGAACGTTTTATTCTTTTTTACTCTTCAATTTATGATATCCTTTTGTCTGTTGCAATCTCTTTAAATCAAGATCAAGAACGAAATCAAATCAGAATAAAAAAGTCTCAACATGTCTTCACCAGAAGAAGCCCTATACTTAGGTTTCGACCTCTCTACCCAACAACTAAAAGGTATGCCCACGTGAACACAGTTTTCACCCCTTATCCACTAACTCTTTCAAGCAATCGTGGTATCATCTTCTCTCAAAGTGCACTATGAAGCAAAAGTCGATTTCGACGCCGATCTCTCTAAATATGGCATCAAAAAAGGTGTACATGTTAATGAAGCTGAAAGAGAAGTCTACGCTCCAGTAGCTATGTGGCTAGAAGCCGTTGATTTAGTTCTTCAACGACTTGCCGAAAAATACTGTCCGTTCCATCTCATTAAAGGGATCTCGGGCTCCGGTCAACAGCATGGAAGTGTTTATTGGAGTCAAAAGGGTGAACAGGTGTTGGGAGATTTAGAGACCGGAAAGACTTTGGTAGATCAGTTAAAGGATACGTTTGCGCATCCGTGGAGTCCGAATTGGCAGGATGCGAGTACGCAGGAGGAATGTGATGCTTTTGATCGGGAATTGGGGAGCGAGGAGAAATTGGCCGAGGTCACTGGGAGTAAGGCTCATCATGTTAGTTCTCCTCTGTTCCTTTGTGCAGAGATATGGCGGGCCATCGTTTCTTGACTAACAATGTTGACAGCGATTCACGGGACCACAAATCATGCGTTTTCATAAAAAGTATCCAGAGGTCTACAGACGTACTTCTCGTATAACACTCGTCTCGTCATTCCTAGCATCTCTATTCCTTGGTAAAATTGCTCCTTTCGACATCAGCGATGTCTGTGGTATGGATCTGTGGGACATCAAATCTGGATCTTGGAGCGAGCCTCTTCTTACCCTTGCAGCCGGCTCCGATGGTCTTGCATCCTTGAAATCCAAACTTGGAGAGGTACGAGAAGATGGTGGTGGAAGTATGGGTTCCATATCTTCTTATTTCACATCTCGCTATAACTTCCCCGCCGATTGTGCAATCGTACCCTTCACTGGCGACAACCCGGCCACAATCCTAGCACTACCTCTACGACCTATGGACGCCATCGTCTCCCTTGGAACATCCACAACCTTCCTCATGTCAACACCCAACTACGTTCCAGACCCTGCTTATCACTTCTTTAATCACCCTACCACAGCCGGTCTCTACATGTTCATGCTCTGTTATAAAAACGGGGGACTCGCCCGGGAAAAAATCAGAGATGCGCTCCCTGCCTCCACAACCTCAGACTCCTGGTCCAACTTCAACAGAGCCGCCTTGGAAACCCCACCTCTAGCCCAAACCTCCCCATCCGACCTCGCAAAACTAGCCCTCTACTTCCCCCTCCCAGAAATCGTCCCAAATATCCGCGCCGGTACATTCCGCTACGAATCCTCATCAAAAAATCCTCTGACCGAAGCTCAAACACCATATGATCCCGAAACCGACGCTCGAATTATCGTAGAATCGCAAATACTATCACTACGTCTTCGTTCGCAGAAATTGGTCACGTCTCCTTCGAAGGATATACCTGCTCAACCTCGTCGTATCTATCTTGTAGGAGGTGGATCGCTTAATCCCGCGATTGCGAAGATTGTAGGAGAGGTTTTGGGGGGTGTGGAGGGTGTGTGGAGATTGGATGTGGGTGGGAATGCGTGTGCGTTGGGTGGTGCTTATAAAGCTGTTTGGGGTGTTGAGCGAAGTGGAAAGGAAGGGGGAGAGATTCAGAGTGGGAATGATGTTAAATGGACGGGAGAAAGTTTCGAGGAGTTGATAGGGAGGAGATGGAAGGAGGAGGGCGCTATTGAGAAGGTGGATGTGGGGTATAGAGCTGAGGTGTGGGAGAAATATGGAAGTGTTTTGGGGGCGTTTGAGGAGATGGAAAAAACGGTTTTGGAGGGTGAGGATAGATTTAGGAAGTGAAGCACACCAGCATGTGTGGATTTATATGTTCGTAGTAATTGTATTAATAGATGATGCGATGAATCGAGACATGATATATTATGGATCCGGAATGAAAGTCCCATATACCTAGAGTAGGTATATTGTTTACAATCAAGGTCATTCATTGATGGTGCTAGAAAACTTATTTAGCTAATTAACTGTAATTATTGTACCGCTTTGAATTCGAGATGTAATACAAGAACTTTATAAGCTTAAGGTGCTTAGACCTGATTAAGTATCACTGGTAGATATATCTCTGTATATAATTGTATTCTTTACTAGAGTATATAATTAATAAGTTTTCACAACTAATAGTGCATAATATCTCTGAGCGAGGTGCTAAAATACCGATACCTAGATTTATCTATTTATCTGAGGAGACTCCTTATGAGATACCAATTATTAGCTACAGGTGAAAAGACGGGATGATTTAGACACGATAAAATTTCTCAAGCGAGATGTTTGTTCAATAATTAGGTCGGTGAATATGATGAATTTAGAACAGAAAGATAAAAAGGGCTAGGGGGCGCAGGCGAGGAATACCGTGTTTTGATTTTGAATGACTGATTTTGATACCTATTTCCTGTAGTTTGGAATTGACTGCGAGCATGGTAGTTTAGATAATATAAAAATCCTGCTATATATTTACCCTGAGAAAGTCATTGATATAATTACAGACATGATACATAATACAAAGTCGAGTGGGCATGGCTGTGAAGATAGATATATCTACAAATCCGATAGACACTCGAGTATATCTAATTCTTCAAGACGAGTTCCATTTCGAGATTATTCTATTGAAAAATAATACATGTATAATTAGTGCTTTCTTTGAGGATGAGGATGAGGGTGAGGATGTGTGCTAGAGTAGAGGTATCTCAATTATCCAAATCAATTTTTCCTCTATTTTCCAAAGCTGTTTACAGATTTTTATTCCATAGGCTAATAGGAATACAACAATATCAACAAGTTTTGATACCTACTTGATAAATCCAGTTGCTAATCTCTAAATATATCCTCATTCCTTGTTTCTCGGCTAGGAGAAACACATGCTATTATCTTGATTCTCTTATTTTCTTTCCCCAAAGATTCTAATTAGAATCAACCTGTAGGATATGCATATACAAGATCTTTGTTCCCAACACTTCCACAAAACTCCCCTATTGGACTCAGCAGCCTAATTACTCAACTCAACACACATCAGCCCCAAGTTCTTTCCACTCATCAGATAATACTTAAACACTTTTTCTCTCCCTCACGCAATAACCGCAGTCGAACATCCAATATGCCACCCCAGCTTCTAAGTTTTCGAAATACCCATTGTCAGTAGCAGAACTAGAGTCTAATCCCGTGCTATCACGACGTATATACTTAGTCAGCCCTTATTACGTGCAATTACGTGCATAAAGCAGGATGAACATGGAAGCGAGGATTTAATGAAGAGACTGCCGGAGCTGGAGCTGGAGCTGGAGCCGGGGACGATGCCTAAGCGGTGTTATTCATTGCGGTTGAGACTGATTATGGATTGACATGTTGTACTTTCATATATGCGGATATGCAAACGAGAGGAGGAGAGAAAAGATATATGTACTGAGAGTTCTTCTCATAGTTGAAGAGTTGCAGTATTGTTGGTGATGAATTTATTGAATAATAAATACTGTGCTGGAGATGATGTATATGAATGATATCGTGATTAGTTACAAAATTGGAGTTATGTATGGGATTTTTGTTAATGTCAAAGCGCCACAGTGGCAAGAATTTTTTTGATTATGGATTTCTTGACTTGTGATAATCGGAGCATATGTTTTGACTGTATGAAATTATATTGTATCTAATCAGACGACATGTGTTCATTTTTTGAATGCTTTCGAAATATTTGGCTTTGTCATCAAGTAAATTATTATGATGGCTGATTCAACATTCAATGTGAAACGAGATCCCAGATCCTGTTATATAGGATGAATAATTGCCTCGATACTTGAATATATTATCACCTATGTAGGTAGAGAACGGAAAGTTCAGTTTCTACATCTCTCATATCGACATGAAAACTTTCACACACGAAATGCAGAATTGGAGATTTGATACTAGACATAATAATGTCATGATCAATGCTTGATTAATATTTCAGGAAGCCAATGATCAGAGGCCAAAATTTCCAAGCGAGAAAAGAGGCATGAATACTGATTTCGGTCATCTAGGCATGTGGAATGACAGCTACTCCATATTCAGAGCGAGACCTCGTACTTTGTTCATACCTTGTCGACTTATTGGACATAATATCTTCGATGTCGAACTTGAACGGGGTTATTCATAACGCAATTAGGGTTGTCAATTGATCAGTCAAATCGATGACAAATGTAGACATTATGACTAGAGCAGCCTGTCGTGTAACGGATAACGTTTGCTTGTGTGTGTGACATGGGAGCGCTGGCCCTCTTGAGTGTGTAACCGCTGGTGTCGCACTATGCCCACCCGCGTAAAACTACCTATAAAATAGCAGCAGGCTGGCGCTTTACCTCTTACATCACCTTTGAAGAAATTTTCATTGCCCAAATGAAATCCTTGATTCAAGACAGGCAAATCAATTACATATCTTAGATAATGCATGCGGGACCGGGAATCACTTCCATATTTTCCGGGAACCAGGTACTGCACAGAGACTAATCTGGAGTTGGCTTCCGAGAAATGTACGGATGTGAAAGCGGAAATTGTTGACCTGATGGCATGAGGACGGGGGCAAGTGTGGATCTCTGTCGGCTTCGGCATTGAGGGTTAGCAAGGTGTCAAGGCAATTCACCATCTAGGTTTTGAGATGAATGCAACAACCACCCTACTCACATGCTAACATAGCGACTAAAAGGGTAATGAATGGGATACGAAGTTGGGAGATTACTTACTATTAAATCGAATACTTTACAGGAAGATATAGGAAATTGCTCGCTGCGTCCATTTGACTGATGAACTGGTGAAGGAAATTCTTCAAATGAAATGAAAGACATGGGGAAGCTCACTTTTGGCCCCGCAATAGCTCCCCGATATCATGCAATCAAAGGTTCGCCAACGAGCATCTTTTACCAGAGTTCATTGCAGGTCCATAGCCGAATTTGCATTAGATTGCATTTGATTGCATTTTATCTTCACTCTGGCGGTAGGGATACCCTAATTGCCTGCAACTTTCGGCCACGCGGGAGTGATCTCCTGTGCGTGACTTTGGCTCCGCCGTGGAGACTCTCGCTGCATGAACATGGATACTTCCGTGATATCTATGAATAATCAGACTTTGTACTTCAGCAGAAGATGGAAAACAAAGATGAGTATATTTCCCTGGGATTTGAGAAATGAAATGAAGTCGGCCAGTCGACCCGAATTCACACCTCATAAACTTCCTTTCCAAGGTTACTTCCAAGGAATCACAAGACTGGCGTGTGTATCGTAACATCTCCTTGGATGCCGACTTATGGTTCACCAATTGAAATAAAAGTCCGAGTCGTTAGCCCGTTGAAGCGACTTCCAGCAACGTTTCAGATGTCAACAAACGAGATTTAATACTTCATAGGAGGGTCAATTCATTTCGACTCTGTTATCAAGCGAATCCTCTTTCCTTTTCTGATAACATCATTCGGCGACGCGATCTTTAACGTTGAGGGAAGGGTACTCCCGCCTTGGAAGAGTGCCGAGTATGACTGGTATGACACAGGCCTAAGCCAAATTGCAGAAGCCAGGTATTGATCAAAGTGGCCAGAGAGAGATAATAAAAATGGAAACTCCACCATCGGAAAATCCAATGATTGGATATCGGTTAGGTGAAGATGAAGGGTTGTATGAATATCGGTGGCTGGGGAACCATTTTATTGTAAACAACAGATACCCGAGTAGAATCATAGAAAAGCAGACTTGGTACTTACTCGTGGTCTGTAGATGATAGAAGTGAAGTTAAAGTCAAGAAGATGTGTGTGAGTCATGTGAGTAGTAAGTAGGTATGCAGGTATGTAGGTAGGTAGGCAAAGTCTTACTACTAGTCTCCTAGAGCTAGACAATGAATGTACAATATTCTACAACAACCAACGACATCAATATATCATGTAATATCAATAGTCTCTCTATCTCTACGTATACACATCCATTACCTATCACCTCTTCTTTATATACCGATACCTGGGCACTCTGTACCTCAAACTACTCAAGCTATTCCCATTATCATAAAATCTCCACTTAGGACGAACTGTAATAATTGTGAAAACCTTCCCTTCCCTTCAATCACGCGGAACTCGGGAAAGCAGGAACTTGCCAACACAAAAAACGTGTTGCTTACATAGAGAGATATACGGAGTACTAGTACGCACTGCGCAGGTTGAACCAGTATAATAAGAAGCTTCTAGAAACGAGCAAATGGCCAAACAACTCAACTCAACAGCTGAAGAACAGCTCAACACCAAATAATATGACAGATGCATCCGCGCATCATAACAGGATAAAAATACCCCCCCTCTCATATGTGTTCCTCTCACAAAATTGAGATGGCTGAGCAACAGAGTGAAAGCACATAAGGGTATTCCGGGCACAGCATCAAAAAAGTTTACTCTCGCTCCGCACTTCAATAGGTAGACATGGCAGCACGGACGAATAACTTGAAAGACTTCATGGGACCACAAAAAATCTATTGGAAGTTGATGCCCTGCAAAGCAGATCTGGATACTGTACTACTAAAGAAAGAAGGAGGAATCAGTCAATCAATCAAATAAATGGTTAACAAACTTTTGATGAGCTTATTGATTTGATGGATTTTGATTTGATTGACTTATAATACCTATTCATACGAATACCACAATAATAATAACCTTACCACCAATCCAATATCTAATAAGAGGTTCAAAGTCATTTGTTTATCCTCCATCCCCCCCCGTCTCTATTTCCAATCTTCGATAACACACATCATCATCATCATCGCTCTTCTCATTTTGAAAGATAATTTTGGCACTTCTCACAATCAATATCAATATCTGGATCTTTAACTTTTTATTTCTCTTCTCGAACGACTTCTCTTCCATTCGTCAATTAATTATATCGAACACGCCTTTTGATGCCTCAAAATACCACATAACAATCAAGGACAAGGAGAGAAGGCTGAACAAGTAAAAGATAAGGAAAGAAAAACAGACAGCAATTGCAAAAGGAAGGAAAGCCAAGAAGAAAATCCCAAAAAGTAAATAAATTCCCTATCAACTTTCCAATTCCTTTTTATATTCCTTCTCCTCTTCATCGTTTATCAGAACGGAGTGGGAAATGTTGTTGTGTTGTTTGTATCCCACATCAAAATGGAGCTCCAATTGAATATTTTCTAAGAGGTTCTATAGGATTCTAGCTACGGGGAAAAAAAATCTCATATTCACCAACACCAATTTAGGGCTCTCACAACCACTATAAGCCATAAAATTCATCGTCATTTTCAGTGTGTCCAACCACAATCGCTTGCCAGTCCGGCTACACGCAGCTTTCGTCATCCCAGTGGGATTTATTATTCATTCTCAATGTCATTTAACCTCTTTTCGAAAACACCAAGAAAAGCAAAGAAACCTGAAGATAACGAGGAGGGCATTCAAATTGATTCGTCTCGGTCAAGATCTCCACTAAAGAAGTCTTACTCGAGGTCTAGTAAAAGTAAAGAAGAGGAACATACTAAATCGGAAGAAAAACCACACTCCGGCCAAACGAAATCTAGCCGTATTCGACGAAAGTCGAGTGCTTATCCATCGCAAACTTCTTTCGACCCAACCACTACTCATCCTTTAAATCTTCCGCCAGATCAATTGCGGAGGTTATCTACTCAAGTTAGGATGTCGGAACCTATGGATATTGACGTTGAGTCCTCTTCCAGCCCTCGCAATCCTTCACCACCACCCGCCACAAGTTCACAGTCAAACACTCAGCCAAGCACTCCAAAACCTGCAGAGCCTGCTCCCAAGCCTTCCTCGAAGCCTGCTCCCAAGCCAGTTCCGCATTCAAGTGCACAAAATGGTCAAAATGCCACAGCTAATGGAGAGGGACCACCTCCTCCCCCACCAGCTCATAAATCAAACCCAACCAGTCCTCAAGCTGTAGCACAACCGACTCTAGAGGATGCAGAAACTTTCAAAGATGCGGGAAACAGATATTACAAGGCTAAGCAGTATAAGAAAGCCATTGAAGAATACACCAAGGGTTCGTGCCTTCGAAAGGCTTTGATAAATGACAATCGCTGATCTTTACACTACTTGTAGCCGTCGACGCGATGCCATTATCATCCACTTACATCAACAATCGCGCCGCTGCTTATATGGCTGCTGGTCAATATTACCAGGCTTTAGAAGATTCCAAGCGAGCCGACCAACTTGACCCCAACAACCACAAAGTACTTCTTCGCCTAGCTCGAATCTACATCAGCATGGGACTTCCACAGGAGGCTATGGACACCTTTGGCCGTATTCAACCGCCTCCTTCTGCAAAAGATATGGCTCCAGCGAAAGCTATGCTGCAGCATCTTGCATCTGCCGCAGACGCACTCAAGAACGGGACTGGATCAATGGCGATACACTCGATCGAGCAGGCAGAAAAATTACTTGGGACAGGCGTACCTAGGCCACGCAAATGGCAATTGATGCGTGGTGAGGCTTATCTGAAAATGGGCAACGTTAATGCTTTGGGAGACGCACAAAATGTTGCCATGTCCTTGTTACGCAGCAACAGCCAGGATCCTGAGGCCCTTGTCTTGAGGGGCAGAGCTTTGTACTCCCAAGGCGAGAACGACAAGGCCATACAGCATTTCCGACAAGCTTTGACATGTGATCCTGATTACAGAGACGCAGTCAAGTATTTGAGACTGGTCAGGAAGGTTGATCAGCTGAAATCCGAAGGAAATGCAGAGTTCAAGGCTGGGCGGTACCAGGAAGCTATTGCAAAGTACAGTGAAGCTCTTGGACTCGACCCTACCAACAGAGGAACCAATTCAAAGTTGTTGCAGAATCGTGCTTTGTGCAAATCCCGCCTCAAGGACTATGCGGCCGCCATTGAGGATTGCGAACTAGCTCTTCAACTCGACCCTTCATACACGAAGGCCAAGAAGACAAAGGCCACTGCTCTTGGCGAATCTGGCCAGTGGGAGGATGCGGTGCGCGAGCTTAAGCAGATACAAGAACAAGACCCATCGGATCCTGGCATTGCTAGGGAGGTGCGAAGAGCTGAACTAGAGTTGAAGAAGAGCAAGCGAAAGGATTACTATAAGATCCTCGGCGTGGAGAAAGACGCAGATGACAATCAGATCAAGAAGGCTTACAGAAAAGCTGCCATCATCCATCATCCAGACAAGAATAGGGACGATCCACATGCAGAGGAGCGATTCAAGGACATTGGAGAAGCCTATGAAACCTTGAGTGACTCTCAGTAAGTTTAACCTATTTTTATGTCACCACCCGTAAAATCTAACAGGAAACATTAGGAAACGTGCACGATACGACAGTGGTGTAGACTTGGAGGATCCAATGGATGGTTTTGGAGGTGGTGGCATGGGGGGTGGAGGAGGAATGAACATCGATCCGGGTTAGTCTACATTTTCGAATTATTAACATCACATCGCTAATATCTCCAATAGAAATCCTCATGCAGATGTTTGGAGCCCAGATGGGTGGTGGTATGGGTGGAGGCCGCGGAGGTGGAGGTGGATTCCACAGCTTTGGCGGAGGTATGCCTCAGGGAGGTCGGTCTCGAGGCGCTCCTCAAGGCTTCCCCGGTGGATTTTCGTTTCAGTGACAAGATAAAGATCAGGATCAGGACACCAAACAAGATCAATCTACTACTCAGGACAGTTCAAGGAGTTCGCCTCAAAATTCTGATTTCACAAAAGCTCAAGATATCGACGAGACGTGGTGGCTACGTAAAGCATGGATGGGTTTCCTTTTGGCAGGCGTTCTTATTCCTCTCGATCTCCTGGCCCTTCTAGCTTTTTTAATGGCCGGAGTGTACATTTGCATCAGAATTACCATGTATGTGCGTCGTATTTACGACGCCTCATAGAACTTGGGGGGAACTAGATCTCATTGCAGGCGTTTGTCGTGGTTTTCCAATTTTGTTCGAAGCTTTGAAAGCATGATGAAAGGATAACCATATACATACTGGCCAGATTTTGAAACAGCATCAAAAAATTTGAGAGGGGGTGATGTGGTATATGAGGAATCGAAATGTACATGTCTGATGGTATTTATCATAATGGCATAGGATTTCTTTCATCACCTTGAGCTAAATAGACTATTAATGAACATAGTTTGAAGATTCATTTTTGTGTTGAATGTGTATATAATACTATCAATTTTATACTGTAATGTATCAGTGATCCAAATATTTCAGATCTTTTCCCCAGAAACAATTTACCAGATCCTCATTAAGTAGCACACGAGCATTAAATGAGGGCTGTGGATGAATCCGGATAAAATAGGGGCCGGGCCGTCTCTCACGTGTCGCTTTCCCATCTAGCCAAAGGCTGAAATTCAACCTTGCCGTGCTTTTCAGATTTGTTGGTGGGGCAGAATAGTTTCACAGGACCGCTTTCAGTAGAACTTTTCCACCATCAAATCGCAATACTGACATTTATGATTATTTTCAGAACTCGGACTACAAACTCAAGAACCAGATAGGATTCACCATACAAACTTTTAATCGTGCACTGAGTCTTTTTTTATTGCAAGCTTCGTCTCGTCCCCAACCATCCAACGAACAAATCTAATAAAAAAATTACTATGACTCGATAGCGGAGTCCCGAAGAATGCTACAGATGTACATGCGCTTTACTTTCCAATAATTGTGGATCATTTGAACTTCCTATACCTTTCTGTCTGCTGTAACCTCAAGCTTCGATTCTTGGGAATACAGCAGTCATGGACGCCCAGGTATGTTCTTGATACACCGCTTCCCGGAGGTTCTGCGCTGGCGGGGGCAGCACTTGAGGATGGGGATTCTGCATGGGATGAAACATTTGTACTGATCTACCATTCATTTTCTAGATTGAGAAAGCAATCGAAATCGCATGGGACCCTCGATCTGACCAGAGTCTAAAAGAGCAAGCAGTTCAATATCTCACCCAAGTACGGGGCGACAGCTCGAGTCTGCAAGCATGCCTTAACCTTTTTACCAGAGATCCCAAAGCTGCCGAAGTCGTGAGGTTGGTTTCGTTGGATATTGTCAATAATGCGATTCAAACTCAACATATAGACGATCAAAGCTTGCGCGGGCTCAAGCAACAACTTCATGACTATGTTAGGAGAACATATGCCTCTGGAAACGAAGTCGATCCTCCCGCTTTACAGAATAAGCTCACACAAACTTTGACCTTCCTGTTCTCGTCATTATACAAGGAGGGCTGGGAGAATTTCATAAGGGATTTCTTGAGCTTCGCTGGCCATCAAAACGGTACTGTAGATAACCTTCCCGGGGTTGTATTATATCTGCGACTTCTCAGCTCGATCCATGATGAGATTGCCGATTTGATGATAGTTAGGGCAGGAGAAGAGACAAAGCGAAATGTTGAGTTGAAGGACCTTGTGCGTGCTCGAGATGTACAAATAGTCGCGGGCTCTTTCCAACAAATCCTCACATACTGGCAAGGCAACAATGATGCTATTGTTGAAATGACGTTGAAGGTTATCGGAAAATGGGTCTCTTGGATCGATATCTCTTTGGTCGTGAACCAGGATATTCTGAACTTGTTATTCCCATTGGTTGGACGAAATCCCAACGGTGGTGAGGACAAAGTTAAGGATGCCGCCATAGACTGCTTTACAGAGATTGTGGCAAAGAAAATGAAACCTTCGGATAAGATAGGGATGATTTTGTTCTTGAATCTCGGAGAGGTCGTCTCGCAACTTATTGCCAGCCCCGCCTTACATGATTTACGGAACACTTCTAGCTA
Organism: Sclerotinia minor; assembly: GCA_025389075.1. NCBI lineage: Eukaryota > Fungi > Ascomycota > Leotiomycetes > Helotiales > Sclerotiniaceae > Sclerotinia > Sclerotinia minor. Next base: position 3,865,992 of record QRFH01000001.1, on the reverse strand, counting down.
TGACACCGATCTTGCAGAAGCGGTTGCAAAGCTTGTCAACAATGTCGTTTCTGATCTCGTTAAAATTCTTGAAGATACTAAAGTCGAACCCGAAGTACGGGCACAAGCAGAGCAATCATTGCAAACCTTCCTTCCACTCTTACTCCGATTCTTCTCGGATGAGTACGATGAGATATGCGCAACTGTTATACCATCTCTGACAGAGCTCAACACGTTTTTGCGCAAAGCACAGCCATTGCCACCTGCATATTCAGCCATGTTGACACCTATACTCAATGCAATAATCCAGAAAATGAGATACGACGATACTTCTTCCTATGCGGATGAGGATGAATTAACAGACGAGGCGGAGTTTCAAGAGCTTCGAAAAAGATTACAGGTCCTTCAAAAGACTATCGCCGCAGTTGACGAAGCTTTATATGTTGACGTTTTGAGTAATGTGATTGGAAATACATTCCAGAGACTTGATCAACAGAATGGTCAAATAGACTGGCGGGATCTAGACCTCGCACTCCATGAGATGTACCTTTTTGGAGAACTTACGCTCGTAAATGGTGGCCTTTATGCCAAGAGCCAGCCATCTAGTATAGCAGCCGAACGTTTGATCGTCATGATGTCCAAAATGGTCGAATCTGGTAAGATTGTTCAAGGCACCTTTACAAGAAAAGCGACTAATAGCTCACAGGCATTGCTTCGTTCAATCATCCCGCTATTTCTCTCCAGTATATGGAAATTTGCGTCCGATATTGTTCATTTTTCGAAAACCAAACCCAATATATTCCTCAGGTCCTCGAACAATTCGTCAGTTTTGTGCATCATAATCATTCACGAGTCAGAATACGTTCGTGGTACCTATTCCATCGATTTGTGAAACACTTGAGAGGTCAAGTTGGTAATGTTGCGGAGACTATCATTCAGTCAATCAGTGATCTCCTTCCTTTAAAGGCAGAAGTCCCTAAGGAAAGTGACGATGATATGTCTTCAGAAGACGGTAGCCATGACGCGGCAGACGTAGCATTCAATGCTCAACTCAATCTTTATGAGGCGATTGGTTGCATTTCTTCTACGACTTCGACTCCGATAGAGAAGCAGGCTATTTATGCAAGAACAATCATGGATCCTTTATTCTCCGATGTTCAGCGACATTTAGAGCAAGCCAAGTCAGGCAATGCACAGGCTGTTCTGCAGATTCATCATATTATTTTTGCTCTCGGATCATTAGCCCATGGCTTTTCTGACTGGTCTCCCGGAGAAGGGAAACGGGCTGGACAGGCACCTGCAAAGGAAATAACTATTGAATTTAGCCGTGCCGCGGAAGCAATTTTGTTTGCACTTGAGGCACTCAAATCTTCTTCGGAAATCCGTAATGCGGCAAGATCTTCATTCTCTAGACTTATGGGAGTCATGGGAGTTGCCATGTTACCCCTCCTCCCGAGGTGGATCGATGGCTTGTTGACACAAAGTTCTTCTAAAGAAGAAATAGGCATGTTCTTACGGTTATTGGATCAAGTGGTATTTGGATTCAAAAAGGATATCCATGAAGTTCTCAACTCCCTTCTCACGCCGCTTTTCCAGCGAGTTTTTGCTAGCTTAAGTGAGCCAGTTACTGGAACAGATGATGGAATTCAACTCGCCGAACTACGAAGGGAATACTTGTCTTTCGTAACGGTTATCTTAAATAATGAGCTCGGTTCTGTACTCGTCAGTGAGCAGAACCAAGCTTTCTTTGACCCCCTCATCCAGTCAGTTACAACATTGGCAAAAACCGTCACAAACGAAACTGGAAATCTTGCGGCCAGCAAAATTGCCTTTAGCGTAATGACAAAGATGGCAGAACTCTGGGGTGGGCCAACAATCGCTACCCCGGGCCAACCCATCACCTCATCTGTCCCGCCGCAGCCCACGTTTCCCGGTTTTGACACTTTCCTAATTGAGCGTTTCCACCCTGTTTGTTGGGAAGTTCTTCGCGAGCCACACTTCAGACCAATGGTTGATGCGCAATCCAAGAGCGTTTTGAATGAATTGGCGGGTTTGGAACAGGCTATTTATATGAAGACGGGAAATATGTTTGTGGAGCATTTACAAGGAAATTTCTTTCCAAGTATGGGTGTCGATGGTAGCGGGTTTATTAAGAGTATGGTGGAGAGTCCAGAAAGGAAAGGGCTGGCGACATTTTTGCAGAATTGGCTGAAAGGGAGGGCTTAAGGTAATACGTTCACTGCGCGAGGGCTAGGAGCGATGAATGCAGTAGGACATTAGGGTTTCGTTGACATCGAGGTTGAGTTAGGGATTTATTGATTTTTAGACGGAATGAAGGAAGGAGAGGAATCATTGCATTTTCGTATGGCGTTGGACTGGATCAATATATCATGGCTGGCCGGTGATTGAAACGAAACTTAAAACTATACCACGAATTGATATGCAATTATTGGGGATGGAAGCAACGAATATCATGATCTCTTCAATCAACCTTTAGGTTGAAACGATGCTTTGGAAGAGGATGTAGCTCGACTTAAACTTGTTGCTTAAGTTTCAAATTCGGTGGATAGAATGAAGGGACTGCTTGTTCTTCCTTGAGAAGATTCATTCAGTAAACGATTTTTTAAAAGAAAAAAAGTAAAATCTTTATATTCATTTGTGGATATGCAATCGTATACGAGGAGGTTCTGTTGGAGAATGAGATGAGAATTGTATGATTCGAGGATGTGATGGATGGGAGGAAATAGGATGTGTGGGAAATGGGGGAGAGAAAGGGAAAAAGGAAGAGAAAAAGAAAGAGGATGAGGATGAGGAAGGAAGGAAGGAATGCCGGCTGGGTAGGTAGGTAGGATGTAGACGGATGTGATTGATGGTTTGAGTGTACTGGATTAGATGGATGGATAGATTTTATTTTGATGTAACTTATTGATTCATATGCTAGGCTAGGTATCTATCTATGTATTCTAGGTATTTAATCGATTTCGTCGTTGATTCTTGTACTGTATTGTATGTATGCACTTTTTTTGTCATGTTTTTGATTTTGATCCTGTTTTTCACCAGTTTGGTATGTTATATGGGTAATTAATGATTATTGAGGGAAAAAAGTTCAAAATTAAAAATTAGAAACTAGATGATACAGTAACTTTACTAAAGCACTGATAATTACCCAAGGGCTATTTTATACCAAAATTCAATTATTTTAATAAATTAGAATAATTTCAATTATTAAAAATATAGAATAAAAAACTAAATATTTCAAAAGTTTTTAATATTTGTTACGACCGGTAACAATTAGGTCACGGGACCACCATACACGTGATGCTAAGGAGCGAAGAGATCGAGGCTCGATCCTCTCGCTCCCTTCGCGCCTCTAAGCATGAAGGTCTATATAAGGAGGATGGATTCCCTTTGTAGAGCTTCGTGCTCAAGATCAATCATTTAGTATACCATACTATTAGTTACGAATTGCATCATATTATTGTCATTACTTTAAGTCCCTGCTTGACGCCTAGTTATAAACCACCTCGAGAGCCTAGAGCACTTCCACGTGATCTAGACGGCAAACTGTAACGATGCTGTACTGGAGGCAGCGGCTGCCTGAGGTTTCGTCGGTTGGTAGTTATGGGTTAAGGCTCTATCACTGGTATTCACTTGGAAGTGAAGTCGTTACTAGATCAAGTAGAATGTAGGTAAACTAATTGATAATTAAGTTGAGCACGAAGCTCTTAAACTATGAAACTATTCTAACTATATACTAATCCGTAGAGGGAGCCTCTAGGAGCTTCCTGGCTCCTCAAGGCTCCTGGAGCTTTAGGAGCTCTGAAGGCTCCCAGGGCTCCATCACGTGATCCAACTATTTGCCTCAGGACACTAATCCTGGGACGATTCGTCTCCTGGGACAATATAGCTCCTAGGATAATTATTATCCTGGGGCACATTTTATCCTAGGACACTTGTCCTAGGATTCCTTATCGATAAGGACCCCCGTACTTGTTTTTATTGTATACTATGGTCGTGGTTTGTGACACAAACCTCGTAACATTATTAGATGTAGGTTGAACTAAGGATCTAAGTTACAGTAATGGTAGAATTAAAGATATTCCCAATTATGGTCCGTGCACCATAATGGTCATATGACCTCAATTCTAGGCCCATAATGACCTTAATTTCAACAATATAAATTATTCTTTGTTTGATTTTTTTTAAGAATTAAAAATTCTTATTTTTAGATTAATTATTTAGTTGAAATTCTATTATATATAGAAATTGAGTTTATTATAATATTAAAATTAAGATTATATAACTAAATGGTACGAGGGTTGCCGTCTAGATCACGTGGAAGTGCTCTAGGCTCTCGAGGTGGTTTATAACTAGGCGTCAAGCAGGGACTTAAAGTAATGACAATAATATGATGCAATTCGTAACTAATAGTATGGTATACTAAATGATTGATCTTGAGCACGAAGCTCTATACAAAGGAAATCCGTCTTGATTATATAGACCTTCGTATTCCAACATTGGAGCGATGGAGCTGGGGAGCGAGATTCGAATCTCGCTCCTTCGCTCCTTCGCTCCCTTCACAAGACTATTCATGTGATCCTATAGCACGTGATAATAATTATAATGTTACAACGTAACACTCCAGTACAGTATCGTTACAAGATCCTTAGTTCAACCTACATTTAATAATACTACTACTTCCACACACTTATTTTCTAACATTATATAAAAAATATAAATCCAATAATATAATTTTTATTATAAAAAAAACCCTTGGTTAATTAGTTAATTATTAATGCTCTAATACTGTAATTTGTTAAAGTGAATGGTTCCTGAGTAGCACGTGCACAGGGCACTAGTCCTATTAGGACTAGATTGAGAAGCTCTCTGTAGGAGAGCTTCGTGTGACGCCTCACACCTCCGGGTCACGTGGCATGCCCCGTTTGTATTTAATCAGGAAAACTCTCTACTCTTGTTTTCCTTCTTCTTTTCTCCTTAGCTTAGTATTTTCTAATACAAGATACTTTACCCAGTATTCTTGAGTGTGACACTTCGCACTTCCGTAGAACTTAGAAGAGTGATTAACATACTAGACCAATATTACCTCAGTTCTGCCCTATCAGCTTCCCACTATTCCCTGTGTAAGGTCATTCCTTTTAACATAATTTATAATTTTCAAACTTGATAGGTTGTTATTTCTGTATAATTTTGAATAATAATTGTGGTTTTAAATAATTAATTACATTGAATTTTATACAACGAAAATATTTTGATCTCAATATAACCAACCAGAGTTCTAATTATGATGGGATTATTTTGAGATAATTAATCAATTTCTAGCAATTCTGAGATTTGTGTATACCATGACAAAAATCATGAAGTCTATAATTGTTAGATAGGTAAGGTTAATGTGAATGCACTGAGTTTGGCTCGATACTCACAATCTTCAACCTGGTGAACACACATTTCATTTCCTGGAAAGGATAGTTATGCCTTTGTGAGAATCTGAATAGAAGTGCATACTTTTGTAACCTAAGATTGAGTTTCCAATAGACGATGCTGGCAATTAATTATCAGTTTGGCTGGCTAATATATGGATTAATGAGATAGGCGTTAATTATGCCTAATTATTGGAGGCTTCAATACTGGACTGGTGTTTTGGATCTATTTTTGTAGAGGTAGTCGATGAGAATAATGTGTAGGAAGAATCACTGGTAGACTTAGATGGGATTGTGGAGGGTATAGCTAATGGTAATTAATGATGTTTTTACATTTTAAAGACGGAGTTGAAAAGACAAATTGCAACCCAGGGTAATGTTGGAGGATTTTGTATTTCGAATTTGGAAACTTGTTGGAAGAACAAGCGAGGGAGCAATACTCTTAATCCTTAACTAAATACGAGCTTTCTACGAAGCGGAAGCTGAACACACTCCAGTCACATTCTAAAGATTTGATCTTTCCTGCTATGTATTGATGAGATTTGTGGCGCCAGCAAATTTTCAAATGGCAGAAATTCTTCAATGTGTACCTTTGCCGCCTATGTGCTTCGATTCACAACTTCCAGGGATCAAAGTAGCAATAAAACATGGCTGTATGAACAAAACACCGTACTGAAGAGGGAACACTATGAATTGCCCCAACAAGGGCATGATAGTTGCTCTATCTTACCTTCTTGGCATTAACTAACATATCCCAATTTCAGCTTCTAACCTAGTGGTTAGGTTGAAATTCACTGTCACGATCCAATGCATTGTGACGAACAAGTCGAACGCGAGCTCGACCCTTTGAGATTGAGATTGAGATTTCAACTTGGCTATTTCCGAATCGGATGATAAAAGGCTATTCACCAGAAATTAACTGCAGCAATAACTATTGTTATGCCTTGGGAATTTGATAGTGGTAGATCTTCCTGCTTTGACACTATCAATGTAGCAGGCGAGACGTTACATAGATACCGCAAACTGCGGCGCCGCTTGTATCGTTAATAGCGCTTACTTACTTGATTTGTCGGGGAGCATTCGGAAGAATAACGCCAAGCGAAGGATTTTAAGCCATGGCTTTGTTGAGCAGTATAAGCACGGAGACAGAATGATCATCAAGTAGTCGACGTCTAATATCGTCGATGCCGTGATGTTTACCTCCCGTTACCGTAAGCAAACACGGTTAACACGGTGTCCGTGCTTATTTTTCTTGGGATGAAGTGTTTTGGGGGTTGGGCCAGAAGGGGGATTTTCTTTAGCAACGACTTCCAACATTCGCGTGCACGTGGCTCCAACGGGTTCGACAGGAATCTTGGGAACTGAGTTATATCTGCGATGTTGAGAAATGATGGTGAATCTCATATCGGGGTGGATGAAGGCCGAATTCGACTGAGTCATTGAAAAAAAAGCATTAATTCACCCATATTAGAGTCGCCACTCGCCCTAGCTGGCCTCTTACAAGGCTACACACTCGATTGACCATGGAACTTTACCAATTCGCGATCGAGGTCTCATTTCTCTGGGTCTGCACAGATTGAACCCTGCCTCTTTAGGTTTGGGATATTATATGGGTGACTCAAGCACTCCTCGGCAATAACACTGCCGTCGTTCCCGTGCCAGATAGGGAAGCGGGCTTAAGCGGTTCATAAACGTTCCTCATCAGTCGCACTTACTGGGGCCGTTCGTCCGAGTCAACCTGCTTGACACAGATGGCATCCACCCAGAGCCTTTCCATTTCATCCTCTGGGGCGAGCGCACGAAGGGTGCGGGAAAAGTGAATCATGATGTCGCAAAAACCTTACCATCGATTCTGACATTGGTTCTGCCACGGTGATTGCCCTAAACATATGAAAGAGCTTCCCTCCTTGGTCAGGAGCCCATGAAAATTGCTCCCAATTTGTTGGATCCTTGCAGTTGGTACCCATCTCATAAGTGCATCTTTATCTTTTTGAGAAAATGCTTATAATACCAGAAAGCCCGCCCAGTGGGAGATAAACTAACTTTATAATGGTTCCGTTTGTCTTGGAACTCTCTTCCATAGCCTGGTATGTTCATCTCCTGAGGGATAGGCTCGTACATATATCGTTCGTCTATGGGGATGTTCGTGTTGGAAGCAAGACCATGTAAAGTAATGATCTTGAGTGTCCCACCAGATGGTGTTCAACTGGAGAAGGAGCAGCATAAGTAAGCAGAGGTTATTTCTCAGCGTCTTGTCCCTTCTTCTTTCTTCTGCAATGCCTTCCAGAGAGCCAGGCCGGATTCATTTGCAAGAGCAAGACGAGTACATGACAGGGAGAGGTAGTCGTGGATTATGATCAATTCATGTGTCCTTGTCTCATACCTCAGGTGCTGAGCCAAGGTGCGCCAACCTAAGTTGTGCCGCTCATCTCTTGTCTGTATACTTATGCTCTGTGGCACTACAAACGAGAGGTAAAGGTGGTCTTTGGTCAGGGTTCTCTTTTTCTTGGTTGAAAAACGGGTCGTTTAAGTCTGTGGTTAAGCGTTTGAAGGCCGCTCCGTATCACCGTTGCTTGCTCCGTAGACTCGGCTTTATCGTTGCCCCACATTTTAAAGTTCCGCAACGTATCAAGTGTCCGTTTCCGAAAATGGGCCCCTAAAAATTTAGCCAGATGGCCGGGTTTTAGGTAGCAGGTACGAGTATATGTAAACAAGAGTATGTAAACAAGAGTAAACCTTTCACCGGATAACTAAATGCTGACTTGATGTTCTACTAAATGCTAGGCAATATCTGTTTAGTCTAGCTCCAAGTGTGGTCAAACGTCAACGTTGGAATGTCCTTGATCAATAATGGTGCGTGTAAATGTCACGATAGCAAAGCATCAACTCGTTGAAAACAATATCAAAACTTTTCATTGTCCTTTTAGTCTACAGAAAGCTCTTCTCTTTATACCTATCCGGGAAAACGTCCCCGCGACGGTGTACGCCGTCCACTCGGTGTAGCCCCCTACTGAAGAGTTTTTACAGAGATTTCCGATATTGCCACGAGCATTCCTGTGCTTGATCGTAACACTGAGCTGGCGGCTGCCGCTACTCTGGGACAACACGTTGGTAGAGCTCGGATCCGTCAACAGAGTTCACTTGGCTCAGGGGTCGTCCCTGAGACTCCGTGGTGCCTTAGGTGAGCTATCTAGACAGGGGTCTGAGTCCAGACTTCCGCGCACCTCAAAGCGGAATCAGATTTAATATAATTCTCTGCTGCGCCTAATTCCTGTCGGATAACCATTCTTCGCTTGATATATTTGAATGCTAGAGTCTTTCAATTTTTAAAAAGTCTTCATTAACCATTGTATTGACTGATTAAGATGATGATATTTTTATGATGAGAAAGTTCGGATTTTACTAGTATAGAGTCTTTTCTCGTCAGTCACTTAATATCTGATAAGATTTAGAATTTACAGGTATAGAGTATCTGCAGAGTGTAGAAGGAGCGATTATTACATCAAGTACTAAGACCTTCAGAACTAAAAGGGCCGGTAAAATACATGACTAAACGAGTGACAGTAGTCATCGCCTGGACGAACCTGAGCTACTAGTTAATGGCGGTGAGAGGGCTATCTGTTCCGTTATATTAGATATAGTAATTTCAATATCGAATACTATTGATCAATCACCTCATTCTTTCTTGTTTCCTCGTGCTTCTAGGGCTCATCAAGCATCAGCTACATAAGCTAGACAATCCCCATCAAAAATACCCGAGCAGCATTTCGTTCATTCAAACGATTTTCTGCTCCCCTTCAAGGGCTGCCCAACCTTCATCTACTCTTGCGCTCAATCTGATTCATGCTATCTCAAGATGAATCAGTTGTTTACTTGCAGGACTACCTCGGATCCTGTATCAACTGGTGCAGAGTATCGGAAGACGCAAGACCCATATATCTTCCAGCCTGCTGAGTGGTTTTTCAAAGACTTTGAAAATGGCAATCCCACACGGCCGCAATCAGTTTCTTTGGACCTAGATGACCAAATGGTAGATGGTATGCCCAATCCTGTCTCTAGTCATGGACGTATCTTTCGCTTCAACGACAAACTGGGATTTCTACTCGTTCAGTTTATGCGGCCACAGGTATGGCGCCTGCAGTTCCATAGCACGAACGAATCACCCACAGCTTTTTCCGACTACAACACTAGAAACATTGTCCAAGACACACTCACGAGGACTATCGAGATTCTGGACGATGCGGAAGGAATCTCATGGTGCGTGGAATTAAAGGAGCCAAATGAGGGGTATTATGTTCTTCAATCAGTCTTGAAATCGACGTCAAAAAATAGTCCGTTTCGGAAAGTTTTGGTTCAACTCTGGATTCATCGAGATCCGTTCAAGATCACTGCTATCCGGGCAATCAGAGCTGAAGGTGCTTACACGCAGGTTCCAAATTTCCTTACTGCCGTAGCGAAGGATCCAGAAGTAGCAAGGGAGCTATACATTGAAGCACCTCCAGGTTCACGAATCGCAATCATCTGGCAAACAAAGGACTGTCCTTTGCAGTGGCTAGGGAATAATGCGACTATTTTAGCTGTAGAGAAGCCACTCAACGCAAAGTACACGGGATTCGGTGAACAAGGCGGACGCACAATGTTTAAAGACAAGGTTTTCATGAATTATTTCAGTGAGCGATATCTAACTAGAGCATTATTGTGACGAGCTAACCTTGTCTGGGCTAGATTTTGACAATATGCGTTATAATAATGTTTATGGAGATGGACCTTATTCAGATAGCGAACCGCTCTACCACTCGGAGCCCTACTGGATAGAAATGAATGCGCATCCGGGGGCACAGTCGCAATTGGCAACGTTTATTGACAACTATTCAGACGTTAAAGTGGATCTTGGCTTAGTTGAATCCACCCAGGTCCGTGTTGCCACCAGATTCAACGGTTTCCGGTGCATTCTCATCGCTGGTGACGATGTTGCACAGATCATTCGTTCATACACTTCACTTATTGGAAAACCACAGCTAAAGCCGCGCTTCGTGCTTGGTTACCACCAGGGATGTTACGGGTACGATACCAAGAAGAAGGTACAAGAAGCTGTAGACAAATATAGGGCACATAAGATCCCCTTGGATGGAATGCACATCGATGTTGACATCCAGCGTGATTATCGTACCTTCACTATCGACACCGCCGAAGATAAATTTCCAAACCCCGACGAAATGTTTGACCGACTTAGAAAGCAAGGCGTCAAATGCAGTACAAACATCACACCAATCATCAGTTCTCGTAATATTCCCGGAGAATCATACACGACCTTTGACGAAGGTCTGGAAAAGAAATACTTTGTTCTTGATCGACGCGATATCGACCCACTGGCTCCCACGGCCGAGCATCAAGTTTCCCTCAATTTTGGCAAAGGAAATCGCTACTTCAAAAACCCAAATCTAGAGAGTAGTCTCCCACGGTATGATCCCCCGGATGATTATAGGCTTAAAGACTATTTCAATACTGGTAAACCATTCCGTGGTGGAGTTGATTATGGTGACCATAGGGGCACTCCCGGTCACTATCCGAATCTCAATCGTAAAGACGTCCGGATGTGGTGGGGAAAGCAATACGAATATCTCTTTAAGATGGGACTTGAATTCGTTTGGCAAGATATGACTTCACCTTGTATGGCAGAAGGTTTTGGTGATATGAAATCGTAAGAGATCTTTCCATCTTTCTCTCACACCATTAGTTGACACTGACATGTGTAAAAAAGATGGCCATTCCGATTACTTCTTGATTCAGATGGGTGGAACGGAGATCCACGTGCTGCAGATAAGAAGAAAGCAATTGAGATCTGGTCATTGTACAGCTACAACCTTCACAAAGCGACGTTTCAGGGCCTGCAAAATCTAAGTAGCCGTGAAGGCAAGCGGAATTTCATCATTGGCCGCGGTAGTTTCGCCGGCGCCCAGCGTTTTGCCGGGCTTTGGACAGGTGACAATGCATCCACCTGGGAATTTTTGGATATATCGGTAGCTCAAGTGCTTGCCCTTGGCCTTGCCGGTGTGACTATTGCTGGGGCGGATGTTGGAGGCTTTGAGCCTAACGAAGGTGAAAAATGGGCTGACCCAGAGTTGTTGATCCGGTGGTATTGTGCATACAGCTTGCTCCCTTGGTTCAGAAATCACTACTCAGCCAAGGAAGGCAAGAAGCTATTCCAAGAGCCGTACGCATATCGAGAGTTACAGGACAAACCTGAATGGCAGAACGTGCCAGAAAAAGACCACAGCATGTATCATTCTGTGTTGCCAATCTGCCGTTACATGGTACAATTGAGATACAGCTTGCTTCAGCTGCTCTACGATGCCATGTTTGAGAACATGATCACTGGTCTGCCCATTGCGCGCTCCATGATCATTACAGACCCCTTCGATTCATCGCTGTATCAAGCCAATCAAGTGTACACTCGAAGCCAGTATTTGGTCCGCAACGATTTGCTCGTTGCACCACACCTCTACAAGCAATCTAAACGCCGCGCCCGGAAACTTTACCTGCCCGCCCCAGATGGTTGGTATCCTATGAATCTGCGGGCTGCAACAACCTCGGGTGGCATGTTTGGTGCACCCCTTAAGCCGAAAGTCAGCGGTGGCACGTACGTCTGCTTTGACTGCCACATTTCTCCGAACGAAGAACAGCTCCCATACGTGACTCCAATGTACATTCGGGAAGGCGCCATCATTCCTCAGATTGAAGTCCGCGACAGCGTCCCTGACCGCACCCGGGACGACAAGGACGCACCCCAGAATCCAATCACAATTAATGTATATCCTGGAAAAAACAACACGTACGATATGTACCTCGACGACGGTGTGTCGAGGGAAAGTGCGCCTGATAATATATATCTTTCCTCGCTACGCACTATGCCACAGGGAAATGAAGAGATGCAGTCATTTAATGCATATGGAGATCGTAAAGCCAAGAGTATCTTTCGCCATGTCAAATTTGAACAGACAACAACAAGGCAGTTCGCCGATGATCAGCTCCGAGATACACAAAGACTCACAGTCAGCACGCCCTGGTGTAAATACACGGATGAGCAGGTCAAGAGGGACATCGGGCTGGAGTATCGCATTGTATTCTGGCACGAATCGAGATGGCCAGCGGCGGAAATGGACTTAAACACTGTCACGGTGAAAATCGAGGGAACACACAAGGCTCGCCACGAATTGGCTAGTGCTATCGGTGCAACTGTGGTGTGGGTACCGGTGGATTCAGACGTGACTGCCACGATAGAGGTCAGCTACCCTATTTAAGCAGATATTCCGGGTCTTGTAGATGGGACGCTGGATTGAGGAGGGATGATCTCCGCGATTACTTCATTGAGGGTTTTGTTTAAGCCAGTTATTGGAAGTTTTATTTGTTATTGCAAAAAGGGAGTTCAAAATAGAGACGTTTGGGTTACATTGTGGGTTAGGAGATCTGGCGTTACAACCACAGCAACAAGATGGATAGAAAGACAGGTACGGAGGAGGGCAACCAGCCTTGTGCAAAACCCCTAAAAATAGATTTCTCGCCTGCAATCAGCGTATATAAAAACTTAGATAGTGTATATAATACAAATAATTTTTATTTTTTTAACAATTATCTCGAGACCATTTTTGTAATAATACTAATTCAAATTTCGTCTCAGTCATTTATTATAAATAAATAATAAAAATATAAATATTAAAGTTTTTAATATTTAAATTCTATTAAAAACAAAACTTAATAAAGAACTATCATTCTTTAAGTTCCAATCTTTAATTAAGAACATGCTCTTGGGAGAATAATGGCTGCCTACTATGATACCTCTCTGAAAGGATTCTATCTGCATCTCAGGATAGAGATATGTCATTGTAATGCTATCTCACTTCTTTTTGGGCTGTAACACGGACTCCTCATCTCAACTCGTGATTCGCCAACTTCAATACAAGCAGGTGTATCATCCACATAGTTAAATAAAGCTATATTCTGCACCATGGTCCGTAATACGCTTCGAGTATCATACTAGAAAGGGGTATATCCACCCATATGCATCCGTGCACTCATAACGCCATTGAAACTCGTTCCGACAACCTATCCCATCTAAACTTAAGCAATATCCGCATTAGCTCTAAAGTTACACTGGCACTTGCATTCCGCAATTGGACACTCCACATGTCTATCAAACCACTTTATCGCCTGGTCCATATGAGCAGCATGTTTACATTTCATACAGAAAGTCATCTGATTGCCCATTCTTTTAATCATCGGATCGTTCGACAGCTCAGGCCTATCCGACCTCGGAGAACCACAAATTTCTAAACATATTCCACAGCGAGGTAAGTGCGATCCACAGCGAGGACAGCTAAGGCCTGCATTGATTCCACTGGGGATTAAAGGATTGCGTTCATCAGCAGAAGAGGAAAGACCAGCGGATGAATTAGGCGGGGCGGGAGCAGCGCCCGAAGCATTGTGACGATCATTTGAAGAACGGTTATCGCAGTAGAGACAACGGACGGTGACTTGGCGGATGGGGGGTTTGATAACTGGAATGCCGTCTCGTTGACGAGATTTCTTCGCCGAGCCTTGGTCAAATTGGACTCGTAGGATGAATTGCTGATGGCGATTTAGATACGCTTGATAGTTTTGGCGCCAGGCATCGCAGCGAATATCAGAAATGTATCGCGGGTAGCAAAAAGACATGATTAGGATGGCGGTTTGATAATCGAAAAACTTTGCAACATATTTCGCTAAAATGTCGACCATGCTGTCTGTAATTCCGGCAAGTACAATGCCTTCAATATCTCCATGTACGATAGCTTCTTCCATTTCCTTGTCAAGCCACTCTGCGAGTTGAAGATCGCTAAGGTATCTTAAAGCAACTCCAGCGCGGTATCTCAACGGTAAAGCTGTCTCATTCGCGATGACCTCCCAGTCTCGTGTTGTAACATAGCCAAAGATAGCTCGGAGATATGGATCTCCAGACATGTGGGCTTGATCTTCCAGCGTCTTGCTCCAATTGGAGAGATCAACGTTAGGAGGACTCTTGGTTGTAACATCGAGTGCTACGGCAACAAATACTAGCTCTTTGTCTCCACGCCTAAGGATATCAACTGCGAGTTCAGGTTCTCCTTCAAAAAGCGCCCGTGCAGCTGCTTTGGTATACTCTCCTCTTCCTTCTAAACGGCTAAGAATTTCCTTAAGCTCTGCTACAGGTTTTGCAAAACCGCACTGAGCAAGGCATAATTGTCGGTGCTGTGGCTTCATAGTTGGTACACCAGTATACTCTTCATAGCCAATACGTTTGTTGATAACAGCAACAATTCTTTCCCACTGGGTAGGATCAGGAACAACAATACTCTCGACAAGTCTTGATTCGGCCTTGCCACCTAATTTGTTGTGCCATAAGGTATAGACTCCCAAATAGCTAAGGTCAAGGGTCGAAGACAGCATGCCATCATCCTTGGCTGCTTTCTCAGCCACTAATTATATCAGCTAGTATCAACAACATCAGAAAAGTAACATACGTGAAATCCAATACCATACGTCTCTAAGCCATGGATCTTCTTTGACCAGTGACTTGTTTTTGTTACAATCAAACAAGTACCCGTTAAGAGCACGTTCAATGAATAGATTATCAATTAACATAGCGTCGGCCTTAGAAGCTGGTATGCGAGATCTAAGTAAGATCTCGTGCATGTCCCTGCTTGAGCAAATCTTACTTGTTGATGGATCTTGAGACTTGAATTTGCTCAAAAGATTTATAGCAGATAATTTCTCGCTTATAGAACCATGAACGCTCTCAGCACCGAGACCTCCACCGTTGGGAAATGTCTCCAGGACAGGGTCGTCGACAACCTCGAACTGTCGTTCAATAGCTTCCGCAAAAGTCGACTTCGTGAAAGAAGCTCTGCTAATCTGGCTCCCAGGGGTCTCTTTCTTGACATTTGATGCTGTAGCTTCGGGACGTTCGAGAGCTTTGTCAAGAGCTGCCGCTAGCGACTCTTGAACATGCGGGGTGTTGTATCCATCTGGTCCAAATATGGGTGTATTAAACTTCAGTTCGTTTGCATAAAGAGGGCCAAGATTTGCTTTACGCTCGGTGGCATCTGCAAAGTCCATCAAAGTATGATATGACACTTTGTCGTGATTATGTGGTTGTTGCCATGGCATGAATTCCATCATTTGATTGGTGCTAGTAGGCGGTGTCTGCATGATTTCTAATGATCCGGAAGCTCTGAGTGCGACAACACGTGGTTGTAGGTCTGTAGTACCGAGTGTTAACCAATCGAAAGAGACTATCCTATCTTCCTGCCTACGACCACGTTCTGTGTCGAAATATGGATATTCGAGATCAAATGATCTTCTGACTTGAAGTAGCTCCGGACTTCCTTTAACATCATCTTCAGAACCAGGATCATAATACTCCTTGTTAGTCTTCAGAATTTGAAGCTGGCCGGTATTTGACAGAACGCCCAAAGTTCCACGTTGCTCTCGACAATAGCGCAATGATTTGATATAGGAGCCCTGTTTGTCGGTGGAAATGACCTTCTTTAATTGCAAAGCGGCCCCCCAAATATATCCATCGTTATCGAAAGCGTCCAAGTACATCGGAGAGGCCGTAGCTCGAGTGCTGACACGTCGGTCCCAGACCATGAGTCCAGGTTGATCTAAAGAAGAAGAAGCAAAGTAGTTGGGGTCTGAGTAGTCGATGGTGAGGTTATTGTTGCATTTAGTTTGAAATGTGATCACTCCACCACTCGGATCTATTCTACTTTAGTATGCGTTAACGACAAAATGCAACTTAACGAACCTCTGAGGTCGTGGATCCGGACAGAAGAGTTCTTGATACCAATAGCAAGGGTTTGTGGTTGATCCTCAAAGAACTTAATGCTAGTTACCTGTTTGTTGTCAGTAGCGCCGTCAAGGGTGCTTTGTTTACGTCCACTCACGGTGGCCGACTCCAACTTTCTCGGCTCGACCGCATTATTTGGGACTTTCCATCCTGGCTGAGAAGTATCCCAATCAGCTAGGCGTTGATTAATGTCCCAAATTTGCAGAGAGCCATCATTGCGAACTCTTTCAAGACCAATTGCTAGCAATCCAGTAGTGTTAAAAGCTACGGCTTGACATGCTCTTGGCTGCTTGATGGAAAGAGACAAAACAGCATTGGAATTGTCGTCAACTCGAAGTAATTGAAGTTCGCCACTAGAAGTACCAACAGCAACCAATCCTTCGACAACTGGCGACCAGTCGAACGTATTCAAAGAAGGGATATCAATGTAACGAGATAAGGGCTCATACTCGAATTTTCCTGGCCGTGCGAGGCCCTTGGCCTCATAGACTTGGAGGATTCGATAATTCAGATTGAACGCGACAAACTGCGCACGAGCTGAGTTTGGCGACCATCTAATGATTCCCTCCGTCTTGTCCATGTTTGCGGGAAGTTCTAGTCTCGTACTTCCTAACTCAATCTGGCCGCTGAACTTATTGACTCCACGCTTCTACTCGGGTGGTTGAGTCGCTAAGGTAACAAGTCCGCCCCTATTCCGACTTGGAAAGTAGCTGTCAGCTGATCTGCCTGCAGTCAAGGGCAACTCAGCGAAACTCACAGTCCAGATGGAGAGTCGCAAAGCTGGAACGCTTTGGTCAAAATATGAAAGGACTAAAATCGAAAGTAGTTTCATTCACAGTTCATGATTGGCAGAGTCTAGCTCTGGACAGGTTTTGAATTCGTAGCCCTGTTGATCTTTAATATCTGTGTTTTCAGGGAAGTGATTTGGAATTCCAAGAATTTTAACTTAATGTTCGTTAATTTTCGCGTGATTATGGAGCGATAGTTTTTAATGACTTGTTAGCTCGAAGGTTTCGCGGTCCAAGTAAGTTTGGAATAGCTCTTCGTCCTAGATCTATAAATGAACTGTTAGTTTAGATAGCTTCCAAAACCCATGTATGCCTTGGAGGTTGATTCTGTAATTGTCCCTCAATGAAGACTGAATGGATGCGGTGAAAATGAGAACTGGATTCAGATCTTCGGTCTTTTAATGTAGGAGAAATAATAAAGTAGAGATACTCAAGAGAGGAAATCGAAATACTCATTACTTCTGGCAATTATCTTGAAGATGTTCCTGCTTTGTCATCCCGATGTTATTCCGGACTGGTGGGTGGGTGTGGAGGAAAAATAATATTCTGTAAGTTTAACAAATTTGACAAGGCTGAGCAACTACAACAAATTCAACATTGGAATAATTTTTAGTCCAACTCGACAACATCATGGCACCTAAACGAAAACTTTCAGATTCAGATGCCGCGGAAGTGGTACACCCTTCTAGACAAGTTCAAGTCTATGGTGATGAGCCAAAACCTGCAAAGAAGCGCAAGTCAGAACCCGCATTCAACAAGAAACAAGCCCATGCTTCAAGCGTTAATACCATAAAGAAGAAGATAAGAGATACAACAAGGAAGCTTGAAAGAGCACAAGATCTTCCTGCAGATGTGCGCGTAGAGAATGAACGGGCTCTTGCTGCATATCAGCAGGAATTGGCTTCTGCGGAAGCCGAGAAGATTAGACAGAAAATGATCAAGAAATACCACATGGTTCGATTCTTTGGTATGAGTCTATCGTAAAGGGTTTACTTTTCGTACTAATTTGGTAATTTAGAGCGTCAAAAGGCTACAAGACAGTTAAAGAAGCTTCGAAAACGTCTTCTGGAAACCCAATCTACCGATGAAGTTGAGCAATTGAAGGAAGAGATGCACATTCTTGAGGTGGATCTCAATTATACTCAATACCACCCTCTAAGCGAAACATACATTAGTTTATATCCCCCGAAAGGATCGAAAGAGGATGCAGAGGACAAAGCGGATAAGGCGAAGCCTCCGATTTGGAAGGAGGTTGAAAAGTGCATGGAGGAAGGAACCCTCGATCGATTAAGGAATAGAAAACCAGATACCACTATTTCAACCACAAAACCAATCAAACTTCCGGAGAGAAAGTCTGTCAAACATAAGCTACTACCAAAACCAAAATTGGAGGAGCAAGCTCCGTCAATCGATACTACAGGAATGAATCGACGCCAAAGAAGAGCCCAGCGCGGGGTGAAGGGTTCGAGGGCTACAAAGATTGCAAAGAATAAGTCTACAGGCTTTTCTAAGAACCAAGCATTTGGGGCCGTCGAGGGAGCAAGAGCAGACGAGGCGCAAGACGGAAATGTCAGCGACGGAGGTTTCTTCGAGGAGTAATTGTAATTATATGGAGTTGGGCTGTACTACGATACCCTTTTATCAGACATGTTTATGTGAAAGCCTATTATTGCTACTACATGGTTTTGCCCTACGATCAAGTCGTGCTTCGTTCCTTGAGATAACATGTTGTGCTTTAATAATCAGCAGTAGTCTGCATTAGTGAAGTACCAAAAGCAGGCCCAGTTGTATAGGGATTCGTGGTGTATTTGATTGGTGTAAATTTCGCAGAAAAGAAATCTGCCATGTTACCTGTGGGTGGATATAAATAATTAGTCTCACTGTCAAGCGGTATTGGGTGCATTGCCTCAATGATAGATGTCACTTGCAGAAGTCGCCACTGACTCAGTTTACATTTCCCTCAAAATATTAATGCCAACATGGATATTGGGAACAGAGTAGCTCTCAACGAATCACCCTCCCTACAACACCACTCTTCTTCCGCATCCACCAAAAAGTTCTTACACAGTATGTCTAATCAACAAGTCGCAACCAATGCATGAATTTGAAAAGCAGAAAAAAGAAATCAGATTTGGGTATTCGCGAGTACGGGAACAACAACGATAGTTGAGATATTTACAGCTGTACGGGCCACCCAGCCATTCTCGTGGTGTCTCCCATCTTCATTTTCTTCTGAATATATGGCTATTGTTTGTGTACACATTTTTGTGAGGCCAATCGAGATAAGTTGTGTGGCAGTACGTATGCGTAGCAGGAGATTCGTTAAGCGAGGAGAGATGGATATTCGCGCTCCATGGCTTATGTTATTACCGGAGGTTATGCTCGTTTGCATTTGTTCTCTTCTGTATTTAATAAGGAATTTAAATGCGCTTCATCGCATCAACTAGTAGAGAAGAATCTGATGTTTCGGGACGCACCTGGTTCTGCCATTGTTGGATGAAACTATGTTTGTGTCCTTACCAAATCTAGCACGCTGTGAACTCGAATATTTCGCTCTTGCTAGTTCGAGCAGATTTACAGACAAAACGCATTTCATCTGGACAGAGAGTATGCCCGGCATGCTCACACGGTTGTAGATGGAGATGAATAAAAAAGCTCAGTCAAGTTAAGAAGTTCGGCTATATATCTGGGAGTTGGTAGTTACCAACCGCTCCAAACAACCAAGGAACAGTGATGGAAACTACCATCTAAAAGGTGCTGTACACAATTTCAGCTCCATTGCCCTTCTCATTGAACTGTACGATGAATCAGGAATGGATTTCAAAATGTGAGAAATTAATATGCGACAGCATCTCTTCCGATACTTCATTGCTAGCCTATATCCTAGTAGAAATATGTCAATTTTTATGACAACGGCAATGACAATAAATGTACGTCCAATCTTGCCATTTGACTTGACGCGCATGCGGGGTAGATGAAAAACTCTCGAAGCAGCTTCGGAATCTCACACATCACTATTACCAGTGGACGGCTTCAGAAATATGGCCGGCAGCAGATCTGAAGGCTGCAGATGGGATCGGCAAGTTTCACTATAGTTGACAAGTTTTCTTAAGAAAACTTCGTTGCTTCTTAATAGATATCTTCTTGCATACTACATGCGTCGCAATGGGCGCGCATTTTGCTGAATTCCGGCCATTGCATTTGCGCGGGCATTCCAGTAGCTTCTTTCAAGCTCAACTATAGCTATCAGATCTCTCTGAACCTTATTCACTTCCATTGGCCCCGCATTATAAGTGTTGAACGAGGCGTATTGCTTGTGCTATAAAATTCACGAGAAAAGATCAAACCTAAAGGGCTGTTTCAGTACAGAAAAATATGGTCTCAAATAATGACCTCATTACAACGTGGTTTAGTAGACGGAAATGAGATATTCGGCATAAGTCATTTGTCTGATAGAAGAAGTGGTAGCTTGGACTTCATTTAATAGAAATCGACGACAAGCTGGATGCTGGACGTTTGTCTACAGAAGCTAAAGGTCACGTGTGAGGGGTCATCCCGCTGCGCTAATTTCTGCGCTTTCATCTGCCCCACCTTCCTAGCCAAGGCTAGTGGTTTTTAAAGAGGGCCTAACACCGTCAAGGCCATATCCCTACAACGAAATCACCAAATCCCATCATCAAACATCTAAAAATCCCATTCCCTCCCCCCAAAAATGTCTCGCGTCCTAACCGACAAAATTCGCGTCGAGCCCGAATTCACAGAACCGGAAGACTATCTCCAAACCTCCCTCTCCGTGCTCTTTCCCGACGATATCCAAAACCAGCACGGCGATAGGGACCAACATATTGTATATACATCGCCAACCTTAGGGGAGATAATATTAGAACTATCTGCGCCACTGGGTGAAAAGGGTCGTCTATTATTCGCGCATTATTTATGGAATGCGGGATTACAACTAGCTGAGCTTTTTGAAGAGGGGGATGGAAAGAGGGGTGGTAGGGAACGATGGGAGGTTACTGGGGAGACAGTTTTAGAAGTGGGAAGCGGGACTGGATTAGCGGGGATAGTTACTGCATTGATGGGTGCAAAGGAGGTGGTTCTCAGTGATTATCCTGACGAAAATGTGCTCGCAAATTTACGGACGAATGTAGCGAAGAATATTGAAGCGAACGGATTCGGTGATGTGACAGTACAAGGTCATGAATGGGGAGTTTTGGACGACCAGTTCTCGAAAGATAATAAAGAGAGATTTACTAGGGTGATTGCGTCGGATTGTTTGTGGATGCCATGGCAGCATGAGAATCTTTTGAAGTCAATTAGGTGGTTTTTGAAGGAAGACGGACGGTGAGTCGTGAAGGAGTTGTCTTGTTCTTTTTTCCATCTGGCCCCTACCTAGTGGAAATCACTGAGCTAGGCACGGATGAGTGGATGGAAACTCTCCCTTTGGTAGAAGTACTGATTCAATAAATATATAGGGCTTGGATCTGTGCAGGTTTCCACACAGGCCGGGAACTAATGCGCGGGTTCTTCGAAGAGGAAAAACTGGCAGCAGCTGGGTTGGAAATAGAATCCATCTATGAAAGAGATGCCAACGGTGTTGAGAGAGAGTGGGTTACAGACAGAGGAGCAGAGGACCGAGATGCGATCGCCAGAAAGCGATGGTTAGTAATCGCCATTTTAAAAAGACGATAAATATGTCTGTCAAAATTCCCCAAAATGGAAATAGAAATCCAAAAATATTTTATCACAATCACATCGTTGCATGGATTATCACATTCAGATTTCCGCGTGTGTATCGCGAGGACATTAAATAAAGCCCCCCGGGGCTACGGAAGAAAACATCTAGCATACCTAGGTACCTAGGTAGAATTAATATTAACATTTCCAGTGTTTAAATTAGAATTATACTTCACTTGGGTGCATATAGTGACGCACAATGCTCACACAAAATCATTTCTTGACGTTCCAAAATGTAAGATATTCACCCTAATTACCTACTAATTAGTTAATCCGCCATCAACCACCACAATAGAACGGGTAATTGCATTCCATTCCCGAATAATAAACTGTATATAACCATAACTTAAGCACAGAATAGTTCCAGAGCTCTAAACAAGTCCACACATATGGATAGGATAGAAGGAATATCGATATCGGATATCGCATATCATTTACACAAACAGAAATAAATCACTGTTAATATTCGACTACTTGCGCCCTAGTACATTTCCTTTTACTCAACTGCATAGGCATATAGCTGAGCCCTACGAGTGATAAGACTTGACTGACTAGGTTGATAATTCAGCTTTGATACCAGACAAGATGGATGTCGGAGAATGATAGGAGAGACGAGTCTACCGAGCCAGAAACTGGTGGTGGAGAAAGCAGTAGCAGCTCGTCAACTTTTTGAAGGTAGCAGCATGAAAACAGGAATGACATGTCTCGTGTACTATTAGTAGGAGCATCACATATAGAAGTAATATTGCGCTGACACGACGACCTGTTCATTCCGCCGGTAATTGGAAATAGCACACCAATGAACTCTCCTACATCAAATTTTATTTCTGTTTATTATTCAATCATGTACAAATAGAAAGGAAAACAATGTGTCACAATATACAGTTGACAGATTCCTAGGATATCTCCTCGCCAATCCGAAACAGAAGCTGGAATGGATCCCCTTACAGCGCAATTGTTTTTCCACTCTTAGCACTTTCCCTAGCTGCCTCAATAATTTTCAAAACGTCTCTAGCCTCACTTGCCTTCACTGGGATAGCATCTTCGCTGCCACTAGCTACAGCGTTGGCAAAGCCTTGATAGAGAGTCGCATAAGTCTGCGGAGTCCCGTTCTTGACTGTGCTGCCCTTGGGTTTTCCATTTTCGAATATTACTAGTCTCCCGGATCTATCTTCTGGTTCAACGCCGAAGCCATCATCACCGGGTTTAAGACCGGCCTTCAATTGGTCTTCTTGAACATCGAGATGGTACTTCTTAAAGCTGCCTTGCGATCCTCGGACCCAGTATCGTAATTGCTCTTCTTCCACACACATAACCTACAAAAGTTAATGATCAGAATAATTACGAAGAGAGCAGTAACCAAAAATTGTTGAAGGATGCTTACCCCTGCTTTTGCGGTTACTAACGGTCCCTCTGCGCCATAACCCAGCATAATTGTCATACTATCTGGTTCTGCTGAGCCATCAGCTCTTTGATTTGCAAAGATTGCTGTGGCTGTCTTCGGCAGGCCAAATAAGCAAAATGCTTGATCAATCAAATGTGTTCCAAGATCATACACCACACCGCCAGCATTTTCCATGGTTAATGTGCCTTTCCAAGTCGCAGGTTTCTCGCCCTTGTATCTATCAAAATGTGTCTCAAATTCGACTACTCTTCCCAATGTGCCACTACCAATCAAATTCTTAACAGTCAGAAAATCCGAATCCCATCTTCTATTCTGATATACGCAAATGAACTTTCCAGTCTGCTTGGATATAGAAATAAGGTCTGAAGCTTCTGCAGATGTAGGCACGAATGGTTTTTCAACTAAGACATGTTTATTCGCTTGTAAGGCGGCTTTCGTGAAGGGATAATGCGTCTCGGGAGTTGTCGTTATGACAATGATGTCAATTGCCGAATCTGCAAACATCGCATCTGCGGAATTGTAGATTTTTGCTTCTGGATGATCCTTGGAGGCATCATCGTTTGGCTTAGGGGTTCGCTGGACAATTGAGTGGAGATTGAAGGATGGAGTAACAAGAATGAGTGGAATGTGAAAGACTTTGGCTGACATGCTATGAGCTTCAGTTAGTCTACGTCACAAATCTCGAGGAAGAGTATATATACCCATAGCCAATGACTCCCACATTGAATTTTTTATCTGTCATTTTGAATAGGTGGTGTTAAAATGTGTATGCTTTGTCAAAAAAAAAGGAATAATTTGCAAACATGGGAAAGTGCCGCTATAAATAATATAACATGTTGCCCTCAACCCCTCATGTTCATTTTACTCCCGCCATATGGAGGGAGCGGATGTATAGAATAGTGGGCACTTTGGCACTACGAATTGAATGTCACGGCAGCTGACATAATGAATATTACGATTCAAGGAACAGAGGAACCTCGGAACCTCCTTAATTTGGTAGGGGCCTTGGCATTCCGCCGCTATTTCTGGATTCCGGCGCTCCCAGAATGTCGGACTTGCTTTAAAGGGTAACGGCCTTGGCGTTCCGCCGTCATTTTCGGCCTAAAATATATACCGAATTAATCCCGGTTGCACCAAGTTCTTCTCTCCTTTAGTAAGAGTAGCCGAATAAGCCTCCATATATTATATGTATATGGCCAATCTGATACTTATACACGAGTATATACGGGAATATTGTTAGCGTTTTGTATTGGTCGGTTCTGTATATGTACTGTACTAGTACTGTTAATCAGGCGACAGAAAGATTGAATAGGGCTATCATAAGCTGGAGGTCACCACTCATGAAGGTGAACCATGAAAGGGGCTGGGTGATGAAATTTATATTACAGTATTTCAAAAGCTGGTAATGAGAGAGCGCCCGTTAAACTATAGGTCCATCAATAACAAGAAATAAAACAATTGCCTTCTGCCCAAAACCTCATTACACCGGCTATTTCCCTTCGTGCATTCGTTACTGGGTATAATACATTGGGCGATTAAGAGAAAAGAAAAACCACAGCAGTTCATCGCAAATTATTACACTATTCCAACTTGTGTCAACACTCATTTATCCTTGACAATTACTCGGTTTAGAAAGCTAGCAACCTCTCTTTGTGCAGATGACATTTCGTACATAAACATGCTTTCGATCTGGGTTTCCGAGTTTGACGAACTCTTTTTGATTTTTTGATCCAAGACTTGCTCAACCGGGATGCTTCGTTTCTTTTCTCGATCTGGAGAATTTTGTGTGAGGGTTCGTCCAAAATCTTTTATGAATTTTGATTTCTCGAAGTCAATCAACATAATACCGTCAATTTCTGTATTCCACAACATATTTCGTGTTCGCAGATCACCATGTAATAGCCCAGCATGATGAATTTCTTCAATCGACTGCCTCACCACGGTCTCTAACCTGTTCTGAATCCCATGTTTCAGAACCATATTACTGCGCAGTCTTTCTCCAGCCCACGAGAGAATCATCATATGGACTATTTGCACTCCAAGGGATGCGATGATTCAACACCTATACGTAGTGCATCCTACAAACCTGTAATTTTTCTTACAGAGCCAAGATTGAATCAGGCTAAAGCTAGGCAAAGGTCGTGCTTTAAAAAGGAGCGGTACTGGGAGTGAAGGTATCGTGAATTTGGCCCGGAACAGAGGACTATCAGTCGAACGGAGACGAAAACTACCCGACAATCAACGAAACAACGACGGATTTCGAAGCGGAACCACCTTTACGAATCTGCAGTGGGATGCAGAGCCTGAGAATTGCTTTAAGGAGCATTTCAAAGCGGACTGCCTTTACGAATCTGTGTGGGAGCAGAGCCTGAGAAGGAAAGCGTTGTGCCGGTGATTGACAGGGCACCTCTGGGGCGCTAGCGTGCAGAATTTTCACGATCCAACAATGCGTACAATCTGCGGGTATACCGGATTGGAAGTTTACAGGTGGTTAAGGGGAGTAATCGAGAATGTATAAAGGTTGTGATAGAGTCTTATTGAGGCTAGCGGAGGTATGGGTAGATTAGGGATGGAGGGACGCTTTTGGCACTTTGCTCTACGAATGTACAAGAGCGGTATCATGGCGGCAGAGGAACTCTCGAACGAGGGGGATGCTTTTAGCAAGTTTCACTCTTCTGCGAAGCATTCGGCAGACATCACGGCAGCGGATGAGCTCTGGCAGAAGCCACCTTATAAGACACATATCCGATACGTTCTCAACCCTCCGCATTATCGATTACAAACTATACATTGGGGGAATGGACTTTGCAGGCTGCGCTTTGGTTAGTGAGCTGGAAACGTTGTATTTTTAGTTGCCTGGCTAGGGGTTAAGACACAGCAAAGCTTGCAAGATACGGTCGGCCTTGTTGTGCAGGAGAGATCCGGCAAGGTAACGCGAAACGGTGCACAAGCCGCGGGGCGTAGCGTATAATGGCAGCGACAGTGACACTGTCTATACGGGCTCGAGAGGACGGATGCGCGTATCGGTCTACAATAGGGTACAAGGCAGCTGGCAATGGAGATACCGGGTAGGCTTAGGGAGCAAACAGGATAATGGGTGTAGAAAGGTTGTTTTTGCCTGGGGGCAACCTTCTCAAAGGATATTGAGACTGACATCTTGTATCTGGGAAAGCATGGTAAGAATTGGTTACTCTTACTTATATTTGTAGTCTCACTGGATATATTGTAAAAGACTCATAGATTTGCAAATATAATATTATCACTGTCAACCAAATTCACCCAGCACGCAAAGCAGGATCATTTGCGATCCTCACAACCTTAAAGAAAGTCCTCGGACCCAATGCCTCCCTCCTGAGGGAAGTACAAGAGGTCAACTCAGGCTTTGCATTATGCACTAGCTCACCTGCCAACCTCGCAGCTCTCGAAAAACAGAAGGCTATTAT
Source organism: Sclerotinia minor (assembly GCA_025389075.1). Lineage (NCBI taxonomy): Eukaryota > Fungi > Ascomycota > Leotiomycetes > Helotiales > Sclerotiniaceae > Sclerotinia > Sclerotinia minor. The sequence goes on along the minus strand of QRFH01000001.1, from coordinate 3,839,338 downwards.
CTCCTCTGCAATCGGAGACTGCAAGATCGAGATCCAGGAGAAGTGGATCACCTACCGCCTAAACTACGTCCCCAAGAAAGTCACCATTTTCAATGACCAATTCCAAATGGATTCCATTATAGTCACAAAAGACACAATCTCGGATGCTATAAAATAATACTCAGGCCAGACGCTCACCCACGCCGTCCAATCAAGCCACTCACCTGATGAGTACTATTCAACTTGGATAGTGAGCTTCAAGGCAGGCACATAACCGCTCAAAAAGAATCTGAAGATCCTAGGAGCAAACATCAGCACATCCCCAATGATACAAAAACCAAAAACCACACAGTGCACCCGTTGTTTCCAATGGCATAATGCAAGATCATGTCTTAAAACACAAATATGCCGCCTATGCGGTTCGGGCAAGCATACAGAAAACAATCACTCCTTCAAATGTGGCACTGCACACACATGTTGCCCCAAGTGCCTTCACTGCAACGGCCCACACCCCGCAGATGACCCTAAGTGCCCACTCCGCCCAATAGGAAGAGTAAAGAAATCAAAATCGGAACAACAAACAATCAGGAAAACATACCTTGAAAACAGGAATTCCATTTGCGAGAAAGCCGGATGCTCCAAACCACCCTCGGATACTCTAATGGACGAACCCCCTACCCCTCCCCTCCCCCTCAGACCAACTAAGGCCAAGAACCCCCACCCGCCTCTTCGGCTCCATCCACTCCGCAACCCTCTTCAGCACCCGCTCCGCTAATCGCTTCGCGGCAATCGCCAACTCAACCCCCATCCCGTTTAATGAACTATAAACCAAACCAATGTAGGCAAAGGAGGGATCTCACACGATCTCGCCCTCAACCTAGCAAACTCGGATCAGATTGATATCATCATGATCCAGGAACCATATATCTACAAGGATATAACAAGGAAAGTCACCAAAACACACCCCTCCTACGAAATCTTCACTCCAATAGATGACTGGAAGGATACTCCCCGGGTTCTGACCTACATCAGAAAAGGAATCGGAATACGAATCAATCAAATTAGGCCTATAATCTCACGAGACCTAATCTTTATACAATTACTCTCTACAAACAACTCGATATTCACTATTATAAATATATATAATGCCCCAGCACAATGTGCAGACGGCAATCAAGCCATTACTTCACTTTTCGAACTACAGAGGTTCCCAACAAACGCTATCCTATTAGGCGATCTCAACCTCCACCAACCCAACTGGAACCCTCTACACCCCTCCCCTTCAGTGCTGGCTGAATCCTTTGTGGAATGGTCCAACTCCCGAAACCTACACCTCATCTCCCCAATCGGAATCCCTACTCGCACGAAAGGGAACGTCCTAGACCTCACCTTCCTTTCAGGGCCCTATACAGCATATACTTCCCTCGCTGAGCATCTAGATTGCACCTCAGATCATTTTACACTAAAAACTCAACTCCACTGGAACTACCGAAGCACAAAACCCATACAAAAACTCAGAGTGGATACATTAGACGAAACACTCTTCAAAGACCTACTAAGAATCAATTTAACCAGCATTAAGATCGATCTCGAGGCACCCTCCATCGGAGAGCTAGACCAATTAGCAGAGTCTCTCACACAAGCACTGATAAAAGCCTACACAGGCGCTGCAAAGAGATCTACAAAAGGCCCCTTCAACAACCCTGGTGGAACGAGAACTGTACGAAAGCCGCTCACGATCACAGGACCACCAAGACTCCTATATCCAAACGCTCCCTCCGAAAGACAGTCCGGAAAGCAAAACATACCTTCTATACCCTGAAAGTAGACAAAGTAGAGGATATAAATGACGTATACCGAACCCCACCTTTAGCAGAACCTTTCAAAACAGACCATCGCAAACACTGTTGAGGAAAAAAGGGAAACTTTCGCCAACAACCTGCTAACAAACCTAGCCGAGGTTGACGACATCCCATACGATGCCCCTACAGCCCCAAGCAGATCTATCACCTTCCCTGATATAGATATACAAGACATAGAGATAGCCATTCTAAAAGCAGGGAACACAGCACCTGACGCAGACGAAATCCCAACGAGAATCCTACGAGTCGCATGGACACAGATAAGAGAAGTAACCCTATCCCTTTTCAAAGGCTGTCTACACCTGAGACACCACCCAAAATGCTTCCGACTAGCCACTATCGCAATCATCCCTAAGCCCAACAAGCCAGATTACACCAACCCAAGATCATACCGGCCAATTGCCCTGCTCTCGGTCCTAGGCAAAGGCCTTGAAAGACTCATTGCGAAGAAAATATCATGGCTTGCTCTAAACTACCAAGTCCTAGCGAACCAACAGTTCGGAGCCCTACCCCTGCGATCCTCAGTGGACCTCACCACTTGCGTTACACATGATATTGAGGCATCTCTAAAACAAGGGTTAAAGACCACCCTGCTCACAATGGATGTAAAGGGAGCTTTTGACGCAGTGCTACCAGGAAGACTAGTGAACCGTCTTCGGGAACAAGGATGGCCAAACAACCTGGTTAAATGGGTACAGTCCTTTGCCACCAATCGATCCATCAAGATCCGACTAGACGGCGAGATCGGCCCGGAAACGAAGCTAGAATGCGGTCTCCCTCAGGGCTCGCCAATCTCCCCGATCCTGTTTATGCTCTATATCGCGCCCCTCTTCTGGATGGGCAAACCGCGGAACAGATTCGGGTATGCAGACGACATCACGATACTAGCAACATCTGGCACCCTCCAAGAAAATTGTGATACTCTTCAAGCAGATATGCAAGAGGCTCTCGAATGGGGAAAAACCGAAGGCATCACCTTCGATCCCAAAAAATCTGAGCTTATACACTTTTACAAAGGGCATCGAACACTAGTTGAAACCCGCTCACTACGCACCGATTCTATGAATATAGAGGTGAAACCCGGCCCGCTCAGATGGCTTGGAGTCCATTTCGACAGAAAACTAAGCTTCAAACCACATGTCCAGATCCTCACAGCCAAAGCCCTCAAGGGAGCTAACGCACTGAGATCCCTCAGCAACACAAACCGAGGGATATCCCCATATCTCACCAGGAGAGTGGCTAAAGCCTGTATACTCAAACAGTGCTATTTCGCCTCGGAAACTTGGTGGCCAGGCCGAACCAGATCAAAGAAGAATGCCCTAAACAACCCGATCTCGATCTCAAATATAGTAGACGGCCATCTAAGCTTACTCAACAAAGTGGTAATTACCTGTGCAAGAGCAATCCTCCCAATATACAAAACCACAAATATAGCAGTACTCTACGAAGAAGCCAAACTCAGACCATCCGAGATCGAGCTAAACCTGATTTCACAATCATATGCGGCACGAACCAATAGACTAGACCCCTACCACCCTCTCAGGATCAGAGCAGAAAACATAACCAAAGCCAGAGAACAGAACCGCACCCCAGATACAAGATTCGCAAGGCTTATCACAGCACTACCGGAGACCGAACACATAAACCCCTTGGCCTCCCCACCCTGGGAAATCAGTGAGTCGAGGGCAGAGGCTGAGGCTCGTATCAATGGCCCAATGGGCAGAACGAAAGCACAAGCAGCCGAGGACTTCAAAGCCTTCCATGCTAAGATACCAAGAAGCGATATACAGATCTTCTCGGACGGCTCAAAAAGCGAAAACAAAGATGGCGCAACGGGGGGCGGTTTCGTAATCTCACAGTTCGATATTCAGATAGCACACCACTCTTTCTCACTAGGCACAGATGCAGAAGTGTTCGATGCAGAAGCCGCAGCTGCAGTAGCAGGGGCAGCAAAAGCCCTTACTCTAGGATCAACCAAATTGGCTACAGATCTCTGGATCTTCTTAGACAACCACGAGGTTGCTCTCCGATTAGGATCCCACTTCAATGGTTCCTCACAGAGAATCTTTGAAGACTTTCTGAAGCTCACACAAGCTTGGGCTGTCAGACCAAGGCTCCCACACACCTCCCCCGGGAAAATCCGCATCCGATGGGTCCCAGGACACCTGGATATCCCTGGCAACGAAATAGCTGACAAAGCCGCCAAGGAAGGAACAAAACTCCCCCCTCCCCTCAACCCGATCTGCACGCTGGCATCCCTAAGAAGAATGATCAGAACAAGGGCCAACAAAGCAGACGAACAATTATGGAACACAGTCAGGCCACAATACTACAGAGATCTCCAACTCAACCACACTTCTAATACAGACACCCTCTCTCTGAAGAGAGCCACACTCCACCATATTCTCGCTATCAGATCACAGCATGGAGACTTCGCAGCATACCATGAACGCTTCAACCACACCACAACCAACGCCCATTGCTCGTGCGGTAAAAGGAAAACTCCACTACACTTTTTCTTTTGCAAAAAAGGAAAAGCCTTCAAAGTGCTCACAAAGAGCCCCCCCTCCGAAGCTATCCCCTGGCTTCTAAGCAATCCCACCGGTATAGCCAAACTAGCCGAATGGCTAGAATACACCAAATTCTACACAGAAATCTGCCCTTGGCACACAGGTACAAGATAAAAATAAAAATAAAAAGAACTTTCTTTTATTGGATTCAAACGGAGTTAATAGGTCTCTAAGGGTGCTTTTCCTCCCTCTCTTTTTCCTCTCTTTTTCCTCTCTTTCACCTTTCCCTTTTCTTTCATTCAAAAAAAAAAAAAAAACAAGTATGCACACGAACAACCAAAACAAGTACGAGGAGACAGGGAGAGAGATCAAGAGGTAGTGATCTAGTGGACGAGGATGACCACAATTACAACCCCAAAAGGCCTACCGGCCCAACCCCCCCCTGCGAAGGCAATCATGTAAACCCTGCCCTAGCCCCTTTAAATTGTATATAAATACACCCCCTAGCTAGCTAGTAAACCACTCAGAAGCTTCTCCTCTGAGCGTCATTTGTCCAAAACTGGAATAGATGGCAAAGGTTGCCACGTGCCAAGGAACGTGCGGCCTACGGCCTATGACGATAAACACAATCAATCAATCAATCAACCAGGAACGCTCGCTCCCAGGAACGACGATTCCTAACTAGCCATAGGCATGAAGGTCTATATAATCAAGATGGATTTCCTTTGTATAGAGCTTCGTGCTCAAGATCAATCATTTAGTATACTCTACTATTAGTTACGAATTGCATACCATTATTGTCATTACTTAAAGTCCCTGCTTGACGCCTAGTTATAAACCACTTCGAGAGCCTAGAGCACTTCCACGTGATCTAGACGGCAACCCTCGTAACAGACCAAAGGAAAGATTCTTAAGAAGAAGTAAGGGATCGGTCCAGACGCATCGAGAACCATGTTGCTAAGGTAACTAAACTAATATTTATTTAGTGTTTTGCGGGGAAGCTTCGAAACGACCCCGGAAACGTATCCACTAATTTAATTAGCTAAGGTAGGTAGCCTTGTAGATCCATCTGTGCCTAGCAAATCCTATCAATTATAGTAGCAACTGAAAAAGTAAAATGCTCCATAGATGATGTATCAGTACCTTAACAACAAACATGCGCAAAGCAAAGGCAATCCTGAAAATTTGACTGGGGTATCGTGCATCCTGTGAACTCCACCTCGAAATGTCTTAACCATTAATCAACTCAACCAACCCCAAAGTCCCGAATGTCATTCTCACAACCTTGAAATCAGCAGTCTTCCTTACTTCCTTCGGCCTCTTCTCTTAGCTGCAGGTAGCTCTGCGTCCGTACCTACCTTTCTTGCAATTCCTTTCTTTTCTGCTTCCTTTTTTAGCGCATTTTCAAAATCCTCCACCATATACGGGACATCAAATTCCAACATTTGCGCCGGCTCCCATGTGTTGTGTTTATGTTGCCATCCGACCCACTTCACACGATATTGAACTTTACCCCTGAACGTTCGCTTGTCCATAATCTCTTCGACCTCGTGGGTATCAACCGCTGCTGTCTGCACGCCATTCTCCCATTCCCCAACCTTATCCGGGCATGATTCTCTCAACCTTTCAAGTGACTCCCAGGTCCAATCTTTCTGGAGCGGATATCCTGCCCACTCAATAAGCAGTTGCCCATTTCCCTCACCGTCTATGCGCGACGCTCGTACGGTACGAGGTTGAAAAGATTCTTTGGTGAGACCTTCCGTCGCACTTTCGCCCTCGGAATCATCGCCGTCTCTGTCATCTCCAGTCTCGTCTTGAATCTCGTCTTCTCCATCTTCTTGGCCCTCGTCTTCATCCTCGTTTTCGGCTCGTTCAACTGCGGGAACAATTTTCTTGGAAGCTTTAGGTCTGCCGCCAGCTTTTAAATATTTCTTCGACGAAACTGTAATTTCAGTCTCTTTACCAGGTGTTGCCATCGAACGGGCTGACTTTTTCGATCTTCCTCTACTGCGCGAAGTCCCTTTTTTTGCTGACATATTATCCTCTAATCGTCCCTTGCTGGTCGGAGTTGATTGTTGCCCCTCTCGCGATTTACTGTGCTGCGCAGTCTCCTCTTGGACCTCAGAGTTTTGTATTGCTGCCGTCTCGCTTGAAACTTGCTTCTTCGACGATTTTGGCGATTTTAGAGATTTTGTTGAATCCGGAAGTGCCACTTCTCGCTGGAACTGGTTTCGAACTCCAGCTTCATCGTCGTCATCTTCATCCTCTACCTCAGTCCCGCTTCCGCCCAATACCTCGTCTGCTGAGTCCCCATCTTCCTCCTCCGCATTTTCCGTATCCGCAATCATCTGCGCGACTGGTGCCCTGGAACTGTCCGAATTGTTGAACTGAGTAACCGTTCCAAATGTCTTTCGGGCAGAATTTTCTGCAGACGTTGCACCCTTCTCACCCTTCTTTGCGATTTCATCCTTCTCCATTCCATTTCCCTTTCTTGGCTCAAGAGGACTTTTTTGGTTTGTGGCATTCGTTTTCCGAGCCAAGGCTTTGAAGGCAGGGTTTGTATTTTTTAATTTTGCCATTATAAGTGCCAACCCGTTATCTCCTAATGTATTGGTGTTGTCTTGTTGTTCGTTGCGCTTGTGAAAAATCTCGTAAACCTCTTATCTTGAAGTGTTCGAAAGTGATGTAAGATTTTACCAGAATTTGATTCCAGTATCGTATCCGAATTGGCTCAAAAAGCTGATCTTAGAAATTCCTTGTCAGAATACTGTGTTGCGCAACTCTAAAATTCGTAGATGTGCTCGAGGATTTGGCGGGATGGATTTGGGTGTTACACGGGCTTTGTGGACGCGACGGAACGCGATGGAGCTGAAGGTCGGTGGGTGCTTAAGTAAGCGATAAAAAGAAGAATTATTAGAAAGGTCAACCAGGTTAAGAAAGTAAAAGTTCTTCCCGTAGTCAAAGTTTTTGTAATGTCAAACTCGGCGCCTTTATTTGTTCGATTGGCAACATCTACTGTAACACCCCAGCTTTTACACAGTGGACTCTCAAGCACAATTTGAGCAGAATTCCGAGGGTGCTTTTTTTACGGTATAGGATAGGTAGGTACTTCACAAACACCTTTCTAGATATGTATGCGCATATCATGAAGAACCTCTTCTTTATATATATATGGTACTTGCTAGAAGTTTTGAAACCTAGAATGTAAAGTTTCTATGTGGTTCTTAAGGTTCTAAATGCGAACAGCCCCTGGCATTGAAGTTAAACTGTTAAATTTGGCTGCGACGATCACGCCGCTTAAAAGCTCCTTATCTTAGCACGTCTCAATACCCCAAGGGAGGTTCGAAGTAGACGTTAATCAATATAAATAAAAAATAAATAAATTAAGGTTCTAAATTTGCATGCGGTTATTTTGCCGAGGGCCGAAGTAACAGCCTTTCTCGATCTGGAAGGAACGGGTCGTTAGAGAAGGTTCCTTCTTGTAGTATCAGCCAGATTATAGCTACAGGTATTCTAGTGTCAAAAGTATAAAGCCATTTCATCAAAACTATGGAGTCCGGATACATGATGTCGCAAAATCTGGTATCAGTTCTCTTGCTTTTTGCATCGTCAGGTCATGCCCGAGTTTTATCTTTAAATATGTGCTCTAGATGGCACTTGAAATAAGGGCTCTATGGTGAATAATCGACCTGTGATAGAATATGACTTGGCTATTCACTGAAACACTCCCTTTTGCCAGCCCTCCTTCCCCAGCACCCCGCAGATTTTCAGGCGTCTCAGGACTGCTGTAGTGGTTATTCTAACTGTCAAGCACATGCAATCCAATTTCTAAGGCATCACGTTGGGGATTTCATGCTTGGAGGTCACAGGATTCCCAGCAGGTAACAGGTTACGCATTCAGCGTCTTGGGTCCAGCAATGAGACCTTTCGTTATGTATTGTCAAGTAAAGACGGAAGAGAGAGATAAAATGGTAGTGTTATGTAGTTTCATCTGACCTTACACACAATTCATCAGCTATGCCAGAAACTATTCCGGAATCGAAATCGATGTTATATAATTTGTGTATCTAACCCTTGTATCCTAACTATGCCCTTTGTCTGTCTGACGCTTCAATATAAACCCTGAATGCCAATCTAGATCCTGTATAAACTCGCTTTGAAAACACAATACTACTCTTCCTTATCCCCATCAATTAAGGGTTCCATCTCGCTCATCTTCAAATTGAGTCCGTCAAATTCATCTTCAGATGTCACCACACTATCAGTTAGTTCCTCGTCTGATTGTGTAGCTGTTTCCCCTTCGGCTTCGCTGACCGTACCGCTTCGTACAAGTAGATCTTTCAAATCATCTTCACTCAAAATACTCTCAATGCTACCTCTTCTCACATTTTGTCGAGTTGCTCTTCTTCCAGACTCAATATTTCTCTCCACTTTCAGTCGATTGGCAATAAACATTAGTTTTGGGAATACACTTTGCTGACCAACGTGAAGCATCCTGCCCAGTTGGTTTGGATTCGGATCACTAAGGATACGCCAAAAGTCCGAGATAATAGATCGTGGCCAGATTGTAATATTTCCCGAGAATTGCTGAAGCCATATTTCACTCCAATCTTGACCCAAAGGGCGTGGTAGTAGTTCAAGGTGGCGTACTACTTTCAGCCATTTCTTGAGATCGAGTTTGAGATATTGTTCAGTGGCACTTCCAAGGAATCCACCTCTCCAACCTCTACCACGTCTATGGGTGACCGGTTGACCGACCGAACCTCGTGAAGAGAAGAAAAAAAGATTAATGTGAGGATTAACCTGAGAAACAATGCTAAAGTTGACATTGAAATGTAGGTTTAGTGCTTTGAGGGGAATATCGGTCCGCAAACTTCCGTCCTTCCATTTGTGACCAAATGAGTATGGTGCAAGAGTACCATCTCGCTGCTTCATCATAAGAACTACGGGGTTCAAAATGCCAGGAACAGCTGCTGAAGCTAGAACTGCTGACCATATAACACAGTCAGGACTTGTCAGATAATTGGTCAATATGGTAGGACTGTGAGGATCAGCAGGAACGCATGACACATTAAGAATTCGGCCAGTTCGTTCGTATGCTTCACGGAAAGTCATGCTACCTCGCGTAAACCAACTGCATCGTCGAGCCCATTCTACTGAGTCGAACCTGGCTCCTGATTTCCACCATCTAGGCACCCAAGTGGTGAATGGTTCCGAGCAGGCATTGATTCGGCCAGCTAGAGCAGGGACAAGCAACGCCTTTAATTCATCGTTGGTTCTTGTGGCGACTAAAGCAGCTACCAGAGCACCCCCAGAAGTTCCTGTTATCACTTCAGGCAAAAGGTTCGCATCTAACAATGCTTTAATAACTCCAAAATGGTAGTAAGCAAAAGATGCCCCGCCAGACAGACAGAGTGCCGTGCGACCATAATTTGTATGCATCCGTTTGAAAAGTGTGCGCTTTTCTTCATCTTGGAGTAGATCGGATTTTGCCAGAATTGAAACACCTCTCTCGACTAAATCGTTTCGTCAGTTGATTTTTTGATGAAGGGGCGCAAAACTTGAATCTACCTTCATCAACGAAATTCTGTACTAAATTCTTCGTTCCGTAATAAGTTTGAGAGTATAGTCTTGAATTTTCTACTCCCACAAAATTATTCTTTACGCATGCTTCGATTAATGCTTTCAGTTCCTCAACTGCTTTGGCTTTTGTCGCAGCACTTCCGTTAGATGACTTTCCTGCTCCATCCTCTTGTTCAATTCTCCGTCTGCACTTTCGAATCTGTTCCAAAACTCTCCGTACTGTCTTGGAATCATAGTATGCGTATTCATCCTCAGCTTTCCACTTATCATTTCCTAGATATTTATCCAGTTCTTGTGCTTCTTTGACCCAATCGCCGTAGTTGGTGGTGCTGTGAAGTCGTTTTCGCAATTGATTTCGTTTGCCCCTCCACTGTAAAACCCATAGTTAGTACATGAATTTAGAAGTAAAGCACCAAAACCTCGAGATCAAATGCCGCCATCCCACGACAGTTCTCTATCTCGCATAAGCACTCGAGTAGGAAACCCACTTACAGCAATGAAATGCTCATATGTCCAAATATACAATCTAGTCACCAAATATGACAATCCTAACCCCCCAATCCACATAAAAACCACTCCCAGTAATGGCCATTTCAAAATCGAATAAAGATATCCTTCTCTCGTCTCATCTTTACTTCTTCTCGACTTTCTACCCGCTTTCCTCTTCTCCCCCTTCCTTTTTCCCCTCCCGCCTAACCTCGTAGGATTCACGGGAGCCCAATCGTTCTGGGCAGTAATGAACAAATTTCCCCTATCTCCCGGTGTATTTGACCCACTCCCAAGTGTAACTTTACTATTTCTCCGTATATCTATACTGCTGCGATGTGGTGTAGATGGTTCTCTCGGACTCTGAGCTTGCGAATATACTGACAGATCATCTGAACTAGGGCTTGGATCTGGTGCGCTCAGCGCATTGGCAAATTCCTGAAGGTGGTCTTCAGAAATGAATTCACGGTGGAAATCGGGAAGAAGCGATTCATCGTAGCCTTCTGCGGAAAGTGGTGATGGACCATCTGTGCTGTGGCGGAGATCCGCCATCTTTGAGTTGTCGAATAACTGGCCGTGTTTTCAGGAGAAGACAGCTATTCTATGTATCGTCCTGCATATATGTGCATTAAGAATGGGGTTTTTCGTATCTCGTATGCGAATGAAGTATGGCTATAGTATGTAGTATTGTATTATGGAAAAGTGTGGGGAGAATATGCTAAATTATGTTGGGTGAGCCACGCATCCAAAAATAGTTTATGACGTATATGCTAGTTTTCTTAGCACCCATGGACAAGGTAAGACTTGCGTTCTAGCTTCTAAATTACTACAAATACCCGAAAAGTTTGTATTTCAAGTAGCCATGGGCAGTTACAAGCCATGAAAATTACTTATGGGCCATCCTCAGCACCACTGAGACATGCACAAAATCATATGATGCCACGACCTGATCACTAATGTCTCGGTTCTTCCAGGACTTCAAAATTTATTCATAACACACTCACAAGTTCAGATGCACGGGACCCGTGATATTTTTGTTGAGAGAGATAAAAGTCTTGATCGCGATACTATGCTGGTACAAACATGTTGGCCGGTTTGGCTCCTGAAGTGAAACTCCCATGGGATCCCAGAACCTACCAAAAAAGCATTGAAAAAAACGACCTTTGCGTAACTCCGTCCATCATAACAGATCTCCATAAGAAATCGTCCCCATCATTGCATATGCCTTCTTCCCTGCTACTTCACCTCCATTATTTAGACATATTGCGATAACCATCTAATACCTTCACCGTAACCTATATCCATAATTAGTTTAGGTCGTGGTAAACTTCGCACAACAAAGGACGCACCTTGTCTCATAACCACAGAGCACATGAATACCTCAATAGGTCTGATACCTTCAAGAGGAACCTTGCCCTTTCCAGTAGTTTGATATAATCCCAACTCGTGTCTTAATTGATCCTCGCTGATAGCATCTGGGTGATCGATCTTGTTTCCGAGGATAAGGAAAGGTACTTTAGAAAGGTCCTCCATTGACAAGAGGGCATCGAGCTCGGCTTTCGATTCGACAAAACGTTCATGATCTTTCGAATCGACTAAGAAGACGATACCGGAGACTTCTGGGAAGTAATCCTTCCAGAGACGACGAGCTACATACTTATTAGCTTGGTGTCACCATTTCAGCATTGAAAGAACAAATACCCTGTTGATGCCCTCCTAAATCGAAAGTTGTGAACTTGACATTGCCGATAGCAAGTTCCTCAGATGCTGTCGCATGGTCAGTGACTGATGATTACGTGTGCTTTGCGCCAATGTGCGTGACTTAGAGCTCCTTACTAGGATGAAGAGTAGGTTGAAGGATGGCAACTCGGTCGTTCTGGAGAAATTTTTGTCAGCAATTGGCTCTTATCCCTGAATACGAGGAGCAAGTTGTCGCTCGTCTTTAATCCAGCATCCTCAAAAGCTAATTTCTCCAACGCACCTTCAACATATGTAACAGTGTTGTCTTTCCGGCATTGTCAAGACCGAGGAAGAGAAGTTTTGCATGCTTATTCAAGAGTCCCAAGGACGCAAGAGTATCCCAAACTATTTGAGGAAATAATATCAGCAAGCTGTCATGTTGTGAACCACTTCATCTGCAAATCTCTGTAGGAGCGCTACATACACCAATCGAGGAGCCACATATTGTTTGATATTAAATTAAATTATCGAAATCGAAATTTGGGTATTCTCGCAGGTCGTGGTTGATGAAAGTCAAATAGTTGAATCTGATATTGAAAGTTCATAGATACGTGGATGGATTTGGCTCTCATAAACCTGGCCGACGCTAGTAATCTGTTTAACCTTAAGATTGGGGCATTAACACATTAGTGCGCCACTCATAAATATCTGTGCCACAACACATGTTGGAAACACAATTGTGAATCTAAGAGTCGGAAGAATTAGCATAGGTGCAATTTTACCCGTTTCGTAAATCTCTTCAATTGATTCCGGTATCATCGAGAGACTTATCTAGAGTCAACCGTTTATTTTCATTATGCTAACTGACCTAGTCTGTGGATCAGGTACTTAGCGGACAAAGTAGCAACGTTAGACTGCAATTGGATAATGACGGTCCAATCCGCGTCACATTTCGCAAAATCCTTCCTCAGAACATTCTACGAGTATCAAAAACGAATCTTTTTGGGTCGTATGGCGATTAGCTCATACTCTCCAGCATTCTTTTCTGATTTTCTGAGCGTCTATCTGATGGAAGAACAAGTCGCCCGGAAATACCAATCAACGTCAACGTCAAGCAAGGTTAGCTAAGTCTTGTTTACAAGATTTTGACTGGTATCTTGTTATGGATATACCCATTGTCAATTTGTGTACCATCACCAAGGATTGATTCTATTTATCTAGTCCCTGTTGTAAGTGCAATTCTTGGGAGAGATTTCCGAGCATTATCTGGATATGTAGGGTAGCTTTGATCTCAGAATATGGCCTTCTCTTCCCAACACTACAGTATTGCTACATCTTCTATGATCCCATCCCATCCCTTGGTTAATCCCCTCATGTATTGGTAATTGGCTTCTCTTGATGTGTCCAGTTTTCCTGTCTGCCCCCCTTGTCTACCGCGACTACTCGAGCATTTGAATGCCCGACTGTTGGCTATTCGACCAGACCACTCTCCGCCCGCTTCCGATGGAAACAGCCCACTGCGTCAGGCAACCCAATATTTCACTTCTAGCCGGTAGCCAGAGGTCGCATCCGATCTTAACACAGGGGTGACTCTTCCTGCAAGAGAGATTATGCCCTAATTCGCTTCCATTCAGCGCAATTCTGGATTTTTCTCCCTTTGCTTGGACATTCAACCTGAAAGCGAAAAACAGCTAGATTGGAAACTTGACATTTTCGGGGAGGAGCATGAGACGAAGCAGGTAGCCCGTTCGCTTAGGCACTATGAAGTAGCTGTAATAGAACACTGATCTACATTATCAATAACTCTTACTGTTTCCCGGGATATGTAAGTAGTACAGCTACAAAGTATCACCGGATGTAGCACAAAAAACTGTATATACCTACCTACCTATTGGTAGTACTATGAGGACCTACAAGATACCCTTTTGCCAAAAAGCCCATTCCAAAGGAGATTCTGTCTAAAAGAGGTTTTATTCAAAAAAAAAAAAATACTACGTCCATAAAAGGTTCGTTCCAAAAAAGACTCGATACAAAAAAGCTCCATCAGAAAAAGATTTCAGAGTCCGAGAAAAGGCTCTGTCCAAATTTAGAAAATGTAGAATTGCATCAATGATCTCCAGCATTGAAACTATTTTCCTTTAGAGAATAATTCAAAAAATGCAAAACGACACCTGAGTGATTCGAACACTCGCTCCCGAAGGAAATGCCTGACTTTGTTTGGAACAATAGCAGGGCATCGCGTTAACCACTCCGCCAAAGTGCCAGATAATTTTATACTTAAGTTCGCCTATAGGCATATATATTGCAAACACCAAATAGCAAATATCAGATTCCTACTTTGTTTGTTGTTGCTCAAATATTTATTAGCCGAGAAACTCCCGAGAGAACCATACTTGACCTCATGTAAAAGTCCACGGCCATTTAACATCACGATTCAATAAATCAAGGGTAGCACTCTAAGGCCAAAGAGCCTACACTCTTTTGCTTCATACAGGACATGTATCGGAAAACATACATTCTCATAATCTAGAGATTCTCTTTCATCAGTTGGGATTTCGCGGGGCTGATGGTCCCGGATTTTATGTCCAATGGTACAGAGAAGGCACACATTCACAAGTACACTGCATTACTTTCTAACTTCGAAATCTTAGAGTTTCAAACATAAATCCATTAGATGCGATGTTTTGGAGTAACATTTCTTTCGGTTAGTTCATTTTCTTATCCCTTGATGGCGACATACGTCTTGACAGCATGCGTATTACTAAGAGCAATGCGGATTCGAATCCATAAGACAGATGGACATATGCGAACATCCAATAAGGGGAATCCTGTCAAGGAAGAAATTTCTTTCAAGCTTACACCTAAGAAGCTGTTTATTGTCTAAAAAGAAGTTTCTTTTCCCTGAACCTTAAACCTTGGCGAGTGGTTGGCATGTGGCAGAACGACCTAAAGGTCATCCATATCTGCAAGTTCACAAAATTCGCGCCCATTTCAGATGTGCAACAAAATTTCCTAAACTCCTAGTCCTTTGTCTGCGTTACAGCAACCCACCAACCACAGCTCATTTCGGGGAGAAAGTCACGGGATTTTTAACAAGAACTTCGCTTTTCCTTCATTGCTTGTATGTTTAAACGTGAGATGGAAGGACTAGAACCAACATCTTCCGCTAAGAAAAAAATTTCCCGAAATCTACTATACCCAAAATCCTCCTCAACCTTGCCATCTAGACAAAGAAAGGTATACAAATTTGGTTTTGTTGCACATCTCAAATCTGAAACATGTTTCCCACCTGTTCAATCAAGAGTAAAGAGATCCTTTGTTTCACGTCTCGAAGATCACAAAATCCTGATTTTTGGGAGCTGGTCAGCAACGAATGGAGTTCACAGGTTGTTTCTACCAAATATTTGTTGCTTGCCTGTCGGAACGAAAAGGTTCCTTTGATGAAATGTGTAACCTGAGTTTGATGTGGAAAGGGAAGGAATAGGAGATACTTGTCCATCAAGTGGTTAAGGTTTCCCAGGGACACCTTGATGACTTGGTCGTCTAATTACAATACCAAGCCAGCAACATCATACAGCTTGATCGCGTTATATCTCCTACATTCGTTAGTGTTTCATTGTTAGAATTATTGTTGTGGATGTCCCCGTCGATATCATTCAGTCACTCTTTATTTCTCTATCATGAGTCATACATGCGATGTGCAACAAACAGGTTGTAGTGTTCTATCGGATGGGTAGATTGTATGAGCGAGATGTCAAGTGACTGGCCAAATAGAAACAAGCAAGATAAGTATAGATGAACCAGGAGGGTTTAGTATGTTATGACGTGAGGTGCAAGGCGCATAGATTGGATAGAAAGATATTTGTATTCACCTGCTATGCCTATGTGGTTATGATATCCAGATCATTTTGTGAAGAGAAATCTTGCCGGATATTACAGGCACTTCAAATATCTAAAAGTCTTCAATAAAAAATGGTAATTTTCAGCAGTCACGATCAGAATGTGTATTCTAGATGCGCTTGTGCGTCAGCTATTTTGAACTTTGTTGGTTCTATGCCACATAATACTACCTGAAGATCAGAATCAGAAGGTTGTTATTCAATAGATGTGTTATCTTCTCACAATCTGCAATACAATCTATTGTGTTTGTTACCGTATTTTCCTACATTTACGAGGAGGTATTTGCCTCTTCAGAACGTCGGTCCAACAACAGCTCGATTCCAGCGGCCTATGTCCAAACGTAATACATAATACTGTTGGTATCAGTTCCGTGATAATATTTGTATGTACTATTATATTCATTCTTGCATTCTACATTATGAGATATGGGGGTTATTATGTACAATAAGAAGGGCCTAGAGGTCGCTAGTTCTCCGGCTCCCTTTATGAGCTTGATCACATGACAATTCAATAATATACTTCTAACCAAGCCATTACCTTGGAATTAGCCAATGTCGCTATTAAATATGGCCATCCGGACACGATTAGTTGCTTATGTCTCTTATTCTTCTTATACCTACATGAATTTATGGTATATTCCCCAGCCCCTATTGCTTGATACTAGACGAATCCCGGCCGGCTATAAACGGTGAATATCTAACGACGGTCTCGAGAAATTTCTATTTTCGAATTTTAATCATTCCTGCCAGGTGTCTCTAAAATATTTCCTTCCTACTTCCATGATATTAATTTACATCTCTGAATGAGTATTCTTGAGGTCCGTCTCACTTTGTTCGTCTGTAAATTTATGCATTCTCCAATTTGGGGATTAATTGATATGAGTGTCTTGATTATTCTTATTGCATCGATGTATGAAAGAGCTGACTGTTGTTGTACATGAGGTTATTACGCTGCGGAATTTGAGTCTTGTAGTTGAGATTGATCCTGGTAGAACTTTCAAGGGAGGTTATGGGAGCTTTAAGACGGTTTATAAATCTTGAATATGGGTGTGTATTAAGAAATATTGGAATTGCTTTCATATAATAATACATTCAGGAAATACATGATTATACGGTGCCTAAAGCGACGACTGTATAGAGTCACCAATGTCAATACCCATTGTCATTTCGATTTAAACGTGAGCCACGTGCACTTTCAACGTCCTTCTAACCCCTCCACTAAACAGCCTGAAATTCCCCCTCGATCTCAACAATCTTCTCCACAGCTTTCTTATACCCATCTTCATTTTCCAATCTTTCAATGTACGCAAACAATTCCGGAAATTTCTCCTTCGTCAATCCAGCACGCTTTTTAGCAGCTACAAGTGGAAATGACATGAGTATATCTGCACCGGTAAGATGCTCACCACAGAGATATTTTCCATCGGATGGAGAAGTCTGGATTTGTTCATTGAGAAATGTGAAATGGGTGGTGAAATTTGGTTCGAGGAATGTGGAGGTGACTTTTCCGGTTATCATGCCGGTGATGGGACGGATGAAGAATGGAAGGCTTGGGGAGTCGATCACTGGTTTGTTAGTGTCATTTTGGGGTTGTTTGGGATGATGACGGAGAGGGGATGAAGGGGACAAAAGAAGGAAACTTACTGGACATGATAAGTGAGACGACGAGGTAGGGCATAAGGGATCCTTCGGCGTAATGCATGTAATAGCGGAACCGAGTCCATTCTTCTGTTTCGCCGCAAAGGGTATTTTCTTGACCTGGTTTCCAGCGCGTGGGAAGGAGAGTGCTTCCATGGGTGAAGTGGTCGAGAAGATATCTAGGATGTGTTAGCATGGGCCATAAATTGGGTTTTTTGAGTAATAAAGGGAAGCGAAATTATGATGTCTAACATCCCCAGTTCATAAGTATCAAATCACGATCCAAGAACTACTCGGAACCTCCATCTTCCATTAGATCTTCAGACTCACATATATCCCAACCCCGCCTCAAATCCCAAACACGGCATCCGCATTAAAGAAGCTCCGCAAGAAACTTACTCCATGATAAAAGCACTCTCAGCCAAAACCAGCGGTTCCGTAGCTCCAGGGGGGAGAATAGTAAGAACAGGAGATTTTCCCAATGCATGAACTTTTTTCAGTTCAGGAGGTGCATGTTTGGAGGGAAGTCTGTGGACGATTTCTAGTTCATAGTCTAGTTTTAATTCTTCCAGGAGCCAGAGGACACGTTGGGAGCGGGACTGGTTGAGCCTTGGGTGGTTGGTTAGTGATATTAGAATAGGAATTGGGATAGGGATAGGGAAGGCTAATGGGTTGTAGATATGGATAGGTAGCTGCGAGTGGATGGGTGGCGGGGGAGAGGAGGAGGGTGGTTTCTACCAGTAAAGTTTGATTTTTGGTTGCTCTGATGGGGGATTCTCTGAGGCCATGGTTGATTTTGTATATTACGATTGTGATTGTAACTATCTATAATTGATGATTGATAGATATGGTAGCCTAAAGGATGTATATGAAAGATGATCAAGATTGATACCAAAACACAATGAAAGGAATGCAGACGTCCTCCTTCTAACTACCTAGGTAACTAAGTAGCTCCCCTCAGCCCACCTCGGTCCAATCTCTGATAAAACTGGAGAAGAATAACAAACCATTCGTCATTACTTGACCATAAGCAAGGGAATCATATGTAAATCTCATCCCAGCATGCATCAGCACGGATCAGATCGGGCAAACCATTTTTCCGATCAGTCCTAGCTCAACATCATGAACCTCAATTCATATGCGTGATATTTACGACTAAACGGGATAACAAGTGCTTTGATATTCGCAAACTTTATTCACGATGGCGGGACATAATCACAGTTTGTATTGCTTTGCTGCGAATTGGTAATTGGACTAACTGGAGATAGCACTCGCGATGGACCCCGCGTTGGTCAAATATAATAGTATGTTCTACAATCACACCATCTCATTCTGTCGCCGCATGCAATGGTTACGACGGTAAACTTGGCAGTATGGGGGATACTAATGGGACTAGATATGGCCATAAACCGCCACAAGTACTTTCGATGGACGGGTCGCACTGCTGCTATAACATTTGTGTTTGGAGCGTTCATTCCTAGCATTGTTGGTTATTTGGCTTATAAGACTGAAGTAAGATTTGATATTCGATCGGGAGCCCGCAGACTGCGCCAAAAAAAAAAAAAAAAAAATGGAGAGCTAATGTGAAGATAGGGAAAATGGGAAATGAGAGGAAAGCGTAGAGGTGATGTTATTGCGGAATTTTAAATTGAAGAGAGGAGATAGGGAAAGGGAAAGAAGGCAGGAATTAGGCTCCGAGACGAAAGGCTAGAGGCTGTACATATGTGGGGAGGTATCATGAGAGTCTTTATGGGGCAATCGACGTCTATGGAATTGAACTTGCATTCATCACCGTGGTTTGAGGCATGCCAGGATGATCCGGGTATTATTCGTTTTGCGGTTTGATAACTACCGATATGACTTTTGTAGGACTGACCTAAATACACTTCTAAGTTGCAAACCGACATCCTCCATACATTGCTGGTAATGCGAAAAGGTTGCCTAAAGAATTGAGATGATGGATAAAATATACCATCCGCTTCCAAAATAGCGGAAAATCGAGCAAAAGATGAAATGTATAGTTCCAAGAGAAAGCGGCGCCATCACTCGTAATAGCGCGCAAAGGTATACGCCGCCTCATTCTCTCAATATCGACCTCTTCCACCTCCAAACCCTCCTCCACCTCCATAACCACGACCTCTTCCCCCAGATGGACCATCTGGTATTCTCTCACCTCGTCTCCATTCTCCACTCGGCACTCCACCTGCTCCTGGTCCTTGACCCATACCCTGACCGAATCCTCCACCTCTTGAACCCCCTCTCCCTCTATACCCGCCCCCAAACCCATTCTGTCTAGGTCCCATCCCCCCTCTACCACCAAACTCACTGGTCTCAGATCTTCCACCTGCAAACCCACCTCTCGAAGGACCACTAGATGGTGGCGCAACTCCTCCATCTGCCATGGGTGGTAATATCGCACAGCAAACATAATCACCAATCACAAATCTGGCATCCTGCAATGTCTTTTCCGGTTCACCCATCAAACTCCCCGCCATAATACCTCCCGGAACAATCGCGCTCTCTTCCTCATCTGGCAGAATTCCCGGTCCCCCATCCCCAATCACGACACTACCCAGATCTTTAGTTATATATCTCGCTGGACCACTAGCAGCAGGTCGTGAATCGGGAAAGATAAGACGAAATGAAAGACGAGTGCCAATCGCCGGATCGGGCAGAAGATCTGGAAGCGCAGTCGCTAGTAAATGTGATAATTCGCGCAAAGTACAGGATTGCCATGTATATATATTAACGTGAAGAGGCAATTCACCATGGGGACTAAATTCCTCGAGTCTAGTTTTCACATTAATAAAATGAATATTTTGGGAAGGCTGAGATTTATTTACATACCGGTGAAATGAACCGGTTTTGTAGAAAAGCTTGAGATGGAATGGAACGGTGATATTGCGATCGATTTTTGTTAGTGTAGTCGTTGCCATAACTGTAATTATTTTATGTATATTTACTATGGTGCGTCTAATAAATGAGTATGCTGCTGCTGGATGGTAGGGCTGGTGGTGAAAGAAGTTCTCGAGGCAAAATCGAGGCCTTGTCAAAAAATGTTCAGCCTCGGGTTTGTACACTTCATAATCTGGGAACTAGAACATCTATTTTCTACAAACAACAATCCAACCTTTCATTAATCCTATCTTCTACCAAATCCGAGAAGACCTAACCACGAAGTATACGTTAATAATTATCATAAATATCTAATTCAATCACCGTGAATTCAATATCCTCCGGCGCAAACCGCCACAGCCGTCATTATGGATTTCGCATCTCTAATGTCCAAGGAGATATCCAAAAAGACCGAATCCTCCACCGATACCTCTAAAAAATACATGAAACGCTCCGAAATCGAATCAGAACGTCAAGCCAAGTATCTCGCTGAGCAACGCGCCATTGAAGCCGAGCGCGAAGCAAAATTAGCACAAAAGCGCAGACGCGAGGAAGAGGAAGAGGAAGCCAATAGAGCGCGCGAAGAAAAACGAAGACGATTAGCTGAAGAATCGAGGAAACAGAGAGAAGAAAGGGAAGCGGAGGAGGAAAGGAAGAGGAGGAAGAGATTGGGATTACCGGAATTGGTTAAGCAAGAGGTGGAGGAGGTGGAGGAGGATGATATTCCGGATGAAGAGTTGATTCTGAAATTACGCGAGATGGGACATCCGGCGAAATTGTTCGCGGAGACTCATAAGCAGAGGTTGAGGAGATATAGGAAATTGGGCGTGGTTATGACGACGGGACCGATTCCTACGACGTTGGTTTTGGTCGAGGAGAAGGATATGAAGGTGGAGACTGTGCCGAAGGATGAGGAGGGAAGGAAATATCTGTTTAGACAGTTGGCGAGTTATTTTACCATGGTTCTGACGGAGTGGGAACAAGCTTTGGAAAAGGAGAAGAGGGATACTTTTGCTAGTAAAGCGGCTTATAATGCTATGGTGCAGAGTAAGGAGAATATGACTCCTGTAAGTTCTACATTGCATATCTTTTTCTCCTATAACATAATCGCTGACACGAATCACCCATAGCTATTCCGCAAATTCGAAAAAGGCGACCTAGACGAAGGAATTCTAGAACCCATAGTAGAAATCGTCAAAGCGGCGCAGGAAAAACGCTACGTCGATGCAAATGATGGATATCTACGCCTCAGTATTGGAAAAGCCGCATGGCCAATTGGAGTTACGATGGTGGGTATTCACGAGCGTAGTGCGCGCGAGAAATTGCACGAGACGGATAAGGGTCATGTTATGGGTGATGAAATTACGAGGAAATTTTTGCAGAGTATTAAGAGATGTCTTAGTTTTGCTCAGGTGAGATGGCCACCGGAGGATATTAGACAGTTGATGGGTTAGAGGGGTTTTATATTGGGTGGATTATTTATTCTATTCTGATGTTTGTATCTGGGTTGGTTTTCTTTTATGTGTTTGCTGGATCATTAGGTTTGTGTGTGTGTGTGTGAGCTAGCTTGTATTGGTATTTTAATAAGTAGTACTTTAAAGCAATACCTGCCGGTTTTTGGTTAGCTCCTTCTTCGCACTTCTAGCGTATCCTAATACGAGCACCGATATTAAGAGCGCTACCAAAAATCACAATAATTTTCACCAGTATAAAAGTGTGAAAGAGTATAGAGTATTTAGCGAGAATTTAAAGGAGAGCTAATTACAATATAATTTAATACAGCCATCTTAACATACAATACCTAGGTACCCCCTTATTTACATAATAAATCACTTACACTATATATACTACTCGAGTACACATATATATATCACATCAACATCACGTACCTTACCTAACCTATCCTATCCTATTCTATATAAAGACCCCGAGTACTTCGCACACACAACATACCAATCAATCAATCAATCATATGACTATCCCACCAAGTATTACTCGAGTATTCGTCTTTAACATAATTAACTAATCTCACTCACCTCTCCACTTTCTCCTTCCAGACTTGCTAATTTCTAGTTTCGTTTTGCTCTTAATAGGGATTATATCCTAGGTCTCTGTATTATTTCTCATTCTCTCATTCTCTCATTCTCTCCATACATCATTTGAAAACGAAAACAAAAGCGAAATCGAATCCTCTCCATCATTCAATCAATCTCAAACATGAAACTACCCACAAGCACAGCCACCAGCTCAACCTCTCTTCATCAAAACATATAATTAAAAGAAAGCAAACGAAGCAAGCAACTGATGAAATATCTACCCACCAACCAATAAACCAACCAATCAACTATATAAACGAACACAGCACATACATACACTCAACCTAAAACCTACAACAATCATAATTCCGATATAACATCTCATCCAGAAAAAAATAATTTTTTTTGGTCATTCTCATATCCCTCTATACGACTATTCCTCCCCCTAACCTACCTTGCAGAAAATAGATCTATGGTACTATTACCATCTTTGCACGAATATGAATACTACAATAATAGTATTTCCTTCCGAGGGACTTTACTAATTATATCCTACATCCTAGATCCATCCACCAAGCATGCATTTATCAGAATCTGCTAATTATTGGAGGTTTTTCCAAAATCGTGCGGAAAAGAAATAATCTAGATGCGGGCTTTTCCATAGATGAAAATATTTTCTAAGATCTTACTATAATATCGATATACTTGAAAAGGACAGTAACCTAATATTTTCAATATCCCAAAGACTTGGTAATTAGATTGAAAAAAAAAGAAAAAACACTTTACGCACAGCCTTGGAGGAAGTGTATTTTTAGAGTGCTAACTCGATTATCACACAATCAACAGACAGTATCCTACTATTTGTGATTAACAGTTTGTTAGGTTTGTCCAATCACAAAGACCACCAGACTATAGCATAGATGATAATCTGCAGGTGACGACCGGTGATTCGACACCGGGGGCCTAGAAAACTGTCATGATAGCAAAGTAGCTTTGAGATTTCTTTTCTTCGCTATGTTGGTTGTACTTGTTCCCATAGTCTCACAGTTTCTGGTTGCAAGTGGTCAGAAATCTTTTGTACTGGCTTTTCAAAGAATGTTTAGGTGGAGCGAGAATATTATGAAAGGTATCTTCCATCAGATTGTGTTCGGGAAAAAAGGAAGGACTGTTAGCCAAGAAATTCAGACAATCCCAGGAGCATTTTAGAAACTCGAGAATGGTGAGGGTGTTCTTGGTGAGCTCTTAGATCCACTTAACGAAGCGGCAGATGGCGTTCCTCATTAAATAGTCGTGCCCAAACTATTGGCTGGAAGATTACCTGCTGACTTCTAACAAGTTCATGTAATGGCGACTAGTTGGGGAAATGAGAGCGTGAATAATGTGTTTTCTCATCCGAGAATCATCAGTAAGTGCCACGAGCTAATGCGGCATTGCAGGGCCGTTTCAAAATTCCTAAAGCCACATTCCCGAACGTTTTTAAGGGACTGCGTGGCCGTATGCGCGTTTATCGCAACATCGCCTCTTCAAAAGATATAGATTGTTTGAGTGGGACTACTCAATGATCCACTTGAGAAAGATAAGGATATGTTGACTGACAGATTGACCCTTGAGGTTCAGGCTATATGTGCATTTTAAGCCGAATCATAATGCGGGGGAGCAAACTTTGATTAAATTTGATTCTTAGTGGCTCAGAAACTATCCACATTTAAATTCTATATTTATTGCAAATGACAATTGGCGATAAGACGATTAATCATAAGTTAAGCTTGAGTTACAGGTGTAGCATTCGTACGGGTTAAGAGAGGTAATGAAGGCGCTTGACATCTTGGTGGGGTCCAGAGAAGATTGACGACTGGTGATTACTGGAGACAACCATAGGAGACGAAGGACTTAGAAAATTGGCATGACCAAAACGATCCGAACAACTGCCTCCAACTTCTATGCATTTGATGTAGATAAAAATGATTATAATCATTACGAAGTTGGTTTCAACTGAAGCTATTCTAATGAAACCACTAAGAATCTAATCGTTGATTGCTGATGCCAGACACTGATCCGTGAATCATCTTTAGATCCAAATCAATAAAGTTAGGGCAGTAATCGAGACATAGCTAGAATACTCGAAGAACAATGGACTGTGTTATCATTTTGCCCAATATTGCCCAATACTGAACTTTTCTGACAGTTGGACAAATGAACATCATTGTCAACCCTCCTTCTCGAGAACTACTCAGAAGGGATTTAGGAGGAATCATCAAGCTCCGAACAGTTTTCAACCAAAATTATTTTATACTTACCAGACTAATACCCCCATGCATATATACTTCTTTCATTTGGGTGCGTACCAGATAATTGGGCCCGAAGCAAGAAACTATTCTGTGCTCCAAGCTCCTCGGCCATTCGAGAAAGACCCAGCTTAAGTGTATATTCATATCTTCAATCGAACAGAAAGCTGCCACACTTCGGGAATCCTATCATACATACAGTTGATATATGTGGGACGCCAGCTGCACATACATACATGTGCTGCGTGTATGTGAGTAAGAAATCGTTCACGAAACCGAACCAAAAATACCCACTTGGACCCCTCTCGTTCGTTCTAAAATGGGGAATGGAGATATCCTCCCATGCTGGAAATTTCTGGAAGTTTGAATTAGTTGACTTGCCTTGTTGATATTTTGTGCGCTTTCATTTCCTAGTGGATAGCCTAACTTAGCTGGGTAGAAATGAACTACTACTGTCGGTGAGCTATGCAGTTGCAGTATGCAACCTCCGTCCAGTGGCTTGAGTTTTACCGGTCCTGAACCATACAATTGTGAAGGATGGTAGGTAAAGGATGACAAAGTAACGCCACCTAAAATCATTTGTCGGGCTTGCAGATAAGGTACTGGATTGGGCTTGAGAAAGTTGAGACATGCATGAATGAATACATGAATGCATGAACGGAATTGAAAAATAGATATTAAAAAAAAATGGATGAAAGGGTCTTTTCGATTGAAATGAGCGAGATTCATTCTTTGATGAATTTTTGTATCCTAGATTGAAAAAAATAAAATAAAAGAAGAATCATCTTTTATCCTTCCCTCTTGCTTCTTCAAGACTGACTATCATATTTGCAATTCGATATCAGCCCAACAGCATCCCATGAAAAAAGAGAAATTGATAGACAGTGGGGTAAAGAGCATTAATGGGATGGATCATGGATGGGAATCATAACCACACAAAAGACGATGGACCCAGAAGAAAGTGACCAGGATATTAAATTTAAATGTAAATGCGGGCGGTCAAAAATGGATCTGGAGTGAATGGGTTCACCGGTGGTCTCCATCTCAACGCATCATTGTGGAACTCATCTCCAACAGAGAAATGCTCAGCGATCCAACTATCCAACTATTGAGTCTCGACGAGGAAGTTCATAAAAAAGTTGTCCAAGCTAGTTGATGAAGGAGGCAAATAGAGGTAGTACGTGGCAACTTGGTGTTCGTGATGGTTTATTTCATCCAATTATTAGTGTCATAAATAAATAATATAGTATGATGAAAAAGTTGATACTGTTTCTTATCTTTGATGATCAAAATGATATTGGAGGGGTTGAAGTTTAAGGCTGTGAGGTGTGAGGTGTGAGGTGTGAGGTGGGAGGTGGGAGGGAGGGGTAAGGGAAGAAGTCAATGGGGCGACTTACCTGTATAGTGAGTGGTAATAAGTAGGTATCTAGGTATGAGGACTGAGGAGTCGAATATGAATAAATGTGTTGTTTCCTTTCCTTTTCGTCTTGTCTTGATATCAAGCTTTACTTCATTCTACAGTATTCAATCTACCCACCCTCCCTACTCTACCTAGGTCTTTTGATCGACCTAGCATTTCACCTACTTCATTGTCTTGTGACACTTTATACTCTACTTTGATCTCCCAGCTTTCCTCTCTTACCGCCAGCAGATTCCCTTCCCTTGTAAATCCATTTTCCCACTGTTACTGTTATCCACTCTAATCCATCCCATAATCCATTTTCCCCTCCCTCCCCCAGCTCTTTATCTTTTTTTTAACCGAGTGCCTGTTACCGTCATACCTCCACTAACCTTGATAGCTTGTTAACCTACATACCATTATATCTACTTTCTAAAATCCCCCTCTTTCTACATTTTTCTACATTTTCCACAACCATCACATCTACAATTTTTGTTCGAATTTGGTAGCTTGTCAGAATATCTAGGACTCACCTTTCCATAACTCAAAACAGTCCTCATATATTCAGACAATGGCTTCCCCAGGAGAAGATGTTTATGCAACCGTAAGTTATCACTATCGTAGCAAGAGTAAGATGGGAGGATACTGATGATTTGTGATAGCTTCTTTTGACCGACACCTACCTTCCAGGTATTTTTCATGACATTAAACCTACTAGAAATCACTAACTTAACTTTCACATAGGTGCTCTTGTATTGGCACATTCCTTACGAGATGCTGGCACGACCAAGAAAATCGCAGTGCTCGTCACTACTGATTCGGTCACCTTTGAGAGTATGGCTGAGCTCCAGGTACGCTTTTGTCCCACGTCATCTTCGACCTGTTTCTAATAGACATTTCTAGAGAAACTTCGACTTCGTTATCCCTGTCGACCGAGTAGTCAACGAATCTCCAGCCAACCTTGACCTCATGGGTCGTCCCGACCTCCATTCTACCTTTACAAAAATTACACTATGGAAGCAAACACAGTTCCGAAGAATAGTTTACATGGATGCCGATATGGTCGCTCTCCGCGCACCCGATGAGTTGTTCGCCTTGCCAGACCCATTTTCCGCTGCACCAGATATTGGATGGCCAGACATCTTCAACACCGGTCTCATGGTCCTGGACCCAAATATGGGTGATTACTATGCTCTGGAAGCAATGGCACGCAGAGGAATCTCTTTCGATGGAGCTGATCAAGGTTTACTTAACATGCATTTCAAGAATACGTTTAACCGTTTGAGCTTTACTTACAACGTCACTCCTTCGGCTCATTACCAGTATCTCCCAGCATTTCAGCACTTCCAATCGAGCATTAGTGCCGCTCACTTCATCGGAACGGATAAGCCATGGAAAGTGGGAAGACATGCCAGTATTGGAGCCACACCCTACCACCAGATGACCGGAAGATGGTGGGCAGTTTATGACAAACATTACAAGCAAACCGTAAGCCTGGTTCCCGCAACCATGGAGGAGGAGACTAATGTTTTTCAGTCGGCTACCGGAACTTCTAACGGAGGAGCGCCCCTTATTGTACAATACCTTGTCTTTGGGGAATTCCAGCCCAAGACACAGGAGGACCATTCTCAAGGAGCCCAGTGTGAGAAATTTCAACATATTACTGCCATCAATGATACTACTACAGCAGAAGAACCAATCCATGAATATACAGAAAGAACATTTGATAAAGAAGAAGCTTATGATCCCCCAGTACAGACAAAATTGGACCAATCTCGGAACCGGGCATTCTCATATTCACCATGGGATGCCAGCAAGTGAGTTTTGATGATTGGACATGGTAAGAACTATCTAACCTTTCGTAGGGCACCACCGCCACAAGATTCAAGGCCAGAAGCCTCGGATCTCCCCTCTACCCACTATGAGATGTCCAACGATGCTACTCCATTCCGAGCCCCGAACCGTTACCCTGACCCTCCTAGCAACATGTACTACGAAGTACCAAAAACCCCGAAATACCAGAGACCACCACCCATATTCCCATGGGAGGCTAACCCACCAGTACCTTCAAGAGTATTTCCTGAAGATGATTATGATGACACAGCAGTACCAGAAATACCAGAAATACCAGAGACCCCCATCGCCGGCTCGATAGTCGCAACCACCGAGGATGAAAGAAGCATGCCAGCTACTCCTACAACTCCTACCATGTCAGCGGCTACTGATCCATGGCAAGCTTTCACCAGAGGAAACGCGTGGGATGAGGTTCCTGAAATTGAGCGATATATTGGAAACATATCAAAGAATCGCAAAGGCAACGTTCAAGTACTACAAGGATACGGATCAGGTATATCACAGATTTCCAGTCGGGCAGAACGTAGGCGGAGTATGAAGCTCACAGACTTTCCAACAGAGCTTGAACGGCCTAGTTTACCCGTGACCCCAGCGCCCATTAGAAGTCAACCTAGTTTCTGGGGCGAAGAGAGAGAAGACAGTAGCACGTTGCCTCCCGCGGAAGGAGTTCCAGCACAACAAGATTGGGTAAGCCTCTTTGATGAATTCAATGGAACTTTTGACGCCTTCAGAAGTCTCTTTGAAAGCCCCAAGAGACTAGCCCTTGGCCCCCCTACCTTGTTTTACGATCTTGGAAAGCTTTTGAAACTTTTCAATAGGCTGTTGGATGATCTTAGGAAATTCTCACTGACACCCGGACAGGACCCAGCAGCTCAACTTGAAATGCTTGCTAGGCGTCAATCGGATGTTCTAGCTCATAAATTGGACCTGTCGACCCGCGAGATGCCTTCCAGACCACTTCCTTACGGATCCGAGCCCGTCACCCAAGGACTAGGTGGAGCTATTGAGGAACCTTCTTACCATGGTCCAGGAGCTTTGTGGGAGAAGAACGAAAATTACGCCACGAAAGAGACTCCTTTGCTTCCGAGTGAAGAAGAGAAGGATGTTTTAGAGACTTAGAGAAAAGACTAGGCCTTTAATGAGATTTGCACATCACGTATCCATGTATATTGAGATTTACATGTTTCTACATTATGCGTTTTGCCTTTTACTTTGCCTCATTTGATTTGCATTTCGAGTCGAGCATTTGCAAAATTAGCATTGTCTTTAAGCCCTTTTGATTTCCCAAATGCATTTTACAATGTAACTTTTCGGTTTGCATTTACTTGTAAATAGACACTTTGCAAGTCTCACATTTTATGATTTGTGATGGAATAGATGATTGCGTAGGAGCTCGGGGTTTTTGCTAGGAGAGGAGAAAATTAAGATGAGAAATTGACGTTCAGAGATGCTTGCCAAAAAAAAATATGGGTGTTGCATTTGATGGGGTTGGTGCACAAAAGTTTGATGATAAATAAATGATGAATTGACGAATTGATGGATTGAAGATGATGGAAGTGGATACAATAGGAGGTCAGCAGAATGGATGAGATGAGATGAGATGAGATATAGTTAGTCATGGAGTGGGAACAAGAAACAAAGTCTAGTCTTTTAATCATGAATAGTAGTTATTCTATTCAAATGAATACATACCCCTTTTCTTCTTCCATAGATATTGTACTGTTGATGATGGTGGTGTGTACTGATGTATTGTATTGTATTGTATTGGAAGACTACCTATTAATATATTGTGATGTGATGTAATGTGATGTGATGTGATGTGATATATTATAATAGAGGATTTAAAAGGAGTGTTGAAATAGATATTGGGATTAATACTGAGTAGAGTATGAATGAGAAAGAGGTAAAAGAGAGATGGGGAAATGATTTCTTATTTTATTTATTCACTTGCATTTAGGATATCTTTATGAAGGAAGATCTTTATTTCCATTTTCATCTCCATCCCATCATCCCATCTCATATCTCATAATTCACTTATTTATATCCGTCCTACCTAGGTATTCATTCAAACAACAAACGAGGAACGACGAATAACCTCATCATCATCACCCCGCCCCCCTAAACCAAACTCGCTAGACCGCGTCTCAAACCCTTCTACAAACTCCCTTCCTCCTAGTCAATCAAAATCTTACCCTCCAATTCCGAGAAATGATCAAAGAAACTCTCAAACAATCTAATTCCATGCTCTACATCAAAAGCCCCTCCACACTCTCTAATACTATGCATACTCAACATTGGATTACCCAAATCTAATGTCCTGGTTCCTAGTGCTGCACTCAACATTGGTCCAATAGTACTTCCACAACTACTATCATTTCTGACAACAAAGAGTTGAAGGGGAACACCATTCTTTCCATCCTTTGAATCCGCGCTTGGTTTGGCTCTACGAGCGACTTCTTCTAAAAGGACTATACCGGGAGAATTAGTGGCGTAGCGTTGATTTGCGTTAATTTTGATGACTGTTCCCTTGTTCATTTCAGGGCGATGGTCTTGTTCGTATTTTTGAGCATAGTTGGGATGGATAGAGTGGGCCATATCCGCCGAGATGAGGAAGGAAGATGCGAGGGTTTGCTCATAGGCCGTTGCAATCTCCACATCAGATTCACGATGTACCATATCGTAGGAAGAGCTTGAGCCAGGAGCTGTAGTTGAAGCGGGGATGACGGATAAACGTCTGAGGACGGCGGGAAGAAGATTGGAGGCGGCTCCATGGGCAGATGTACTGCCGATTTCTTCGTGGTCGAAACAGGTAATTAGTCTGATGGATGATTCCTCATCTAAAGCAGCAGAATCCTTCACAGATTCAATAAGTCCCTCGACACTACAGTACGTCATCCCCAAGTTGTCTAATCTGCCCGAGTAAATAAGTTCATTGTTCAATCCACCCAAACAAGCTTTTTGTGTATCGTATAAGATCATTTCAAAATCAACGATATCATCAATATTAACCCCGACGTTCTTTGCAATCAGTTCAACAATGTAGGGATGATGTCGAGTGGTCATGGCTTGCAATGGTCGGTATTCCTCCGAGTCTTTATTTTCCTCAATCGGAGTCGGCCCGTTCTCACTTGCTCCTGTACGATTTAACTCGGCCGCCACAAGACCGGCAATGGGGAATAGTTCGGTCTCTTTATTCGGGTCAAAACTTGTGGCACGATTAAGATGTATGGCTAAAGTGGGGATGCGGAGAATTGGTCGATCGATCTTGACCAGCTTTTGTACGAAATTGCCATCTCCATCTTTAACCATAGCTCTACCAGCAATACTCAAATCTCGGTCGAACCATGATGTCCAGATACCACCCCCGTATGTCTCCACACCCACCTGTATAAAGCCGGAAGCTTGTTTCTTCGACACTGGCTTAATACGTAAAGTAGGTGAATCGGTATGAGCACCGATCATAGCAATTGGGTTACCTGCCTTCCATTTCTTGCCAATGGCGAAAGCGACAATCGAAGAAGCATTTCTCGTGAGATAATACTTTCCCCCGGGTTGTAAACTTGTAGACCAGTTATCTCGTTCCTTAATCTCTGTGAAGCCCGCCTTGGAAAGTCGTTGGATGGCAGAGTGGACTGCATGGTAGGCTAAATAGAATTTTATGTTAGGTACAACTGCAGAGATAAGGTTGAGATGGTATTGATAGCTTAGTTTACTTACGACCAGGAGACGCATTCAGGAAATCGAGAAAGTCATTTGCTTTAGCTTCAGCAGTTGATGGAGTTCTAGCTGGCATTTTGTATGTGGATGAGATATAAGATCTCAAGAATATTGTAGGAAGTTTAGATTTACTTCTGAATAAAGAAGAAGATGGAGAGGAAGAACAAGTAACAGAAAAATAAATTGATGTTGAGGGTATTTTCAGCATTAGATAAGTTTCCTTCTTTCAAATTCACCTGTGGAAGATTAGGTGGGACATTTCTGTTTGAGGTGTTACTTGCTACTTGCCTGCACTTACCAGCCAGCACCTATCGGCCTCGCATGGTTGGGTGTCCATGTGTACCAATCAGAAATCAGTAAATCCAGCCACCACCTCTATTCTCTAGACACTTTCTTATCTAAGTAAAGTGTCAAATAGCCACAGTGGCTTGAATCGTTTTGCACGAAGTAGCCCCACTCTTTGAACAATTGATTTCGAGCCCTACTCCGGACTCCGTACAATTCTCGATGAAAATTGGTGAAGAAAGAATAAAGAATGGAATGAAATTCTAAGAATGGACCCTCGTGGCCAAAATTAAAAAAAAGTCAGAGACATTACAAGGTTTATCCCTGCTTCACATCCTTGAATGGCGGCTTTTCGTCTTCCGGCTCAGAGTTCGTCCCCAGTTACACATCAGATCTTGTTCTGCTCTGTTGTGTGTCGCTTGTTAACCAGCACAGGATGAATTCGTGTTTGCCAGCGATTGAGAAGGAGAAGTAGGTGTGGTGGTGTAGGTAGCAGGTACATATGTATTATGAAGCGACTTGATGATTAGGTACGGAGTGTACCTATCTAGGTAGGTACGTAGGCACTTAGTGAAGTAGATACTCTACTTTAGCAACCATTTGATTAGTCACTGGGGTTAGTAGTCATTTGCGTAGGTACGTACGGATAGTCATTTGAGTCACATGAGGGAAGTACTAAAGTACTGGGTCTTTTCGTGCTCTCGAGCGAATGAAGAAGATGAAAAGTAAAGGATCGGTAACTTTATTATATTGCCATTGAAAATGCTATGGGGACGGCGGGAAGTAAAATAAAGTTGAGTCGATGGAGTTGATAGAAAAATGAAAAGACCAGTGTACGTAGGTAGTACTTCCTACTCCGTAAAGTGTCCCCTGTTCCTGCAGACACCCCAAAAAATTCAAAGATCCCAATTCGATGGCAGATATCACGAAAAAGTTAATATCCCCGGCATTGATTACCACTAAAGAAACGCCATGAATGCAGCCATGTTGACATTTGGTTTAAGATTTCTATTGTTTTATTGTGTCTTCTGATGAATTCCATCAGAGGGAAGAAGATGAGGCTTAATCCTTTGAGAAAAAAATCAAATAAAAAAATCCAAATAAAAGAAAAACTTCAAAATGTCGAATGACTGAGTAGGAATCGAATCTGTTTGTGATCGTGATCACATCCAAATAAACCAAACAAAGGAAAGCTATAATTGAACATCCGCCAGGGCAAAGTCATTGAAAGTCGTGACATATATTGATTGGATGAGATGAGACGAATTGGGGATACATGGTGGTACAATTGCATTGCCTTGCTAGGTATTCTGACGATCATCACTTCCCCCCAGCTCAGCCCATTGTCAATGCTTCCATCTGCCTCATACCGATAGCTCCGTACATTTACGAGAGTGACCGAAATGTGAATGTGGTTTGGAAGGATTGTATTTTTTGATGGGAAAACGCATCAGCTGAGGAACAGCATGATAAGTAGGTAGGTAGGTAGGTAGGTAGGTAGGTAGGTAGGTAGGTACGTCAATAGTAGGTGAGTGAGTAATAATAATAAGTATCATAACATGGCATTTACCTATTTCACCATTTGGCTACCTACCTACCTACCTACCTACCTACCTACAGTAACAATTTTATAAGAACAAGTCAAGGTTGATTCTAACACACCAAGCCTCGTCAATGGACCGATGAATAACTTTATATCGCCCCTCGGGTCAATGCAGCAAGGGAATTCATCCTCCTTCCTCATCTTTTATTACGCCGTGGACTGTGTAAGTTACTAGTGCAGAACCCCGAGTTTCTGATTTTTTGATGCAAATAAGGGCAATTCAATTGATTGACTCGACCAGATATACCTATGAACCGAACATTCGAAGGAGAGATGGGTATCTCCTCGGTCTGCCCAATCAATATACTTGAACCAGTCACCGATAATTCATTAATTTTTCGCTTTCTTTCTTTCTTTTTTTTCTTTCTTGTCCCAGTCAGACAGCCTCAGTTGTAAACATCCAATCGACCCCATGACTATACTACACAATTGAGGATTGGAATTTACGTGTGCCATCCATCCATCCATCCCAAGAAATCTATTCGTAAATTATTACCTGATTCAGATTCAATCGTTCAAAACGTTCACTAAGGCCGAGCCTTTTTAGCGGTGGGCTTCGCAACAAAAGATTCCATGATTCGATGATGCCTTGATTCTTTGACTCTCTGATTTGTTGATGATAATGTACAGAGTATTTTTGTAGAAGAGAGGTGAGTAAAAGGTTCATGGGTTTCATCCCAGGTAACATTCCATAGGTAAGTAAATCAAACATGCTGGTGATGTGAGCGGTGGGGAGAGAAGATTCCCCAAATTAATTTCGAAGCAAAGGCATCAATTGATACCGGTATGTTTGTTTCATTGACAAGCCCATTGTGGGTCTTTTTTTCTTCTCGCACAATCAATCAAATCAAACCTATTCCTCATTTAGCTACCGATACCGATTGCTAGGTAGATTACGAAACTTATTATCAAGTACGAAGTTAGGGACAGGTGAGTAGGTAGGTCGATAGGAAGGTAGGTAGGTTGTAGGTGGTACAGTAGAACCTGGTGGTGTACTACAAATAGTAAGATTTTACCCAAGTAGTCGATAAGAAACATCAAAGCATCGCAACGGGAAACTTTCATCGACACTGGCATCAGCACCAGTACTAACTCTATTTCTACACCATGCAAGGAGGGACGCATGTCGTTGGAAAATGGATTGATGCTCATAGTACTCGTACCTAGGTAGGTAGACACTGTAAAGAGCACCAATGGGATCCTTCTCATTTGCTGTATATGATATATCGGTGTATGTGAATGAATATGTATGTCAATGAAGAATATCTCATGTCATTCATTCATCGTTTGCAATACTAGGATGCTATGCTTCGTGCAGATGGAGATGTACGTACCTACTTACCTAGTCCGATTAGTATCTATCTACTATACCACACTCGACTGATCTTGTAGGATTCGGTGTGAGTCTCTCACGATATCATTGGGCGCTTAATGATCTCTGGTTCAATTGATCTCAAAGTTATTGACGTATCGATGGAGACCGAGGTACTTGGTATTTATTGTACTATTCCAGTGATTTTCCTACCAGAACGAGCACTTGGACTTGCAACAAGAATTGCATTGCAACTTAACAACTTTAATGTTGGTGTGAGAAAGCTTGAATGGCTTGAATGGCTTGACTATTACTGAAATGGGTTGCGACTACACACAAACTAATCCCATTGATAGATCGATCATTTCTCTTCTCCACTATCAATACCGACACATCCCTCCCTCCAAAACTGTGGAACGGAACAATGCTTTTATTACTACCACGGAGGACTTGACCTCTTTTTCTTCCTCTCCCC
Organism: Sclerotinia minor; assembly: GCA_025389075.1. NCBI lineage: Eukaryota > Fungi > Ascomycota > Leotiomycetes > Helotiales > Sclerotiniaceae > Sclerotinia > Sclerotinia minor. The sequence continues at coordinate 3,803,840 of QRFH01000001.1, read as the reverse complement.
CTCACACAAGCCCTTTCTTTACTTCTCTGTCGGAACAACATTGGCATTTTTATATCTTTCCATCTTTCCACTGTAACCTCTCTCGCCGTGATTTTCTTCCCATTGACATTGTTGTTGGCACTGTGCTAAATTATCAATTACATACATACGATACATCTTTCCCTTGTATCGCTCCCCAAGCAACCTTACCTACTTGCTACGAAACTAATAAAGTAGGTAGGTAGATATTCAAGCATCAACAAGGCACTAAAAATTTATACCCTGCACAATCGAATCTAGCGTGGTCATTTCCAACCCAGCTTGGTATCACTTCTTTGCCCTTGCTATTTCACTTGCATTTCACTTCCCGCCCACAACCATCATACATACACATACATCCTGTACGGACTAGACATTTTGAACAAACTTCCTTACGAACGACACGAACAGAATTTCTCATAGGGACGGAGAGTAAAGCATATTCAACTCAGTCCTCCACCCTCCCCTATCATAGAATATTCTTATCTCAAGCTTCTTTTTTTTGGTTTGGGCTTTTGGAAAGAAGAACAAAAAGACGAAATTCTAATACATATCGATCATCGCATCGTCATTCGTCATTCAAATACTTTTTACTATTCATTCATTCACGCAATCAACCTAACGAATGAATAGTCAATCAATTCATTGATTCACCGAATGTGTTGGCTTTCTAGGGCACCTCAAGGCAGTCAACCTCGATCAAATTAATTTCTCCTACCCTACCTGGACTCTTTTTTTTGTCCCTCTTCTTCTTCTTCTTCTTCTTCTTCTTCTCTTTTACTTCATCACACATATTTGCTATTTACAGCCTCATCCTTCGACGACAGGAGTACCTACTTGCCATACCTCCTTCGTCTTTCCGCCAATCCCTATCCGATACCTAATTTTCGATTCTCGTACACTTCAGAGTGCGTCGCAAACGAAGGCACTATTTTCCAATAGGAACTTCTCATGGAACACAAGGTCTAGCTCTGTTCGAATGTAACTGTGGCAGTCTGCAGCCATTTTACGGCTCGCCGCCTATTGTCAGCAATCCATAGAACCTTCAACCTCCCCCGCCTGGTGCAAGTGCAAGAGCAAAGCAGCTTCAATTTCACCACTTTCCTCAACTAGTACCGTGTACTATTCACTCTACCTGGGGTAATCACATAACACATTTAATACCTCGATCGGATCTTATTAGGTTGGCAGTCTGAATCAAATTCAAGTCGGTCCTCCTCTGCGTAGGAGAGTGGCCTTGCCACACAGAACACCAAGATGGCCTCAAATTTTCCACAAATGGGTGGTGCGGGCCAGATGATACCACAACAACAGCAGCAGCAGCACCAGCACCAGCACCAGCACCAGCACCAGCACCAGCACCAGCAGCACCAGCAGCACCAGCAGCAACAACATCAGCAACAACAACAACAACAACAGATGCAGCAACAAATGCACTTACAACAGCGGCAACAGGGAGTGACTACGCAGATACAAAATGCAATATATCAGAGACTTCAACAACAAGGGCAGACGCCATCAGGCTGGCAGACGCTGGTACCGCCCCAAGAACGTATGGCAGGGATTTTAAATACGTAAGTTGTTCTCAGCCTTCATGATTTTAATTTTTGTAATTTATGTAGCGAAAGTCTTTCCTAACTGGCGCATGTACTACATAATCACGGACAATTGATGCTAATTTTTATACAGTATTGGTGCCCTCCGAATTCTCGCTTCAAACCAAAATCAAAGTCAGTCTGGAGGGATCCCAAAGTTACTCGAAATTGCTGTCAAGTTCGAGCAAGAGTGTTTCGTTACTTCACCCGATAAAGTATAAGATGATGTCAATGATTCACTATTTATAGCTAACGGTTTTAGGCTTCCTATAAGAATAAAATGACCGAGAAGCAACGTGAGTTATTCCAAGCTCGAGCGCAATCCCAGCCATCTATGCAACAACAAGTAAACTCGCAAGCGCAAGCCCAACAGCAGCTGATGATGATGAATCAAAATGGTATGCAAGGCCAAATGCCGAGAAATATTCCTCAGCAACCTCCTCAACAAGGCTTTCAGCACCTTCAGCACCAGATGCAAGCGTCGCCATTGCCGCCTCAGCAACCGCAGGGCATGCCGAACGGTCCGTCAAATGATGCCATTTCGCAAAACATGCCTCAGAATGCACAGATGCAAGCGAATGGTATGCCAAATCAAATCCAGCACGGACCTGGGAGACCTGTAAATGGCCAGCACCAATTACAACCAACTGGAAACGATGCGATGGAAGTTAATCAAGAGGCAATGAGAATGTTAAGCGAAGCTCAAGACCATGACAAAATTAACATAAGGGCGAACTTGCGAGCAAAAATGAGCCCAACGCAAGTCCAACAGCAGGAAGCGAGTGGGACGGACATCGCCTTTCTATGGTTTCGTCAGCAAGCTACGGCGAGATGGCGTAACCGTCAACTCCAGATGCCGCAAGGACAGGGTGTTCCTCAAGGACAGCAGTCTACAATTCCTCAGCATCCACAAAATGGCGCCGCAACGGCTCCTATGATGCAGCAGCAGCGATCTATGAATCCGAGTCCTATGAACGGTCAATCGCAACCACCCACGACAATGGGTGGTGGCCCGGACTTTAATTCCTTCCTGGGCAATATGGAGAACTTAATCGGTCAGCAGCAGCAAGCGGGAGTGTTGGCCCAGGAAGCAGGTCAAATTGTTGTACCCGTTAGCGCGCCCAGGAATAACACCCCTCAGCCCAATGTTTCCATGCCAGGTCAAGCAATGAACATGAACGAACAGCGCTCAGTTTCGAATCCGATGGTGAGAGCACAAGCGCAGCAAGCTCAGATATTTAACGCCCAACAGTCACAGCGTATCCAACAGCAGCAGCAGCTGTCTCAGCAAGCTCAAGCTCGGGCAAATGCGGCCGCCAAGGCACAGATGGGTTTGCAAGGTCAGCCTGGCGGAATGGGTCCCGGCCCAATGCCTTCACAGCAGAGCCCTGCCATGAATACGCTCAACACCCCTTTAAGGGCACCACAACAGATGGGTCATTCTGAGACCGGTGGAATGAATCATAACCCACAATTTGGTCAGCCACTAGATCCACGTTTTCCGCCGGGTGGCCAGAGAATGTTTGGTAACCCCATGCATGGATTCAACCCCGCCATGTTTCGGGACATGGGTCCAGAACAACGACAACACTTTGCATCTTTACCACCGGAAAAGATGAATGAGTTCGCCAAAACCTGGCAGGCTCAGCAGCAGCCAAATCAAATGCAGCAAGCTACACAAATGCCAATGCAGGCGAACAATAATCTTCTCCGCCCAGGACAGCCAGGCCCACAGGCTGCGCAATTTGCGCAGCGACAACATGCTATAAATCAATTTTTGATGAGCAACCCTGGGCAGCGCCTTCCTCAAGCACTCTTGGCGAACTTGACGCCGCAACAGCAAATGATGATACAACAACAAATGGCACAGAATGCCATGCAGTCGCGTGCTGGCAATGTATCTGTAGATCAGAGCCGAATATTGCAGCAGATGGACAATATGGATATCCCTGCCCCGTTCCTTACTAATCCTCATATGGTTCAAGGAATCCCCCCGGAAATCAAAAAGTGGGGCCAGTTAAAACAATGGGTCAGCTCGACTCCCACCATGCCACCGCAGGCACTCGACACCGTGAGAAGTTTGCAAAGGATGCACTACATGCAGCTTAGCCGGCAAAGACAAGCTGCACAGCAGCAACTAAATACAATGGGTAACCCAGCTCCAATGGGTGGTCAAAATTCCATGTCTGTGGTACCTCCCAGAATGTCAGCTCCTGTTGCCCCTATGGGTCAAAATCCGGTTCAAATGCCAAATGGGATGAATATGGCCCCTGGAATGATGCGACAGATTACACCCCAGGACATTGTAAACATTCGTAATCATCACACCGGTAAATTTGCTAACGCCAGTGATGAACAAATCCGAGCGTTCCTAATGCAAAACCAATTAAGAACTTTTCGTGCAGCCCAACGGCAAGCTCAAATGGCAAATTTGGCGCAGATGAATGGCCAGCAGGTACCCCAAAATACCCAACCCGGGCTCCCAAACTCGACTCAGATGACTACTCCTCAGCAACCATCGGGACAAATGCCACAACAAAAGCCAGCCGCTTCAGTACCAGAGCCAGCAGGCCCACCCATTCCCACACCTGCAAGTCGCCCTCGACCTCCACCAAATAACAAGTCGACAGCCGGACAAAGTTCCTCGCCTGCTCAACCAACTAAGAATAATTTGAAGCGGGCTAGCAGCGATGATGTCGTAGAAGTTCCCAACCCTAACGGGCAACAGCGGCCGACGCCAGCGCCAGCGCCACAGCAGAGAGCTGCGCCCAGGCTCACGCCAGACCAAGTTGCCAGACTTGATCCAGAGCAAAGGAAAAATTATGAGGCTATGCTACGTCAATCGATCAATGGAAGACAACAGGCCGTCGCAGGGAACTCTGAAGCGGAAGCGATTAATAGGAAACTCAAAGAGTTTTCTGCTGAAGAAGAAAAGGCGATCGCGGAGAATCCTCTTCCTGACATACCCATGGATGCAGAGACTAAGAAGAGCATAATCCAGGCCTTGCAGGATATATCTCCTCATCTCTTAAACATTTCACGAACTATAGGCAAGTGGTATCACCTGACTCGTGATGATAATAGAGCCAAATTATTTTTCCGCGCGGTAGGTTTTTTGAATCTAGTCAAGTAAAGACTTCAGGGATAACGCTAACATTTTTCAGCGATCACGCTTGGCACGGCAATTCAAAGATCCCAAGGATATGAAAGAGCTCAAAGATACCTTTTCAATAAGGCTCACTGACGTCGAGCAAGCCCGAACATTATTTACCGCAATCATCATGGATCTCAGCAATAAACATCCAATGTTGAAAAAAAGTGGTGGATCTTCCGATGCTCAAGGAACTTCAACCACTCCATCTACTGCATCAAACACTCAGAACTCGGAATCAGTACCTCTTAATGCTGCCAATCTACAACAGCAGCAGCAACAGCTCAACAAGATGCATCACCAGAGATCAAACAGTCGCAGCTCTCATCCGCCAGCAGCTCCTACGTCATCCCAGCCACCGTTTCCTTTTGGAGCTTCGTCACCTCATGGCCAGCCTAGATACATTGGGAAGCCACCGGCTGTCACTCAGGAGACCCTTCATATTCCTGCGCGCAAGAAGCAGAAGCCAAATGGAACGCCAGGTCAAGGTCAAGGCACTCCGGGATCCACCTCGTCACCCCAGATCACCAAAGTTCCCTCACCTGAGGTCAAACGTGAACAGATTCCAGAACCGAAAATCGAAACTAAACCAACTTGGCCATGTAATGACGAGGTATGTGAACGTCAAAATATCGGATTTGAGAGTCAAGAGGAACTCTCTCGTCATACTCAGGTGGAGCATAGGTTACCAATGCAAAACCCACAGAAGTTTGCCGAGGATTTCCTTCGTCCAATGTTAGGTCTAGATTCTCAAGACCAGTCGAATGCAGCAGCATCGACTATGGATGCAGCTACATCATCCAAACAGGACCAGACTCCAAAGGTTGAAACTATCACTCCATCCGCTTCAGCTGCTACCCCTATGAATCGTCAAAGTTCAACGAACAAACAGAGTGGCACGATGCAGGGCAAATCGAAACCTCAGTCTGACTTCGCCACGGATGCCTCCAAGACTCAGAAAGATACCAACAAGGAAGATTCAAATGCGGCAGCTCAGGAAGTTATTGTTGATGCTTGGGCAAATGCAACTATCGATCCTAATGAACTTGTCCGAACCTTCCAACCATTCGAAGGCGGGGCTGGCGGGGCTATCTCTGATGTAAATGTCTACCGATCTGTTACACCCAATGATACGCCAGAGTCGAGTAAAGACGGTGTCTCAGAGCCCACTAGTGATATATCTGAAGGAGTGAATTTGGATATTGCCTTGGACGTGTTTGACGACACATGGTATCCCTTTGGGCTAAGCGATACCGAAGCCCTGGTGGACAACAATACGGGTTTTTATAATGCAAATATGGCGGAAAACTTAACGATGTTTAATGATTTAGAATTTACCAACCCTCCACAGAACTGGGATGACATGGAAGGCAAAGTAAACTTTGATCAACCGTTCCAATTCAACGTAGATGATCAATATTCTATGGATGTTGTCTAGTTGAGCATATGGGGTCTTGTTCAATGACTTTTGGAAGGCGTTTCTGTGATGGAAAGGAAAATACGGGGTAATTGGAAAATCTATGAGATGATATACCAATGAAAAGCACGGCGTCTTGGGATAAGACGATTATTACGAGGAAAGGATAGGATATTTTGCCTACTGTAGTCATTTTATATTTTGATTTTAGCAGGGCGTTCAGCGGGATGAAAGAAATTTTCTCCTTTACGGGAATGTGCTTTTGGTTATTGCTAGGTATGCACAATGATTCTAATGGCTTCTTGAACAGATATATATTATAGTTTTTTTGGTTATCCGAATGACAATAGTTTTTCAATTTTCTTTTTTCATATGTGGAATAGTATTAGGGGAATGAAAAGCGAAGTATTGAGAAAGACATTGGGATTTGTTTTTTTTGTTTTATCATTGGATCGTATGTATATATATATATATACCTATATAAGGCTTTGATATAGTATTTTGCATATTACTTATATCTTGTATAATAATAATCAAAATTTTATCACCGGTTTTATTAATGAATAATTAAGGTTATGAAATTTTTACGACTTTTGGATGGGAAACTTGGGACGTGAAGTTGGAAAGGAAAATAAATAATAAATTGTGGCGTTGTTGGGGATGGGGATGATGGGGATGGGGATTTGCATGATCGACATTCATTATCTACAGATATTGTTCTAGGTTGGTAGGTACTAGGTAGGGTAGGTAGGGGAGATGAGTCCCCTGCAGGAAAGGAGGACCCTGATTTCATGTAGCGTAGCTTGATCGATGGATGGATGGATGGATGGATGGATGGAGGTGTTTGGAATAGCCTTAGGATAGGATAGGGATACAACAGGGGGGTTTTTAAGGTTTATATTCCGCATCGGGGGGTTTTGTTTGTGTTTTGTTTTTGTTGTTTTTTGTTGATTTTGGATTTTGGTAGATTTTGGTAGATTTTGGTAATCTTAGATTGTTGTTTGTATTTTTTTTGGTATTTTATGTGCTGTGTTGTGTGATGTGTGCTGGCTTAGTTAGTTATTAGTATTTTTGAAGGGAAGGAAACTTGGAAGGAAGGAAGGGGAAGGGGAAGGGAGGTGGCAACTTGCATGGTTTTGGCTTTGGCTTTGGTTAGGCGGTGGCAGAATTGTGTTTTTTTTATCGGAGGATAGGGTGATGGGTTTGTAGGTCTAGGTTCTGGAATGGGAGTGGAATGAATGGAATGGAATGGAATGGAATGTGAATCGCGTCTTGAGGGTGGTTATGGAGTAGGTATGAATGAATAGGTAGGTAAGGTTATGAATGTTAGACTGGTGGACGCGATATGTAAGGTTACGTACTTCTGAATGTTTGAATGTTTGATGTGTGAGGATGGAGGATGGAGGATGGAGGATGGAGGATTGAGATTTTAGTTTGATGTTAAGGTTAAGGGTAAGATTTGAGATTGAGATTGGATGTTTGGTTTGCTTTGGTTTGCTTGTACTAAAAACATTCTTTTATTCTTCTTGGTAATTGGTAATTGGAGGGAGTTTTATAAGTTACAGTATTTGTAAGTTTTTTTTATATTTTGAGTATTTCTAGATATTTAATTGATAGTGGGTGGTGAATATTAATAATAACCTTAACACTAACAAACACGCTCAGGAAACTACAATACATACAACCACAGACGCGCTATTCAATTTTCAAACTTTATCAATTTACTTTCTTTTTCCATTGTTTACTCTACTCTACTCTACTCTACTCTACTCTTCTCTAGTTTACTTCCAAGACTTTGTTCTTGATTTCAACAATGGCTTCTCCAAAAATATCAACTTCGCGTCGCGTCTTGGGGGATATTAATTCCAATATCAATACCTCTGTCCATGAACCCCGCCATGCCCCTCTCATTTCCAGTACACGGAAAATATCAGCTAGTGACAAATCTTCCACATTCCCAATTGATGTTCACCAAGTGGGAGGAACTTCGACAATAGAAATCGGACAGGAAAATCGTCAGGAAATCAATCCAGATTTAACGGTTGAAAGTCCCAGAGTGGGAAAAGGAAAAGTGCATCAAGGGAGGACGGCCACAATTGATTCGTTGAATTCTGGAACATCACTGGGTTTATTAAATGCTAAATCGATTCAATGGGCTGGTAAAAAGAGAAGCTTTGCTGCTACTGATGATAATCTAGAAGATATTGGCACTCGGGAAGGAAAAGGATATAGTAAGAAAAAGAGGATAGAGCTACAGCCTGAGGAATCTGTCAAATCTACCACTACCCAGCAGAAACACAACTGTTCACAATGCAGTCGTACACTTCTTGGGCACGGAATATGGACAGAGAGTTCTGGCCTACAAGTTAACGGTTGCGGTCATGAAAATGTTGGAGAACGACACGTATGTATTCACAGTTGATATTTGATATTGGTGAATTTTGCTAATATGTACCCATAGAAGTTTCATGGAGGAATTCGACGATCATCTCAGGAAGAAACCTCTTTCGCTTCTCTTATATCTTCTTTCTCCACGGTAGAGGTAGAAGATATTGACATCACCGATGTTCATCCCCAAGCATCTAAAGTTACCATGACCGATGAAAATTCTTCCAAACTCATCAATGCCTCAACCACAAGGAATTTGGTTACCCCAAAATCGAAATCCTTATCTCGAGAAGAAATTCAACAAGTTCGTCTTCCATCACCTTTTTTTGTAACTATTCAAGAGAGCTAACCTCACTTCTTTAGAAATCTCAAGCACTACGACTACGTCTCTCCCTCGCTAATTACAAAGTAAAAACAAATCAAATTGATCTTCCACTTTCACGTCTACAAATCCATTCTACATCATCAAATCTCCCTTCTCTAGCTCATTTTCGCGCGACTTCGGGTAATAGAACACCGCTTCCTGGTGCTCGGACTATGAACACTAGTAGCAAAACATCGATTCCAAGGATTAATCTACAACGTCCCAGTTCCTCGAGTAGAGAGGGAAGAATCTATGTTCGAAAAGATGAAGAGAGGGAAAATATTAGAGATGAAGATGTGGTTGAGAATATTCCTTCCAGTCCTCCTTTATTGGGATCGGGATTGGGAGATGATAGGAGAGATTCGGCTATTTCTTGCAATTCTTTTGTTTCTAAACCTTCTAAGATTACCTTGAATTCGCGTCCTGGACATGCATATCCGTATGCATTGACTGGTTATGTTAGAGAGGGAAATTTGGATGGGAAACTGGGAAGTAGATTAGAATGAAGTGCGATGTGGGAATGGATGGAAAATGGGGAGTTGGGGTCTCATGATTCTGCGGGGGGGAAAGTTATATGATGTTGATGTTGATGATGACGATGATGATGTTGCAGGTAAACCTAATTCTTGAAAGATGCAAATTGAGGATGGTGAATCTGGTGTTGGGTTTTAAGTGGGAGGGTGTGAATGAATAGAGGGAGTGAGAGGAGTGAGAGGAGTGAGAGGAGTGAGAGGAGTGAGAGGAGTGAGAGGAGTGAGAGGAGTGAGAGGAGTGAGAGGAGTGAGAGGAGTGAGAGGAGTGAGAAGAGTGAGGTGGGTGAGGCGGGTGAAATGGGGTAAATATGTAAGGTTAGGGATCGAGAAAAACGCGAATGGGTTGGCTAGGTTAGGTTAGCCTGGGCTGGGCTGGATTTTATGAGGGAGTTTGGGATTTGGGGTTCAAGTTCTGAGGCTTGCTCTTGATTTGGTTTGGGAAGGTGCTTTTATAGAGTGTGTGTGAGTTGGGGGAGCGGGGGAAGGTAGATGGGTAAATGGATAGATGAAAAGTAAACTTGTTGATGAGTAATGCATACATGTATATTTATGTACCCTTTCGTTATCGTGTTGTTGTTGTTATTATTAGATTACCCATCTATCTATCTAGGTTCTGCTATAATTATAATTCGCTTTGTGAGGTGGTTGTTGTGATGTTGAGTCGAAGGGATAATAAGCATGAGATGGCATGAGATGGTATGAGATAATATAACATAAATATAAATAAAAGTACTGATTGATTTTATAATAACGTAACTTGACTAGAAGTGGGTCATGTCATGATATGGGTCAGGTACCTTTACACCAAATTTTGTATATAAAGGTACTTAGAGCGACTTTTATAACTCTACAAATATTAAAGATAAAATTTAAACCTTTGATAATTTGGTTTGATATCTAATAGAAATATAGTATTCAAGTTATAAAACAATTGTTGAGAATCTTGTTCTTGAATTAATACGATTTTAAAAATTCCCATAGTAATTTTTGTTAGGCAAAATTGAAAATTTGAAAGAAACTTTAATATCTTTATTAAACAATTTCATCTCTATATAATACTTTGTCATATTGAATATTTATATTGAATATATCATACTGCAAAATATTGAAACTATATCTCTAGTGTTTCTAGAGATATAAAAAGTCGCTCTAAGTACCTTTATATACAAAATTTGGTGTAAAGGTACCTGACCCATATCATGACATGACCCACTTCTAGTCAAGTTACGTTACTATAAATGAATATAGATTAATATATTGATTATATAAAGTAGAGTAAATAAAATATAATATAATAAAGTAGATTAGAATATAATATATAATATAATATAATAAACAAGCTAATTATAATTACAAGAGAGAGAGATATAGCGCTTGTTATCTCCATTCTTTTTGATTTCTATTTCCATTTTGAACTCTTTTAGTTTTTCCTGTGTAATAATCACATGGTGCTATGAGGTCCAGGTCTTGATATGTTTGTTTGGATTGTCGAGCTGGTAGCCAGAGGTAGCCCAACTCAATTCAAGATCAATAGTGATTGAAGAGTGGAACTTTTTTGGCCTCCACTTCACAACGTGAGACAGACTTCCAAGTCGAATTAATGTTAAAGTATCCCCCGAAACAATCAGATCAAGTCCCATCAATTAACCTTCTCATCTCCGCCTCTTCTCTCGACCACTCTGCTATTCCCCCAGGAATATGTTGTTCTTCACCACCAATCCAGAATTGTCCTCCTTCCAAAGCCTGTCTTTGAAGCTCCCAATCAAGATCCATATCTGCTGCCACTTCTGCTCCTACTTCTGTGTGATCCCATCCATTGATTGATGGTGGAACTGAGGCTGATCCTGATCCTGATACTGGTGTATCAAGGTTGAAGTTGGTTATTTGTAAGGCGGGATCAATCATATCCATGCTCATATCCAGACTATCCATACCCATATTCGTGCCATCATTCATAAAATCTAGACTTGGTAATTCTCCTCCGGTATTGGTGTACGAAAGTTCGCTTAGAATGCTCATTTCCATATGCATATTCACATTCATATTAACCTGTCCATCTATAAAACCAACATTTTGATGGTTAATTCTCATGTGTTCATGAAAATCATAATCCCTCATAAATTTATGAGGACATCCTTGAACCACACAATCGATCGTTCTCCTAACATCATAACCCGCCAATTCTTCAATTTCAGTTTGCTCTGGAACCTTTCTCGTAGAACGTTTTGGCTGTGAAACAGTCTTCCGTCTACCTCTGGCATTTAAGAGACTGGGTAAACCAAGATGTAGGGTTCGAACATGATCTTCAAGATTAACTTTTGAGACGAAATCTTTACCGCATGAATCACTTCCATCCCAGGATGCGAGGTCGAGAATTTTGGAAACATCATATGTTCCGCAAATAAAACGTTGACCATCATGAACAGTACGCATATGGACTTGTAGATTTGCTCTTTTCGTAAAAGTTTTCGGACAACCCGGATAATCACAAGGGATTTTCTTGCGTTCTTCGAGTGTGGACCCTGAGTGTTGAGTATCAATATGCTTTTGAAGTAGTTGTTGACTAGAACATTTTCGATCACAGAACATACATTTTGCATGTTCTTTCTTGATATGTGCTTGTAACTTGGCATTGGTTGTGAAAGCTAAAGGTACAGCCGTACCATCTTCGTGGGATTTTCCTGGTACTGTACATTCTTCACATAGAAAAGTTGCTGCTCCGTGATTTCTTTCCATATGCTTTTTGAGCCCACCTGCAGCATCAAATCCTGCTTTACAGAGTTCATTTGTGATTGGATCAACATATGTACATGGAAATGGAGCCAGGTCGAGATGATCGGAGCGAATATGTCGTTGAAGCGTTTGATGTTTTCGAAATGTTTGATCGCAGGGAGGATAAGATGTGCATCTAAATCTCTCATGACCTTGATGAGCATCTTTATGCCGTCTCAACCTCGTAGCTGTTAAGAAACTCTTTGTACATCCTTCCCAATCACATGTATATTCGCGCTCGTGTGTGTGAGATCCCTTGATATGTTGCTTCAAATGTTTCTCCTCAATGTATGCCTTGTCACACCCTTCATATGAGCATATAAATGGTCGTTCATTCGCATGCGATCGAAGATGTGCTGCTAATCTTGCGGGTCGATTAAATGTTTTGGTACATCCTTCATAAGTACATTTTATCGTTTTATACTCGGATGGAAATTTTTTTCCAGACACAGGAGAAAATGGAGTATTTGGTGTTTCTGCAGCTTCCGTAGTATCTTCTTCCGAGATATCATCTTCTTCTTGGTGGTAGTCATTATCATCATCATCATCAGGAACATCTGCCACTACGGAACCGTCAATCCATCGAATTCCGAAACGAGGTCTAGACCAAGAACAATTGCACTAACCTGGTAGAGAACTAGAGGCATCAATTCGTAATCTTTTCGTAGAGAGCTCTAAAGAAGTATTTGCTCTTCTCTTCCTAGTAATTGTAGCCATTGCTGATTCCATACGCTGTTGAATTGGCTTCAAAAATACTCAATTCACAGTCCCATCTTCTTATCCGAAATATTCATAAAATTATTGTGGCTATCGACAAAGAACGAAATCTTGGCACGCTAGTGACAGAGAAATACGCTAAACCTAAACCTTAAATAATATGGAGCTTGGATCGGAATAATCCAGACGCAAAGAAATCAGCCGCGCCAAATTTATTTTTGAGATTCTTCATCACCGACAAAGTCTCCATCAACAAAGAAAGCTTCTAACAACACCTCAATCACTTCAACCACAGCATATCAAAATGTCTGACGACGAAGGAGATTATGATGGAGGGTGAGTTCTCCTTCCTTCTCCCAAGAACGCACGACAACCCCTCACCCGCAAACCTTTTCTCGAACCTGAACTAACGTGTCGCCGCCAGTTTCTCCCCAACCTACGACCCAGATGAGCCCGAAGAGCCCGACTATGATCCCGAAGAAGTTGAAGACACCAACAACGTGTCCACGGGTGAAGTAGACGATGTGGCAGTATCAACTCAAAACCCCGACCAGCTACTCACTACTGGCGAACGCGGCGTCGTAACATCGGGCGATTTGCATGCTGCTAATCGAGCTAAGAGCAATATCGCGCCCAAGGATAAGAAAATCCCAAAGGAGCAAAGAACTACTACTCCCTACATGACCAAATACGAGCGCGCCAGAATCCTAGGAACTAGAGCCTTGCAAATCAGTATGAATGCGCCGATTTTGGTTGATCAGGAGGGCGAGACGGATCCTTTGCAGATTGCCATTAAGGAGTTGAGGGATAAGAAAATTCCATTGATTGTTAGACGCTATATGCCTGATGGATGGTAGGTTTATTTTGATGAATTGTTATTGGATTTTACTGATGTTTTTGATAGGTATGAAGATTGGACTTGTGAAGAATTGCTACAGTGAGAGGTGATGGTGGTCATTTTCTTACATTTGTGGTAACACTTATGAAAAGACGCATGGAATGGGCGATTGGCGTATGAAAGGCGTTTAACTTATAAGTAATCGGGAGGATTTACTTTGGCAAATACATAAAAAATTGGACATGGATGGCGGTAGTATATGCTTCAATGCATTGGTTTAATGCGATGCGCCTGTACAGCTTCAATAGAAGCATGAGCACCCTGATTTACTCGAGAGTATTAGTATACATTGTTTTAACTGAAGGTTGACTTGCGGTTTTAGTTCTTCAAATATCTGTATGAGAAGTAAGACTTATTTCATGAGGATTTAACCTCACGGATTTGTACTTGGAACGAAAATCAAAGGATGATGGTGAAACAATCATAATCTTGTAACGAGACAAATCAAGCTGGAAACCGGCATTTCGGAGGAGTAGCAGTAGTATTATTTTACATCGGAGAGATTTCTCAAAAACAATATAACCTTATATCCCGTCTTGAGACTTACAAAAAAAGTTCCCTCAAAACAAAATCCAAAAACAAAAATCATCTATAAATAAATAATTCCAGACTCTTGATTTTATAATATCATAACTCGATTATACATTTTACAAAGTACATTTTGTATTTGAGTTTATTATATATAACGATATTATGGATTATAAATAATCCACTGACTCTATTGAAGGTGGATACATACATATATACGTGGGTGAGTGAAAAAGAAAAAAAGCCTCGGGTAGAAAGCTAGAAAAAAAAAACAAGTTTTGCAACTGCCGTGAATCGAACACGAACCTCCACCTTGGAAGGGTGGAATCCTAACCATTGGACCACAGAAGCTTGATGCTCTTGTTTGATGCACGGAGGAGCTTTTATTTGGTTATTGAATCAAAAACATTTTTGAGTAAATTCTTTATCTATTTCAATTTATGGGCTTTTACGATGAATATTATAGTGGACAGACTTCGTACAGGCAAAATACAGGCTACCTTTATGTGAGCGTCAAGTTTTGATATGCGGGCTTAAATCAATTTTTATATAGAAAGAATCACAGATTTTATATCTATAGCTTGTGCCTATTTACATTATCTTTCCCGCTTCTATGAAAATCAGTATTCGAGCCTTGTCTTTATGCAACTACAAAAATAAAGGACATACTATGCGAATAAGTATTTAGCAGCATGTTCAATATGATCTCTTCCAAAAGTCGAAATGAAAAAGTATGAGTGATCGTAATCCTATTCCAAGACATTAGTTTCCCCTTCCATTTCTAGCTCACCTTACAGAGGAACAAGAAATAGGCATACCTCTTGATATCTCAATGTTAAATTCTTATCATTCCCAGACTCCTTCGCTGCAGCCGCAAAATTTTCTGGCAATAATTGTCCCTGTTTATAAAAATTGTCTCCAGTTCCCTGCAAAATTTGATGCATTCATATCAGCCATCGATCCCACCTCGCAGTATCAATGCATAACCAAAAACGAATGCAACTCACCACATCAATCAACGCTGGGAACTCTCCCTTAAACCCCTTAATCAACTCTGTCGCATCATGCTTCACCCACTCCTCCTTCTTCTCCCCACCAAAATACCCTGCAAACGCCTTTTCTCCCCATGGACACTTAACTGGATTCGAAATTGGCGCAAAAGCACTCACGCTCTTGTACATCCCAGGATTCTTCAAAAATAGTGTAAGAGCACCATGTCCACCCATCGAATGGCCCATAATACTTTTCCTTGAGGAGTCGAGCTCTGGGAAGGAGGAGAAGAGAGAGGAGGGAAGCTCCGACGTGATGTAGCTGTACATTTTGTAGTTGGTAGAGTAGGGTGGGTTTGTGGCATCGATGTAAAATCCAGCGCCTGTACCAAAGTCCCAGGAATCGTTTTCGCCGGCAATGTTTAGGCCTCCTGTGCATAGGCAGATGTTTAGCTTATGGAGCTTTCGATTGATTACTTTTTGTGCTACTGTATCTCCTTTCCTCTTCATCGTCTCCCTGAACCCCAACCAGGACAAAAGTGACTCGTTCTATCTCCAAGTCTTAAGAAAACTTACTCGGACTAGTATCGGGATAAACCACCGCGATTCCTTTCTCACTCGCCGCACTTTGAAAGAATCCCTTCTCTGCCCCATTATCTCCTGTACATGTAAGACCCGCCAAGTAAAAAATGACTGGCACCTTTTTTTCCGCAGAAGCTTTAGGTGGCAAGTAAAGATTCAATGCCATTTCACATCCTACTGTGCTGGCATTGTGAGTGAGTTTCAGCAATTTGCCGCCGAACGAGGCAATGGTTGCCGTGGTTTTGAAGGACATATTTGCTGGTGTTTGAGATGGACCTGGGAGGATGGGGTTTGTTTTGCGGAAACAATTTGGGGGATGACGGAGATAGTAAAGGAAAACTGTAAAGAATGGAGGAAGAGTAAGAGACGGAGGAAAGATTGTTGATGATGAGTTAATACAATGATGTGGGTACCTGGCGGACATGACGTTTGGAGTTGTTCGACCCCTCCTTCGAGCTTGAGCTTACCCCACATTAATCGGACGTTGCTCGGAATTGGGTAGAGTTTACCTTGTTGGCATTGATGCTTGCTATAATAGGAAAACAATTCCAGTGGACTTATCTACTTTTGAGTTCCCAAATCTCACAGAGAAAAGATACAAGGTTCAGCGATGGAGATCCGCCAAGCTCGATTTCTACATGCAATATCTCTTTCGAAGAGTGACGATATGGCATTATAAATGTCATTCATTCCTCTGCAGGACTGTCTGTCTGTCTGTCTTCACGGGGTATCTATTTCTTGGACTTCCTTCAGTCCTTTCATGGCTCTGTAATTGCCCAATCCAGTAACGGATCAATGCAGTTCCTAATCCCTAAACAATTGCACCCAAGCACCCCGAGCACCCCATTCAATATCGCCATGATCATGATCTCGTAATATCATTAAAAGAAGCCAACGCCAACATGCAATCAAATCCGTCTCTTACTACATCAACTAATCCGTCTTCCCATAACCATCGCATCACTATCAGCTGAAACGTCTCTCCCAGCACTTCCTAGCTTGATTCTCATCTCCGCTTCCGCTTCTCTTTTTATTCGGATAAAAGCCAGTTTTTCGAATCGACTTAAAGCTTTCCACCAATGTCGTCCGGCCTCATGTTCACTGATTCTTTCCAATAAGTCGACAACTCTCACTCGGACATCTCGGTCTTTGTGGAAAAGTCCGAGTGCAATGTAGAAGAGGCCTGCATGTGATTCGGGTGCTACCGCTAAGAGCTGACATATCTCATCATAAGAGTGTGTATGTTTCTCCATAGCAAGATATATTTCACGACTTGTATGAGGTGTGAGTTTTGTCATTCGGAGACGGTCGTGCAAATGATGGAGATCGAGGGCTTTGAGAGGTCGGAAATTGTAAAGTTGCACAAGATCCTAAGTAGCGTAAGTTCACAAGATCATGGAATCTAAACAGAAGACATACCTGCTTAAAGCTGTAATAGCTTCGAGTACTTCTCCAGCCCTCAATTCGATTTACATTACTAGCAAGCTCACGTAACTTCGAATGTTCATCAGGCCACACATATCCGTGACCACTAACATGCTCATTACCTGGCTCTGCCTTTTCTACCCCAATGTACAAAGCACTCGCACCATAAACGCTCTCTTCGAATTGAGCCGAAATTCTAGTGAATTTGACCACCCAATCTCGCCATTTAGCTCGAATGACACCCTCGCCATGTCGAGCTGCGATACTGCGGATAACGTCACTCATAAATGCAGCATCACCAGTTGGATCACTGGCGGCTTGGCTAGTTGACGTTGCAACATTCGTGGCACTAGCATAAGCCGGATTTTGTTGCTGAAAGTTAGCAAGTCCTTCTGTAAGTGGTGCTGGGTCAATCCGACTACTAATCTTCATTCGTCCAGAGGGAATATCACATAGTAGGTCCCACCATTCTGGATGATTTTCGAAAGTTGGATTTGTTACACCAGCTATGAAACCTGGCACCTTGAGAAGGTCGTCGATCTTGCTGAGATCGGTATATGGAAATGCATGGCGAGTAAATCCTCGCAGAATTCCACCAGATGCTAAAGCGCATGCTGCAAGTACAGCTTCGGCAACTTCACCTGATGGACGATTGTGACCAAGAAAAATAACTCGTTTTTGGGTTAACATAGCATTGACCAATACAATAATAGGATGAGTATGTATCCCTCCAGTTGTGAGGTGAGGATGTAGCGCAAAGGGAATGGGAGATTTAACGTGAGGGTCGTTGTATGTCTGGATAAGTTTTACTAGGGAGAAATCCCCAACCGTCTCAGGAGATACTGCAACGGGAACCTTGATGGGTATCGGGATTCCATTATACATGACTTTGGTTTCAAACTCATGTGTATCCCGAGGTACAGAGTAGGTCGAGTGTATTAGTTGTTGAACGTGTGCTTTGGTACCATTTCGCACCAGACCCGGTCTCCTTTCGGGGCTTTCAGACATGGCTGCCATATCGTCCGGCGCTTCCCCCTTGTCCTCTGCCATACGCATTTGGATCATCTGCTCAAATTTTTCTACAAACAGATCTTTGTTGTCGCTGGCTTGTAGAAGATGTCGTTCGAGTAAACTCAGCTTAGGCATTAACGATAGATCCATTGTATTAACTGCCTCATATAACTCCGACAGGGTAGATGGTTGAGGGGTTTTAAAATACTCTTCAAGAGCTAATAGTAGAAGTGGCTGTCAATTATTATTAGTATTATTTCGATTCCATATCAGAGTCAACAATGACCAACCTTGTAAATGTGCAGAAATGGATGTCGAGTACATATAGCCATGGCTTTCACTACAGCCCCTCTTTTGGCAGTCTTATCTTGTTTGGTATTCACAAGATTCAACACATATATTAGAGGTGGACCTTCCCCTCCCTCTGGCTCATCATCTTCCGATGAATCCTCATCACTGTCCTCGACAGGCTCCAAAGGATCAACATTTCCACTTTCAAAGAGTGCTGCCCTGGCTTCTTTTTTCGCCCGTCGTAATCTTTTTCGTTTGACCTTCTCTTCTGCCTCGTCTTCGTCCTGACTCGTATCTTTATGTAAGAAAAATATCGTCCAATCTTGGTTTCGAACATGGGCTTGATCCGGTAACATCAATTCCGCCAACATATGTTCATCGCCCGTTATAGCAACTGGATACTGATGTTCCATAATTGGGCCCTTATCGATATCAAACGATGCCACCAATATATATTCGACATGGTTCTCGGTATCTCCTCGAGGATATTGCGATCTCAACTTTCTCGCAGGGTGTGCTCCTGGGTGATAATGATTTGGCGGGGATAATGAGGAGTGTTGCGATGATACACCACTGGTAGGGGTTTTTGAATTGACGGTACTTGGATCCGACCTGCGATCCGTGTCTATTGGGGTGGGATTGGGACTTCGCGAAGGGCGACGCTGCGACATGACTGAGGGTGAGCGAGAGGAGGATGGAAATGAAGATAATGATGTTCGCCGTTGAAAACTCCCACTCGAACTAGTCGTTGCACTTCCTATTGTACCCCGCGTGGTGGGACGAAGTGCTTGCATCGACATGTTGGTAGAAGTGGCCTTGCGGCTTGAAGGCGCATATGGAAGTGCCGAAGCCATATTAGAATCCCTCTTGGAGACCAAGAAAGCATTACATTACTAGGTTTACGCTAGTACGAGTAACAGTCCCCACTTGTGAGACTTTTCGAGTGAAAGATGAGGCCTTAACTCAATCCGTGCGCAGATCGCCCACCGATGAAATTTTGAACTTCAAGGGTTATCGTCGTCTGAATTTCAAAGAACATTACCGGGTACTCTAATAAAATAGTGAGGAAAGAAAAGGAAAGGAAAGAAAAGAAAAGAAGAGGTCAATGCTAGTCAAGGACAGAGGATATGGATAAATGATTGACAGAAAATAAACCGAGATAAGTGGGAAAATATGAATTGAAGGGAAAATGAGAGAAAAGGAGAAGAAGCTGAATAAGACGAAAAGATTTCAGCCATATCATAGATTCATATATCATGTATTATGTAGTGTAGTGTTATTCCATTGTAGCTTGCAGCGTACCATTTAGAAGATGGAAAAGAAGGCTGTTTGTTGATAGATGGATACAATCATCAGTGAGGACGAGAGTAGTAGAAATACCCTTGTCAACCTGTCCTTGTCCCTGTCTGTCAGTTATCTTTTCGTGTTGCTTCTCTTCATTTTGTGCATTTCGTGCCTCTATGTTCAGGGGTAAAATCCCAATCCTTCCCTTCTCCATAGGAACTAAGATTCGCCGATCGTGTTTACGCAATAAGCCTTCATAAAGCTATCCAAGATATTAACATAATTAGTTCAAATTCTATTTTTAAAAATTAAAATCACCGATTAGTCAAACGTAGCCTTGCGCTAGAAGGAATCACCTCCTGTAATATTAATTTAATTCACCGATCAGACGGAATTGATGATTTGACGACCTTGATCTTTGCTTGGCTCGCAACCAAACCTCCAATTGGATTTGTTTACACCAGCAACCAAAACCAAAACATTCAGCCTTTCATCTCCAGCTTCTCATATACGATAACCTAATAACCTTCGCACAACATCATATCATCCATCCGTCCAATTGATTTCAATCAAATTCCATTCCCATTCTTGCCTTCCTTTCTTCAATGAATATATCCAATCGTACCTACCTAACACAATATCCAAGATTAACCAAAACTGTACGCTCCCTAAATATCATCGATTATACATAACTCTCTTTATACTCGATTTCTGGGGAATATTCTGAATCTCCGCAACAACCATGGTAAGTTGTTCACCGTTTCCACTTTTCAAAAGTCGCGGTTTCCAACTCTTCGATATGATAATGGAGTCCCAGAAAAAAATATGCAAGACTAACGCACATTGACTTTGGCTAGTCAATGTCTGCTTCTTACAAACCATCACCGCTCTCTTTCGGTTCACCTCGAGCTTCACCATTTCGAAGACCTGAATCCCAATCTCCCGCCGCAGCCTCTCCTTCTCCTCTCAGACAATCAACTCCGAATCCAACACTTGTAGCTGCAAAAAATATGTTGACGCCCACTAGATTTGGTAATTCTGGTACTTCCAATTCAACAACTGAAACAATGACGAGTAAATGGACTCCTAGAGGTATTCCTCCTGCGTTTCGTGAGTTTGAACCTTCACCTACCAAAGGCGCAAACATAAGTCCAGGATTTGGTGGCCCATTGAAGGCTGCGAGTTCCAATTATTCTAGCGATGATAATGCGATCTCGAAATTATCGCAGGCGCAAGTCAGAGAAATGAGGGAAGGATTTCAGATACTGGATAGAGATAGTGATGGACAAGTTGGTAGAGAAGATGTAGCTGATATGTTGACACAATTGGGTATGTTCACGTTGGTAATCCTTCCAATCACTCCAAGCTAACATTTCTTAGGTCTTTCCTCCAATGCTTCAGAATTAGCTTCTTACTTTCCACCGTCGACTCCACAAACTGTTACGCTTCCTACATTTCTTAATTCGCTCGCTACACTTCTCTGTACCCTTTCGCCAACGCCAGAACTATTAGATGCATTCTCAGCATTCGACGAAGATGATAGTGGGCAAGTCGACTATGCGGAATTACGAGATGCTTTAATTAACACGGCTCCCGATCCAGGTGTAAAACCTTTAACAGAAAGAGAAGTCGATAGAGTTATGGGTGGATTTACAGCACGAAAAGCTTTGTCAAAGCATACAGGAGCGATGGGTGGAGCTAGACGGCAGGATGTATTCAAATATCAAGAGTTTATTGCTAATGTTGCTGGAGGATCTGGACCGGATGGAAGAGGGGACAAGGCTAATGATGATGGTGATGAGTAATGTTACATATGGAAATATATGTGTGTATGAAGTAGTATGGGTAGGGTTTGGCGGTCAGGATTGGGGAATGGCGGTGGCTTTGTATCGGCGTTTTTATGTGTAATAATCGGTTGGTCGGTCCTGGACAATGAATGAGACCAAATTGGGAGGAAGGTTATGGTTTCAACTGTAATTGATGTTTTTTTTTAACTGTATACATGAATATGGATTTTTACTGGGAGCGATTTTTTGAAAGTGGAAATGAATCTTATATCTCATCTAATTGACAAAGTGTGCTTGCTTGAAGTTGGAATTTTATCGAATGATCAATACATACATACCCGATGAACTACGTAATCAATTCCTTGGAACCGGTGAATAAAAAGAAAGAGCCCGTCAAATAAATACATGAGGAAGCTTGTAGAATGTTTATAAGTGGAGTGTACTTGAATATGTATTAAATGGTATGGATTTGAATGTTTAGAGGTTAGAAATTAGAAATTAGATAGATGGGCATGTATGAAATGAAGATCTTGGGATAAATGGGGAAGTATGTAAGTAAGTTTTACCTATTTTTAAGAGATCATCTTGAGACCAGGAAGAAAGGAAATGGGAATTTTAATTTGAAGGTGAATAAATTGGATATATATAGGTAGGTATATAAATGTAAGACTTATATAAATGTGTGAATGTGTGAGTGAGGTGAGTGAATGAGTGAAGGATCAGATGAAGACGAAAGATGAAGATTAGATTAGATTACTCGGTAGATAGATAGATAGATCACTGAGGAGATTAGATTAGATGAAAGGTACGTCTATCCTCTTTCATCTATCCATCTATCTATTTATATTATTATTATTATACTGGTGTTCTAATATATATTAATCACTCTTAGTACCTAGGTATATAGGTATATAAATATATATATCAAACATTCACCACTACAAATTCTGTACTTGTTATTTTTTTTAATCTGTATAATTATTTTATACTTCTCTTTTATATTTAGATTTATATTTTTATATCTAATCTCCATTCATTCATTCATTTATTCATCCAACCCAATGCGATTCATAGCTTCATCATCATGTATTTCCATCGTGAAATCATCATCATCATAGTCATCGTCCTCGTCCTCGTCATCGTCATCGCCATCGTCATCGCCATCGACATCGTCATCGTTCCCGTAATCGTAAATCCTATGTGAAAACGTAAAGGTAAGAAAGGTACCCAACTAGCGAAGCGAACAAAACAAAACTCCTTTTTACCGTTCCATCCATGCATATATCCAACCTATCCTATGCTATCCCATCTTTCCTACCCAGTAAATAAAATGGAGGAATATCCAAACTCCGCCATATGCACTTCCTCAATCAAAATCGCACTTGTCTGCAGGCTAAGCCCACTCACCCATCACTTACTCCATCTTCTTCCCCAACTTCTCCCCAAGACCATGAACCTTCTCACTAATCGCATGAACATGCACATGTCCATTCGCATGAGACCCAGCCGTGGGGGGATTCTGTTTATCCCACGTACTAGCCTTACTCATAGTCCTCTTCCGCATGGTTGCCATAATCTCCTTTTCCATATCATCACTTCCGCGCTCCAGATCAATATCCTCCAAGTTATACCTTCTCTCTCTTTTCTTTTCCCATATATACCACCAGCCTACTATAATCATCGTGCAGGGAATTGTTACTGCCCAATAGAGCCAGAAACTTTCGCTTACAGCTGGCGTGCCGTCATTCTGGAAATTGAAAAATGTCATGGAGAAGACCGAGGCGAGATAGGCGCCGGGGAAGAAGATGGCGCTGAGAAGAGAGATTGTTTTCATGGTGCTGGAATCGCGTTTTGCGGCGTGAGCTAATTGACGTTGTTCTTTGGCCATTTGGAAGTTGAGTTTGGATTCTTTTTGCGCGATGATGTTGTAGAGCTGGTTTCCTCGGTTAGTTTTGTTAGGGATGCTATGAGAAAAGGGGAATACGCACTGCGCTTCTTTGGATATCCAATCTCTGTAGTGTTGTATACGCGTAACTTTCGATACCCTGAAGCTTCACCCGATAGAAATCAAATCTTGCCAACATACTAGCCTGCAAAGCTCTCATAGATGCATCTTTTCTCTCCTCTGGTAATCTTTCATCAAACATCTTCACCGCCTTCTCAAGCTGTGATAGAATCTGCAGGTAAGCCTTCGGTCTCTTCCACAAAACTTGAGAATGACATTCAACCAAATCCCTATTGATAGCATCAAGATCGATAACACCTTCTCTCACATAACCCTCTTTCTCTTCGATCTCTGACCGCATAGACACAGCATGCTCAAGTTTTCGCAACCAGTCACGTGCTTCTCGTTGCTTAAGATCAGTCTTGAATGATATGTCGTGAGAAAAGATGATAGCCGGCAAGAGCATCGGATGTCCAATCTGTAGAATACAGGCTTTGAAATGTTGAATGGATTCTACCATGTCCGAGCTTGGTGTGCCTTTCGCATATCCCGTCGTGATGCCATTTTTAATATCATGGGAGAGAGTAAGTTCCCAACCACGAGTCAGACCCTTTTTCCGTACATCGCTTTTACGGTTTACAATCTCTGTGAAATGTTAGTTGGGTGTTGGCAGAGACGATAAGAGAAGACTTGCGTAGATGAGGGGTTTCTTCATCCTGATCATAAGCAGCCCAGAATATTGGACCAACGGCACTCCCGGATTCGATTGATCTATAAGGTAGGTTCATAGTCTTCACCATGGAAATATATGTGGAAGATGGGAAACTGAGGACATTGGGAGCGAAAGTGTCAGGGTGCTTAGCATTTAATTGAAGACTAAAAATGTCAGTACCTGGCAAGAAAGGTTCGTCGATGACTACTCACATCAATCGAACGCAAGCTATCTGAACTACTCCCTCTGGTAATTCTGGGGGAGCAAAAGCACCCTAAGAAGAATGAGCGTTAGTAGGATATCATGGTGTTAGAGATTAATCCATCTTACCCTTCGATTGAGGAAATTCTCAAATTCATCCGGAGTTAGAGGATGCTCTTCTATTGTATTTAGAGATGAATCCTAAGAAGCATTAGCAATGACTTCTCATTACTATTAAACGCAGTTCTTACCGAATAAGATATCATCTCCAGATAACTGGTATGTTCAGTGACATTTCTGCAACGAGCGACATTTGTCCTACGAGAAATCCGATCAGCAAAATTTTCAAACCCAATCCAAAATCTGTAATACACACGTAAACATATAATCATCCATCTTTGCAGATATTTCTGTATCAAATGTGTTTATGAGATCCCCTTTCGATCAACAATAGATTCTGAGTTGGTTATTCAAAACTATATTCACCATATCAAAAATCACTTTTTTGCCCACGTCAACAGTCGGAAAAAGCCTCGATTCCAAAAGCCACTTCTCGATTGTATTAAAGGCTAGTGCAACGTATTGTAAGGCGAACTAGAAGAAGACATAAACAGACAAATGAGAGAAGAGAAGAAGTTCATATCCCAGAACAAAATCGTCCGGTACATGATACGGCTTTGACGAGAAACCCCGCGAGAAACTCGTGTTGGCGGGCAAAGTCTGGGTCTGATAGATAGATAATGGCAGCGGTGCTTGTGGAGATACAGTGTGGAGCCAAGCCTGTGAGTGCAAGGAATTTTATTTCTTGCGGTGAGAACTACAGGCCTAGGCTTATTGAGGCTTTGATCAGTGTTGTTCAGTGGTGTTCCGTGGTAATATTTTTTTTTTAAAAAAAAGGCTGGAGAACGGATTATAAGGTTTTCAAGGAAGGTTTTTAATTGGTGCGTTGTACGATCTGGGGTTCACCGAGTAGACCGAACTAGATTCATTCTCTCATGGAAAGACAGCAAGAATCAAGATGATTGAGGAAAATATTTTTTTAACTTTTGATCATCTTAGATATGTATTCCTTTGCAGGCTTCACCTCACAATCCCGTTAAAAAACCCTTGTGCTAATTAATGAAAACCGTTGAGAGATATACAGTACTAATTTCTTATCATTGATTATTCCATGAATTCAAAAGTCTATTTAATTTACCCGAACCTTTCCAACTCTTACCCAAACTCCATCCGCTATGCCTTTAAAAACGTACAAACTGTACAATATTTCTTACAGTCGTACTCTTCCTTCTTGATTACCACCACCAAACCAGCGAGTGAAGTCACTCCCACCCCGGCTTGGCTGCTCGTCATCGTCGTCATCCCCTCCCATCCACTTTGGTTTCTTAATTCCTTCAAGGAATCGTGGTGGCTCAAACGTGTCGATTGTGTTCTTCATTCTATGACCTAATGCTTCAAAAAAGTTCTCTTCTTCTTCTGCTGGTTCAACATGGCGTTGTTGTGGTTCAACACTCGGTCTCGAGGTAGATGCTGTACCAAGGGCTCGATGCCTCTCGACTCGCGGAACGGTTAATACAGGAGCGGCGCGATTATGTGGATTGTTCGGAACCGAACGTCGATCAACAGAAACTTCTCCAAGTCCGCCAAGTGATGAATGACCCAGCTCACGCTCAATCAAATTGCGACCTTCACGCCATGATCCAGTGCCATAGCCACTCTCGTTGTCTTCGTCTTCATCTTCAATAACACCTCCATATCCTACACAGTCTTTCACTTTTCCATAGAGGTTGAAAAGAGTTGCGCATACAGGAACTAATATGAAGATCGGGAAAAACCAATCAAACCAATCCCCAAGAGGTGTGAAAACAATCAGCTTTCCAAGGAACTTGTAAAACATTGTCTTTTTGTAAACATCCGGTGGAAGAAAGGTGATAAAATTGAATGAAAGTGGAACAGAAAGCTTGGCTACTTGCATGGCAAACCACATAGCGGCTTCCCCGTGAGTGTTCCTTCTGACGAGGGCGCGCCCTCTCCAGGCCTTCACCTCAGAAAGGGAGCTCAAAGCTGCTGCACACATATATAAAATCCAGAAAGCTGCAATCATCTGTCCTGCAAATCCAATCTCCCCTTTCTCGCTATCGCGATGATGAACAACAGTAACCGCAATTATCGAGAAAATTGGATTAATGGACTTGATGAATTCGGACCAGATGATGCATATCGAGGCCAGAGTCAAGATAAGACCCAATGTAATTTTCGAGTACGGTAAAAAGTAGTAGTGGAAGAGGTACCGAGTATAAGGTGTAAAAATAGTGACTCGATCGAATATAGAAGAATGGGGAGAAATTTGGCCAATTTCAATCTTCTTTGATGCGGCGGAGTCCAAGATAGCCTGTGTTTCCACGGCATCTTTGAGGAGTCGGTCCCATTCATCAAGATATCGGGCACGACTGTGCCTAGCTCTCGTCAGCTGGCGGCTTAGATCCGCCAAGTATCGTTCCGTAATGACATTCGGAATAGTTGCGTTTGGCTCAGACATCCGTCGTGCCAAAGTTCGTGGTCGAGCCTCGGGTAAGTGTGTCTCATCCGCGAGTTCCTCGATCCAGTCCTTGAAATCTCTCGCAGTACCGGTTTTTCTTTGAGCCAATTGTACAACCTGTGCTTCCAAATCCTCTAATTTTTGAATCGCATCCTCCATATTTTCATGAACCTTTGGTGCTCGAGTTTGAATCCTCCTTAAATTCCCACTAATGCTTGCATTTCTGAAGAGGTTTCGAGGTATGGCGACAAGCCCATGACCCATAAGATAAATAGCCAAAACCAATCCCCAACAATATGCAAGGGCCATGACCACACTCTTCAATGACTCGGGAGATACCCCCTGTTTAATAAATATGTATAACATTGTGACAAGACCAGCTCCGAGAATGAGGGCTTGATACTGGGCATTTGCGCGCAAAGAAAACAGTAGACGGCCTTTTGGATCTCGATAGCCGGCATCAGCGTATTCGGCAAGAATTGGCAGAATGAACCTATTTACAAATCAGTATGATACCAAGTAAAAGAAGCCATGGTGCATTTCGTACCAAGTCAAGGCAAATGTAAGCCAATATGTGATGCGCCAGGCGACCAAAAGTACTCGATCGTAAAGCCATATTCCTCGACTTCCTGCATCCTCAGTCCTTGCACTGGAAGCAAGATCGATAGGAACAAGTAATACGATACTTGCCGGCAACCAAAGGGCGAAAAAGATTGGAACGAGAAGGTATGCCGGAGTGGTGCGGATAGGAAGATAATGTCGTAGTATAAGTAGTACAACTAAACTGATAACCAACAATGAAATCAGAGCAAATATCTCGGAGCCTATCGGCGATGAAGTTGCCAAAGTTTCTATCATGATGGTTATATCAAAACAGTGCTAGAAAGTGTTTCCATTTGACAAAAAGTGTGAATTACAAAGAACAGAATGAATCTTTATCTATTGCTCCTTCAGCTCCTTGTGGTTGAGTGAATGTTATCGGGTTTCTGGAAAGTACCTACCCAGTATTGATGAACTCACACAAGCAGAGTACGGCCCACTAAAGGACTACTGGACTACTATCCGCTTTTGTTAGTAATTGATCCACAAAGCTCTCACGCTAAACCAATTACTGACAGGTACAATGTCAAGCAATTAGCTAAGCATTAAAGCCATTTGACCCCCCGATCCTCCGACAATCACATGTGCAGATTCAATGAACCCACCAACCCACCAAGCCAAATAGCAGCAAAAAAAAAAACATTTTGAGCAAAGAGCAAACAGGACAAAGTGGTGTATCCACAAGTCATCACCACAAATTCCTGAGCGCATCATGGCGAATGAACTTCAATTGCATACACCTTCAAAAACCCCAAGTAGAGCATCATCAATCGTGAATTTAGGCACATATGGTAATGATCATGGTAATGGAATTGGTAACAGAAGTGGAGGTTTTAGCGATTACCAGTCACGCAAGTGATCAAAGTCTCAGTTTTCCAATTTGATACTGACTTAATAGCAGACACGCGTGAATTGACCGTCAACGACATTGCAGACATAGATGATCCGATAGAATTGTTGGAAAAACTTACAAACACAAAATGGGACTCTCGCAATCTGGATCCTCCTACCGCACGTACAAATGCACAATTCGCAAGCCTTTTAAACGCTGCCGAGACGGCTGGAGGGGCAGACGCCAGGCGATCAGGTACCCCATCGAGTAACAATGGTAACGGACAAAGTATTCGAGGCTCGCCAGCAAGGACATCTTCAAAGCGTAGTAGGGATGAGTCAGAAGATCGAGCAGAGGAAGGAGGGGAAATGTTTGGTTTCATAAATGCTAAAGCTAAACCAAGAAAAGTGCGCAAACTCACAGCGGAAGAGGAGGAGGAAGCTGCGAGAGAACGAGAAATATGGGGGTCGGAACCTTCTGATGAAGGGGATGAGGATGAAGAAGCCGAGGACGAGGGGGAGGGTTCGCAAGGCAAGTCTCCGACAATTCCTGATCTCAATCCAAGAGCGCATGGCGTTCATTCAGCTGCTGCACTTTTCCGAAAAACATCTGCATCTGGCAGAAAATACACCAGTAAGTCTTTCGAGTATATTTATGCAAAAATGTGCCTAATCAGACACTAGGGCCAGCGATGTCAAAGGTTTTCACAAAATTGGAGTTAGCACCTGAAGACTTCATTACGCTCCAAGCTGCAGCCAAGGACTACATGCTAGATCCGAAACATCCAGATCGAAGCGCCTGTATTGGTACTAAAGAAA
The DNA here is from genome assembly GCA_025389075.1 of Sclerotinia minor. NCBI lineage: Eukaryota > Fungi > Ascomycota > Leotiomycetes > Helotiales > Sclerotiniaceae > Sclerotinia > Sclerotinia minor. Next base: position 3,774,443 of record QRFH01000001.1, on the reverse strand, counting down.
AAAGAGATAATGATTTGACCAAGCTGAAGCTCTATGCTTGCGTCAGGAACTTCTTGGCCGATGAGGGAGAGGGATGGGGGGAGAAACTTTTTGGTCGAAACTCCCCAAGTGGTGCTACAAGAAGATGGATTTGGCCTGACATGCCAAACAAGTGAGTTTGTGATTTGTAATTCTAATACTTCTTTGCTAATAACTATCTCCAGGATTATCACTAGAATTACCCCTTTATTGCGTCGCATGGTTACCAATGAGAGACAGCGATTATATGCCCTGAACCTTCGAAATCAAAAAAGGAAAGAAGAAGAGCTATTTCAGTTACGCGCTACATCCTTCAGAAACAGTCAAGCATCTCAATCCCCATTAATCGATCCCCAACTCACCTTACCTGATCAAAGTGTAGTCAACAAACCAACTACAGACAATTCAGCCGCGAATACTGTAGCTGAGGAGCAAACTGCCAAAGCACCAGAAATTAGCGCTAAGCAGCCGGCACCACTTGAGTACCATATTAATATTATCCACAACGGTAAACGTATCAGAGACATGTTTACCTTGAACCCAACAAATTGTGTAGGCTTCGTAAGCTTTACTGCACATGTTGACGCAGCAATCAAGGCACCCTACAAGAAGACAGCTGTGAAGGTTTTGGGTCCCAATGGCTTGGTCGAGGTCAAATCAGAGGCAACATATGCCATGGCTCTATTGTCAGTCAGAAAGACAGAATGGATGGATGGAGACGTCAAGATCATCGTTGAGACGACAAAGACTGAGTAATTTAAACAGGTCTAGAGGTGCATTGGCGTAAAAAGGGGCAGCGTGCTAAATGGAAGGAATTGGTTATGAAATGGTTTTTTTATTTTCACAGGTAATACTCTTTACTTGTGTTTATTTTCCAGAGAAGTGAAGGGAAGGATATTTCCTCCTTGGCTTTCTTTTGATGGTCTGCCTTTTATTGGTGTGAACCTCTGTGTATATACTGTAATAATATTACCTAGGTATCCATGTATGCCTACTCCATAGCTTACCACACAACACAACACTGCAAGATCGCAAGATCTTCAAATCCCGCAAAATATTACAGATCCCACAGTCTACCTGGTTGGTAAGTTCTTCTTGGGGGGGCTGGATGTGAGTTACAAATATGTGAATGTGAATGTGAAGATGAATGTGAATGCGTGAAACTAGAAGATGCAGAGATGATGATTAAACTACTCAAGTAGCAGCGACGTGTAAATTATATCTATATATATAGTATCCTACAGATATATACGAGTACATAGGCGAGCATTCAAATCTTGAAAACTGTCACCTAAAAGAAAAAACAAGTCGAAGGGGGGCTGGCGTGGGGTTGGGGTGGTGGTTTATGAAAATTTTCTCATCTTTTGTTTTTCTATATTAAACTAAAATAAACTAGGCATCTTGCGCTTGGCATCAGAACTAAATACTCTTATGTATATGTGTATGTATGTATAGATGTATAGATGTATAGATGTATATATTTTTTTCTTCTTTTTTTATACACCAGAACTACATTTCTCTAATACTCTCACACACAAGCAGTGCATCCATCATCCTCGTATCCTAATTATCAGATGCCAAATACCAAAAGATACAAATACTGATACTGATACTGATACTGATACTGATACTGATACTGATACTGATACTGATACTGATACTGATACTGATACTGATACTGATACTGATACTGATACTGATACTAATACTGTACTGTAATACAAGTATTTACCATCTCCCACGATCCAAGCATCCATGCATACATGCATCCAACCAACCAGCCAACCAAAAGTATGCAGCCAGCCCCTTGAACCACCATACCATCCCCTTGAACCACCATACCATCCCCTTGAACCACCATACCATCCCCATCCCCATCCCCATCCATACCAAATACAGTTCCGAACCAGCCCTCCTATCCAGAAAAAACAAGGTAAATACACAAACAAGCACGCGGCTAGCACAAACCAACAACACCACAGAAATACAAATATACCTCAGAGTAGGCAAGAAACAAATGATGAAACAAAAAATTTCTGTCAATCCCATAAGTACGTACAACCCTAATCCCATTTCCCATCCTTCTATAAGCTTTTTCTCCAGAAAGTCAAAGTCAAAGTCGAAATCAAAATCCGCTGTGCATACAGATTCGATCCAAAAGAAAAAAAAAAAATACAAAAAGAAAAAGAAAAAGAAAATCAGTACAAGTGGCTGGGTAGGTAGATAGCGAGCTATGTGACCAAAACCTGCCAAAAAAACAAATCCGTAATATCGTAATACATAATCGCTCATGAACAAGAAGATTGAGCGATGCAACCACGCTTGCAACCCTTCATCTAAGTTCTGCAGGAAAAAAAGATACAAAAAACAAAAAACAAGGAAAAATCCACCCCATCATAGCGCGTGTGTGATTGGATACATACTAGATGATCCAGATCGCAAAACTACCAATAATGCAAGTGAAAGAAATGCGAACGCAAAGGATTGCACGAATAATGATACAGAAATCCACCCTCTTACTTTTCCATCTCTGAATACAAGTAAAACAATTGAAACTTTTGTTTTCTTTTAATTTGATTTTTGGAAGACGAGAACATAGGAAATTCGAGTCGTGACAGCATAGCTCGTCATAGTGAGGTGCTCTAAGAGAGCCGAGAGGTTGAGTAAGGAAAATTGCGGATGTGCATGTGGTGGTAAAAATAATTTGGTACAGGAATGTACAATTACACAATAATGTGTATAGTATATGAATCAATATTATACTTTAAAAAGTAGAATTTATTTGGAGGTAGTTGTGGGAGGGGCGGGGAAAAGATTATAGCTTCCTCTGCGCTTGTTAGCTGCGGCGGTATTTGACAAGGTGTTGGATCTTGATCGAGGGCCCATATCTTGGAAATTTCTGTCAGCGATGATAGGCGCAGAGACCTTTCGTCCGTGGTTGGAAATGAAGGACTCGACCGAGGCAGGAGCATATAGCTCGCGAGAAAGAGCAGATCTCAGGCGTGGTCTAGCAGGAGGCGAATCGGTGAAGCTCTCAGCTACAGGGCTAAGAATGCTAGACGCTGCATCGGGAACAGCTGTAGAAAGGGTGGGTGGAGGCGGAGCAAAATGATTAGGGTTTTTGATTGACTTGCGTACGTGGTTGACCGGAAGATTCTGAAGCTCAGGAATTTCGGAGGAAGATTGGTCGTCATCAACTTTTAGGCCAGAAACTTTTGTTACGAGTTCCGGGTCAGATGTTGTCGTAGCGAGTGCTCCAAGTGTTCTGCTGTCACGTTTTGGGCGAAGAGAAGGGACAAGATCAGGCAAAGAAGATGCAGATCCAATACTTCTATGAGCTTTGCTCATGCTCCCTGCCTGGAAAATTAGGAGAGCCGAATCTTGACTGGATCGATTATAGCGGCTACTGATAGTGCTGCTTCTGAAACTGTTATGTGAATAAACCGAGGACCGGTAAGAGGTGTTACTGGAAAGACTTTCGTCTATCGGTGAAGAAGGTTGATCGTAAGTATCCATAGGGTAAATAGACGCCGATGGGACGTTGTCATGGTGATATGTGTCGAACAAAGCATCTTGTTCGCTCTGTAGAGGATATTCATCCGAAGGAATGAGAAGAGTTGGGGAGAGATTGAACCCATCGGACTCTTTGAACGAAGACGCATGGGAATTGGGTCGCATATGATTGGTGCGGAAGTAATCGGTTGGAGTCGGTAGGAATGACGATGCGCTCGACAAATTTGACAGCGGAGAAAGTGCAGGAAGATCCAAAGGTGCAGGGACCAGTAAAGATGGGCGGAATCGGCCTGGGGAAACATGACGTTGGTTCTCAAGATGCAAATCCGTAACCGGCTGTTCCACTTGGGTGAGTGACGTTGGGGCTTGGGCTGCGATAGGTTTCTTCTCCTCATATGTTTCCTCTGGTTGATAATCCCAATCTTCGCCAGCTTCATCCATGTAGCAAAAATCGATCGCGTCTTCCCAGGAATCTGTGGTTAAGCTGAGCTTGGGTGAGTTGGGTCGTTTCAAAAATCTTGAGGTGTCAACAGAGCCAAGTCTTCCCAGGATCGGTGGCATATCAGGCATATGTGGAGCTTGCTCAAGTGCTCTCATCCTCAAACCTGGGACCGATTTTGAAAGTCGCAATTCACCATCTGTGCTCGACTCTCTCGATCGCGTCCTGGCATATTCATCCTCTTCAGGAACATCCGCAAGATCAACTCCAAAATTTCCATTTAATGGTGCAGATAAAGGCCATGCCTCCTCGCCGGGAGTCGTGACTGCATGTGACAAGTGCTTGGCAGATACGTCTGACTCTCTTCTATCCGATCTGGGTGGCGAAGGATGTGTCTGCGGAGTAAAATCAAATGGTGCTGATTCCTGAAGGTTGACATTCAAGGCGGGACCAAAATCAAGTGCGGTGGAAGGGTCGACATGGTTGAAGAAACTCGAGGCTGCTCTCGACGATGTTCGAGCCGGTGGATCAACCGTGCAGCGAGGAGACTCGGGAGATCGCGATGGGCGTACAGGTACTGATCGAAGATTATCATGTGACATGGAGTAATTAATAGGTCTCCATGGATTGTTTTGTGGTGGTGTTACAGACGCCCGATGTGCGGTTTGTCTTTGCGGGGTAACAGGACACGAAGGACTCTTGGGGCTTGTGGGACTTTTAGGCGCGTCAACGTCAGGGGCATAGTCTATCGCTACTGAAGAGAAATTTTCAAACATTAGATCTCGAGCTCTAATACCCTTGAGATTCCCGTTCGTTGGAGCTTGAGAAGCCCGTAAAGCAGAGAATTCGGTGACTAATTCCGTGGGAGGAATTTGCCTTAGGTCAGGCAGTTCATTTTGTTGGGTGTGTGTAATGTGTTGGAAGTTGTATGGTCCAGAGATGGTACCCTTTCGAGCGCGGTAACTGGTGGGTGGTGGGCTGCGACTCGATGCGTCGCCACGTTCCTTCTCTCCACCACCACTCGCAAGCGACGTTGAAGATCCGCCCATCGAAGGATGATTACGCCTAAACTTTTTACTGCTTCGGGAGAAAATTGTTTTTCCGAATAGGTTTATACTATCGGGCCTCTCTTTCGCCGCCATGCTACTGCCGTTTGATCTGCCAGAGGATTTTCGTTGCAGTTCGATCCTGTTGGAGGAATCGAGACTGGATTGACGGGATCGGAAGGAGGAAGCTGAGGTGAATGAAGGAGTGGTGGATTTGGGGACAAAGGCCGAGCCCCTTCTCATCTGCTCAGTGTATGCGCGAATACCTTGAGGTGATGGGGGTCCATCAATCGCTGGCTCGAAGGTCTCGACCGGCGGGTACATGAAGTGTTTGTCCGTTGGCGGGGCATTGTCCTTTCTAGACATCTTCCTCTTGGATAAGGGGCCGTTATTATTGGGATATGGCGCTGAGCCCGTGCCTGCAGATCCTAGACTGAACATATCGAATGATGAGTTGGACAGCTGTCAATGAACTCAATTGAGATTCTGTGGGGAGGATATATATCGAACAATGCGTCGACTACAAGGGAATCCCAACCCTATATGTTAAGAGAGATTGTGCTTATGCCTTCTGCTTCATAAGACGCAATCATCGATCTGGGGCTGATGAACAGGCTATATCGAGGCACGTTGCAGCCACGATGACGCCTTGTTGTTTCGGTGTATGTCGATTAGAAAAAAAGTTGAGGGCTTCAAGTTTCAACAGTCAACAATGAGGGAACGTCCAACATAAAAGTGACGGGTTGAGGATATCGGGCGACGCTCGGCTGGGGAGATACGGATCAGCATGTGCCACAAATAAAATAGGCCTGTCAACAACAAGGGTTTCCCATTCAGGGTGTTTGTCAAGAAATATGGAGCAAGGAGCGTTTCTTCTTTAGCGATACAATCCAGCATCAAGGGTACTATGCTCGGGATGTTGTGAAGACCGCGGAGGCAATATAAAGCCACGAGGAAACTAATGTGTAATCCCCCATAAGACGTGGATACCGACACAATGCTCGCTCACCTTAGGTTGGAGATGTTGGTTTCAACACTTGGTATGCGAGGTATGATGTATATCATATGTTGAGGGCTCTGCGTCCCCAGCTTTTTCTCGCCGTTGCGATTGGATGAGGTGTGAAGTAGTAGGTAGAACAATATACAATATTGAATCGAGGTATATTCTTTCGGATCAACCCCCTTGGTGATGCATAATACCAAGGACGCCGATTTGTCTATTTTCATGCAATAACGGAGTTATAAATTGGCCTGAAGAAGTAAAAAGCGACCCGTATCTGCAGAATAATCAAGTATTATTGATCCAATAAGAAGAGGAGATTGCAAAGAATTAAAATGAAAATGGCCCAAAAGAGGAATTGACAAACAATAAGGGAACAGGAAGATGGATGGATGGATGAATTGAATTCAATTATTGCTGGCAGGTGAAGTGACTGCGAATACTTTGTTGCGTGTCAGCATTGACTGACTATCGAGCTGTGCACCATGTATTGCTTGCACCGTAGCCACGAGTAGTGAGTGAAGTGACTGGCTGAACGATGCGACGATATGTTTTACTGCATCAATTATTATTTTTATTTTTCGTAACAATTTTACCACTTAAACCATCTTTTTACCACTTTTAATCCATTTAATCCATTTATTTTTTTCATCCGATTCTCGACCAATCTAAAGGATCCCAAGAGCTGGGAAGGACCCCATCCTTCTCTCGTAGGGGGTAGCCCTTGAACAGTGCCATGGCTGTATTAGAACGAGGTGAATGAGGATTTTTAATTGTGAGTTAAGGATTTGTGGGTGGGGATGGATAAGTGATGATGGATGATGGATGATGGATGATGGATGATGGATGGTGGATGGTGGATGGTGGATGGTGGATGGTGGATTTGTCAAGGTTGTCAACTTCAAGGTTGTCAGGTCAAGTAAATGTCAAGGTTGTAGAGGAATAAAGCAAAGTAGAGTACATAAAACTAAAAGCAAGTGAGTGGATGAGATTGGATCGGCCATGGAGTCAGTCATGGAGGTAGAGTACAAAATCCTTGTAATCAAATGTTGTCGACGGAAACGAAAAGGGCAGAAATGTACACAAACAATTGATTATCTGATTGGTCAATGATGGATAAATTCAATTAATAAATCAAATAATCAAATAATCAAATAAATACCCAAGTTCGGAAGATCCCAAAGAGAGAAATAGAAATGATACCGACCATATTACAATATATTTTCAATGAATTTCCAAGGGCTGATGAGGTTTAAGGTTTTCTATGGGTGACTAGGTAGGTTAGCTAATATTTTCCTAATTAATTGCCAATTACCAATTACCAATTCCTGCACAATTAAAGGCTTATATACAGACAAACAAAACTTAATTTTATTATTTTTTCATAAAAGAATCCTCTCACTAAGCAATCTAACTCTCATGTGTTTATATAAGCCAAAGGAGATGATCTCATTTCATTAGATACCTACATCACGGTGTTACCGAAGGATGTCGAAATTTGAAAGTCGATTTCTCTTGCGATTGAAAATCTTCTTCCAAATATCAACGTCTGAACCGACAATGACTATGGCAATGACAATAACAGTAACAATGCCAAGGTTCTCATTTTTGTGGAATCATTGGAATTTCAATATTTATCTTGACTCTTGAGCAAAACATATTACTAATAATTGACATCCATCCATCTAGCTAGAAATTAACTCTTTCTATAAGGAGTAACTTTTCGGCACGGAAGGTACATCCGAAAAACCTGACGCGTACGATATAACGCTTGCACGCTTGTACGCTTGCTTCCGCACCTAACTCGCAAAATGTCTTGCGCAAAACTCCACGATTCGTACAACTTTGCCAAAGTGGCTTCTCAGGAATCTCACAAACTTCCCCGTCGGACGGCCAAGAGATAGCGGCTGAATTCGTGGGTCAACGGCATATGGATGGATGGATAGATGGATGCATGTGGGCACCAACTGGAGTCAATTTTTGTATCTTTTGGGAACGAGCTGGCACCCATCCGTATCCAAAGTATTTCGTACGCTTCGACTTTCCCTCTACGAGTAGTTCATGGTGCAACAAAAACTTGACGGAGGCACAGTACCTGCATACAAAAGAAAGCTTACCTACCATTCCGGCTAGCCTTCAAGGCTGCATCATTTCTATCTTCAGCTCTCTGCCTGCATCATGTACAACTTATTGTCCTCAATTCGATAAATTCTTCCGAGATCCAACCGATTTCCTGGAAGACCTTGCAAGAGTGGTCCAAAAGAAGCGAATCCGAAAAGTATGTATGCCCTCTCTCTCCAGCGGTGTGTCTTCCTGCGTACATTTCATTACTTCAAACATATGTAGCATCATTCGCACAAAGCACAATATTTGGTCTCTGCATGACAGGCATGATAGACAGCAACAAATTCATATAATTCCCAGTCATTCCATTCCCAGGGCAGCGGCTCATCCAATTTAAGCGCGTACCTTTTCTGGTCAATGATGGCTCAGGCATAATTTATATGCTTGAAAATGTGGAGATTGGGAGAGTCCCTGTGTGTTGGTTGGTTGCCAAATGTTTGCAAAAGGCTTGAGAAATGGGTTCCTGCAGAGGAAATGCATTTCTCACACGCCTTCGAAAATAATTCTTGAGCCTTTTCTTGGGCTTTTGTACACCACGAGCTTTCAGGCAGCTATTTCATTATTGCATCATGGCAATATTGATTAATTGTCTATGGGCTGCTTGCATATCTTTGTTATTATTCGTACCAAAGAATAATAAAGTACCCTACGTACAATCTGACCCCCTGAAAATGATCTCCTATGAAAAGCTCCGAATGGTCGATTTATTTATACATGGAGGACCATGGAGGCCATGAAAATCTAGCGTGCTCCGTGGAGACGTTGACCGGATCATCGACACCGTGTCTTAAATTATTTCATACTCCTTGCTAATCTATCCTGTTCATCCGAAGTCTGCAAGAGTCTCGACAAAATAAGAAATCGATTAGATTACTGACTGATATCCTGCCGAAATACCCCCTACCCGTCTAAAATCTAAAGTAGCTTACACTGTATGACAATGATGTCCCCCGGAGGCTTATCATCAAAAGTTTCATACAGATCGGAATGCCGAAGAAAGTGCAAAAGATCGACTTGGATGGTTTGTTTGGGTTGAAACTTGAAGCTTATGAATTTAGAGTTCTTATTAGTTTGTCTTGTCAACGGTAATATTTCCACTTAGGCCTGTAAGACCGTTGGGCCTTTGATAAACTTTTCTAATAGTTTTCGAAACTTCCAATTCGGTTGCCGATCCGTATTGTACTATTGTCCAATGTCCTCACAATCCCTAGGCTCTAGCAGTTAGGGTTACAACTAACAACGCTATTGTTCCTTTACACCATTGGCAAGAGCGGGAAAAGGTCTACGGGTCTTCTGCAAGTTGAACCTAGGACCCTGCAGGTAGTGTTATGACTTGTGGTATGGAAACCATGTCACGGCCATGGGCAAGGGAGAGAGGGAGGTGGGGTGGGGTACTCCGAGCCAGCCAAGCCAGCTGCTAATTGTTAAGGGAAAGAGAAAAGAAAAGAAAGAAAGAAAGAAAGAAAGAAAGAAAGAAAGAAAGAAAAAAAGTAAACATGACAACTGACAAGGAAACAGAATCCTCCCCATCATTCACTCACACCGCGGTACAAGGAATTTTAATATCCTGAAGATCGCAAGGGAAAAGGTTAGATGCATTCACTCAGTATATTCTTTGATGGGCTCCGTAAAATGTAACCTCCTTGCATTTGTCCGCAGGCATTTCGCAGCTATTTCTATCAATGGTCGCCGATGACCGAATCTTAGCCTTTCCAAGTCCTGGATGCAGCAAAATTCCCGACACTATACTAATTATGATAGCTGCCGATGGCTGCAGTAAGCCGGCCTTCAAGGGAGGGAGGTGGTTTGCTTTTACGCTCCACCTCCTCTTCGTCCCTTTTCATCCCCGCGAGGCGCGAGGCAGCGATGATTTTCTGCAGCAGCGTAGATTGTGCAGCGTCGCACAATCTTATTGTTGATTAATTTCCTAGGTGCCAATTTGCTTGGTTGATTGAGTGAATGCTGGGTACCATCATACATCATACATCAATCAATCACACATTGTACCAGTCCGTAACGTGGTAACCATGCTCTCCCTTACTTATCTCACGTCCATCATATATTATGCATTTGTTGATATGTATATATCAAGAATCCTTACTCGTACATATGCTACATACCTTCAAATAGTAAGAAACGCCAGATGTCCACGAACAACGCATGGAAAGTTCAAGGTTCATCGTCACATTCGACCGAGAGAAGATTTGATCATCTCGGTATCGCAGTTGAAAAGGGGAAATTGTATGGTAGTATTTCGCGTTAGTGTATTCGTTCGTGATGCGGAATCTGCGGATGAAAAAGCGTCAATTTGGATCCGCTTTTCGTTTTAGTCCTACTTTGAGATTAGGTCGAGGTACGTAGCTACCTTCCTACTGGATTCATCTCTTTCTCATTACATGACCGTACATGATAAGGCTGACTGGCTTGCTTTTTTCCGTCCAAAATAGTTTCGAGTTAAGGCATCTTTTATGATGTATCATGATGTTATTGTTATTTCTAGATTTTGAACTAAGATTCGTTTCACTTTTCTTCTATTTTTTGCTTCTTTTTATATGTGCAGAATTTTTCAATCTTTCATATATATCTTGTCGTATATATCATTCCTCTATGAAAAGATTCTCCCAGAAGCAAAGAGAAGACAGGATTATAAAATACGGAGTATTCCTTGACTATGATCCACTGGACAAGGTGAGGATGAGCCAGTCTATTAGCCAACCTACGGCCCCGCAAAAAAAGTAACATGACTGAAAAATGTACCATCGTACGGAGTACGGTGCAGTTTATCCACCGGAAGGAAAGCAGCCTTTGCACAGACATTTGATGGATGAAGGGGCAGTCATGCAGTATATCTGCAGTGATGACTTGATACCTCACATCATCACATGCATTAACTAAAGTCTAGGTGCCTCAGATCCTACCCTTTCAAGATATCCTCGGTATTTTTGGGTCCACTATGGCACTATCGTTGAATTCTTTGCGGGTTTTTCGTAAAATTGATTTCTTAACTGCGCGGAGAGGGAATACGGCGGTGGATTGTTTTTGGCTATGTTTGTTAGAGCTTCCCACTAATAGAGTACACAATACTCCGTATGTACTGCTAATTGCGGCACGCATAGCCCCAAAAGTGCCATGATCTCATGCTGAAAATCACATGTAGCTCAGCATAGAACATTCGAATTCTTCACACACATATATTTGGTCTTGCTCACTCGTACGGTGTACCCACGCAGGATCCACGGGTTCGTTTCAGCGTTACGTGTTTTGATGGTTGGATCTACAGTACAGTTTCCTACGCGTCGCATATATGTATCTCGATTCATTTATCATTTCTTTCTTGAACGCGTGCGAGATTCTTTTTATATTCAGTCCCGATGATCTGGAAGAGCGAATGCTGGAGTTTGGAGCAAATAACTTTTTGAGTTTTGGGATTTCCCATTCTGCAATTTCCTACCCCTCATGTTCTTTTTTTTTTTTCTTCTCCAAGAAGTTTTCTATCGGATTCGAATATCAGAGAATGGAAAAAGTGAGGCTTGCCTTGCCGTCTTTGATCTCTGACCGACCTTCCTACGGCCGTCATCGTGATTCATCCATCGCTTATATTCTGTTTTGTTATGTTCACATAGATAAGAAAAGAGATCTCCTATCCTATTTCACTGACCGCTCAATGGGAGAAGACAAAGAAAAGCGTCTGCCTACATCTACGCTCCCGCTTAAGCGCCCGGATGCTATTCCCCCACGAATGCATGTTGATATCTGCAAGAATATCTTATAAGTCTCACCGTATGTCCTCTCGTCATATGTAGAGACTCGACCTCGAGCAAATAGCTTATGCAAGGTACTGGTAAGCTACTTCTTCCAATACATCAGGAACTTCCCTGTCCTCAGATCACTGCCGAATCTCCACACTATAATATCGAGCGCGTTTCGTCATTCACTCAAAGTGCTGCTTCGTACACGTATACGTTCGGGAAGAAATATGCGCTGCTTTCTTATTTCCATAGGGCGGATGAGTTCATCTGATGAACAAGGAATGATGAATTCAAGCATCCAAGCGGATTTTCAGATGAGGCAGTTCTGTTGAAAATTGAGTTCGAGAGAGTTTTCGAGAATGGGGATATTGATCAATGATCATGGGCCCTGGGGTTACTGTGAATGGCGACACCGACTACGAAACGTGGGTATATCGTTGTTCTATTTGACATTGGAGTGATGATCTCTTCAAATGAACCCTGTGGTATGAAGCTTCGGGGTCATGGATTGTATCCTAGATGCTGGTGAAAGTCTATTTCTTGAAGCGTTCTCTACTCCGTCGTGTTTTTCCACAAATAATGCTATGATATGCATTGGGGTACGAATCTCTTTTGTCATTCATATCTTCGTCTATGAAATGCATAAGATGGATAAAATCTTGGGCATCCATCAGTCAAAGCCACAAATCAGAACAAATCAATAGTTTCACCAGAGCGTTAAGGGTCCCTCCGTCCGGGACACAAATTCCGTCCCAAAGAGCGGAATCCAGACTCCATCAGATAGGATCTCGATGTACTCTATCTCCGATTTTGATTCCCTATATCTCAGCCTGGTATAGATGAATTCACTCTATACGAAAAAGTATATTAGATCACTCGCTGGGATACCACCATTCATATAGCTTAGAAGGGGTCCGGCTTCTTCCTTACCCACTCATACGAAATATTTACATAGCCTTGAGATTGCTCCCTTTCAAAATGTCTTAAATTTTCTCCTCCAGACTAGACTCTCTCATTTCTTGTGCGAAGAAAAGTCAAATCTTCCCATGAGGAACTCGGAGAATAAATACACTTTTTATTCCGATGCAATAGTGAGCGATATTTTCTTATAAATAACGTTTTCGTTTCATATCGCCGTGGCCGCGATTTTTTTTTCTTTCTTTTTTTCGTTCTGTTTTGTTTGTTTCGTTGCTTTGGTTTGTTTTCGTTTCGTTTCGTTTCATAATTTTTCCGTCCGTCGTCGGCTTTACCGATGCAGGTACCCACTACGTGCATAAGGTTACCCATACCATAAACGTGTCAATCATGTCAATCATGTCAATCCCCAAGCATGGCATGCGGGATATTTATTCTCATGCAGTTCATCCCTAAAATTAAAATTTCTCTATCTAGTATCTAGTATCTAGTATCTAGTGTCTCCTATCTAGGCACTGCCGCATTGGGCAGTGCCGGTAGTAGGAACTACCAATGTCATTCTACTCATACTAAATAAGCACATGCTAAGGTTAGCTAGGCACATCGCACATCTAGAACCTGGGAATCTTAATTATTTTTCTGCTAATTTTCTAATTTTCTAATTTTTTAATTTTTTGATTTTTTGATTTTTTTAATATTACTTCTTTAAAGTTTATCCTACACACTACATTTACAACGTGCGTTCCTACGTACTTGGCACCTTTCTTTCTTTCTTGAGATGATATTGAGATGAGACGAACGGACAGACGCCATCAAAACGTGCATGCATGCATGTAAAGTAAGACACCCATGACTGACCGACTGACTAACTGAAAAAAGAGAAGAAGAAGAAGAAGAAGACAAAAGTGCCGGTGCTCGGACCGCGAGGGCCTCGGCGCCACCGTGGAATTTGTGGATTGAGGTGTGTTGTGTGGCAGTGAATGGGGATGGGACCTCTATAGATGAGGCTAAAAGTTTAATTTTCTTGCAACGTGCTAAAATTTGTATTTGTATTGGTGTTACTGGTGTTGGATAGTGGATAGATTGATAGGCGCTGGTGAGCTTGGTGGCGATGATTTGGATTGGATTTGAATGCGTTAAGATTTTAACTTGTAACTGTAACTTGTGGATTGTGGATTGTGGATTGCGGATTGCGGTTATGAATGTGATTGTCAATGTAATCTTACCTGTGAGTGTGAGTGTGACAATCACTTGAATGTATTTACTATTTACTCTTCCCTGATCGATGGTTTGGGAATATTAATGCCTCTCACTACGCTACATGTATACGGCGAAGCTGCGAAGCTGCGAAGCCGCGAAGCCGTGAAGCCGTTAAGTCGCAGAGGAGAGGGATCGATGTAAGATCGAGGAGGGAAGAGAAGGTAAAGTTGATTTTTATTTCTCTTCTATTTCATTCTACTGTATGGTGCTGTATAAGCCTAGTACCCTACTTTCGGACCGCCCCAAATATGGACCACCTTTTTACATCAAAAATCGTCATTTTCAATTATTAATAATTTTACAATCAATTAATAGAATTTAACGAAATTTCAATAATAGATTTATTATATAATTATAATTCAATTTTAAAAATTTCAGATTTTTTGTAATTTTATTAATTGAAATTTGAATAGTTGAAATTATGATTTTCAATTTGCATAAAATTTATATACAAATTTTGAAATCTTGAAAATCTTTAATAACTTTCGAACAAAAATAGCTAAATATAAACTGTATACTTTTTTCAAATATTTGAATCTTAATTAATCATTTGGATTAATTTTATTGAAAAATAATTATATATAAAGAAATCTTTAATTGATAATAAAACAATAATTATTAATTCTTTTTGAAGTAATTAATTCATTTGATCAATTTGAAAATTAAGATTTTAAAAAAATTGATAATTTATTTTTAGTTATTTTTGTTGAAAAGTTATTTCAAGTTTTAATAATTTTCAGATTTGTATATAAATCCTATACAAATGAGAAATCGTAATTTCAATTATTTAAATTTCAGGCAATAAAATCGCAAAAAATCTGATATTTTCAGAATTGAATTAAAACTATATATTAATCTATAATTCAAATTTCAATCGATTTAATTCATTGATTGTTGAAATATTAATAGGTGAAAATCGTTATTTTTGGTGTAAAAGGTGGCCCATATTAGGAGATGGTCCGAAAGTAGGGTACTAGACTTGTGGTATGGTGTGTTAATTGTCTAGCTAGCTATATTAGTATGGAGGTTGTGATGGAGATTGTGAAAATGAAAAATAAAAATGAAAATCAAATCTTAAGCTTGCCTTGGCTGGCTTGGCTTGACTTTTTAGGAATGCTAATCCTAGGAGCTGCTTCGAGGATTGGATTTTTTTTCTATCTATGCTGTACGTACACTGTACGTATAGTAGTCGTTAGCTTGGGGTTGGCAAAGCTGTTTTGGGGATGCGTTCGGGGTGGGGGGAGGGGAGGGGAGGGGCGGTTGTGTGTATGTGTGTTTGTGGAGGATGTCAGGGTTTGGAGATGGAGATGGGAAATTGGAGATTTGGGTATTTCCCGGCTTTTTTATTGAGGGGGAGGGGAAGGGGAGATTTCTCTTGTGGGATCAGCCAGTCTTACAAGCGATTGCTGGTTAATTTGTACATAATTACTCCTCTCAATCACTTGACCAGCGTCAGATGTGGATGTGGATGGGATCGGGGTGGGAGGGGAGGGGCAGTTGTGTGTGTTTGTGTGTGTTTGTGGAGGATAGGAGCTTCTTTGGGTGCTGTGCTGTGGGTATGAGAGTGAGGGTTGGAGACGGAGATGGGAAATTGAAAGGTTGGGTATTTTCCGGATTTTTTGTTGAATGGGAGGAGGAGATGTATCTTGTGGGATCAGCCAATCCTACAAGCAATTGCTAATTAACCTGCGTATAATTACTCCTCTCAATCGCTTGACCAACGTCAGATGTGGACGGGGATGTGGACGTGGATGTGGATGTAGATGGGAATGTTGAAAGGTAGGGGAGGTTGATTGTTCTTTTGTTAATGGTAGGAATGAATTAATGATCGCTGATCGCTGAATTGTTATAAGTCTTTTTTTTTCACAGTCTGAAAGTTCGGGATGAGTTTTAATGGGGTTTGTTGCTGCTGGTGTGTGGGTTAGAGAGGAGAAGATGAGAGAGGATGGGAGGAGAGGATGGGAGAGAGGTATTGATATTCGTATGTTTCGCAGGTATCTTAAGCTTTGATTTGGAGTGAAGCTGTGTGAACGAAGTGAATGACTTCAATTCAATTACCACTGTAATATAGCTACTGTAATAAAGCCCTAAGCGAATGCGAAAGAGACTAGCTCTTTCAGTAAGTCTATATAAGACTTACTACTTTCAATATGTAGCTAGCTCTTTAGACAGAATACAATTAGACATACAGGACCTACGCAATCCGTGGGTGCTACGTCTTCCGTATCCTTCTCGTACCAACAGAAGCTGTCCAGATATTAGATAGCCGATGATAAAATATATTCAGCTAGTTCGAATAACTATATAATCGGGAATACTACTTGTAAGGAGACGAAATATTAATTAGCGAAAATACACAAACTAGTCACTTTTAGCTACCTCTGCATTATACATTGCACACGGTCAAGCCATCACTAATAATAGTTGGTTTTCATGAGCTTTGAAAACATAGCGAGGTTTTGATGGTTGCGACGAAAGTACTGAAGTATATCGCGTAATTATGTATACTCCCAGTGCTCCTTCCTCCCTTTCCGCCTTCGGCTACTCTTCCCCTTGTCATTCTAGTTTTCATTTCAATTTCCACTTCCATCCCCTCCATCCACCTTCATCGTGTTCTCTTTTACCTTTATACATCTAGCATTTATAATAGCCCTCTCGTCCGTCAATACTTCTCCGCAAATCCCCAAAAAACCATCTATATATCAATGCCATATATGCGGCTCGAAAGCTCAAGCACACAATCTAGTCAATAATCCGTACTTCCATCATAGGAATATCCAATACATATCGCGCTTAAAGAAAAGCACCATATATTATAGCTTTTTTCAGAGGCTGGTAGATCTTCGCAACAATAAACATAGTTATAAAACTAGCACAAGAATTTGAGATCATTGAATGTGTTGCTTTGGTGATTGCTGGGACATGTATACATTCTGCACTTGCTGGCAACACTGGAGTCATTGGAATAATTAATTCCCCGGCGTTAACGTTGGATGTTCGGGACATGTACATGGCGTAGATTGTAGTTTTAAGACAAACTATAATAGGAGGATATGAAGAAGAATTTTGAGGGTTTCATGTTTACTTAATGATTAAGAAGAGAGAGGGAGATAGAAGTCTTATATAGATGAAAAGATAAGACCCCTACTTGCATCTATACGTCAATGATATACGAGAATCCCCCAAATTCATTATTGAACAGTAAGCTCGTGGTATCTTCATACTTAGAGAAGCTGAATGGTTTCAGTCCATGTCCAATTACGAGGGTAAAATTTATGTGCTAGAGGATGTCTTGATAGTTGTTAGAGTAAAAGTAGACTTAGGAGCTCGAGTCTATATCTCGGAGGCGACTGCAGTTTCCGCCAGACATGAAACTTTGGCTAGGAATTATGATTTGTACTCATGGTTCTTCTTTTACACGGGAAATGAAGAATTTCAATCACTGTCATGAGAGATGTTTTACCCCTGGAGTAGAGAGAGTTGTGATGATGTATGTTTCTACAGTAAGTGGAGGGACCTAATGATGATGTAAAATGTATATTTTATTAATTACTACTGCTAGATGTGAGATAAACCATGGATGATATGGAGTCAGTCTTGAATATCCATGAATGGGGCTCCCGACTTCGAGCTAGATCTTGCTCATGCCTCAGGGAGTCATACCATCTGCAGGAGCTGTACTATCAATTATTCGCTTTATGTAGGTAATTCTCGCCGGCTTTAAGAGCTACAGATTCAAGGAATGATGTGTAGTTGACCAATCCTGCACTTGCGGAAGGAATGGAAAATGACCTTTAAATAGGGGCCTGGCAAGATGTTGAGTTTATAGCATTTTGTATATCACTATGAAATATCCGCCATGTTTCCACAGGTGGGAAGGAAATTTCTGGTGGGTAATATTGGTCGGGACATGGTAGACTTGAAGATGGGTATGACCAAGGTCAAAAGGGTGCTGGCTTGAGCCGATTAAACAAATAACGAGGAACAATTGAAAGAGTCATAAAAAGGAAAGAAAAGCAGAACAAAAGGATATAAATACAGAATTGGTATATTTCTCGGGCGCAAGGCTATGCACACATACTGATGAAAATATCTAAGGAAGGGAAGAAGGAAGTAGTACTCGCTATTTCCGTCATAATGAGAATACTCCAGGCACGTCTAAACCCTCCGGTGATAGTTATGAAATTAATCTAGCAGTCGTAACTAATTATTCTTCTGCTATATTCTATTATACTATCAAGCACTAATTATACCACTGACATCTTGCAAATACTATTATTCTCCACGAATTCTTGAAATTTCACCAAAGCCATCACTAGATAGATAACCTTCACGAATTTCTACCAATGGATACTAACATTCGATATTCCTTCACCTCATTCCTCTATAGATGAAATGCAAGGAGTATTAGAGTTCCGGATGCAACAATCCACCATCTTTAAACAAATATCAGCTTTGATAGTATGTTCTAGACAGTCACTAGAGTCAGCCAGTAGAAGCCATGAGACATAATGATGCGATTAGATGAGCATAAGACTGAGCTTCTAAGCTACTATTCATCATAATGCGTAGAATCTCATTAATCATGATGAAAAGAACACCGGCCGTTATTGTTATAAGATATGAATAAATATATTTATAGACAGCAAACGAGCAATGGATCGCTAAGGTTCATTTCATTTGGTTTAGCGCTAACCTATATATTCCCTTTAACCTTCCTTCTCTTCCCATCGCCTTTCAATTTGTGTCACTGGAAAACATCGTGAATAAAAAAAAAACGACCTTATCATTTGGTTATGCCGAAGAGAATTTGTATTAAGAATCTCATAGCTTCGAGATGGATTGGCAAGGCCATAGGTTTATCTCGTGCTTCTTTCTTTGGACCTTGGAGAAAGAAAGTAGCATTAATTATCATTGGGATTCGCCCTGCCACGATTAAAGGCTATAACTCACTTATCTTTTTTCCCCTCTTTATTTCATGACATTGTGCACTTCACGGCGGGATAAGTCTTTTTCTCATAATGCAATTACTTTCATAGTGAGGGTATATGGAAAATCATTACAGTATTAAGTGTCGAGAATTAATTTTGAACACCAAGCCGCCATCCTCATTATTCTCATTTCCATTTCCATTTCCATTCCATTTCCAACCTTAAAATTCCATCATTATTATAACCCTTCATATCCTTATCATGATTGACATTTGTTCGGTACCTAGAAGGCAAAGACAGCGGCAAGACCGAGGACAAGAGCACTTCCTAGACCAGCTCTAACTTGAGCTCCAGCACCGGTATAGGGAGTGATAGTGGAGGTTGGAGTGGAAGGTGCGGTAGCGTTGGAGCCAGTGCTGCCAGTTGGGGCAGCCACGCCAGAAGTAATCGGAATGAGGGTGTCGACAACAGATGTTGCTGGAGTCGAGGCAGCAGAAGACACCGGAGTCGAGGCAGCGGAAGATACTACAGGCGAAGACTCGACGGCAGATGAATAGGAAGCAGCAGCGCTGGATGATGGAAGAGCTGGTGCAGAGCTGCTGACAGCGACAGAGGATGAGGATGGAACCGAGCTAGCGGAAGTTTGTGCACTGGCTGAAGAGGCAGGAAGAGAAGCACATGCAGAGGTAGCAGCAGATTGAACGGCTAGAAATGGTCAGCGGGATCAATTCGAAGGTCCAAATATAATACTTACTCAAAGCGACTGTGATACCACAGGCGTCGATAACGCAGGTTGTAGCAGCAGTTTGAATCTTCGAGACGTTGTCAGGTATGCATTGGCAGGCAGTATCAGAGGCTCCACAAGTGGTGGCCTTTTTTACTGCATCAGCAATACAAGATTGAGCGCAAGTTGGAAGTCCAGCATATTGAGCACTAGCCAAGCTGGCAATGGCCAAGAGTCCGGCAATGGTGAATTGCATTTTGAAGAGTGTTTGAGTGTATGGATTGCCTTTGAAAACGAATGATTGGCAACAAAGAATGATTGTTGATAAGTGAGCGAGTGCGTTTAATGTTGAGAGATGAAGAGGTAAGTCACTCAGAGTTGCAGATTGCCAAACTTATATACATGTGGATAAGACTAATACGAAGTTCAATTTAGGGGATATTCCATGGATGTCTAATAATTCCACACACATTCCGTAATAACAATCCAGCCAAGAGACAAACAACCGTTCGTTTCCCATTTTGTAACAATACCCGTCAAGGGTGTCAGTGAGCAACAAACAAGGTCTCGAGTCAGCTTGGAGAAACCCGGAAAACTGCGCGGAGAACGCTATTCAATAAGCTTTCGAAGAGGAGCAAGTATATGTTATGTGGCAATGGGGAGTTTCCAATATGGCCACTAAAGAGGTAGCAAGTGTTTTGTGGTCGGAGCAACGTATCTCAATGATTAGGGTACACGTATGGTTATTTGTCGGGCACCGGATTTCCCCTCTTATTGTGATGCAGGAACACTACGATTAGGATCTGCTGCCGAAATAGCCCTCCAAGGGAGACTGCCATTAAAACTCTTACAACAGTGGCTAATACTTAAAGCTCGTATTGTTCGCTGCTATACAACTTAGAGGCGGGATTAAAATCATTGGCTTTGATTTGATTGGGGGCAAAGTCTGGGGATTCCGGGGTAGGACAAGGGTGATTTATGCAAACTTTGGGGTATGTAACCAGATGAGTCCAAAATCAAACTAATCCGGTAATCTCCTCCGATTACCGAGGAACAAACTCTCTTCTTTTACATCTGATTTGAGTTTATTATGTATTTACTACCTGAGCTTTGAACCTTTGCGCTTTGTTACTGAAGTTATTAACTCAAGCTTGTCCTCAGAAAGGCTCTCGCTGCATTTGACAGAAAAAGGATTTTCCGAACTGCATGCACTGATCTCCAAAAGATTTAAATTCTAATCTTATCTCTCGAAGCAAGGCCTTTGCAGGATTGAAGTCGATGAGACAAGAATAAGCCCTTCGTGTTCCGTGTTTATTGACAAATAAAATTGGAGTAGAGCTTCACCATTACCAACAATTATAGTCGGCCCTCCTAAGTCTGTGCAAGTGTACGCTTTTGGAACATCCAACATGTGCTGGACCCTAGCATTTTTGTTGATTCGCATACACGAATCCGATGTTGAAATTATCCCAGTGTCTACGGATGCATTCGAGGAATTCTTATCGAATCAATGAGGTGTCATCAGACCTTTTGCTTTCTATTATATAATTGCAGCCGAGATCTGCGATCGTTGGCGGCCGTGGTGGTAATTACGTACCAAGAAATTGCACTCTTTAATGTCAGTTTGTGTGATTCTTGGGAAGATGATAATTTTGGATGAAACGAGCATATGAGTTTTCGTCGAATTACCATCGCGCACATTGAGTTAAATTTCTTGTACTTGGTATAGAGATAGAGCATAGTGGCTGTGCTAGCTCACCAAAATAGTTCAAAGGCTTGCGGAGAAGCCGAAGTTCGTGATGAAGATGAAGAGGTTGAGTTACTTTCACGTGTTACTCAATATTAAGATTTTGACTTCTTCTGTGCGAATTGAATGTTCCACAAAGATCCTCCATCGATATTTTTTAATGAGTGAAAAGTTACCTTCATTTTAAGGTAGTTACACAGACAACTCAACCATTTGAATAAACCATCAGATGTTTCATCACCGGCACGGCTCAATGCTCGGTTTTCCATTGCATCAGAATTGCAAAAATCGAGGTCCCGATCTTACTTTTATTACTTGAGTTAATTGTTATTCTCCTAATCCAATGTTTCCGATATTCGCCTCCCCGCCGGCTTTCGGGGGAGAAAAATCGAGGACATATCATTCCCAAACAAACCAATCTCCAACTCCTGGTATCGAAACAATCAATGAAAAATTATATTGGTATAGTATCGCAAAAACAAATTCGTGGCATGTTCTATAGTTCATTAGTGACGTTTACTTGACACTGAGTCAAAAGTAAGACTTACAGTTTACAAACAAATGTTGTTTCGGGGGGTTTTGATGTCATTTTAGTTAGCCAAGTTATTTTTCTACAGTGGCTCGTGGAATTATTCCCGTCAAACATTTCTATGTAACTTCGAGAAGATCCACGATCAGAGAATTTCAGTACAATGAAATGTTCTGTTAAAGTAATCAGGAAATTCGCTTACTTGCTCTGTTTCGTTTCCAAGAATCAACAGCAGGTAATTAAATTTTATTTGTTGCTCTCGCCATGTCAATACTATTCTTCTTGTTCCTCTTGGTAACATCTTACATATATATGCTGTTATCGCTCTATCTGTATTTCTATTCTAGATATTGCTATATATACCTTGCTGCGTACAATACAGCACCATAGTAGTTCAAGAATTGATTCTTCTATGTGATAATTCATCTGCATCATGGTCTAACTTAACAGAGAAGTCTCCGTTCCAGTTTCCAGTCTATGCCTGCAGCAAAATCTACGCTTGAGTCGTATTATTTGTTCAGCATTATGTAATTCACATCAACCTCCTTTAGTTGAAAAATGAGGTAAAGTGAAATGCATAGGCTGCATTGGAAGGTTTTTCTTCTCGACCGGTAAAGTTTATCGTACCGTACATCTGATTATGATGTGATATCATCGCAGTACGATATTGAGGGCAGGACATTAGCTTGGATTGTCTGGATAGTTCGAAGATGGATTGTTTGATGTTATATATGGTCTTTGGTCAAGGATTAAATGCCTAGGAGACTTTTTTGTCCGGATAACTTATGTACGGGTATGTAAACCTCGTCTGCGAAAGCAAAGTCTTCGAAAACAAACTATTCGAAGCTCGAGCTATTTGTGTTAAGAAAGGATAGTCGTAGTAGTATTATTAATATTAATATTAGGATCACTTCAATAATCTTATATTTTATTATTATAGTATATTGAAAGCATTTTCTACAAATGTCAATCATTTCTTTCCAGTAAAATTATAGAAAGTTCTTATAAATGTACCTCATATCTGTTGATGTGGTGTCATGTAAGTCTACCTCTAGAATAGATACTCATTCATTAGCGTCAAGGTTTTCCTTTCATTCTTCAAATTAGTATGTCAGACGGGCTTGAAGTATGCACTAGCTCCGTAGCAAATGGAAGCAATGTGGTTATATAAATGCTCTCGGTAAATTCCATGATATTTTGGAACAAATTGCCGGATGATAATTATTTCCTCTGATTATGGGTATTTCATATAATAGTTTTGTATATTGAAATCGACGTATTTGTTATATTAGGATTTATAGACTGTATTCTGTGCGAACGGAGTTAACATTTTGCTCAAGGGGGGTTTAGCGAGTTGAATATACTGTTGATCTGTCTGTAATCTACGGAGTATGGTATCCCGGTTGCGTTCCGGAGATAAATCGTGAACGAAAGATAAATCCGAAGCTTATCATACGTCATTCAACGTTCTCTCTGGTATGTATATATACATTCAACGAATACCCCGGACGAGCAAATAGAAGATCATGTTACGATTCCTTCCAAGAATTAGACCAAACATCCAAAAAAACATTAAAAATGTTACCACTCATCACCCTCGAGGAACATTATCTATCCTCTGCAGTTCTTGCCGCTCAACAAGCAAGCGGTGCTCCCGACCCATTTGCGAAATTTCCAGCTCAATTAACTAGGAAATTAAAATCGCTTGATGATGAACGCATCAAGGATATGGATGATGGAAACATTTCTCTACAAATCCTTTCCCATGGTCCCATGGATCATGCTCCCCCCAAACTTTGCCAACAAATCAACGATGAACTCGCGACAGCTATATTCCCAAATCCCACCCGATTAAAAGGCTTCGCAACTCTTCCCATGGGATTCCCGACAGAAGCAGCTCAGGAACTAGATCGTTGTATCAATAATCTCGGTTTCGTGGGTGCGTTAATTGACAACCATCTTGATGGGAAATTTTACGACGATGAAAAATTCTGGTGTGTTTTTGAGAAAGCTACGGCTTTAGATGTTCCGATTTATATCCATCCGAATTTTACGGCTGAAAAGGAAATGGGTAAATATCGTGGGAATTACTCAGAGGATATTGCGGCTGCGCTTAGTAATTGGGGATTAGGTTGGCATTTTGATACTGGGCTGCATTTTTTGCGGCTTTATGCTGCGGGATTGTTTGATCGTTTTCCGGGTGTTAAAATTGTGTTGGGTCATATGGGTGAATTGCTTCCGTTTAATCTTGAGAGGATATTTAGGATAGCGGGGAGATGGGGGAGGAAAAAGAGTTTGGAGAGGGTCTGGGAGGAGAATTTGTGGATTACTACTAGTGGTATGTTTTCATTGGCACCGTTGGCGTGTTTGGTGCAGACGAAGGGGAAGGATAAGATCTTGTTTAGTGTTGATTATCCATTCTCTGGAAATGACACGGGAAGAGAGTTTGTGGAGAGAGTGGTACAAAGTGGATTGTTCGGCGATGAGGATTCGAAGGAAATGAGGGGTTTCGCGTCTGAGAATGCGGAGAGGTTGTTGAAGATTAGGATTGCGGATAGAGCTGGTGTTTGAGGACGACAAATATCGTCGTTTTGATTTATAGTGCGTATTATCATCTCATCTACGAGACATAGATGGAATTCCCAGCTC
This sequence comes from Sclerotinia minor, assembly GCA_025389075.1. Lineage (NCBI taxonomy): Eukaryota > Fungi > Ascomycota > Leotiomycetes > Helotiales > Sclerotiniaceae > Sclerotinia > Sclerotinia minor. Next base: position 3,749,799 of record QRFH01000001.1, on the reverse strand, counting down.
CTTTTCTTGTTGAACATCTACAGATTCAACAATTACTTCAGTACTACTCACCTTCTCACATATACCCATAGGAAATTGGATATCTAACAACTATAGACGCAAGATCTTATAAAACTCGATTGCTCTAATGCATTTGGCCTTAATTACGAGTTATGAGTTCGATAAACATATGTTCTGTAAAGGGAATAAGGCCGGTGATGCTTTCTCGAAGTTGTGCAAGAGTTTCTTCCCTTTGAGAATTTGGCTTTACGCAGACACCCAACTATACATCTACTCATCCAGGAAAACCTTGCTGCATATTTCATCCGCATCGTCTAAAATTTTCCAATTTTCAAATCATCAAATGTTCTCTAAATCATGCTCGACATACATCTTCCCACTGCCAACCAAATTCTATATGCTTGGCAAATTTAAATTTTCGTCAAAATCATCATTGGACCAAATTTTCTTATATTGACTTGTTCTTCAGCTTGGAATTCCCTGTCATTTCATCGAACCACAAAGTATTGGCTAAGTGATAATGTACAACATCTCAGCCTCTTCTCTACGATTCCTTTTTTCTTTTACTCTCTGGCAAAGTGCTCAACATAAAATTATCGAAGTAGAAGTGGTAGATGAGAAGACTATTTTTGGCAGGATTTTCATAGTCTTACATGCGAAATCGAGTCTGCAATCCGAATTGCTGCTACTTTTCTTGCTTCAATGCCATTTCCAAAAAAACCCATACTTCGATCAAGCTCAAGATTTACCTCATCTTTAAAACGAATACCCCTCACGCCTTTTCCCATCTTTATTCACTACTTTTACCTGACGGAGGGGAGAGTCTTGCTCGTCTTGCCCCTCTTATCTATTTACTACTTTCCCACTTCCACTGTCCTTCAAACTTTTCAACAACACCAACGATAACCTCCATCTCCAATATTACTGCCGATCTACCTCCACTTCTCGCACTTCTCTTATTGCTATTATCTTTTGTCTTCTAACTTATCTTCTTCTATTATTTACTTCCTCCAACTTATCGATAATTTTGCTAGTATTCAGTTATGGCTCGAAGAGGCCCTGGTAAGCAATACCAACGTGGTGAGGAGGTCTATGTTGCTGGTGACGCCGACAATCATGCATTCAAAGCTCAAGCGGTCAAGGGCAGAAAGAGACCAATCAAATCTCAACCTGCAATGGATAAAGATACAATTGCAATTGAATCTGATGATGAGCCACCCAGAAAAGCTCGTCCAGGTATGCGGAAGTCTCCATGTTCCCGCCTTTTAGGGGAGCTAATGCAGAAACCAAAGATAGCTTCAATTTCAAGTAACTAACTTCTTAATAGATCCACACTCATCAGAAGCGAAGCTCCGTGCGCCCAAGCAAGGGCAAAGATCAACTGAATCCAGGCAAGAATCAGAAGACGTCATCTCCCCAGAAATCGTTCCACGCCCAAACCTGCCTCCAACAAAACTTTTGCAGCCATTCGCAGATGAAGATGCTGATGTATATATCGTACTCATCCATAAGAGCCCCGTCTATTCATACAGGATGCACTCGCATATATTGAGACGTGCCTCATCTTGGTTTGATTTCCAACTACATGGGAAGTTCCGCGATGAATTGGATACGGGAATGGCAGCTGTGATCACTAAAGACACTGGAATTAAATACAGAATTGAAATCATATTTGATGCTGAACGCAGACACTTTCTATTGAAACGAACGGTAAGAGGTTTTCCTTTCCCTGCCAATGATCATGCACTATGGTTTGAAATTGGGTAAATTGGACTAATTCTGTAGGGACTCACAATGTACAAGAACCAGCCACAGACGATCATCAGCAGGGCTATCTGCCCACTTGGTGCAAACGGACATTCACTTCAGACTAACAGTACATGTCACGCTCGTGATTCGTCGCTATTTTTGCCGCAATATGATGGCTCATTTGACGATGTTGAAATGGGGAATATGGCTGGTGACCTTGAAGCCGCCGTTCATCTTGATATCTCGAATTTCATTTCATTCTCTGGTACTCTTCAGCCATTTCTTCAGAACCAAGCCAACGCACATCAAGAGCAAGGAGATAGCATCAAGCCAGAAGAAAACACAGCCGTTAAATTGGGTAGTGTTGATCTTGCTCCGCAAACACAGAAGGCTACGCGGGAGCAGGTTTTTACGCCACCTTCGAGCCCCAATAAAGCAGGAGCTGGAACTAAAACGGACCACATGATTTCTGAAAAGCCTCAAGTCTATCTAACTACCAAGAATACCCCTGGAGGAGATACTACCACGCCAATTGAGACTACTATGAAAGCAGAGGTTGAGCCTGAGGAAAAGATGTTCTCAGAAAACCATCTAATTGCAGAAAATTTGTCAGAAAGACAACTTGAGATTGAGATTGAAAATGCAAATGCAAATGGCAAGATTGACGAGCAACGTCAGCCAAAATTTCAGCCTAACCAGTTCGCATCAAATCACCAAGTTTCTCCAGAGGAACAGCTTCAGACTACCATCTTTTCGGAAAATCCAACAGAACCGGAAATCAAGGTTGAGGAAGCGCAGAAAGTTACGGACCCAATGTTCCAAGTACTTCCAAGTATGGGAGTCTCGCCTGAAAACCGGATCGATGTTGCTCCCGATGAAAATTTGATGGTCGAAGAGCCACAACGAGGCAACAGTCAAAATCTTAAAGTTTTTGCTGCTCACGTTTCCCCTGCTAGACACAATGAAGCACCTGCCCATGCAAGTTTAACAGTTGAAGAACCAAAACCCCTTCCGCAAATATCTCTGGGTGCTCAAGAGCTGCCGGAAAAAGAGGCCGAGGTTCGTATGAACGTCAAATCAACCGCCGAGAAAAAGCAACAACTCAAGATTGATCCAATTATGAACGAATTATCTTTTGACAATCTTTCTGCTCCTAAGACTGTACTCCCTACCACAGAGAAGCCAAACACTAATACGCCAAACCAGACCCCGCTAGCACAACAAGCTACAACACCACATTCGGATGTCCTCGAAGCATACAACTCCCTCTTCCTCTGCTACTACAACTGCCCACCCACGATCTCAACGACAGATGTATCAACCGCGATGAAACAATCCAACCTATTGATCAAAGTCGCTACACTCTACGACTCATTAAAGATTGTCAGACCACATATAATAGCCTCTCTCCTTTCCCAAGGCCGAAATCTATACTCAGCTATTCGTCACGATCCTCCCCGTTTTCTCATTTTAGCAGATAAGCTACAATGCACCTCCATCTTCAAGGAAGCTATTATCCACATCGTTGGACAATTACCTTCATGGCCATGGCCCACACTACGCGATCGAATCGATGGTGCGCTGAGCGAATTCATCCACAAGAAAACCCAGGAGCTTCAAGAGAAGAAATATGAAGTTACTCATGCTCTTTTTCAAAGCTGTCTTGTGAAGGATGGTGCGAGAGTGAGTATTAATACATTGGACAAGACGACCTTTGATTTATGGAGCATGGTACAAATCTGGCATGATTGGTTTTCTCAACAATTACACCGATGCGCACATGCCCGACCCCACGAATCCGCCAGCGTAGAAAAGAATATGTATAATTTGCTAGCTGCAGGTGGTGATGCTTATCTCCAGATCGCTCATGTCATGTCAATAGTTGCACAATTCAAAGCCGTATTGGAGAACAGAGAATGGGGACATTGGGAAAAGAACGAAGTTGAGTTGCAGCTGAATATTATGAAGAAATTTGCTGCGGAGAAGGTAAAAGGTTTGATGGTTAATGAGTTGATGGGGGATAACAGCGGAGGTAATGGCGAACTCGCATATCTCACTTGTACCAAGGTCGATGATTATGAGTTGCCCTGGGCTGTAAGTCAGATTATCGAAGACTAGAGCCAGAATTGAAAATGAGACGAAGTATCGGAAAGAGTGCGAGGGGCAGCGAGAATCCGGAGTCGTTTAACACTGCAAAAGGTGTTCAATGGCAGAAAATTACTTGTGCAAGCAGGCTTTTTCACGCTATGAATATTTCGACGCAAGTAAGCGTTGCCACATATTTTTTTCCCCCTTATTATTTATCTTGCCAAATATCGTTATCATCTTTGTTTTTCCTTTCCTTCATGAGAGATGGATGTCGGGTGGGATATTACTTACTTTTTTTTTTTTTTTTTTTTTTTTTTTACAAATGACAACACATATCAGATATGGACTGCTTTGACCAAAGCAGGCGGCATACACATACGTGAGGATATTAGGGAGAAATGAACAGCTAGAGGACATAGTTAACAAGGCTAATGAATAATAATTTCCTTTTCAATGTTGACATGATGTTATTTTTTGCTATTAGCATTAATCATCATAAATGTGACCTTATGGACAGTGGTGATACATATCAAATCAATCGTTAATCAACTCCCCAGCTCCATATGCTCTGATCCAATGCGCCACCCAGCCTGTGTGACGCCGACCATGCAAAATTTTTGTATAAACCCATCCATCCCATTATAGTGTTTCCGCACTGCCAAATCATCCTTTCAAACTCCCTCCAAATAAATCCCGCTCCTCTTTTAATCTCTGTTCACGTTCCATCTTTCTCTTTTTAATGACCTTCTCATCTTCTTCAACCCCTTCTTTCCCATCTACTCCTTCTCGTTTCATCCTCTGTAGCCCGACTAAATCTGCCTTTTCGGGATTTCGACATTTCTTTAATTTCTTGACAAGGGCTTGGATCTCTTGTCTCTGTTCGGGAGTTTGTTCTTCGGGGATCGAGGATAGGAGCTGAGCGAGATTTTTGATTAACGTGAGGAGTTTTTGGTGGGTTGATGTTGATGCTGCGGTGTTCGTGTCTGGGTTGGAGGGGTTGTAGGATTTAAGGGCGAGGTAGAATGTCGCTAAGGGGGCGGAAGCGAGGTAGAGGGATGCGAACATTATTTGGGAAGGGGTGTAGTGGAAATAGGAATCGCATAGTAGAGCGCTAGTTTTGAGATATCGGCGTGCGAGCCCGTGGCTTTCTAATACTAGTTTTTGCATGTTGGCGGGACGTTGCGGTTCCAGTTCGGGCGGGACGGGGATCTTATTAGTAGAGATGGAGAGGAGTTCCATGATTGCTCCTTCGAGACCGCGGTAGGGGTGTCGGATGTCGAATTGGAAGCGGATTCCTTGAGTGAGGAGAAATTCTGAGGAGAGGATTTCTTCGGTGGTGGTTTTGCCGATGTCGCTGGCGAATCTGGTGATGCGGAAATAGTGATTTTCGGTTTTGGTAGAGAAGAAGAGGGCAGTTTTCAGGATAGTGGTAGGGGAATAAGTCATTAGACTGTGGCTTATATAGAATCGGCGGATGTATTGAATTGCGGTGGCCTGTGATTGAGAAGAGCGTTAGAGATATTTGAACAAAGACAAGTTGCGATCCGCCAGACATCTATAGTATTATATTGCGAAACCTGGCCGCTTCGACGAGATGGGAGGCATTAAGCAATTGCTTCTACCAGAATTGGAAACTTTGCAAGTGAGGAAAATGTACCTTAACTTCAATCGGCACACCCAAATGATCCCCCAATTGTAGCGTCTGCCTACAATAATAGTCCATCAACTTCAATTCCTCATCCACGGTCAAACAATCCACATCACCCTCTGGCAAAGCAGTGCTAGTCGACGTGCTATTCTCCGCTTCACTGTTATCATTTGAGGATGCAGCCTTGGCTTCCCTGGCGCGTCGAACGGCATCTCGAACTTGCGCTGTGGCTAGGGCATTTGTGCTTTCGCGCAAAGAGCGGAGTGCGGAGGGTGTGTATGACCAGTGCCGATATTGAGTAGAAGTGCGATAGCGGGAGTCTTCGGTGGACATGATGAAAGTTAGTGAAGGTGATTATGGTTCATGGTTAAATTGTGAGGTTATTGATACTAGGTAGCATGAGGTTGTTGGTGGGGTGCAGTTGAGCTTAGGTCCAGGGTTATTCGGAAATACTTTGTTCCGTAAATTTGGCTCGTCATAAGTCAACATCACCACAATGTTTCCAAAAAATGTATTAACTGGGTTATTATTAAACATGTATATAGCAAATAGAATGTAGTAAGCTGGAAAATGGATTGATAATTTCTGTAATGTAACCACCAGCAGCTAAATAAAAAAACGACATGTCGGTTGCAATATACGGAATTACTAGATATCAACATCTATCAAACGGAAGCACGAGCCGAGGCGCAAAAATACATTCAAGAAATATCACACGACGGAAACCTCAAAGAAATCCATATTAATTTCACCAATTTATGATGATATAACTAAGCCAGTCATCAACATGTATCGCTCCATTCTTCGTGTCCAACGAGTTAGTCGCGTTGCTTCTCGTCGCACTTACAGCAATGTGTCTGAGGTAAATCCCGGATCTGCTCTACCAACAAAAGATGATGGTATCAGAAACGAGGTTAAATCCGAGCCAGGTACATTCAAACGTTTGAACTTGGTAAATGATCAATATCCTTCATACACACGCGTCAAAGGCCAATTTTTTCAAGATCCCACACGTGGCTCATCTCCAGAGCGAGATTATGTATATCCTGCATACAAACGCGCCAATAACCGATTCATTCTTGATACCCCTCATGGTCCACCTGTGCCTCTGCGAACAAACGACCGAGCTCCAGGTTTCATAAGGCCTCTTCTCAGACAGGGACTTTCAGCGGAAGAAAAAGCAAATGAGGAGACGATTAACTCTACCGCCGATCTAGGAGAAGAGATTGTCCATCCAAAATTAGGAAAAGGTTATCGGGAGAACTCTCGCTTGCTTGATAATGGTGCATTCGTACCAATCGACTTTGCTGATGGGCTTGATTCGATGTAGGTGCATCCGCCCATGTGTGTTCGTAGTTTCAAGGACTAATGGTTTACTAGTCCACGTCGGTGGCTTAGGTAAGAAACAAAAGAACTTCATGAATTTGAAAGATTTTTAAGCACTAGATTAATGATATTTTAGAGATAATTGTCGTTGTGCAAAATGCAGACGTCCTGATACTATGCAGCGAGAAGTAAACATCTTCTCGGTAAAAAATATCCCAATCATTAGTGTGAGATAGTTTCTGACAGTTGGAAGTCTGAGCTCGAGGTGCTCCCCGATTCTACAAACCGGGCCAAGCATGAGGGGCTTGAAGTAACATGTATGCGCTTTGCCCTACATTCATCTCCAATGCTGACCTCGCACAGGGCTAGATAGCGCAGGTGATGATTCTAAGCCAGATCATGTTACTGTTTACCCATGGGATTGGCTCCACAAGTATAAGGTTTACCGCGACGCAAGTAAGTTTCGGCAAGATAAATCCATAATTATGACTGCCGGTCGGGAATTAGTTGCTTCAGAGGAAGAAGGAGGTACAATATCTCATCCAGAGTAAGCCTGTGTCATTCATCATGTTCTGCAGTATTTTGAGATATTTTACAGTAGCCATGAAGTCGTCTTTTGGGACTCGATTATTGGAAAAAACCCACCTACAGTCAACTATGATGAAGTCATGGCTAGCGATGCTGGTGTAGGAAAATGGACACGCATGATTGTGAGTTCTTTTGGTATTTTCTGTATTCCAAGTATTCATTATTAAATTTTTCAGCATAACTATGGTTTCTGTTTTGTAGATGGAGTTCCAGTGTGCCCTGAAAAGACTCAAGAGCTTCTCGAACGCATCGCTTTCATTCGACCCACACACTACGGTAAAATCTAGACACTTGAAATCCATTGGTCTTCATGATTAGCTGACCTCTCTAGGTGGTTTCTACGACTTCACATCCGATCTAAAAATGAAAGACACAGCCTACACCAGTGAAGCCATCGGTCCCCACACCGACACAACCTACTTCACCGACCCCGCTGGTCTCCAAATGTTCCACCTCCTCTCTCACACCGAAGGCACCGGCGGCGAGTCCCTTCTCGTCGACGGTTTCTGGGCCGCCCGCTCCCTTCGCAATCGCTACAAAGATGCTCTGTCAAAAATAGCTGTTCCGTGGCATGCTAGCGGTAACGATGGCATTAATATTACTCCCAATAGGCCATATCCCGTTCTCACGATGAATACGAATCGTAGAGCGACACAGATTCGATGGAATGAGGCGGATAGGGGAACTATTCATCCCGGGTACTCTGAGGAGTGGTACGAGGCGGCAAAAACGTTTAATGATAGGGTTAATGATCCAAAGTTACAGTATTGGTCGCAGCTCGTACCCGGACGAGCTTTAAGTGAGTTGTTTAAGCATTCACTCTTTTGGGAATCTTCAGTGGCTAATCCTGGGGTAACAAACAGTCTTTGATAACTGGAGAGTTCTTCATGGAAGATCAGAATTCACGGGTAAGAGACGTATGTGTGGTGGATATAGTAAGTCGAGATTATCTTTAATATCATTAATTAAAGGAGTAAAGATACTAATACAACACAGTTAACCGTGATGACTATGTCTCGAGATACCTGAACACAAATTTTACCCGAGAACAAATCTTGGAGAAGATACTTTGATGGAGATATGATAGCTTTTCCAGTATCTTTTCACTAGGTGATATCATAGTGGATATGACATTCGATCAATAGATAGATGATGGCGGTATAGCTCCTCGATCTATAAATCTGGAGAAGTTTACAGTGAATTGTTTTACTTCAAGCACAGGGTTTTAGTGATCGGGACTACTCGAAGCGCTGGTCTGGCACGCACGTCGAGAAGTATGATAATCTTACAAGTACAAGCTCCTCTATCACTACGTATACCTTAATCGAATAGCTGCATCAAAAGTGTGTTTCATATGATCTTATAGCACATACTTTTCGGCCGCTGTGTTATATTTTCTTCAAGATAATGGTCAAGTATTGAATGGGAAGCACTTACTCTTTTCACAATCAGTTTTTTTGACTTACAGTCCTACTCTGTAATAAACATCAGCGTTTACTAATCACAGGATTTCATTTTGTATAAATTAACAACGCTGTATTGAGTCGCTAATTGTGACCTAGTTCCAATACCAAGACAATTCCACCTTTTTTTTTGTTAAGTGCTGCAATCAATCATCCTCCAGTCATGCCATGCTAAAATAATCCCTCTCAGTCATATCCCACTCCCTTTTTTTCCTAGATGCCAGCATTTCGTACCTGCCACGCTGAAAACCAGTGATTGCCTAGAAAATTAACATTGAAGGAAAATCGGAAACTAGGGCTTCGAAAGTGAAGCATATGCTATTGCCGAGTACTTTGAACAAGACGCAGAAAACCATCTCATGCCAAATCTTAGTTGACATATGAAGAATGTCATGAGGCTTTCGCGAGCATCAATAATCGCACCCCTTTTCTTGCTTCACTCTCCAAGTTCTTTTTCTGCAATTTCGATTAGCTTTGCCCACTTGACAAGATCCTTTGCCCTTTTGTTGTGCATGAAAAACTTACCTTGCAATCTCGATACCATGTCAAGAAGGCTCTGGTACTCCCTTCGTTCTTCGTTGAATGACAATACCCCTTTGTTATACCCCCATATGTCTTTTTTTAGCTATTTAATGATATGTAGAACCTTGCAGCGTTGTCCTGTGCGTGACCATTGTGATTGATATGCAATAATGTGACTGTCTATTTGCCCAGTCAGCTATGCGAAGATCGATGCAAGACTTCCAAACTCACGATTTGCTATTTACTCGAATGATAACAATGAGAATTTTGTGGTTTGAATTTTTGTGCGAGTAGAGAGATTGGGGTAGAATGATTATAATTGTTGTTTGTCTGCACCATGAGTCTTCCTAATCTTATAGTATTAGTAACCTACAGGAGAAAAGAGAAAGTTATTGAATAATAACTTAAGAAATCTCCAAGTCGAAACAACCATCAAGCAGAACGCCTTTCAGGTAATAATTCCAGGAAAACGCGCCATAAGTCTTCGCCACCTCAAGAGCCACAAATACAGAATAATACACACCAAAACCGCCGAAGTGAAAAGTTGCACTAACGCGTCAACGAGTTTCGGTTCCATTTTTATAGATAGATTTGATGGGATAATGGTAGATAGGTAAGAAAGCAATGAGGGGTAGAGAGGAAATTGTTTAACGGCGTCGGGAAACCATGTAGTTAAGGTTAAGGATGACCATTATCCCCAAGGATAGAAAAAAAATGCAGGCAGTAATTAAATTGAGGATTTCTTCCAACCGCTCTAATTCTGCTAATGTCATTTTTGGTTAATTTATGCTGTGGGATGGAGACTGTGGTATGGATACTCTTCCGAAAATTTATGATTTTTGAATAAATGAATGATTATTTTGTTGTCAAGAAGTTCCAAAGCTTTGGTGAAATGATTCCATTTATAGTCACATTCCCTGGGGAGTAAAAATGTAGCAAGAGCTCTCAGCATTTACAGTAGCATCAATTAGTCCTGCCTGCTTTCTCCCTTGACATGCTCCTACCGTATTTCTTCCTCTGTTTATTTACATCACTTCCTCGGCCTTTCCCAAAATTGTCAGAAAATGAGGGATCATTGATTTACTAAATTAAGTAATGAGGGTATTGATTAGCCAACATATAATCTTTACTTAATAGTATAATTAGTAAAAATTGAAAATATACCTACTCTTTCTCTTTGCTCTCCTTTTGCCTCCCCTTTTTACTTCCTTCTCCCTTTCTCTCCCTCCTTCCCTCCCCTCTATCCTTCCCTCTCCCTTTCCTTCCCTTTTTATCTCCTTCTTCCTTTCCATCTCCATTTTCTCTTCCCTTCTCTCTTTCCCCTCTCTCTTTCTTTCCACTCTTCTTCCTTCCTCCTTTTTTTTTCTCTTCCTTTCCCTTCCCTTTGCCTTTCTTCACCCCTTTCCCCCCCTCTCCCTTCCCCCTATATTCCTCTTGCCCTAAACTTTCCTCTCCCTTCTCCTTACACTTTCCTCTCCTCTTTCCTTTCATTTTCCTTTACCCTAACTCTTATATTTACACTCTTTGTTCCCTTTCCTCCTCTCTTCCTCTCTTCCCATTTTCCATATTTATTTTCTTCTAAGTAAAATATCAATACTATTTCAGCCGATCAATCAACTATCAATCAAAATCCACTTAAAACCCAATCTCAATGAGCAATATTCCCAAAATCCAATTCGCTAACTTAACTTATTAACTATTAATCTATACTATCAGCTACATGACTGACTAATTGTCCCCTCTAATTCCTGTTGACCTCCTGGGATCTTGGCAGCATATGCATATATATTGCATGATGCATATATATTGCATGATGCATATAAGGAGCAAACAAAACTCAACTTTTAATTCATTCTTTCCTTTTTGGTATACTGTTTGTTTGCTTTCAATATTTTGATTTCAAAGCACTTTAATTCCGAAGGCCGAATACCTAAGCCTATTCCTCCATTTTTTGAATATATACTCGCAGCTTAACTGCTTAGCTAGATAATCAATCAATTCAATCTGATGCTCTTTCTGGTCTCAATAAACCCAATAATTCCACACAGTTGTTATAATCTTACACCAGATAGCTCCAGCTCATTGCCCATTAAGGTTATACATTCAAACCAGCCATATTTCCACTCATCCACAATTTACCACCTTTGAAACTCCAATAGAATAGAATAGGAATTCCATCACTTCAATATAATCTTAAGTTCCTCATACAAACTTTAGCCTTGTTCTATAGAGTCTTACGAGGTAATTAAATCTATTTCCCTACTAAATATTTCCCAAAATCATCCGCTTCTAATCAGGACGTAGAAGAAAGGACTAAGAAATATTCTAATTGGTATCATGTGAGAATGGAAGTTGAGTGTGCTAGAATTAAAGGAATAATTATGTATTGGAAGATAATTATCAGAATTCGTATTTATTGCTACTTGTGAGATATATATATACAATTAGAATAAGGTTACTATGCTGGGCAAATCTCGTCTTTGTATCTATTGTTATGAATACATGGCAGATTATATCTTGCAATGAAAAGAAATTCAATACTGTCTGTGGAATAATCAGTAATGTGTATAAAGAAGTAAGGAAAAAAAGCAGAAAACTTACAATTGCAAGGCCATCCAAGAAACAGACTCAACCCCCATCATGATCCAAACAGACATTCCACACGACACCCAAAAAAACGAACGTTCGATAGATCACTTAGCTCCTCATTTGAGGGTTCCCAGCCAGCACGCAACGAGGACGTGTGATCCATGCCAGCCACCCTATAGACGAATTAGTAGTTAGCGAGAGGGAATACTTAACTAATGATACCACCATATCCTCCACCCACGACGAGCTCTCATGAAGCCCCATCGAGTGAGCTTCCAATGAGACTGTCCTGGAACCAACCAAAGCCAAGGAGATATCGCCAAGACACTTCTAATAAAAGTGAAAAGCTTCTGCCGAGGAGATATCGCCAAAACACTTTCTAATAAAAGTGAAAAGCTTCTAAAAACGAGACAAGACCAAGGGGTATAGCATGAACAATTCAGCGAAGTGAAAAGTTCGACAAGCGTTCCCCAAGAGCCAAGTTCGTAAAAATAATCTCGTCGAGTAATTGGAACGAGAACAGTATATATCCATCGAAATGCATCGAATATCCTGCTAGTCTTATCGAGCGCAGTTAGGATTTGGGGGGTTAAAAAGATTCGATTTTGTGCAAGTCGAAGTGAATGGAGAGGTCGAATCAACATCTTGTGATGGTTGAAAGATCTGGGCAGTGACTTATCGCGAGCTTGCCCAGTCTTGTTTGACAATATGTTGGAGAAGTGATGTGATGTGATTCGAATGTCGAGTCAAGAAAGAATCTCTGCTTGTCGTCTCGAGAGCAGCAGAGGGCGCATTCTTTCTTGATCGACGAAGGTGGGGTGTGGAGAGATTGGAAGATGTGGAGTGAGATGAGGATTAAAAGTGGGTTTTAAAAGAGTTGAGGTTTGTGAGAGCTGTGTTGACTTCCACAACGCGCTGCACAGTCTCATGTGAACTCTTTGGTATAGTATAATCTAACCTGTGACCTGAACCCTTCCTGGAATAGTATGGTGGTGGAATCGAAGGGGTGGGATCGAAGGGAAGGGAAGTCGTCGACGACTTGGGCCTGGGATTATGTAAAGTTATTAGCAAATGTCTCAAGTCAAAAGGGAGAAGAGGGTTGAACTGACCTATTATTATGAAGTTATGCTCTATGATCGAGCGACCACAGCTCGTATGTCTCTAATCTGTAAACCGTTAACGAGCAAATGTATGACAAAATGGGGATTAAAATCCCCGAAAAAAAGCAAAAACACCAATGGCTCGCCGGCCTCCCCCAAATAATGACAAAGGAGAGAGATAAATACATAATGCGATGTTCGCTTTTTGTTTTGTGATACCTTGAAGGATAGATATTCAGGTTACCAATCTGAAAATCTATACCCCCAAGGCCTTTATTTTAATGATTTTTTTGGCGATGGCCGATAAAAGCACATCTGTTTTAGTTTAAAAAGGGGGGGATTACTAACCTGGGGTCCGGGGATTCCAGGTAGGGTCAGGTCAGGTCACAGGTTAGTAGTTAGGTTAATAGAAGATACGGAGCATCAATGTCCACCATGATTGATGCAACCGTATCTTCTATATTGGTCTCGATGGACATAAAAGCTCAGAGCGTATTCTTCTGCTTCGAGAATAGCATCCGAGAAGTCTACCTCCGGATCTAAAAATCCTTCGGAAAGACTCTCTCTGCACTCAGTACAGAATGCATTCTCGTCGCAGCGTTCGAATACGCCCTGGCTTATTGGGAGGAGAAAAACTCCATCCCGTTTAGTAAACCATCTAGTAGCGTTACCTTCTTGATCTCTTTCCTCAACAAGAGGAAAGGTCTCGTGAGGGCAACGCTTCTGACCCAAGTATTTCTGGTGATAGTTCTTCATTTTCCTAGGGACCACATAAGTGATCACCTGTCCACGAATACTATCACTGCTTGGTCCTGCAAAACTAACTCTTTTCGCAGAGCGAGCAGAGGAGTTTCTGAAGCAGGACTTCAGCTGAAATACAGGGGCATCCGTCATCTCGACTTCAGATGAAATGACTTCAGACATTTCGGCATATACCGACGTATCTTCAGACATTTCAACATCCGTCATTATGATGTCGGATGAGATGGTGTTTTTTTGTTGCGCGCCAGCAACAGAAGAAAAAAAAAAAAGGATGACTTCCTTGATTGATTGACGAGCAGAAAGTCGATCCCTTAATCTTCTCTCCACGAGAGAAAGAGTGATGGCCGGTCTAATAACTGGTCTTCTCTTAATCTCGGGAGAAGCAGAGGCTACCATGGTTGAGCCAGCAAGTTGTTCAGCTCGAGTCATCTTCTTGGTAGAAGATGAAGCAGTGAGTTGAGCTGCTTGAGACTCAGGTATCGACTGAGTAATAGGTTGAGGAGCAACCTGGATGGCAACAGGTTTTTCCTCTAGAGAGAGAGGGTTGGAGATGAGGTAGACACAGGCAGCAACTACAAGGCTTGTGCCCATGACCTGGAGGAAGGAGAAGAAGGACATGGTAGTGATTGATGTTAAAACAAAAATCGGCACGCCGACTTGGAGAAGAGAGATAAGAGTGAGGTAAGAGTGAGTGAGGTGAGAGTTTGGGTATCGATGAGTTGGTAGCTCAAAGATAAAAGAAGTAAGAGGTAAGAGTGAGGTTGAAAGTGAGATGAGAGTGAGGTAAAAAGTTGGGTATCGATGAGTTGGTAGCTCAAAGATAAAAAGCAGTGAATAGTAAGGAGTATACAGTTTGAAAAGTTTGGAAAGTTAAAGTAATCAAAAGTGCATAAGCTGAAGAAAGAAAGGGAAAAAAAGAAAAAAAAGAAAAAGAAAGGAAGGAGAGGACAGCAGCTTTATTATAGGAAAATTTGAGTGGCTAACAAACCTAAATTTGGTCAATTCTTTAGTGAGATGCTAGTAAACACTGAAGTCATACATGTACTGAAGGTTTTTTTGACACTAGTGGTAGTAGCAACGGTTCTTTTTGGTCTCTTAGCAACCAAACTCTCATTTGATAAGTTCAGATGAGGCTTCCTTGTTTTTTTCTAGGTCGACTTAACTACTTGACATCGAATAGCTTGTTTATCAGCTCTGATATGCTGGGATGATATCAAGAAGTTTACCTTTACTTAGCCATCTTTTTCCACACTTAGCCATCTCTTCCCATACTTCAAAATCGCTGAACTATATATAAGACGTTTCTAAACATATAACCTGATCATCTGAACCGTGATTCGTTCTTCTCCTTCCAGACATGTAAATTCAGCAGCAAGCTCTTACATTTGGTAAATAAACTTTGATAATGCATATTCACTAGCTTAATGGGAACGCCGATATCAACAAAAGCTACCATGGAAGCTACCATAGAAGCTAAGCACAGCCGCAAAGATAGGGCGAGTCAGAAGAATTATAGTACTATAGTTATCACTTAATTAGCTTAGCTTACCTTCCATAGCTCTGATATCGTCAAGATCGAGCACCCTTGTACTAAAATAATCTTCGAGTCAACTCTAGAATGATCTTCGAGACTTCGAGTCACTCTGAATAAGGTTATAGATAGTATAAACTTAGTCTCACTCAGTTGAGAAAAAACTAAACTAAAGTTCCGAATGCAAGAACGCTTTTCATTAATCCAGACTCATATCACAATGTGCTAAGTCTTACAACAACACCTCCAAATTTCACAGCATGCTGGTCTCACTACATATATCTACACTATTACATCGGTAAACAAAACCCCGTAGCATTTCATTCATGCGCACCAACAAAACTCGACAAATAAATAAAACAAAGTATATGCCGAGCCTAGTGCGCACACTAAAATAAAGTTCAAGACCCTTATTTAGCTCCCAAACTTGAACCGGTAACGGCCGATCTAGATCGATCGTTGTTTTCACTAGCTAGCCTCCCAGGTACCGAACTAAGCAAAAGCTTAAATAGACATCATAGCTGAGTAAACTAATTCATTGAAAGATTAAATGACGACAAGATTTTACATTGACGGAAACAACTCTTAGTCGTAGCGAGGGGTAACATGAGGCGGGAATTATGATACCAAATTATGATACAAAGTTATTGAAGTTCACCATTCGGTAGCTTAAATGTCAATAATCCGATGATTCCGCATCAAAGATGTCGCCTACTGTCTTCAGCCCCTTAATTATCTGCAGTTGCAAAAAGTACTGCTATATCTTTCTTCAACTTTCATCGCTGTTCAGTAATACCCCGACACTTAAACAAAAAGAATCCTTGGTTATATGATTCGTTCTCTCATCTATACAAGAGGAATGAAAACTAACGACATGATGGCACGCGGAAACATAGCTGATCACATATCCAGAGACCAGCACACTAATCATCGCTCTAGCTCTTTCTTCAACCCGACGAGATATCTCAAATTTTATCATGCAGTTCCGATCATAAATATCCTCCTATCTAATCCATCCATACATATCCATCCTCGATACTTCGTCCCGTAAGACTCGGTGGAGGAAATAAGGAACCTTAAACTCATAAGAATACATACATCTATTCCATATATCCCAGTGGCTCTATCAATCAAGAACCAACCAGCGCCATATTCCTCAAATCCAAATCCTCAACTCTCGCATTCTCCATGCTATTTCTTACATCTATATAAACCCTCAGAACTCCCGAGTGAAAAAAGTGAGATGAATCAAGCCATATATCATCCCGATCAAATTCTTTTCTCTTCGGAAAATCTTTGCTGACATGCCGTGTTGGAAAACATATCCATATCCATATCCATATCCATACCTATTCACCTCCTCAGCTCCATCAAAATCTAATCCCAAGATAATAATATTCCCTAAGAATCCCCTGCTAAACTCTCAAAATCATTCCTTCAAACTATTCTCACACTGTAACTCCGTAGCAAAAGATATAAAACTAATCATATAGATTATATGATATTAACCCTTTGATTTTTAAAGCAAGAAACAAAAAAAAGAGAACAACTCAAAGAAAACATCTCATAGCCTCATCCCAAAAATACCTCAAAGAAACCCACAAACCTCCTCAATATCCAATACCAAATATCAATCACTATATCTACTCTATAATCTCAAAACCTACTACGAAATCTAAAGCCTACTATCAAATCTTAGATCTAATTCTTATTCTAATTACGTGTTACGACGGCTACCATCTACGCCGCGTCACATGACTAAAAACAAGGTAACGTGACTTTGTCACGTTATGGACCGCTAAGGACCGCTGCGCGGTCCTGACTAGCCATAGGCATGAAGGTCTATATAATCAAGATGGATTTCCTTTGTATAGAGCTTCGTGCTCAAGATCAATCATTTAGTATACTCTACTATTAGTTACGAATTGCATACCTTTATTGTCATTACTTAAAGTCCCTGCTTGACGCCTAGTTATAAACCACCTCGAGAGCCTAGAGCACTTCCACGTGATCTAGACGGCAAACCTCGTAACATTACGAGATTTATTTAAATTTATTTAAATTTATTAAATATATATAAATAATTCATGATTCTTGAGATCTAATAAAAAGCTCAAATCTTAAATCTTTTTTAATTTTATAATTCAAATCAAAATCTACAAATATATAGTTTTTGTTACGACGGTATTTAGTTATGACTAGAAACCGCATCACATGACTAAACAAGGGGTCACGTGGTCCCACTCGTCCCACCGATTTAAATCGAGGGGAACGGTGGGAAAAGGCTTCCACTGATCCCACCGATTTAAATCGAGGGGAACGGTGGGAAATGCTTCCCACTGATCCCACTGATTTATATCGAGGGGAACGGTGGGACATACGGCACGAAGGTCTATATAATCAAGATGGATTTCCTTTGTATAGAGCTTCGTGCTCAAGATCAATCATTTAGTATACCATACTATTAGTTACGAATTGCATCATATTATTGTCATTACTTTAAGTCCCTGCTTGACGCCTAGTTATAAACCTACCTCGAGAGCCTAGAGCACTTCCACGTGATCTAGACGGCAAACCTCGTAACAGTTTTATTTTATTTTATTTCTTTTTTCAAGTTATAATAATATTCAATTCCACAGTATAATAAATCTTAAATTTATTCAAAATAATAATCTCAAAAATATTTATTATATATTTATAAGAAAATCTTGTAATTAAATAAAAATTAAAACAAATATAAAATATAAAATATAAAATAGTTACAAAAATGCGTTTCTAGTATTTTATAAGATTTATCACGGGGCAGGCAGGCAGAATAGGGCTCCTAGTAACTTTGTCCTAATTTGGCAAAGTTATATTGATTCAGATAATAGCTTCAGATTAAGGATTAAGACGTAGCTCGAAGAGCTACGATACAGGATCTTCCTGGTTGAAGATATACAGACTTTTCGCAAGTAAGCTAGCCCGATCGGGCACTAGCTCACTTGCGCACCGGCGCGAGCGCCTATCTTGGTCCTATCGGATAGGATCAATTGCTCACGTGACTGACACCGTGACAAGATTACAAGATTTGAGAATCTTATTTATTACAGTAACGTGGTTTAACACCGAGTGCACCATATCACCGAGTGCACCACTTTTACCTCAATTTGCACTTTCCAACTTCAACACGCGATTTATCAATTATTTATTATGCAATCAAATAGAAAAGAAGCTCAAATACTCTTAGCTATCGAAGCTATTCAAAAAGATAAAAAACTAAGCATTCGAAAGGCTGCCAAGCTATATAATATAACGCATACAACACTTCTCCGCAGGATGAATGGTTTAGCCCCTCGTACAGAAATTCGAGCAAATAGTCATAAAATGACCGATTTAGAAGAGGAGGTGCTTATTCAGTATATAATTGATATGGATGAGAGAGGATTTGCACCTAAATTAAGTGGTGTAGAAGATATGGCGAATTATATTCTTGAATCGCGGAGGGTGAAGAAGGTTGGAAAGCTCTGGGCTTATCGATTCGTAAAGCGTCATACGAAATTAAAGACGCGTTTTAGTCGTGTCTATGACTTTCAAAGAGCTCTTTGCGAAGATCCTAAGCTTATTGAAGAGTGGTTTCGATTGGTATCGAATATGCGGGTGAAATATGGTATTGTCGATTCCGATTTCTACAACTTCGATGAAACCGGCTTCATGATGGGTATAATATGCCCTGGAATGGTTGTAACTAGTGCTGAACGAAATGGCAGAAGCAAGGCAATACAACCAGGCAATCGAGAGTGGGCTACGGCAATTATATGTGGCAATGGAGAGGGTGAAACTATACCTCCATTTTTGGTAGTTCAAGGACAAGTTCATCTTTCCAATTGGTATACCGAACCCGATTTTCCTGCGGATTGGGCCATTAAACCTACTTCCAATGGATGGACGAATAATGAGACAGGCCTAGAATGGTTAAAGCATTTCGATAAACATACTATTCGTCAAAGGAAGGGCAAATATCGAATGCTAGTATTGGATGGGCACGAAAGCCACGAATCAATACCTTTTCAATCATATTGCAAATCAAATGATATTATATGCCTCAAATTACCACCACATTCAAGTCATTTAACTCAACCACTTGATGTTGGATGTTTTGGTGTACTTAAACGTTCATATAGTTCTCAAATTGAGGAGTTTATCAAGGCACATATCAATCATATCACTAAAGTTGAATTCTTTATAGCTTTCAAAGCTGCATATCAACAATCAATCACCTCTCAGAATATGAAAGCTGGCTTTCGAGGAACAGGTCTAATACCATTTGACCCTCAAGCTATACTCTCAAAATTAGATATCCGAATTCATACGCCTACTCCCCCCTCCTTTCGATTTAAACCTTTGGATCTCTCAAACTCCTCACAACCCAACTGAAGCTCTTTCTCAATCAACTTTAGTGAAATCTCGAATGGCTCGTCATCAATCAAGCTCCCCTACACCTATATTCGAAACTGTACTAGCTTTAGCTAAAGGTACAGAGAGATTGGCACATGAAAATACACTTTTAAGTGCAGAAAACCGTACACTTCGGAAGGCAAATGAGGCATTAAGCAAACGTCGACGCGCGAAAAAGACTCAATTACGTCAAGGAGGAGTACTTACTGGACAAGAAGCTGCAGATATATTATCTCAACAAGAGGTTGATATTCAGATTCAACGCGACGAGCGTCAAAATGGGGGAAATTCTAATGGGGAATCATCTACTAGTCGATGCTGTAGTAAGTGTGGAAAGACTGGTCATAATTCAAGAACTTGTCAAAATAGTATAATAGATCCTAGATTATTAGATTCTTAATAGTTTTAATTGATTGATTTAATGATTGTTGAATGATATGAGTTAGAAAGTGCAAATTGAGGTAAAAGTGGTGCACTCGGTGATATGGTGCACTCGGTGTTAAACCACGTTATTCATAATTCAAAATTTATAATCTACAAGTTATACTTCCATCCAACTCACCCTCACCCTCACCCTCACCCTCACCCTCACCCTCAAACTTCCACATCCTGACAATCCGCCCAAAAAGGAACCTATTAATTTTCAAATTCAAGTCTCATATTGCATCATCTGTCCCGTACCTACAATAGGTATCTAGATTACAACTAATCCATCCGTCTCCTATCTTACGTGCCAATCAGTGTGATACTTTTTAAATTTGCTCTCCAGGATATCTTTTAAGAAAAACTCCATCAATCCATCCATCCATCTATCCATCCATTTCATTGATTTCGATAATTTTACCGTCCATAAACGCCTAGATAATCCGATTGCCTTCAAACGCCATGCTCGTTCATTCCGTCCATTCATTATTTCATCATGATTCAAGATTTACATTTCTTCCCTTTTCATCTTATCCCTTATATTCTTTCTGTCTAGCCAAGGACTCCACGGAAGTCTCCATGATTTGAAGAAGAAATTAGAACTCAGTAATGCCAAAGAATCTTTTGACTTAATACCCTGGCCCCCAACATTTCGAATTCTTTTTGGCCAATCCAACTCTCATGCATCTTCATTCTAGCGAAAACACTTGCACCCTTCCAAACCACCACCTGACCGTCCATTTCCCTAGGGCTAGTTCCCACCAAAATTCGTTCTGCAAGATCTGGTCTCTTCTTCCTGAGTTTATCTTCAAGGAAAGGACCAAATCCAGGAGTTTTCGCACCTCCGCCGATTAACATGATGCCACCATAGAAGTCACGAGCTTTTTTATCATCATGCTTGGCTGCGTGGGTGATAGACGTGATTATAGCAGTGTCCAACGGAGCGATTGGTAGAACGGAATCACGTTCAATAGCGAGATCCTTAGCAGTACGGGCATGAATATCGACAAACATACCAGCTGGGGGATTAGGTGTATTTCCACTGTGACTACCATTCATGCCATTTGTGGGACCGGGAGAGCCGGTGGTTGTTCCGTTACCTCCAAAGACAAATGGAACAGGAGCAGGAGTATTTGCACCTTCTGGAGCAGGCGACGCGGCAGCAGAATTCACGCTGGAATGTACTGGGTTGTCTGTGTCCATCCGAAGAAAGTTGAAAGGGTTAGGCTTCTCTTTTTGAGGTGTAGAGAAAGACATGTCAGCCATGCCGTTGGATGTGTTAGGATTGTATCCATTTGCATTTGTTGCAATGGAGGGTTTGATAGCTGCTAGGATTGCAAGCTGAGCTGAAGATGTGGGATCATCCGGAGTGTCGACATCATAAGCATTGTATGATCGATCCAGGAGTTTGCGACGACCCTTCAATTTATCACTGTTATCAAAGACTGAAGGTTCGTAAAAGCCCATAGGAGCAAGGATGACCTCATCATATGTTTTAAAACCATATTTGTGAGTAGGTTGATTTGGTGCGCGAAGGTGAAAATTGTAGAGTTGAACGGATATCTCAGCCTGATTCATAGTACAGTACTTGATCTTTAGCTCCTCCGCGAGAAGAAAGTCGTATCGTCGTTTGAGATTTATGTCGGCATACGGAAAGTGATCATAGAGCATCATTTTGATGAATGTTTCAGTAACATCATATCCTCCATACTTGAGGTTAACGCGGGAATCCTCTATGCACATACCATCCTCAACACAGCAAATTGATGTCTTTTGTGCCCCAACATCAACTACACAAGCACTCGTATAACCAGCTCCAAATGTAGCTGCATGACTTTCTTGAATGAAGGCGACTTGTTTGAACTCAAAGCCCCTAAGACACATATCTAGCATTTGCTCTAGGTATTTCTTGTCATAGAGATCCGGCACCACCATTATGCAGCTGTATTGTGTCCATTCACTGGTTCTCTTGAGACCGAGGTCTCTTTTTATGGCCTGCTCAATGATTGCCTCGAAATCATTGAACATGGATTCGCGGATGTAATAATCATCCTCATGAAACCAACCGGATTGCATAGGCCAGAAAAGTTTATATGGTGGTTCGGAGTTGTCCGCTATGCGCTGTGCATCGGGACCTGTAACAGATTTTACTGATCCCTTTGCAATATCCGTCCATTCCATACGAAGCGGATCATTGTGTTCTGGAATCTTTTCTGGCTCAATACGGCGATTGTAATTAACAACCAATTCTTTCGAGTTGGGTAAGACTTTGCGTCTATTCGCACGCATATCTACCTTCAAATCGGCACACTGTTTATTATATTTCTTCGACCATTCCTCCCCAAATTGCTGCTCTGGTGGAAGCTCAGGATTCTGTCGCTTTGGACGAGGCTCGTACTCTTGAGATTCTGTGATGGGGAATTTTTCGGCGATTGCCATTATGACTGTTTTTGGAAGGGCATCACTGGCCAAACCAATGCGCAAATTTTGACTTCCAGGGTGGATGACGATCGTTTTTGAAGCAGCCAATTCATCTGTAATATCTGTATCTTCAGATTCGTCCTCGTCCATAGGTAGTGGTACGTCGGCGGTTCCTGTGCGCGCAAGAGCTCTGTCTTTATTTTTGGCATCGCGGATGAGTTTTTCTTGATTTGCTTCGTTCTGTAGACGCGATGCAAGCAATTGGTCGTCGCGCTTTCCGAACTCTCTGTGAATTGTTAGTTGGTGAAAGTTGTAGGTCGTGAAAAGGCAAGAATTGGCAGAAAGGTATGCGAAATGGAGATGTGAGATACATACGTATAATAATTCTTCTGATTAATTGGGATGGCTTCTGGCCAGCTTGTTTGCTTCAATCCATTGTCTGTTCGTTCCAAACCTTCTTCTCGCATCAACGTCCTTCCAGATTTCTTTCCACCCGCCATTTTGATGTCTCCGAAGTCGAATTCCCCGACGTAGAGGATTCTTTCGTGATGGAATTGGCAAGACTGGCTGGTAAACTCCGGTGGCTTTGAAAACACAACGGATACAATAGGTGGAAATCGTAGCTTTGAAGCAACGATTTATTTGATTTTGGTACCTATCTCCATTATCTTCTGGTGCTTGTGCTCGAGCCATGTTGATACTGCCCAGGCGGTCAACAGATTCGAAATTCGAGCTTTGCTGATTGAAGGCTAACCGAGACACAAGCTGAGACTCAGATCTAGATGGAGCGTGGGAGGGATTAATATAAGAACAGAAATGGATTATCAAACTAGATACCGGGCTCCTGGATATGAGTTGATTTGTGATATAAAGATATGTTGTAGTCCGAGATGTTCAGATATGTGCATTCACAGGATCGAGATATCTCCCTTTAGCCCTACGTACCTAGTTATTTTTTGGCTAATTACTCGAACATTCAGTTAAACATAGGACTCAATAACGGCAATACAAGGGCATTAGATAACTTGATCAAATTCGTTCGTACGTTGAAGTAGACTTAATGACTTTGCTTGGCTGAAAGGTTTGGATGTAAAAGTTTCAATCTGAAATACGCGGAAACCTGCACGTTGGAACAATCATTCCAATACCATTGGGATGGTTATAATTTTTGTCCAGTCAATCCTTCTGACAATCGAGAGCCGCCGTCATCTAGTAGTCCTTTTACAGCTATGTAGCAGGTAGGTGAAGTTGGAAGTCACGTGCGTAAGTGTAACGAATCATAGAGCTATGTAAAAAGAAGGAAGGGTGAAGGCTCTACTCGTAAAGGCTCTAGAATTACACTCATTGAGAATCTGAAATCCGACTCTCAAAAAGAGAACTGCTCGAATCTGACCGGCCTATAATTTAAAAGTCGGATGTTACTCGATGTTGCGTTGCTTCTGAAGGAAAGAATCTTCTACCAAACCTTCTAGAAAGAATTTTGACGATTCATCCGTGCACCTTCTTTATTCACTCCACGACCTTATGACTTGCATAAACTTCGCACGGGAACCAGGCACGCAAGTCCGTTCACCCGTTCGTCAAACAAAGGGGAGTTCTGGTAGCACACCAATCGTATTCAAATCCGAAAGCACAGGAGCGGAGCTGTCTTCGCCCGCCCCCGATGCCCCATCTAGTCTAGCGTAGGCTCCATGAATCATTTGCCTAGTGGGGTAAGGTTCGTTGATTTGTTCAAATGAGACAGGGGGCGTTTGTCTTAAGATTTGATATTCTAGGAAGCGGACCTCGTTACGAGGAGCAGAGTACACCGTACGTTGGTACGAGTACGCAGTGGATTCGCTAACGTGGAATAGATTGGATAGAGCCGATTGATTGTATTGAGACCGACTGTGAGATAGAGACGGTGATGATTAGGTTTGCGCGTGAGATGGCCCTGAAAAATGATGAATATGGTGATCTTGCAAGGGAGAGCGGGTATATTCGGTGGGATACCTGAAATGAACTCATCCCTCTGTCGCTTTTCCTGCAAAAGACGGGTAAATTCGGTGTGTACTAAAATGAGCTAAACCCTCTCACGCATTTGCTGCGAAAGAATGTGTCCTGACCGATCTGGATCATTAAGAAGTATTACAATTTTGAGTCATATCAACTGCATGGGGAAAGTAAGCACGTTCTCTCCCTGGTATAGGGAGGTACTTTGTTGCAGTTGTGGGTAATATTTGTGTTGCCATAAGAAGCCATGTGAGGAATGGAGTACGTTGAAACTTGACATGAGGATGAAGTGGATATCCGATTAGGGATCAACAACGGATGTAGAGTTGTAACTTGTAGCCTGTAGGGGAGGAGAAATCAAGAGATGGTAGGAATTTTCTTCTTTGATATTCCAGATGATTTCAAGCCACCAATAATAAATAGTATTGAAAGATAAGACTTTCTCCGATTAGCAGAACAGAATCATGTATGCATCCATATCCTTTTCACTGTCAAGTTTTGGCTGGCTCAGATTCTCCCTTTAGCAAATATTATTATTGAGCACGGGTCAAGCTAAGCTTTTGATCTGAGCAATCCGAAGAACCTTGTTTTTTTTTTACAAGGAAAAGATACGCTCGATATACGAGGAATACAAGGAAAGAGAAACATAGATAGTTTAAAGAAATAAAATGGCGTGAACTGGAACAAAATGGTGGCGGAACAGGGAAGATGATCAGATAATGATAAGATATGGAAATTAGAAATTTTATACAGTATAGGTAAGATAAAGGATGTAAAAGATGTCAATGAACTCACTTTCTTCAACCTTCTAGTGATAATACTGGCAATGGAAGATAGTGAGTAGTAGGTAGAGCTTCTACGAAATACTCCGTACATGCAAAGTATGTACAGTACTCAAGTACTCAAATATGTACTCCTAGATGCGATCTGATATTGACTGGAGAACTGCTAGATACCTTTGGATCGGACTAATGGTTAATGTAAGCGAGATACTCCAGCACTAGGTCGTTTACGTACTAGCTGTCTACGTGGATTTCTTCACTAGGTGCTTGTAATCCTTGCCGTCCACCTACTTAGTCATCAAAGTCCATCGGGAATTTCAGCAATCCGCATCTCGGAACTTGTAATACCCGTTTGTAATTATGAAAAGTCCTCCGTTTCCTCACGTAAACAGATAAATAAATAAGTAATCTACCGGTATTTATCTCTTTTCTTTTCCAATCCTCTGTTTAATGTATCTTACGTGATTATTTACTAAACATCCTCCTAATAATTCTCTACATACAAACACGTTCATACTTTAATTATCAAACTCTATCGAGTTTTTCCCGATACAACAACTCGAAACACCGTACGTCATTAATTCTTACTCTGCTTAGTGTGAACGGGACGAAAGAAGAACTGTCAGAAGCAGATATTACCACCACAGCATACCTACCTACATCTCCCACAAAGTTTCTACCGATTTCTTGCCGACATTGCCCACTTTTACGAATCCTCAATTCTTATCAAGGCCGCCAATTATGGCTGGCGAACTATCAAAGAAAGTTGAGACCGCGGGGCATGAGAGTCGTCCATCCAGCAATGGAGGCTCATCTTTGACTGAACGCGATTCTAGACAAGAACAAAAGAATGGAGAAGGGACAACGACGGTGTCGCCGACTAAGGAAAAGGATTTGTCGAAATTAGACTCGAATGTTGTGAAGGTGGCAAATAAGGATGAGGATATTTACGCACATTTACCTCCCCATGAGGCTGAAATACTGAAACGACAAGTGGTTTTGCCAGAAATCTCGTCAGGAGTTGGAAATTTGTATCGCTTCTCGACTACAAATGATATCATTATTATGGTTATCAGTGCCATCTGCAGTATTGCGGCGGGCGCTGCATTACCTTTGATGACGGTTATCTTCGGTCAATTGGCGGGAACATTTGCAGATTACTTTGCAGGGTCGAGTAGCAAGGAGCATTTTAATCATACTATCAACCACATGGTTCTCTACTTCATCTACCTTGGTATCGCTGAGTTTATCACCATCTACGTCTCTACCGTCGGATTTATTTATGTTGGAGAACATATCAGTGGAAAGATTAGAGCACAATACTTAGCTGCTTGCTTACGCATGAATATTGGTTTCTACGATAAGCTAGGATCAGGAGAAATTACTACCAGAATCACAGCTGATACCAACTTGGTTCAGGATGGTATCTCTGAAAAGGTCGGCTTGACACTCAATGCATTGGCTACATTCTTTACCGCTTTTGTGATTGGCTTTATCAAGTCATGGAAACTGACGCTTATTCTCACATCTACCGTTGCGGCCATCACCGTTATCATGGGAGGTGGTTCCAGATGGATTGTCAAGTACAGCAAACAATCCCTTCAATCTTATGCCATTGGAGGATCTATCGCCGAAGAAGTCATTTCATCCATCAGAAATGCCACTGCCTTTGGTACTCAAGACAAACTCGCCCGTCAATATGACAAACATCTTGCGGAGGCAGAAAAATACGGCTACAAAACCAAATTCACATTAGCTATCATGGTAGGAGGCATGTTTTTGGTCATCTATCTTAATTATGGTCTAGCATTCTGGATGGGTTCTAGATTCCTTGTCGATGGATCCATGACCCTTTCTCACATTCTCACAATCTTGATGTCTATCATGATAGGAGCTTTTGCTTTTGGAAATGTTGCTCCCAACGCTCAGGCTTTCACTACTGCTATCTCCGCGGCGGCAAAGATCTTCAACACAATCGATCGTGTTTCACCCTTGGATCCAACCTCTACCGAAGGTATCACGCTCGATCACGTCGAGGGGACCGTCGAATTAAGACACATCAAGCACATCTATCCATCCAGACCTGAGGTCACAATCATGAATGATGTCAGTCTGGTTATTCCAGCTGGCAAAATGACAGCTCTTGTGGGTGCATCTGGATCCGGGAAAAGTACTATCGTTGGCTTGGTGGAGAGATTCTACGATCCAGTTGGCGGTCAGGTTTTGATTGATGGGCATGATGTTAGTACCTTGAATTTGCGATGGCTACGACAACAAATTTCCTTGGTGAGCCAAGAGCCCACATTGTTTGGAACTTCTATATTCGAAAACATTCGCCACGGACTTATTGGAACTAAATTCGAAAACGAGACAGAAGAACGTCAGAGAGAATTAGTTATCGAGGCTGCCAAGATGGCCAATGCACATGACTTTGTTTCTGCTTTGCCTGAAGGTTACGAAACAAACGTCGGTGAAAGAGCCAGTTTACTTTCCGGTGGTCAGAAGCAACGTATCGCAATTGCAAGAGCCATGGTCAGCGATCCAAAGATTCTTCTACTCGATGAAGCTACATCTGCTCTTGACACAAAATCCGAGGGTGTCGTACAAGCCGCTCTTGAGGTTGCTGCTGAAGGACGAACTACTATTACAATTGCTCATCGACTTTCCACTATCAAGGATGCGGATAATATTGTTGTCATGACTGAAGGTCGCATCGTTGAACAAGGAACTCACAACGACTTGCTTGCTAGACAAGGTGCTTACTATAGATTGATCGAAGCACAAAAGATCGCTGAAACTAAGGAAATGACTGCTGAAGAGCAGTTAGAGATCGACGCTAAAGACGATGAACTTGTACGCAAAATGTCCAATAAGGTCGGAGGAATTGAATACAACGAGGATCCAGATGATAAGAATATTGTCAACAAATTGAATCGTACAACGACGGAAAAGTCGCAATCATCTGTCGCACTTCAAGGCAAGACATCATCATCAGAACAACATGATTCATTATGGACATTGATCAAGTTGATTGCTTCATTCAACAAAACTGAATGGAAATTGATGTTGGTTGGATTGTTCTTTTCCGTTATTTGTGGTGGAGGTAATCCAACTCAAGCCGTTTTCTTCGCCAAAGAAATCATTTCGCTTTCACTTCCTGTCGTTCCTGCCAACTTCCATAAGATTAGACATGATGTCGATTTCTGGTCTTTGATGTATCTTATGTTGGCGATTGTTCAATTCCTTGCATTTTGTGCCCAAGGTATTGCCTTTGCTTTCTGTTCAGAAAGGCTCATTCACCGAGTCCGTGACCGTGCTTTCCGTACAATGCTCCGTCAGGACATTCAATATTTCGACAGGGATGAACATACTGCGGGTGCTCTCACATCATTCCTGAGTACGGAAACTACCCACGTCGCAGGATTATCTGGAGTTACCTTGGGAACGCTTTTGACAGTTATTACTACGCTCATCGCAGCATGTGTTCTTTCTCTCGCTATCGCTTGGAAGTTGGCGCTTGTCTGTATCGCCACCATTCCTATTTTGCTTGCTTGCGGTTTCTTTCGATTCTGGCTTCTTGCGAGATTCCAGCAAAGGGCAAAGAAAGCATATGAGAAGAGTGCTAGTTATGCATGTGAAGCTACTGGTGCTATCCGAACGGTTGCATCCTTGACCAGAGAGCAAGATGTCCTTGCCCATTACACCCAATCCCTCAAAGACCAAGAACAAAGGAGTTTGAGATCCATCTTGAAGTCTTCATTACTTTATGCTGCATCTCAATCTTTGGTTTTCCTTTGCGTCGCACTTGGATTCTGGTATGGTGGTCAACGCATCGCTAACAAGGAGTACACCATGTTCCAATTCTTCGTTTGTTTCTCGGCCGTCATTTTCGGTGCTCAATCCGCTGGAACTATCTTCTCCTTTGCACGTAAGTACTCCTTCAATCAATTATCTTGATTTTCTTACTGACATATTATAGCGGATATGGGTAAAGCCAAACAAGCCGCACAAGAACTCAAGATTCTCTTTGATCGCAAACCTGCTATCGACTCTTGGTCCGAAGATGGAGAGCGCATGGAGTCTATGGAAGGATATGTCGAGTTCCGTGACGTTCATTTCCGCTACCCGACTCGTCCAGAACAGCCAGTACTTCGTGGTCTCGACCTCCAAGTCAAGCCTGGACAATACATTGCTCTCGTGGGTGCCTCCGGTTGCGGTAAATCTACGACCATCGCTCTCCTTGAACGTTTCTATGATCCTCTCGTTGGTGGTATCTATGTCGATGGTAAAGAAATTTCTTCTCTAAACATCAGCGATTACCGCTCGCACATCGCGCTCGTATCTCAAGAACCAACTCTTTACCAAGGTACCATCCGTGAGAACATGCTTCTCGGAGCTGATCGTGAGGATGTTCCTGATTCGGAAATTGAGTTCGCATGTCGTGAGGCTAATATCTACGATTTCATCATGTCGCTTCCTGAAGGATTTTCCACAGTCGTCGGTTCGAAAGGTAGCATGTTGTCTGGTGGACAGAAACAAAGAATTGCTATCGCTCGTGCTTTACTTCGCGATCCAAAAATACTCTTGTTGGATGAGGCTACTAGTGCATTGGATTCTGAGAGTGAACATGTCGTCCAAGCAGCATTGGATAAAGCAGCAAAGGGAAGAACTACAATTGCAGTTGCGCATAGATTGAGTACTATTCAAAAAGCCGATTGTATCTATGTTTTCGACCAAGGTAGAGTCGTGGAGAGTGGCACACACTCTGAGCTTATACATAAGGGTGGTAGATACTCCGAGTTAGTCAACTTGCAGAGTTTGGGCAGAAAATAATAGGAGAGAGATGTAGTGGAATCTGGAAAAAAAAAAGGAGATGCGTTCATGGAGGATGATTTTGAATTTTTTGAAATGAATTTTAATGGTTGCAGACTTGATGAGCGCTACACATAGATACCTCATTGGAGTTTTTAGTTTTTACACTTTCATGTTGTGGCACGAGCGCATATACATCATTGGCTCTTTCTTTTTAGCATGGCGATGGCGTTTGGAGGATGATTATATCATGTTATGCTTCAGTGCATGCATGATATGATATATATATTAGTTTCTTGGACTTCAGACTTTGAATTTGCTGGAGGGGAGAAAATGATAGATGTTTATTGGTGTGTAGAATACATACTAAGTGGATGGATGAATGGATGAATGAATGAGTTGATCATTCATGATGGATAATAAATGACGGATGAATAGCAATAGAAAATCATCACTCTGTTTCTTCTATGCTGCATTATACTATACTACAACTACTCTTTTGCACAATCGTATGGATATATCTCGCTCCAAATTTTGAAATCATTCGTTGTGTGACGCACTTTTTATAACTCTATAGAATAGTTTCAGATATAAATCCCCAACCCAGAGATTTTGGTGGTGGTCATTGACGACCTTTAGTATAAAGACAACTAGGTATCAGGACCACCAGATAGGTAGGTAGGTAGCTATCTATCCATCCGTCCATCTCTACAGCCTTTATAACTCCTACAGAAACCCAGACCACAATTCCACATATAGTTTTATATCATAATATCAATCTCATCAATAAATTTCTCCGTCCAAGAGCAACTTGTTATTTAGATGTCAATATTATGATATCTAAATTATGCTACCCTATTCTATGATATGCTTTCTTGCTTACTGACCACTTGTTGCTGCTGCTTTACGTTAAATGACTTCGTCAGTGAATATCCAAATGAGGGTTGCCATTGGACAAAAACACGCATAATTTATTGAACTTGTTTACTCCGCCACAACGTGCCAGTTTATCCCAAACTTCAAAACAATCAACAGCTGGAAGTATAAACAATTAGATACCTTCGACAATATCACCCAAGGGTACAGTGATACCATCACTATAACGTCGAAGTGATGGTTGATTACACAAAATATCGAGTGGCAGATTTGAAAAAGCTTCTACTGGCCCGTCAACTTCCAAGCAAAGGCTTGAAAACTTCTCTAGTAGAACGTTTGACACAGTCGGATGCCCTTCACGTTTCTATTGAGGAGGCGACCGACGGAGGGATTAAGCAGGAATACCTTCTACCGTGTAAGTCTGTCGATAATCCCAAAGTTTTGGAAGATATTCTGTTGTCTCCTATTGCTTGATGATTGCGGAGAGTTCTATGCGACAGCAAGAATGCACACACAACAATCGCTGGATTTCCTTGATTGAACTTAGCTACTAACATCCCCTTAGCCCTCCAACTCAAGCAGAACATGCAATTGGCAACGCAAAGCGTCGAAACCTGCATGATGCTATGGATACACTCAAAAACCTAGCTGGCTTTACTCCTACGTCCGCTAGCCATATGATGCTCAAGCAGGAGAATAGCTACACCTCATCAGAGATCCAGAATCCACAAGTCGCTCCGTCAACGTATAGTGCTTCACAACCCTCTCCATATACCGACCTTGATACTCTTCAATTCAGTGAGAATGATTTTAGCGATGATGACAATATTGACTTGGATACCGATTACGATTTGCGAATGTCTCAGTCTTCCTTCACCAGCTCTCAGCCTCAATCTCAGCCTGGTCTACGTAGTCAATACCATGTGTCTCCCTCGACTCAAAACTACGGCAGAACGCCACCGTCTTCAAGTTCCTACCAAGGCTATCCTAAGATGACACGAGATTTTTATGCACCGGCAACACCTATTCAATGCCAGCCATTAACAACTCTTCAAAACAACCAGACATTGCCACCATCATCCCTCAAGACCCATACATCAGGCAAGGCCAAAGTTCAAATCAAGTCGGAAAGGACTACGCCAGGCAGTTTTTTTTGGATTCTTCCTTGCCGAATTTCAGTACTTCCGAAGCAACGCCTCAACCATTTACTCCAGCATCATCGTCGCCTACAAATATTAAAACCAGAAATGCCAAACAACCTTCAAAGTCTCCAGCCAATGTTCCCTATCTATCGTATTACCAGATGGAGCAGATGTATTATACAAGCGGCCAAGAAACTGAAAAGGAAAAGCTTGCACGCAGACAGTGGTTGACAAAGTTGGGTATTGACGTTAGCCCATTCAACTATGTGTATGTTGATCCACCGCAAAGAGACAGGGTTGAAGTTCACTGGGCTTTAAAATCTCCGAAATTTCGTCGAGATATTGAGACGAAAGTAATTCGATCGAAGCAGCCATATTCAAAGCGTGAGGTACCACTTCGCTTGGCTCCTTTCGCCCTTCGAACACCTGTTCCAATCAAACTTATTGGTCCGGTGCCTCTAAACTTCGACAAATTAGAACAAAGATACTTCAATATTCCTCAAAGGAAAGCATTGGCTTATCATGATCTTATACCAGAAAGACTTAGTTGGCTCAAAGAATTGGGCTTGGACGATCCACTATATTTACATCTGTCGCAGACTGCACTGGAAAGGCATGCATTAAACAATCTCTACGGTGAAAAGCCACGCGTAGAGCGGAGAGCAATCGAGGCTAAAGCAAAGTACATCAATGCCATGCTCGATCCGCCAACCTCATCTTGGGCGACTTTGGAGCAAACCTATGAGATTTACCCCGCGAGTGCCTTCACTACATACGGAGCATATATTGACAAGCGCCGCCAATGGCTTCAACAACTTGGTCTCGATATTATTCCTTTCTGCTACAAGACCTTGGAATTATCCGAGGGCTGTATGCAAGGTATGGAGATTGCTTGGAGTATAATGACTGAGATTGAACGGAAAAAAGTTCTCGAAACAGCAAAGATCATCAAAGAAGACGGTAATCCTGTTGTTGATTCATCGTCGGATTTTGGATACACTTATGGCTTTACCAAGGAAAAAGACAAGGAGTTCAAGAATGATGCCGCGGGGTATGTCAAGAAACGCGGATACTGGATCATTGACATAGGATTGAATATTGCTCCCTTCAATAACGCCCATTCTACCTCTACATCTTTGCAAGAAGCTTGGTCCAAAAAATCTATCGAGGAAAGAAAGTCCATCATCACTAAAGCTAAATATGAAAAAGAACGCTATGTTAGGGATTTAGCGAGAAAGAAGGCTGAGAAGGCAGGTGATAATTACAAAGCTCCTCCAGGTGAAGCTAAGAAGACAAGTAAACGTTCATCTGTGTCGAAATCGTCGAGTAATAAAGTCACCAAATCGTTCACTAGTCGATATGCTTATAATAGTTATTTTGGAAGGTCGATCGCTTCTAGGAATTATGGATATTCGGGTTATGGGTATGGGAGGTATGGAAGGTATGGGAGATATTAGGATGACTAATAGAGTTGGTGCGTTTACTGATTTTTGCTCATTATTTTTCTGTTGTAGATGGTTTAATAGTTGTGTATTTCTGGGATAGCTTTCTCGGTCCTTCAGCAAAGAGTTTCTATTGTGGATAGGTTCTTTTCTTTCAGAGGGTTGAAGCCTACGGGCGGGCAGATGAAAAGGATCTTCCTAAGCGCATCTATCTAAGTCTTGACTTCCTAATCATTTTTTACATTAATCTTTCCAGAATTTTAGTGCTTAGAGTTTAATAGATTGCCGGACAATCATTGTACATATTTGGATACAAACTAGAAATTTCAGCGATATGGCTCGCATCAACTGGTTTATTTATGAAGAGCTGTTTCGAGAAACACAGTTGCTTAGTATTGTATTTGTACGACAGCTTCCAGACTAAGAAAAGCGAAACTCTGATACTACCTACGCAATATTTTTTACGCTTGGGTAGATGAAAGGCCATCATCATATGAAGAATGTGATTCCTACTTTAATCAAATTCTGCTATTCTTAGGTTACATAGGATGGTGCTTCCGAATCGTGAAGTTCATTGGTAAGCACACTGGTGACAGCGCAGACGGTTTTAAATATCGGCAGCGCTTACTCCGGAGGAAAGATAGCTAAGCAGTGACCGGCACTGCTTAATGTGTTTTGGCACAAGAATTTAGAGGGTTTTAGCATACTAGTTACTCTGTTGCATAATTTACATATTATGGCTGCGAAGAAATAAAGAGATGATGGTGCCAGGCTACGCGTGGTAGATAGAGAATGACTGACTGTGAAAGAGAAAAAGGATAAAATAAATATTGTTATGCAGTGCAGTAGTAAAAGGTGACGATATAAATGTGAATCCGAGTTTACATGGTAAGATCTTGTAAAGAACGGAATAATAACGGATGAGGAGGATTGTGACGTTCAAATTTTTGACTCGTTGACAAAGAGGGGATTTTGAGAAGATGACTAAGTTTTCTTGTGACATGTGATAATGAGGTACGGATATAGTTATAGCTTAGTATTTGGATTTGTTATAACGTGGTTTATCATCGAGTGGGCTATATCATCGAGTGGGCTACTTTTCCCTCAATTCACACCTTCAAACCTATATTATTTAACAATCATTAAATCAATTGATTAAAACTATTAAGAATCTAATAATCTAGGGTCTATTATACTATTTTGACAAGTTCTTGAATTGTGACCAGTTCTCCCACATGTACTACAGCATCGACTAGAAGATGCTTCCCCATTAGAATTCCCCCTCTTTTGACGCTCGTCGCGTTGAATCTGAACATCAACCTCTTGTTGAGATAATATATCAAGAGCCTCTTGTCCAGTAAGCACTCCTCCTTGACGTAATTGAATCTTTTTTACGCGTCGACGTTTGCTTAATGCCTCGTTTGCCTTCCGAAGTGTACGATTTTCTGCACTTAAAAGTGTATTCTCATGTGCTAATCTCTCTGTACCTTTAGCTAGAGCTAGTACAGTTTCGAATATAGGTGTAGGAGAGCTTGATTAATGACGACTTATTCGAGATTTTACTAAAGTTGATTGAGAAAGAGCTTCAGTTGGATTGTGAGGTGTTTGAGAGATCCAAGGATCTATATTGAAGGGGGGGGGAGTAGGTGTATGAATTCGAATATCTAACTTTGAGAGTACAGCTTCAGGATTAAATGGTATTAATCCAGTTCCTCGAAACCCAGCTTTTATATTCTGAGATGTAATTGATTGTTGATATGCAGCTTTGAAAGCTATAAAGAATTCAACCTTAGAGATATGGTTGATATATGCCTTGATAAATCCATCAATTTGACTACCATACGAGCGTTTCAGGACACTAAAACATCCAACATCGAATGGTTGAGTTAAATGACTAGAATGCGCTGGTAGCTTTATGCATATTATATCATTTGCTTTGCAATATGACTGAAAAGGTATTGATTCATGACTTTCGTGTCCATCCAGCACTAACATTCGATATTTGCCCTTTCTTCGATGAATAGTATGTTTATCGAAATGCTTTAACCATTCTAACCCTGTCTCATTATTCGTCCATCCATTGGAAGTAGGTTTAATAGCCCAATATGCAGGAAGATCGGTTTCGGTATACCAATTCGAAAGGTGGACTTGTCCTTGAACTATCAGAAATGGAGGTATAGTTTCACCCTCTCCATTACCACATATAATTGCTGTAGCCCATTCTCGATTGCCTGGTTGTATTGCCTTGCTTCTGCCATTTCGTTCAGAACTAGTTACAACCATTCCAGGGCATATTATACCCATCATAAAGCCGGTTTCGTCGAAGTTGTAGAAATCGCAATCTTGAATACCATATTTCGCTCGCATATTCAATACCACTTGAAACCACCTTTCAATAAGCTTAGGATCTTCGCAGAGAGCCCTTTGAAAGTCATAAACGCGATTAAAACGCGTCTTTAATTCCGTATGACGCTTTACGAATCGATGAGCCCAGA
Organism: Sclerotinia minor; assembly: GCA_025389075.1. Lineage (NCBI taxonomy): Eukaryota > Fungi > Ascomycota > Leotiomycetes > Helotiales > Sclerotiniaceae > Sclerotinia > Sclerotinia minor. The sequence continues at coordinate 3,713,611 of QRFH01000001.1, read as the reverse complement.
GCTTTCCAACCTTCTTTGCCCCTCGCGACTGAAGAATATAATTCGCCATATCTTCCACACCACTCAATTTAGGTGCAAACCCTCTATCATCCATATCAATTATATACTGAAGAAGCACTTTCTCTTCTAATTCAGTTATTTTATGCCCATTTGCTCGAGTTTCCATTTGGTTATTTCGACCGTTGATTCTATCGCGTAGTGTAGATCGAGGTACTGAATAGACTTTCGCAGCTTTCGTAATTGTCAAATTTTTAGACTTTCGATAGCTTCAATAGCTAAGATGATTCGGGCTTCTTTTGATTGTGTTTCCATGATAATTCATTGAGATATCGCGAATTGAAATTGAAGTGGTTGAATGGTGAAAAAAGTGGCGACCCGGTGATATTGGCGACCCGATGATAAACCACGTTATAAGGTTTACCTTAATTACCAAATAATAACATCAAGATTACAAAATTACATCAATAATTCAGTACTTTGGTAAGTTCCCACTAGGTAAAATAAGCTATCAATTAGTCCTTTGAATAGGGCTGTCGAACGTTCCTGTAAAGTTGATCACGTCATGATTACGTCATCTCGCATTCCTCTCTAGCCGAACCTACTACCACACTCAGCTCCTCAACATCGAATATTCCCTCCCATTCTCTATACATAACAACAAAGTCCCAAGAAATCACCTCCATACATTTACCAAAAGATTGATACGTAAATATCACGAAAATGGTTGTCGCAGGTACAATTTCACGCGTACAGAGAATGCTTGATGGCGTTGTGACCCCGGAGACGAGATCAAAGTTCTATGGGAATGTTTCCGAGTTCTTTCAGGATCAACCGCTTATTGCTGTATGTATCTCTCTCTTTATGTTCCATCCGCAGGTATTCGTGCTGTTTGTAGTTGATTGCGGTGGATTTCGTGGATGGTTTACTCATCTGTCCTCTTCATTCGTTTTACTACACACAAATACCTCTTATCTCTATCTTTACTGTTACCCATGCCGCTAACCCCACTCTCACAATCTAATCCCCTCATTCACAATAACTAACCAAACCATACAGACATTCCTCCTCGCCACTCTAACAATATCTCTCCCACCCCTCCTCCTCTTCACAACCTTCACCCTCTCCATCATCGCTTTCTCCTTCATATCCGCTATCCTCTTCTCTCTCTTCTGGATTGGAATCGCTACTGTCCTCCTTGTTCCAACGCTCTTCTTTACTTGTGGTTTGGGTATTATTATATGGGTATGGGCTATTAGCTCATGGATTGTGGCTAGATGGTTATATGGATTTGTGCCGGCGACACAGGGGAAGGGAGAACTTAAATTTCAGGATGGGAAGAAGATAGTGGTGAAGAAGGAGGAAGGGGAGTTTCCACAAGGAGAGGTCAGGAATGGAATTTGAGTACATAGGGTGATGCGGGGTTGGGGAAATGGAGCGAGATGGAAGGTTGAAGGGTGGTAAATATGGGCTTGGTGAGTTTGGAGTATATTGATTGGAGGAATTACGAATTTATGTTATGGGATTGATAGGCAGGGCGGAGGTGGTATACAAAAATGGGGTATTGGGAAAGCTCGCGGATTAGAGCGAAAGTAGGAACTGGCTTGAGCGTGGTTGATTTCCTTATGAATATCATATGTTGTTTATATCAATGACCCTCTTCGCTCCTTCAAGCGTGTTTGCTTACCCGCACCAGTTGTAAGTCTATCAAGTGAAGCCACTAAAAAGCATTGAGTTCAATATAAGTATATCAAACTCTCTATATATTTTTTTGATTCATAAACTTGTCAACGCATCAGTCAATCATGGAACGTAGTAGTGTCATTACCGGTATCCTCTTAAATCAGTATCCTGACCACCCTATCCCATATAAAACTTTCAATGTTTCCGCCAACAAACATACCATATTTCCTTTCCCTAATTTGTACGGAAAATGGTCTTCTAATTTCGACATACTGGGATGTCTGTCAGGAGTCAATATATTGATTTTATACCTTAGTATATACGAGTATATGCCATACATTTCTTTAAATATAAACCTCTTAGTATCAATATTGAGATGTATTTATTTATTTCTGATAATTCTGTATTTATAAATGAACTAATTAATTTCAATTATTTGGTTTTATCAAGTGACTGTAAAAGTTTTAGAGTAGATATTATACAAGGATCTTCGAGGTTATTTGTACCGGTTCTAATTTTTTAGTATGAGTTATTGTTCAGATATAATTATATATATCGAAAATGAAAATAGAAAATGAAAACACAATTCCAAATAAAAATGATTCTGCACTAGTAACCTTTTCATAACCAGTCTAAGCTCTATTCTATCACTTCCTTCATGAATCTTAGTAGCCTTAGCCTGAAATAATCCTAGAGAGAAAAACTACAAGTTCTTCACTCTGATACCGGATTTGCTGAAGCTCTAGCACAGCTTACTTCTCTATGCTGCGCTTTTCTCTCTGATCATTTGATGACTCGGAGTTAATTAGGGTTGGAATTGTGTACTGGAAATAGTCTTAAATTATTTGGTGTTTGCTCCACAGGAAGACAATTATCTTGAATGGTTGCTCCTGTCGTCTAATTAGGTTGCTCATGAGTAGGATATTTGTATGGTATAGTAAGGTTATATATAGTATCCTTGAATTGGGAGGGAGTAATTCGATTAATTAATTTAGAATTTGATATCAGGAAGAGGGATAGTTGGATCCATCACCTCATATTTTTAGTATAGCATAGTATTCACAGAAAACAGAACAATTCCGACGGTACCTGTGTTTCCCTCCGATGAAGTAATGTAAGAAAGGTCATTAGGTATCTATCTTGACTAAATTCGTGATCAAGGAGCTGAGTAGATTAGACGAATTTTATACTACAAGTAATTAGTACAAGTATCATAAGTATCATAAGCACCGAAAGACGAGGATTTCTTCAACCGCTTCAATTACCCAAATTACCCAAATCCCTTAATCATTCTCAACAAAATTAACAAATATAAGCCTCATAAACTCCTATTCTTCAAATCCATAAACGAATCTTACAATAACCTTAAACATTAACTACACCCAGCTCATCCATCTGCGCCACTTGGATGGAATTCTTTATTTTGTATTTTGTTTTATCTTCTCCTCCATGATTCCTAATTAAGAATCTTGAGAAAATGATCAAATTCTTTATAACGTTACTGTAATATAAATAAGATTTTAAGTACAAAACAACATACTGGGTAATCTTCATCGTACATTATTATCAAGAAAAGGCTCATGTATATTCCTAAGGTGAAGTTTATGCGAGCACGTGCAATATGATGGCATCATCAAAGTGAAAATGTACAATGACTTCGCATCAAGAAAAATGTAATTACCATGCCCTTCCCGAGTTACTCAGCTGCTGTATAGAAACACCGTTAGTGTTAATCCTGTGGCCATGATTCGTGTCAAGAGCGTAGTACACTTCGTTATGTACCTTCGACTATTTTCTCAATCCAGTCCTTTACTTTTGCCGCCATAGTTTCACTGTGGTCTACATCATGCTACATTAGCATAGTGTTTGCCTCATCGTTCATATTACAAGACAGAATTCTAAAAGAAAGCGTCCAAGTAGGTACTCACTGATACAAAATCCATGATCAATACCCTCTTTATCAATCATCATTATAGGCTTACTAGCTGCATTGATTGAAAATGAAGAGGTAGAAGAGGCTGGCGTTGGCATAGGTGAAGCTCGTGCAGCAATGAGCGCATCACGAGTATGAGATGCTACCCAGTGATCCTATTATCTCTTAGTATGTATCCACAGTTTCTCTTCGGATGCAAAAGAGCTAAACCCACATTTTCACCGAAATAAAAGATTAGTTTGGGAGGAGAAGCGCTTGATTGAGACGATTCAGAATGCTCAACACCCCATATTTCTGAATCCCATTTATCTTCTGTTATAGTGTTCATTTCATCACGCGCAAGATGTCTGAAAAATTAATCAGTACTATCACCATTTGAGAGCATATGAACATACAAAGCTTGCCAAATACCATTTTTACTTCTCAAAAAGCTTGTGGTGACTTTGGCTGCCTCCTCTGGCATTCCGGTAATTGTCTTTACTAGGAAATCCAGAATTACGTTCGGAGCACAGTAGAGAAGCATTTTAGCAGTGGAAGATGCCAAGACCGGAAAGTTTGGAATTGACATTAACGGCGTGAGTTTGGTTCCTGAAGGAGAGCGGGAGATATGCGTAACAGTTGGGAAGAGAAGGATGCCTGATAAAATTGCAGATATTGAAGGGACGGTCAAAGGTGCGATAAGTTTGGTAAGGGTTTCTAGAAGAATATATGACCCAACCTGTAATATTAGAGTGATATCTAATGGGATTCGGGCAACTTACCGAATGTCCAATCAAGATCACGTTTTGATATGATACTGGCGAGCCTTTTATTTGCTTTAGAAGACAATCATGAACAAGATCTATCTGTTGTCCTAACGAATATGGACTTTGATTGGTAGAATCCGAGGGAACATCATCAGTCTCAAAACCAGCCAAGGATTGACCAAAGATATGGAATGTATTCGAACCCTTTATGGATGAGGAAGAGAGGAGATCATTGAGGATAGAAAGAAAAGATGAGCTTTAGAGGAGTTAACGAAAGAACATAGAACCGGGATATCATAAATACTAGTAGCCTATCAATCCTGGATTGCCTGTGATGAAGAATATGAGTTGATATTTCGTGTTAGGAGAGTCTGAAATGGGACGATATGAAATTTGTTGAGGCATCTTTTGCGACTTTCATATGATGGAAGAATAGAATTAAAGAAGCATAGAATAGGTGAGTTTAGGAGGTTGCAAAAAGAAGAAATGATATACATATATATATCTTAGATGTCCCTTGATGACAATCGAATTCCAAAGCAGGCTAAGGGATGTGGAGGTGGAATGAATCTCCATATTACGTTGACCGGGAGAGACACATAGCACAAAGCCATTAAGTCAGCCACAGTTATTCAGGACTTTACCTACTAAAAGTAGCCGACTTCGATATAATTTTGATACAACCAGCCAGACCACTTTCTCCCCAGTTCTTGCAACCTTACCTCGACTATTACCTTCGAGTCTCTCCAATACAACACAAAGTAATCCCCTTTAAATTGAAAGAGTACACTGAAATACAAGCATCGTGAACATTTCCCTGATCGAGACATGTGCATAATATACTACGTAGTACTGTAACCTTACTATACTCCGTAACCTTATCTATACCCACAACACCAATCATGAATTAATCCATCATCTCTGATCTAAGAACCCACATATAATACTTCAAATATCAATAGAATAAACTTCCACTCTCAAAATTATTCTTAATCGTTTTAAACTCTTTAGAATCTTTTGCTACATCTCTTCGTTTCACTCCACATTCTCTCCGGCCAAGTATGGTTCTCAGATCCTCAGATTGTAAATATCAATCCAATCTCATCACTATCATGAATACGTATATCTAATTCTTCTTATGGCGTGAAGAGAGGTGGTCAAACTGACGTAACTAGGCCTTGCGGGCTTTCGAAACATTGACAGGCAAAGGCAAACGGCATTGGACAATTAATACGAATTTGTTGTTGGAAATAAGCTTACAATTTCATTGTAGTTCGCCAATCGAAACACCCCAAGCGACTCGGACAGAATTTGAAGCTACACACTGTGGTCGAACAAGATCATTGTTTGTCGCGAATCCTGTAACCTGCAGCACTGTCTGTGATTCCATATTGGTGAAACCATAAAGAAGATTATTCCCCTTTCCACAAGACCTCCAGGATAGAAGTCAAACAATCCCCCAACTTGACAGCATTCTTAACTTCAAACCGCTCATCAGCCTCTCGGAAAATCTCTCTCCAATCTTCCATAGATTTCTCACGAGAGCCAAAATATGAAAGCATATTCAAATTCATCGTACTTCAACAACTTTCCATCAGTACGTCATCTTCAAAGTATGTAAGTAAACTCACCGCAACCTTCTCTCCTCATGCCATGGAAGTTCCCCAGATTCCACTAGTAATGGTTCTACGATTAGTAACCTTGATCCTTTCTTCAATGCCGGTATCTGATTCCTCAAGATTTTGACGCAATAATGATCTGTCCAGTTATGGAACACAGCACGGAAGAATATCACATCGATGTTCCGAATAGTCTGTGGAGTCAACATGTCATAAGCCATGAAAGATATACGATCTAAAATATTGGCTGGCACATATGCTGGCCCATCTGCAATTGCACCAGGCAAGTCCTGCACAATGAAATTTAAAGCGGGAAAGTTGGTTGCCAGGGCGATGCTGATAGGACCGTATCCTCCGCCAACATCAACTATGGTCGTGGACCCAAGACCACTCCAGTCGTAGCTTTCAAACAAGTAGGAAAATTCGCTTCTGGAGGTGAATGCGCTCATTGCGTTGGCGAAACGCTTACTTCGAGATGGATGAGCGTCCAATTCTTCGTAAAAACCTTTCGTCGTTCGATGGCCAATGCTGTATCCCTAAGATTAAACATGTGAGTATAACTCGCAGCATGGGGAATATCTTGAAGAAGCATTTTGAGATATGCTAGGATCTAAAAGTGGAAAAGTTATGATGTCCTTACTGTCTGATTGGGTTCTTTAGCACACCCAAATTTCTGTACTGCCTCGACCGTCTATATCATGATCAGCAGGGATACTCTGGGTATAAATTGAACCAGAAGTATTACATGTGCAGCAGCCTGAAATCGTTCCTCAACGACAATTCCAACATAGTCCGTCAACATAGGATCGGTGGCCAAAAGTTTGGACGCCGCAGTATGAGCTACTATTCCAGGTCGGATCTCTTGGAAAATATGGTTCATCATCGCGTAGCCCAGAACCCTCCGAGTATCAATTAAATTCAAGCCACATTTTTCTGATATCTGCTCAAACGTGGCTTCCTCATCTATTGGGAAAGCGTTGGCCATGTCATATGCATATATGAATTGTAAGCTCACACTATCCATTGCCTAGTTGCTTTCAGCTTAGAGTATAGCTGCGATAGAATGTGAATTTCCACACACCGATGTACTCATCAACATTGCTGTAGGCCCTAATATGAGGTGGTGAAGCTCCATGGTTGCCCTCAGAACCTCTGCATACGCTGCAGCAACCCGTTTCTCATGAAATCGAATGCGTATATTTGGGGGGCCAGAGATGTCGAATGATGGCATGGGGAGATTGTTGGATATAAAATAATCATTTAAAATTGCAGTTGATTCGGAGATAGTGGTGGCAAGTATGGTGATTTGCGATGGAGAAGCCATTGCTGGAATGCTCAGGATTTGAGAGGGCACGATAAAGCTGGTATTCAGTGATCAACGCAGAGTGGATTTCCCTCAAGCATAAAATTTATTGATAAAAAATCCTATTCCTCTATCCAAATAATGTAGAAGAAGTCATTCTTCCTTTTGAGTTATCGGGGAGTGCGGAGATAGCCAGCAAATTTGCTCAATAAACGTGGTCCAATCATTCTTTGGCTTGGAGATTTTAGTATGCGAGCTTTTCGGAGTCGGAGTGATGCTTGAAGTACCATCGTTGTCAACCCATCTATTATTGTTGTGTTTAATACAAAAATTCTTGAGTATTTTGTTGTGGCGACACAAATATAAAAGTATATACCCGAACTAACGGAATGAGCTTTCCCGAGACCGAGCCACAAATCAGCCACAAGTCAGCCACGTTTCTGAACCTTGGAAGTGAGCAAGTGGATCAACCAATCAATGATGTCATGCTTTTACATTCTCACATCCATACATAAAAGTAAAAATGAAAATGATAGTTTGCAGATTTCAATCAATTGAAGGAAAAGTAAGAGACATTGAAGATTATTGATACATTTTTGCACATCTTCAATCAATTGTCTTCCGAAATGCTTCAATATGGATGGGCTTTAGTTCTACTAGCCATTCCGCTCGTCTCATCGTCTCAAATTCCACTTCGCGTCTCTCAAGAGTATTCGGCAAACTCTCATAGCCAGGACTACAAATTCGACCCTCTTCTTCATCTCCCTGGTATAAGTCCATACTTTGATGCAGTTGGTGTAGGATTAAATCACAGAGCACCTCGTCTATGCGAAGTTACAGCGGCGTCTTACCTTGTCAGACATGCGGCGATCTATGCAAACGACGATGATTACGAGACTTACATCGAACCATTCTTAAAGAAATTAGACAGCACATACACAACGACTTCGGGGAAGAAGAGGAAAGGATGGACGGGTCCGCTTTCATTCTTCGAAAAATGGCAAAGTCCCATTGATGACCCGGAGAATCAAATGGAGCAAATTACTCCTCAAGGAATTAAAGACTCGAAGAAAGTTGCAAAACATCTATTATCAAGATACCCCGAATTGGTTCCTACGACGAAACGAATCTATGCCGACAAGAAATCAAGAACGCAGGATACGGCCGAGGCATTTAGCAAAGTATTTCCGCAAGAGGTTGAAATTGTCGAGATTGGTACAAATCGATCGTCTTTCCATTCTCAAGTTCCCCACAAAGCCTGTGATGCATTCACCAAAAAGCCTGGTAACGAAGAACAGCAAACTTTTCTCGCAAAGTATGCACCACCAGTCATCGCAAGACTCCAGCAGTACTCACCAGTCAAACTCGGAAATTACGATATAATGGGTTTGCAACAGATGTGCGGGTATGAATCTGCCATTACCGGGAAAGTGTCCAAGATCTGTGATGTGTTTACAGATGACGAATGGATGGCTTATGAATATGCATGGGATATGAAATATTCACGTATGGTAGGCCATGGCAATCCTCTCTCGATATATCTCGGATTTCCCTGGTTGAATACCACGGCACAGTTGTTTTCTAAATTCCACGCACCTCAACATTCCGACTCTTCCAATGATGAAATCCCTGATGACGATGGCCAAAGATTCTTCTTGTCCTTTACCCATCGCGAAGTTCCTCCTTTCATAGCCACCGCGCTTGGCCTCTTCAACTCTTCTAATGCATTCGCTGAAGAATTTCCAACAGACCGTATCAATTGGTCTAGATCCTGGAGAATGTCTGAACTTATACCATTTTTAGGCCACGTAGGGATCGAAAAACTCACATGCAAGGGTTTGAAAGGCGATGCTAGCGATGAAGGAGATGTGGAAGAATTCGTGAGGATTATTGCTAATACAGCACCGAGACCAATTCCTGAATGCCAAGGAGGACCCGGAGCAAGTTGCAAGTTTGATGAGTTTGTGGAGATTATCAATAGAGGTTTAGAGAAATATGGCGATTTTGATGGCGTTTGTAAGAATAAAAAAGAGGTTCCTAAAAATGGTTATTAGATGGTTAGAACAAGGGCGTTGCATATGTATGTATATATAGCACTGGATAGATTTTAGACTCTGCTAAGAGTAATGATGTATATTAGTAGTATTGTAAATTATTAGAAATTAGAAGGATGGAATTAGCTCTAATTCACATGGATCATTAACATCAATTCAGAAAGAATTATGTTTGTGCTTACTCCCCCTCTCTCTTTTTCTCCCCGAAGACCAAATTCTACCCATAATGTTAGTTAGTTATCCGAAATTTATTCTAGATAATTCCAAATGTATAGATATGCAACAAAAATATCAAAGGTCACGAGATCTTTCATAACCAATCATCCATGATCTTAAGATTAACCTTATATATATACATGTGGAATGCGCTTCCCTCTGATATATATACCTCTATAAAACAGGTCAATAGGAATAGGAACAGGAACAATCGCCTAGTTTCAATGTTCGGTATTCAGAATTATTGCAATGTGCTGTACTGAGAAATATCTCGAGACCATAGGTGTGCAATAGGTATGGATTGAGAATGTGGTTAATGGAACAACACCAATTCTGAAGCGCAGGAAGGAGAAAGAGGAAAGCGTTACTGGTTGGGTGCACGTGGAGAATGGTCACTCTGAATTGGTGAGCATATCTTTCATCAGGGGCTCTGAATCTTGCAGTGCGAGTTTATGGCTGTTTGTTTGCGGACGAGGATAATCTAGAATATATTCTAACGAAATCAGATATGTATCGTATTGGTACATCAGGATCCAAGTAGGATTTTTTGCCGTTAGTCAAATGTTGTTGACATTTGTCTTCAGGTTCTCAATCATCGGTGTATTTTGGCATTTGGAGCTCGAGATGGTCTATTGCTGCGATTCTTTGTACTATGACACTTTTGTTTATATCCCCATGGGTTCTTGAAGCTATCTCTAGGTGTACAGTTATCACCATGGGATATAAATCAATTTTGGAATGTCAGCATAATCTGGAGCATTCCATGCAATGCACGGACCGAAAAGGCAGGTAACTAAGGTTACTGTGGAATTCATCACCTTTTTTTGGTTCGGAACGGCTTGATACTGGAATAGGAGAGGAAACAATGGAACATCCATGGGACAATCATTATGTTTACATGGTTGTGGGAACGTTACCTGCACCCCACATGAATTTCGCATACTCGTGCAGCCAGAAAGTACAGAACCCCTTCCTAAACAAAACCATTTTTAATTGAAAGGGGTATAGACCTTATATATTTATACTCAAATCAGCAAGGTCGTGAATTAGATTGTATAAATATGAGTATAAACGAGATATTTTCCTAATATTTTCCGGAAATCCTTTAAAGTAAAATGGAATCAAGTAAACTAATAAATTTCATTGACTAAAATAGAGTTTCTCTCCACAAATTCAGGCTCATATAGAAAAGAGTTCTGTATTTTCTGGCCGCACGAGTACCATGCCTATATCATACCTAGTGGAAGATACCTTGCAGAGCGGCTGAGAACCCAAATTGAGAAGTGGGCTCAACATTCAGGGATCAACGGGAGAACACTAGGCTAGATTGGTAGTAGCTTAGAGCTTACTAGCGCTTGTAACCTACGTTTTGAATAACATGGGTATATTTCGATTCATCAACTTCTATCGGCTAGCCTCGGGCTCAGAAGGATCCGGTCCTAGAACATCATGGGGAGAAGCTCCGTGAGGATAGAGGCTTTGCCTAGCTTACGCGGCCTAGCTGGATGATGCTAAAACATGTCCAATAGTTTGGACAGCGCGTTGTTAGGATTTGAAAGCCTTTGAATCTCTGAGAGAATCTGAATATTTGGGACCTTCTGATTGTATGGGGTCATATGAACATGTTATGCCAAGTACCACAAAGATCTTGGTTCTGGAAGAAGTTATGTATCTCGCTTTCTTTCCAAGTCATATGCACCAATCAAAAACTCTGGTGGACTATTTACATGTTTCCATGTTGATATCGCATTTTCAGATCTTGTAACAGCATGTCCAAGCCTTTCCCCACCTATAACTCCTTCCTAGACATTGGAACCAGGTATATCTCCAAAAAGCCCCCTCAAGACCCCATGTATCCGCTCAAGTCATTAGATTTAAAAGTTTCATTAAGGAGAGTTCAATGCAGGGACGCATTAAACCTATCTCTTCCAAGTTTGGTAGGTCTGGAATAGCCTCCCATTCATCACTCTTGAATGTTTCCGCAGTCTACATTTTCTGTAGAATTTCTATGATCATTCTCCATTCCGATATAGAACCTTCGTACTTTCCTCAACCTTATGCTCCCAGCCACAATACACGCACTTCCTACAGTCTGGCCTCAACATCTTCCACTCTCCACATGCATGGCATCTTCGCGCCAATACATCTCTGTCAACTTTATCCGCTACAAAGTTGAGATCATCATCATACCAACGCAATAATCCTGCCCATCTTCCCTTGTATTTGCCAGAGGCCATGGCTATTTTCAGGTGCTCCGCGGAAAGTTTCTTCACCTCATCAATGACTTTCTGCGTCAGCTTAGCCTCCGGTGGTCCATCGAGCATCTTGATGACTAGTTTGCTGAAATTCATATATTCCTCTTGATTAGATCCCCAATCCCAAGTTATCAAAAGGTCATGTACATTCCGCAAGTTCAAGTTCTTCGCGTTCCGAAACCTCTCGTTTCCAGTTCCGCATAAGTACTGCCAGATGGGTCCCAGCGGACCAAGCTCGGGAGATCGCATACACACGTAGTTGAACAAGTTCATGCGTTGATTGTTCGGGACACGGTCTCTGCAAAAGTCCTCATACTTCTGAAATAGAGCCTTCTTGGCGCTTGAATTCTTGGCTGAGAGATACTTTTTTGTCATTTCAGCAGCATAGATACTGGTGCTCATATTTGCGTTGATTCCGGGAGAGTACAGCGGATTGGTGAATCCTGTCGCGTCACCAATGGCCAACCAATCTTTTCCAGTAACTCGTGGCGCACGGAAAGCAATGTTTTTGCGGACAAACCATGTCGTTCCTGGACCATAAAGATTTTCAATAAGCTTGTGTTTTTCCATCAATTGGGATACTTTTTGGTATCGGGATACTACCCAGTTAAATCTCTGTTCTGCTTCGTTGTCTCCATAGCTTGAGATGTTTTCTGGGTAGACAACGTCGGAGCGAAGAGCAAATCCGATGCTAACAACCCAGCGAAACTTGACTTGGAATCTTTTAACCAATTCTGGGACCGAAGGATAGGAGTCTGCTGGTGCCTTGGCTGCATTGAGATCTAGCAGATGATTTATCATGGCAGTAAGATTAGGGATAGAACTACCCTCCCATGAGGGAAGTCTAATAACCCAAGCCCATCTAAAAAATCAATTAGCCTGTGCTATCTATCCGGAAGATTAAAGCATACCCCTCAGGAAGACATATATGATTTGTATTGACACTTTCGTAATGTCTCAAAGGAATATCAGACTCATCACCCAATTGTTCAAAATACGCCCAGTAAGCATTTGTGTTGAAACCCTCTACGCGCTCAATACGTGTTTCTTTAGAAATGAATCGATGAAAGCGGCCAGTAGCATCAATCACCAGTCGAGACTTCACCGATTCTTCCACCATGGTCTCTGAGTCTCGTACGTGAATAGACATTCCATCACTCTCCTCTACCACCGCGGATAGCTTCTCGACAATGACTTCCTTTCCATGAAGAACTGTAATTCCTAGTCGTTGCGCATAGAGTGTAAGCATCAACTCGCTGATCTTTCTTTCAATTTGAAGCGTAGGCACAAAGTCTGCAGGTGGTCCATTGGCTACAAATTGCGTATAATTTTCCGGATCGCCTTCGGGGGAAAAGTAGAAGAATGCTAAGCCATCCTTTGGTCCAAATAGTCGTGAAAGCATTGGACTTTCGATGCCGACTGTTTTAAGCCAAAGTCCAAATACGGTTAATGTTGATTCTCCGATTTTGTATGTAGGGCTGGCTGACTTTTCTAGGATTGTCATGGTCATGGTATTCTCTTCTACACGTAAGTCAGCAAGTGCGTGCATGTAAAGTAGTTTTGACCGTTGTGGTTTTCCGTCCAGTACATCTGCCAAAATATTTTTGTAGGAAACCATTTTTACTTCTGTGCTAGCTAAATTTGCATACCTAGATGCATATAGTAGATTAAACTTACTTCCATGTTCCAGGAGCTCCAAACTTTTTGCATGAATAGCATATATCAAGGCGTGTATCCCTCCACCAACAATTACCACATCCGAACTTTCAGGAAGTTTGTTACCACACGAGTTGTATGAATTTAGGTATGCGGTATCTGAAATCCGTTCACTAGCTGTCGCGACAAGGCTCGCAAAGAGGTCAAAAATTTTGTGACCTATCATACTTTGCAAAACATCGTTACGTGCAGCGTGGTTGAAGTCCAGCCTTGAACTGACTTCTGAAGCCATAATTACTCTGGTTATCTTCAAATAGTGAATGTATAATAGCTTCAGACTTGAATCAGAAATAAATTGGTCAAATTACCACGCCGTCTGCATCTATAGAGATTATATATGGTTTGATGTTTGATATCTAACACACGGCTCCTTAGCGACTTTTCCATTCTTCCAAACATCTCTCTGGATCCACTAGTGGTACAATGATTGGGATGGTACTACACCACTTTAAGAAAATTAGAGACGGGACTTTTACCAGGTTTGTAGTCGTACAGCCAACCAGTTGACATAGTTACTAGTTTGATGTCAATTTTCCCGCATGCTGAGATCAAACACCCTTGTAACACTTTCATCGAGATCCATATTCCCATGTCAAAATAGGCGCTGGTAACTTACATCATATTACATCAGACAAGATCAGACACTTTGTGGAGTAAGAACCGTTCGCATTGTGGCCGATGCATGGCCCCCATTGTCAGACGATTAAACCTGGTTGATTTTCTGTGAATCGCCCACTTTACAACACTTTACCATTGATTAAATTTAGCCTTAACCTTATCTACCCCACTAAATGTCACAAAGCGCATCCCCCAGACGTTCTGCTACCATGCTTTTGGGGCTGTCTTGGAGCATTGGCCACTACATGGACTTTTCTTCTCGATAAATCACCTAAATGTCTCAAATCCTTCATTCGATTGCTCGGCTTTTTGATAGGGGCAAGGCAGACGTTCAAATGACAAGATTTAATTTCTAACTCGTATTGGCTCCGGACCGACTTTACATTTTACTTGTAATGTTTTTGAATGTGAAGAAATTGCTTACTAGGCACACTGCATGGTCTTGGCAAGGAGTGCATGCATTTACTTCTTGGGAACTGTGGAAGTCTACAAAGTAATCGTATTACAAAATCATGCTTATTGCAGCATCTAGCTAGCTACTCATTAATTACCATCAAAATACGAGTATTTCAAAAGTTTCCGATGCTTGTACGACAATATCATGTCCTCCGATCGCCGATGCAATGTGCAATAACCTCGCTTCGGCACTGCACTCCCGGCATGCATAATAAGCAACACGTTGTTGAACATTCTAGATGCAGTCTGGCAATCCATGTTACTACCAAGCCAAGGCCTCCGCAAACTCATTTCCGGCTGAAGTTTCACAAAACGGAACATTGTGATAGTATTACAGAGGAACACCCGTTGGGAACCATGAGGTCGGTGAAAGCCATCAGCATTGGAGCAGGAATTTAGTGATATCAATATGGCTTGAGTTTTAAAACGACTTGGTATCAATATCGAATATACGTCTATGATAAAAATCCCGAGATCGGTGGTACGTTGTTTGAAAACTGCTTTGGGGATGTGTTTCGGATGATCCGTCTCAGAATTTATCAATTCTCATATATGTGGAATCCAGGTTAAAGCTCGTTGTTTTACACCGGCTGCTGAGATACAGAGTTATTTACCTGTTGTAGCAAGTACGAGTTGAAATATCCTATTAGATTATCCCATAAGATTGTTCGTGCAGAATGGGATGAGGGGTGCGCAGAGTGAGTTTTGAGTATTAAGATGAGGTCACTGGTGTAGTTTTCTATGACAGATGTCATTTTTGCTTAATTCTGGTGGTATGTTCAAGTAAGTTCACATTCTGTGTTTCTTAAAGACAGGTTTAATGGATGATAGTAATTGGAATGCCTGGATGTCAAGGTTTTCATTCTTTCAAAGGAGTTCTTGTGCATACTGCTAAGTGGCAGAATGATATAGATCTCAAGGAGAAAACGGTCACTGTCATTGGGAACGGTGCCTCTGATGTCCAAATTATTCTGGTTTTACAGCAAGGTTAGATGTTTCCAACACACGTGACAAAATGGTTTAGTCCAGCTTCTAATCATTGTTTAGAAGTTTCAAAACTTTCCCACTTTGTAAGAATAAACACCTGGATTTCTCCAAATAACAAAGCGGTCTCATATATCATGGAAGAATACAAACTCGATACTCCGCATAAATACTCAGAGAAGCACATCCAAAAATTTCAGGAAAACCCGAAAAAATACACAAAGTTTCTAAAAGCTATTGAAGTCTTTTCTAATAAGTGATTCAAAACTGTGAATAGACTTTTATATCTTTCCTCTAAACCCACCATCTAATTTAAACACAAGATTATACGAGGCAGTCCCGAAGCACTAGAAAGCTAAACGCGTCATCTCGCTGTACATAGCCGAAGCTCTCAACTACGAAAAACACCTCCTCGAAGCACTAATACCCTCCTTCCCCATCAGATGACGAAGATTAACTCTGGAATCGGCTATGAAAAGCATCAACGCAACCAAATATCGACGTCATCACATCCAGCACTCAAGAAGTGCAATCCAATGGCATCGAATTGACAAATGGCGAATTGATCGAAGTAGACGCTATAGTTTGCGCTACGGGCTTCAACTTTTCATTTATTTTTACCCCACGCTTTTTAATCATCGATCATGGATCAACAGGGAAATCTAAGATCTTACAGGATTTTCGGAAGACAAATCACTTTCAGATATATATGTCGTGTATGATGTATGATCCCTGGTATGCAGAATTATATCACTAGGCTCTCTTTCTCTCTCTCTCTCTCCCTGCATCTACATCCCCATAATTATTGCCCCATCCCCCATCCCCCCACACAACAAAAACCCCCAGCAATCCTCCACCCCAACAGCGCCCTAGTTCACGGCGCCATCCGATTTACCCCATAATCACCGAACAACTAAGCTCCTTCAGTCTAAAATTCATCCATTCAAAAATGCAGAATAGGAAATACCGCTTCTTTTAGACATTTATCCGCAGCATGCATGCACAGTAAGTGATTATGTGAGAGTATATTATATAGAGAGTCTTTTGCCGAGAACAGTGGATGGATGAGGGGTTGAGAAGTTGGTTTTGGTATTGGGATGGGAGGAGCGAGGGTGAAGTTTGACCTGGGAGTCGGAAGCATTTTTTTTTTCGTAATTTGGGGGGGCTGGGGGTAAGTGGGAGGATTTTGAGTTTTTGCGGGTGGGGAGGAGGGGAAAGGTGGGAGAAAGGGGGAGGTTAGTAGGTTTGCGTAGTGGGGATTGGGATTTGGGTGAGGGAGGGAGCGGGTGAGGGCTTGGAATGGTTGATGATACTTGATTTTAGGGGGAAGCGGATGTATTGTGAGTTGTGAGTTATGGCGGTGGGATATGGACTCGTAAATGGATAGGGGGTTCGGTTTTGGTAAGGATTAGGGATACATAATATAAAAAGTTGTTCTAAAAAGGGGCAGTACATACTCGCTAGGGTTTATTCAAGGACGCTATAGGGGAACTACATTAGCGATTCTTGAAGAAATCGAGACCTTGGGTATCTATCAACTCGATAGATGTTATTAGGTGAGATTATAGAAATTATATATTAATTTATTGAACACCATGACATATATAAAACCTCATCACCACAAGATATATCAATAATTAATGCTGATACTACTATAATCATCTAGTGAAGAATATATAACATTAACATCATCCAGACCATACTCGCATATCCACAGCACTCAAAACAAGACAAACTAATTATATCCCCAGAAATACACAATATCAAGTAAACACCAGCTCTTTCTTCTTATTTGACTCTACGAGTATTTATCTCCCCAAATATTAAACATAGATACAAATAAAAAAACCTTCGAAATTATAGGAAAAGTAAGAAGAAAGAATCTTCTTTATAATCTTACCTAATGAAAGCTCCTCGACCGAATCAGCCATCAAAAAGTTAGAAATTTCTAAGTTATCGATGTTCCTACTGCCCAGTTCGAAGCGAGAAGAGCTTTCGAGTATTCATATCTGACGTTTTATTATATATATGACGAAAATATGTTAATAATTGTTGCTGACTTGAAATAAGTTTCTTTAACTCCATATAGGTAGGTACCGTACCGTATGTAGTCTATTCAAAATTCGCATACCATAAATCGAAAGAAAATTTTCGCCGTATTGCTGGTCAGATTATGTTATTCACTTTATCTACATAAGGTTATTCGCGAATCTGTGTTTTCGCACTATAGTAAGTTGTAAATTTGGGGAATGTGGTTGGAGGATACGGCTTCGAGGATACGGTTTCGCGAATACCGTTTCGCGGCTATGGTTGAATAATACGGTTTCAATGATACTATTTCGAGAAGACCGTCTTAATGATACGGTAGATGAAATTCATAAAGCATCTTCGATTGTTTAAAAGGTTTCAAGAAATCTTCTGAGATTGATATTCTCTCTATATCTTCCGCGACAGAAAGAAAAACCTCAATCTCAGCCACAAGAGAAATAACACATTTACCTAGCATAAAGAAGCATATCATCACAAGATACATCGGCTTCTTTTAACATCCTCTCTTTGACACTTGTTTATTCTAGAGCTCTCTGGTTCTTGTCGGGCAAGACTTTGCACATCGACACAGATACTGGCAGGATATTTAAAACCTCCATCGTTCGATCATTGAAAGTTTGACCAAATATCTCAAGAGCTGCATATCCCTAAATACCAGTTATTTATATTGATAATTACCCAACTAGTAGTGTCACTATACACGATGTCTAGCAAAGCTCCTCCTAAATCAGGAAGAACGGGGAAGTCCAAGACAACAAAACTAACACGCGCACCAGCACGTTTCGCGAGAATCTATCAGTTGGCACAAGCGCGGTTCGATGAACTAAGGGCTACTGGTCAAAGTCTCAAAATTCTAGAGTGGCAAATGAGAAATGAATTAAAAACCCACACGAACATTCGCACCAACGCTGCACAAATATGTAAAGGCGTATTGAGTCGCATTCGACAAGCTCGAGAAATTGAGCTTGCGACGGTGACTGCTCCTGTCTCCGCTCCGAAGCGATCAAATTTGGCCGATGATGCGCCTCCGGTAAAGCCGTGGGTACCGAAAAAGGTTGTCGTGTTGAAGATTAGAGATGGTTGTTTCACACCGTCTGTCGTACCGATGCCTGACACGCGTGTCGTGCAGCCGCTGTCGCAAGGGCCTGCCCACATTTTATGGACGATCCATAAGAGAAATCACGGATCGTGTACAACATCAGTAGCTGAAATCCCCATAGTCATATCACCCACTACTTTAGAATACGTGGGCTCAGATCTCACAACAGATCAACTGTATTATAATTTCTTGGCGAGGAAGGCCGGCACGAAGAATATTATCCAAGCACGAATCAAACATGGATCAGAGAATTTGGATGAAGTCTTAGAGGAAGCTACCAGGAGAGCACACTCGTTGGCAGAGAGCGAGGTTTCTAAATTGGCTGGAAAATTGGCGGAGCAGGAGAGAGATAATCACAACTTGCAACAATAAAGGAAGGCCGTGTTTATCGGACTATCGATGGCATGTTTGCTTGGAGTTTGGTAGTCAATGGGTACTACATGGGATGAATGAGATCGAGATGCTTTTTTACGTGTTTCGGTTACGTCTGATGGTTGTTCGTGTACTGTGATTTCGAGTTCCGGGTCTTGTTTGCCTTCGGGATGTAGTCGATTCGGAGATCCCAACAATAGAGTCTGCTGGACCATCAAAGTCTCCGTTGTAACGAATTTGCTTGTCGAGGATGACGGAGGGAACTTCTTTAGCACCTCACTCCAACGTTTGAGATACAAATGACCAGAGGAAGTTATGTTTCGACTAGATTTTATCAATGATAGTCAAGCGTAGATCATAAAATTTCGTTAATCTTTTGTTTCAAGTCCAAAATGCCTCAATGCTGTGCTTCAATGTCGTCGTTTTTGTATGACCTGTGAGACACTTCTACTTTTCGACATGGAATGTCATTTGTGCCCGCACTACGTGTACATTATGGCATGTTTCAACGTTTTAGTCCCACCACCTTGATCGGAGTGTAACGTAGAGCAGCGTTGTGAGGTTGATGGTATTCTGATTTCCCATATTCCAAGTACAAGTTTGATCCTCGAGTAACACAAGCTGAATACTACATCAACACGAATCGGAATCTTGGGTAGCCCTTCGATCTTGGACAACAAAGACCATGTTTTTGACGTGGCGTAACATGATCTGATCTGCAATAGCTCATCTATTTCGTGTCTGATATTTTGTGAGTGAGTGTGACACAAACAAGGCTTGTGATCGTGAATAACAGTTGCAAAGCCAAGGGAGAATGGTCCGCAGCGGGTTTTGACAGTCAACTCAAAATCTAAGAGCTAGAACGTGACTACTCTTACATCTTTTAAAATACTCCGAAGGCTGATAAAAACTATTCCCATCTTCAGATTGAAATCTTGTGGAATCGGAATCATCTCCGTCTTTGAATTGCTGAATAATGCCATGCAATTTCCTTTCTGCTGAACATCCATCTCCTGTTTAATCGTGCTCTTTACCTAGGTCGATCTTAATTGCCTAATGGGATCAAATGAAAGGATCATAGATCTTTTTCTAATAACTTCTCCGGAATACTTCGTACGCTTTAGATGCAGAGGGAGCGACAGCCGCCTAGAATTAGAATATGGCCCATGAATCCTGACATGGTATCGAATCATCGGAAATCGTTACTGTACCGAAAGAATTTTATAATATACATCTTTTGATCGTATGTCGATCTGTTCCTGATCATATATGTATGTTCTGCACGGCCGTTTACTAATCTCGCAACACACACTAAAATCACCCAGGGATTCCCACTAACCTTATACTCCAGGCATGCATACTGCTGTCCTGGAAATCTCAGACAACTTCAAATCCATTTGATGAATACTTATTATTGATCCGTCCATTAACGTATAATTCATTGTCACTCATAGTAATTCATAACTGCCTTTTTAAATAATCTTTGACGTTTACCAAGTGGCAATGAAGCAAGCCCAGACCTGCCCGACACAGGTTCACCTGAAATTGGACCTCAATTGCATTCTGGGTGTCTCTCACCAACAATCCTAAATCCCCTAGGCGCCAGTTTTCCTATGCTATTAACAATACCTGGTTTTCATTTCACTTCGCCTCATCCTTAGACAGACCATCTATGACCAATTATGGAATCCTCAGGCCCAGAAATGTCGTGATATGTGTAATAATGACAAGGGCATTATTGCCCCTTTGCTTCCAAATGTGAAGTACATGATCACTCCAAAAAGACCTTAATCAACATCATGACTTGTCATAGACATTATCGTTTCAGCCTGCTCACAGCTTGGCTTTATACTTCATTTTAATTGTTACAACTGAATCAGTTGCGACGAATTAGGACGAAATGGAGCGATCTTATCGAGTACGTTTCCTCCCCTTTTGTTACTCTATCAACTAAAATGGATTAGAACGCTGTTACACTACTAGAAAGTAGAAAAGATCGTGTCAAAATTACCAGACGTAGTAGAGCCTCCCAGTTGCTGAGGAAAACGACATGTGGTGGTAATGGTGGAGAGGAATCTTCCAACGAGAGAACACAAAATAGGCTGAGTACATTAGGAGATAATCTAAACAAGCCTGAAAATGACAATATGGACGAGTGGCTAGATGCTCTTGGATACACGGTAAGTAATATCTCCAGCGTCGGATAATACTCTAATAATGCTTACAGCATAAAGAGTTCCATGTCATCCATATCACCGGAACAAAAGGCAAAGCATCCACATGTATGTTCGTAAAATCCTTCCTCTCATCCTATGCTTCCAGAACAGGTGTATTGAGGAAAATTGGTTTATACACCAATCCCTACTCCCCAAACATCCGAGAACCAATCAAGATCAATTCCAAACCAATATCAGAGGAGAAATTTGCTAGATATTTCTTCGAGGTATTTGAAACTCTCTCTACCAAGTTTTCTGAGACAATGATGCCAGATTATATGCAATTAAGACTACTGGTTGCTGTTTATGCATTCATTTGCGAGGATGTTGATGTGGTTATTATGGAAACTCACAGTGGAGGAGAAAACAACGCTACGAACTTTGTCAAACCTACGGCTGCGGGAATTGCTAAGATTCACTCGGATTACATCAATGCAGGTAATCCTTCCTCAACAGATCTCGCTTGGCACGCAGGAAATATCATGAAAACCAATGTTCCTGCATTTTCCATCCCCCAAGATCCGCAGGTAAGGAAAGTTCTCGAAGAGCGTGCGAACGAAAAAGGAGTCGCTTTGAACTTTGTCACCGAAGATCATCGTCTTCCAAGCACTGTTCACGCACTCAAAACAGATATCAAGAGATACGAATGCTCATTAGCACTTGCCCTCACAGATTCATATCTCATCTCTACATGCGATGAAAAATTCCCTCCTCTTTCCTCTGAGGATATTTCCATTGGTCTAGATCAATTTTTCTGGCCAGGCCGTTTCCAGAAATTGGATGTAGGACAAAACTCCTGGTTTCTGGATGGTGCACATCATCTACAAACTGTCCCTAAAGCGGCTGAATGGTTCGCGTTGAGTGTTTGTGAAGAAGCTACCTTATCTCCTCTCTCATATGCGCTTCTAAGAATGAAACAAACCATTTTAAATTGTCAACCGCCGGGAAATCCAAAAGTAGTAGTTTTTGCTCATCGAACGAGAGGTGACGGGGAAAAAGTCGTAGAGAGTTTGGTAAAAGCGTTAGAGCGCCATAGATGTAAGATAAAACACGTAATCTTCACAACCGATTGGGACGATAGTAAGTATCTCCCCTTACCCTTGCATATTTCTCCTTATTCCATCAACAACTAATCTAATCACACTACCCACAGCCTCAAAAATAACAGACTCCGATATCTCAGCCATACGTTCCTACGCCCAAACATGGCAAAATCTCTCACCTAACTCGAGTATTCTCCTCGAACCTAATAATCTCGCTGCAATAGATTTAGCTACTAAAATTGGGTATCAGAATCATGCTATGGAGTGTTTGGTTACGGGGAGTTTGTTTTTGGCTGGAAGTGCTTTGAGATATTTGGATCCGGCTGCGCTGAAGGTGTAAGGGAGGTTGAAGATTGTGTGTTTTTTTTCCTGAGATATTTTGGGATTGTTAAGTAGAAATTTTGAAGAAAGATTGGATGGATGATTATTATTGTGCTGATATTGGGTTTGAGATGTGTGGATTTGTGGGGCTTGAGTTGATATACGGAGTACTGGTAAGAGAATTTGTGATAATTATTAGTTGATTAGAGCAAGCCCTAGCCGCATTGCATGTATAGGGATATTCACAACTAGCATTAAACCTCAGAGCCTCCCCCAATCTATCAATCTATCAATCTACACTCTCCTTTCCTCCTTCTCTTCTCCCTTCTCTTCTCATTTTTCCGTTCTCTTTTCCGTTCCCTCTTTTTCTCCTTCCTCTCCCTCTTCCGCTTTTTCTTCTCATCACACAATCCATTCTCCTCCTTCCATTCCCTATTATGAAACTTCCACTTTACCTTCAACCTTTTCTTTTTCGTCCTAATCTTCATCTTATGTAAGTTACTCGAGAACGTATCATCTAGTGTAGAAAGTATCTTACGGATATCATGTCCTTTCTTATTGTCTGCATCTTCAATCTTTTCAGTTTTAGCGTCAACCTCAGCCTCAACTGCATTAGCTGCTTTTCCTAGCCCGATCTTTGCTATCGTTTGATATGTATATACTTTGAGGCCAACCACACAGGAAGCATTCCATGCATGTTCATCCATTTCTAGCGCGTTTCCGGAAGAAGGAAGTGATGGCGTAAAGGGGGGACTTGTAGGTGGGGTAAGAACAGCAGATGTAGCAAGAGACATTCTCTCATTCTTCTTTGAGAAATCGTCATCAATCATACCCTTTGCATAAGCAAAATCGTGCTTCAAACCGATTTGAATCAATTTTTCTCTTCTATTGAGCCAATTTTGCTTGACGACATCTTCGACTTTCGGAAGTGTATCATCACGATATCCAGTGACTTGAGGAAATATTTCATAAGTACCTGCTTCGAGAAAAATTTCAGTAGCTGCCGAACGATCACCACTTGAGTAGCCGCGGACGATATGAGATTTTTGTCCTGGGGAGTGGAGATGGAAAGAGAGGGAATAGGTATATTGGCCAGCAAGGCCACCGAAGTAGCGATTGTCAAGTTGGGAGAGCACAATCACGGTTGTGGTAGGCTCGCGGATTGTAAAGTGAAAGGAGGTTTCGTTATAACTAGAGAGTTAGTATGAGGATACCTGTACTTTCAAAAATGGTACGAAATTGATGAATAGCTACTTACTCTCCAGACCAAGGTACGTTGACAGTAGTCCAGTGTTGTGCAACCTTCCAGCAAAGCCAATCACAATGAAAGAGTCTCGTTCTCCATATTTCATCATATCGATTGAGGAAATCCTCATACGGCATCCAGAAAATCCCTTCGTTTCCGAACTTATGATTAAGTGCATCGAGTGCTTCGCTAGTCCATTCTTTGGATCCATCAGACCATGGGCCATTCCATTCTGTCTCACCCCAAGGATTCTTCAAGAGGCAAAGATGGTTTCCTCGATATTCTACTGCTCGAAGAACAGAGTAAGCGTGGTCATCTTCTATACCTTGCCTTCCGAGTTCGTCCGGATCAGGACGGGTATACTCTCTTGTACCCGCATTGAATATGAGTTCATTACCTACTTTTAAGAGACCTTGAGTCCAGAAAGTATCTTTATCTAGAATATCAGAGGAAATGAATTTGGTAGTAACACCACCAGTAAGATCTTCGACGCCCTCACTACTGCTGAGTTAGGATCCACTATATTGATTGTGTGCAGCAATGAAGGAGAGCTCACCCAGGCCAACCACCATTAATCGAATCGAAGTCGCCATGCACTTTTGCAAAAGCCTTCTCAATCAACGGTAACCAAGTCTCGTTGGGGTCAGCGCACGATCCAAAAAACAAAGCATTCGAGCCCGTCTGAAAAGCCTTTTTATATTCTATACGCGAAGCTTCCGGGTCCATTCTTCCATGGGACCGATCCCACACAGATCTCCTATCATCGTCGCAATCATCATAATCTGGATTAGTAAGGTATAGTTTGTCGTCAATAATTTCTGAGACCCATTCCCCATCACGATAGAAAACAAATCCGTATACTCCAATTTCCTCATTACGTGACCTTTCTGGACAAAGTTTATTAATGAGTCGTGGAAATGCTTTATCTACAGTGAGACATGCCAGAGAAGAGATAAACCAACAATCTCCTTCTGAACCTTGTCGTAGATCTTGTACATGAGCTTCCTGCTCAATGAAAAACTTGGGATTTTCGAAGATATCACCAACTCTTTTTGCACAAGCGGGCCTTCGCACTTCGGCCGCAGTCAGCTTTACGGTTCCGGTTCGTGTAATAACCGTTTTCATGCTGTTTGATTTCTTTGAAGGGTCAATCTCCTCATGCTCTTCTCCATCCGATATTAGTGGTCGGCTGATTGTGAGAGGCTTGAGACAATAATCCATGTCATCGAGATCAAAGTCATTATCGGTGTATTTGGTATTGTTGCGCCTGCATTCTGCCACAATAGCCGCGACCTTAGCTTGGCATTCTTTTACAGCAGCGTCGTATGAGGTATTGACGCTACAGCCAGAGATCTTGACCTTAGATTTTGGTTCCCCGACGAGTCGTTTGTAGATATGTTTGGGAAGAACATTGGGTGCTGAATATTGTCAGTCATGTGAATTATTGTTGAAACAAACATACACTGGGTGATTATTTCCTCGGATGTGAGGTTATTCTTCCAGAAAGTGTCGAGAGCTTTTTGAGTAGATGAGGTTGAAGTTACAGCGGTCATACTTTTTTGCTTTGTGATTTTTGAGAGGCTGATGATGTATGCTTAGGTTTGGTCAAGATGTACTTGTAGATAATGTGTGAGAAGAAAATTCGTATCCAGTATATATAGGAATGAATAGCCATAGGAATGATTCGTAGTCCTTACGAGGAGGCCATAAAATATGAGTCTGTTGATGAACTGTGAAGAATTCGTCTCGGCGAGTACGATCGCGCCTGCCAAGATCTTTAAGTTACTTGCGGTAAAGTAGAAATTGCGAGTGGTGATAGGTGAGACCTTCAATTATTGTCGAAACGTGAGTCAATCAAACAACAGTAACATGAATTAGTGTGCACTTGTGCTCCTTCCCGCAACTGTTGTTTTCACTTCGCACTTTCTACTTATTCTACCTCCAGCACTGCAGAAATTTTATATCCCGAACATAGTTTGGCCTATTATCTATGAAAGGCAAAGAATCATTCGGCAAGAAAACGGCATATATAACATCCCAACTGTCAGGGAATCGATTTGTGTTGCACCTATATCAAAGCTACGAATCTTTTCACAAGCGAGAACCTTCATAACGTGTATTTTACGAGAAATACTAAATAGAACACAACAGAATACTGGACTATCTTGAAACCAGGGAGATATATCTCAGGAATTATAGGAAATGTGACAAAATTTCAGAGTCAAAGACGCCGTCATCATCCAACAATAAAAAAACGACCACATCCATCTCTTTTGATTTTTCACTCAGGGCTTCTTTCCATCGATTTTCTGAATCAACTTACATGAACCTCTTTTAGTTAAGCAATTTCGTTCGTCAGCTTTTGCTTTGCTTTCCCAGACTCGTTTAAAAAAAGTTTGACCACAGAGTTGCATCTAAGGATCCATACTCTCCTAATTTGTATCAGGCCCACGGAATGGGATTGCTGTCTTTTTCGGCACGCAATTCCCTGCTCGCTGCAAAATTGCCTCAAAAATATCAGATCTCTCACAAAGATACTTGCACATAGGATGCGGATGCCAAGGATTGTTCATGTCATGGTGATATACAAATGGGTGTTCACAGTGAACACAACTATTAGCGAGGGAGGCAAAAATCCCTTTTGCGCAATTGCACTTCTGGTAGAAGGAGTGGATGAAGGTGTCAAGCGGGGAAAAGGTTGTGCTTATTTGGTTTGGTTCGTCTTTTCCAAGATCCTGACTTTTGGGTAATGGTTTTTTTGAGTCCTTTTTCTGGTAATGGGCGACGCCTTTTCAGTTTTTGTTTTGGCTGAGGAGTTGGTCTTGGAGAAACAGTAAGATTCAGTAGGTCATTTGGAATAGTGCTTTTGAGATGGCTCTTGTTTCTGGAAGAATATTTGACAGCAGGGTGAGGTTTCGCATCATGTGGAATGGACGATGAAGCTTTTTAGCCTGAGATTTTGTAGTTACAGGCATTTTCTGTGTTGCATAGGTGAAAAGAGATGTGAAGATTTAGGAAATTTTACTTATTTCGACTTCGAAACTAACATATAAATCTATGTTCCAACTTACTAGCTCAAAGGAAAGTGAAAGGAACTGCTTTATCGACAAAGAATGGGCTTTAGAGTATTATTGAAAGGAAATAACTTTAGATCTTTGTGATTGCAGCAATATGTGGCCCCTACCCTGAATACTATTCTTCAGGTTATCATTGGTGATAGGATTTTAGTACTGGGCAAGTGTAGTAGGTGTATATATCAGAGGGGAAACGAAGGTGCTATTCTGTTTATTTTCTTTCCTGATCATCTATGATTGTGTAACCTTACAATAAGATTACATCATACAAGTAACACTACTCTTAAATATTTTTACTCTTAATTGAGCTACAGAACTTTGGATTAACTTTGTATTAGTAAAATAGTTTCGCTACTCAAGAAAATAATTGTCTGTATGATGACCTTATATATCCATGGATTTCCGGGTGCCATTAGCCTTTGAAGGAGGTAGCCTGCCAATTCGTAGGAGAAAAAACAGGCCGGAATTAACCAATGTACAACTACACAATAATTTAAATTCTAATATGTATAATATTTAATTGATTAATTATTTATTATTATATAATTTTCTATTATAATACTTATATCTATATATATCTAATATTTCTTAATCAATGTATGTTTCTAAATTTTTATAAGTAATTATAGTTATTTAATAAAGGAAAGATACCTTTGTAAATTTGTCATTTTGGTAAGGGTGCACACACCATTTCATGTAGTCGATTCCGGCCTGCTTTTTCTCCTACGTAGACGTAGCTACCCGATTAGCTAACAGATAATTATGCTTTATAATGATTAGAGATATGAATCCATTGCATTGGAAACCAATGAATGAAGCTCAACTGTTCAATTAACCTTACCGATTATCTGCAAGAATTCAACTACATATTCTCGATGGGGTGACGCGGTGACGCGGACCCCATTCTCAATATTTTCAATCGAACTTGCTGCCTTGCCGTCTCTCTATCTGCTTCCTTCCAAGTACCATGCAATGTGAAGCGGTAAACAAGCTTCGTAAAAGATTAGCGTTTCTAATGATTTCAGGTACGCACAATACCTCCACCAATCATATGCTCGGAAATGGTGCAAAGATAGGTCCCGTTTTCTCCCCGCAGCATTAACTTTACTACCTTCCTGATTAGAGATATCCGTGCAATATGCGATATCCATCGCTATCATTCCGGCTGGGAAGTTGCAGGACGTACCGCATGTTATCATGTACGACCGATTAATTGAGTTTAAGGAATCTGACCAGACGGTCAATCCACAAATTGTTTAAAAGCTCCAATTTCTGCTCCTTCATGATGATGATCTTCATGCGTCTGTTCCGTGTACCTTTGCTTCAAAATGTTGGTGCCAGTATCTGTTGTCTCTCTTGCCATTGCAGCAATTGCAAATGCTGCCCCTTCATCGACAAAATATGTGGTGCATGAAAAGCGAAATGCAGCACCATCGGATTGGGTAAAAGGTTCTCGAATTGAAGGAAGTGCAGTTGTGCCAATGAGAATTGGTTTGACTCAGACCAATCTTGACAATGGTTACGAATACCTTATGGAGCTGTGAGTGATTTTGATGTTTGCCTTGATCAGATACATTTATCTGAACCAATTGAAGCTAATAATATTCAGTTCGGATCCAGATTCTCCAAAGTATGGTAAATATTGGTCGCCAGAGGAAGTCCACGAGAAATTCGCTCCTCCCGAAGAAACTCTTAACTCAGTTAAAGCCTGGCTTACTTCGTCTGGTATTCATCATTCTCGGATCTCCCACTACGAAAACAAAGGGTGGTTGGCATTTGATGCTTCAGTTGAAGAAGCTGAACGTTTACTCCAAGCCAAATTTCATGAACATGAGCATAAATATAGTTCGAGTGTACGGGTTGGATGCGATGAGTACGATTGTCCGTCCTCAATTGAATACTTATTTTACTAACCAAACTCTAAGATATCATCTTCCAGAGCATCTCATACCACATATTGACTACATCACACCCGGTGTCAAGCTTGCACCCGTGAGGAAAAGAAGTATAAAGACCAA
The DNA here is from genome assembly GCA_025389075.1 of Sclerotinia minor. NCBI lineage: Eukaryota > Fungi > Ascomycota > Leotiomycetes > Helotiales > Sclerotiniaceae > Sclerotinia > Sclerotinia minor. Next base: position 3,684,593 of record QRFH01000001.1, on the reverse strand, counting down.
GCGATCCACGTCTCATCTTTCCAAGCGAAGAAACCGTCTTACCAAGGGAAACCCTCCTTCACAAAACTACGAGTGGACCCCACCTGCAGCTGCCGGCCTTTCCAGCGATTTGCAAGGCTGCGGTTCAAACATGACACCTACTTGTATCAAGGCCATGTACAATATTCCCACCGCCACATTGAATGCATCGGGCAACTCTCTGGGACTATACGAGCAAGGAGATTACTTCGCAAAGTCGGATCTTGATCTTTTCTATGCTAAGTACGCTCCTTGGGTCCCACAAGGAACGTATCCTATTCCTGCACTCATCGATGGCGCAAATTTCTCCGTTCCTCCTTACAGTTCGCTCAATGGAGGTGAATCTAATATCGATATTGATATGGCGTTTTCTCTTCTTTACCCTCAGACTGTCACTCTTTACCAAGTTGATGATCAGATTTACGAACCAGAAGAGGTTGCAACCACTAACTTGTTCAACACTTTCCTTGATGCACTTGACGGAGTAAGTTGATCAACATCTACAACGAGACATTGCTAACCATTTTCAGTCTTACTGCAACTACAAAGCATATGGCGAGACCGGAGATGACCCGTCAATTGATCCCGTGTATCCCGATCCACGACCTGGTGGATGGAATGGAACACGTCAATGCGGAGTCTACAAACCTACTAAGGTTATCTCTGCATCCTATGGTCAAGCTGAGTCTGACCTACCTATTGCCTACACCAAACGTCAATGCAATGAATTCATGAAGCTCGGTCTTCAAGGCCATTCGATCCTTACCGCATCTGGTGATTACGGAGTCGCTTCATTCCCCGGAGATGGCGACGCAAATGGTTGTCTCGGTCCTGAAGGTAAAATCTTTAACCCTCAATACCCGGGTAATTGTCCCTACATCACCTCAGTAGGTGGAACCATGCTTTATCCCGACCAAACCGTCAAAGACGCTGAATCAGTCATGCACGTCAATCTTGGCGGAACGGCTTCCAACTTTACCAGCTCAGGAGGTTTCTCCAACTATTTCCCCATCCCTTCTTATCAAAAATCTGCCGTCGAGACATATTTCAAGACTGCCAACCTCACCTATCCATATTACTCCGAATTCCAAGTCAACGTCAACACAACCAAAGGACTCTACAACCGCATCGGACGAGGTTACCCCGATATCTCCGCCAACGGTGCCGAATTTCCCGCACACCTTAATGGGGTCCTTGAACATTGGTTTGGTTCATCACTCGCATCTCCTCTCTTCGCATCGGTGTTCACATTGATTAACGAGGAGAGATTCGCGGCTGGAAAGGGACCAATCGGATTTGTGAATCCGACACTTTACAAAAACCCTGGAGCACTTAATGATATTGTTAATGGCACGAATGTAGGCTGTGGAACCGAGGGATTTGCGGCGGTAAAGGGATGGGATCCAGCAACTGGATTGGGCACACCAAATTACCCTAAGTTGTTGAAGTTGTTTATGAGTTTGCCTTAGTTGGTGTACAGAGTATATGCTGGGGAGTGTTGATGACAATAATGCTGTATGATTTATATGTATATGAAATGAAAACACACGAATGAATTTAAAACATATAAGAATGAAATAAAAGATTACATGTTGATTCTCTAATCAATCCAAGCTATTGTTACATTTTCTAACCCAACGGATGTCGAAAACCTTGTCAATGCACATGTCTACTATAACCTTACTCTTAGCAGTTTTTAGTTCTAAAGATGAATAAAATGCCATCGAGAGAAAAGTTAACATCTTTCAATATCCATTAGAAATCTACGACTTCAACACTCTTAAATTGAAAGTGTATACTATCAATGAGCTACTATCAAATCTATACATATTAATTATATAAAACTCCAGAATAGAGTTATAAAGATATAAAGATATAATAAAATTAAAAATAAGCTTAAAGGAATAATTATATACGTACATAGATCTCGATGGACATGAAATCTTATTTACTTTCCCTTTGCTTTCTTGGTATACTATGTGTCATGTACGTACATAGCCACATCCATATCCACATCCGCACTTACATTTTACATTTAAATTTAAATTTACATCCACACCGCCATTCTAGAAAAATTTCTCTCTCGTATTAATATGTGCATAGGTAGTAGGTAGTGAGATATATATATATATATATATATGCACATCGAATAGTAAATTAAGTACAAAGAGCTCGAGTATAAAAGATGTTAATGTTCAATCTTGGTGTGCAGCCACTAATCCTCGATGTGGAGTTACTTCAGATGTGCAAAAGCTATGACGATGCACAATATGGAGAATTCTATATGACGGTGGAAAAGAAGAGATTACGCACCTGTTGATATATTTTGTTACTATGTACGTCAATTACTGAAATTGTCTATTAATTCATGAAGTATTGTGCCGGTGTTCGAGTACCCGATTACCACAAAGGAGATTTGCTACATCGATATGCCTGAGACTTTATCATTTTGCAATGCAAAGCTGTGAATTCGGAAATTCATCTCATAATGACGATGTATTATTAAAACTAGTGATGAGCTGAAATTGAAGTTCGAATGCATGCTCATCCAAGACTTAAATATGTTACCTATCAGTGTTAAATGATAGAAACGAATACGAAGCAGACGGTTGAACAGAGGAAGCAAATACTAGCTCCCTTATGGTGCGTCTCCATATTTGGAGTAGACGCGCCAAACTCACACATAAGGGTGGCAAGGTGGAACGATATGAATCGCTAGGTATATATATATCTTGACTGATATAAAAAATAGCAAATATAACAGCGGTAGTAACTGTAATGACTGTAGGGATAATGATAAAACTATGAGCAAATAAATCAAACAAAAAAATCAAAAACTAACAAGTCTCACGAAAGCCATTTAAGGATACGTAGCAAGTTCAAGTCATCAGCTCATCTCATCTCACCTCTTAGACACAAGAAAGGCGCACGCTCAAAGAGACACATTTCGAGCCGTGGTATCATTTCCATCATAGACCACGCCCAACGTCTCCAAGAGGTTTCTAGCAGCAACCTCTCCAGTCTCGAATGCTCCATGCACGCAGCCGTTTCCGACAATGGTGCAGTGTTCACCGGCGAATTGGAGGCGACTTCGACCGTGGTTTTCGAGGGCTTCGATAAGGAGGTCGGATTCGTCACCCGTCTTCTCAACGGAATAGGACCCGAATCCTGCGAGAGGGTCCTGGGTCCAGTGAGTGGTCTCGAGGTTGAGTAAATCTGGAAGATCCTTATACGGTTCCGTTCGCATGAGCTTGAAGAGAGGCTCGAAGAAAGCGTAAATTTCCTTAGTTGAGGTCATCGATTCAATTCGCTGGGTAAGAGGTTCGGCAATTTGAATGCAGAGCTCTTTAGTGCCGGACATAATCCAACAATTAGATGTTACGGTAGCATAGGACAAGATCGAAGACCTATTGGGTATTAGTAAAGTGGTTGGTATAAAGAGCAAAGGATATGCTTACTCATCAACTGGAGTACCCTCTGGAAGAGGGGAAGGGTAGTAGATAAACTGATCATTGTCCTTTGGCCAGAACACCTCGTCAAACTCCACGAAAACTTTCCCAAGAGCTCCATAAGAAAAGTTATCGATACCCTCCTGAATGTCTTCAGGAAGAGCAGGCTCGAAGTTAATCATCTTGTTTCTCAAACAACCAAGAGGTGCAGTAACAACAATAGCATCGGCTTTGTAAATAGATTTTTTGTCGCCTTTCAACGTTTCAACTACTACCGAGTTGTCCTGATCACCCCATTGGATATTCTTGACAACTTCGCCCATCTTGATGGTCTCGGGATCTTTGAGAAGTGGTTTGGCCAGCCAATTAACAATCTTATCATATCCACCCTTCATGTATAAATTTCTCTCAGTTACGAAGTAGCTCAAATATTTGGAAGAGGCATCTTCGATTGATGTGCCGATCCACTAAAATTATCCAGTTAGCTTTGATGATGATTGGGGCACTGAGACATCTTACAAGTTCAACCTCACGAATGGCTTGCGGAGCCCATTTGCGTTCAGTGTTAGTGATCAAAGGATGATTCTCTACGAAGTCATGAATGAACTCTTTCACAGAGCGATCAGGAGCATGTGGATGTGTTTCAAAGTAGTGCTCACAATAATCCGCGAATTCATCAGCTACTTTCTTCGCCTTGAATTGCGATCCCGCTCTTCCTTCCTTGGTAAAGTATAGAGGCGTGCCGTCATCATAATAGTACTCGATATCGAGCTTTCTAATCAGCTGGACCAATTTATTCTGCGAAGTTTCATGCATCCATGCAGCACCTGTATATATAGTAAGCACACTTTTGCCGGGGGAAAGGATAAACAACCCACATTGTGTGGTCAAGACCGTAAGTCTCAACCACCCACAACGGAAGATATTGTTCTGCCTATTAGGTCAGGTATATTTACCAATGTCTCTAGGCTTCCCGTTTGGAGATTTTCGACTGGTGTGGATTCGACCACCGATGCGATCCGGCCGGCCTTCCAAGATTGTAACACCAACTCCATGTCGTTGTAGAACCGATGCTGCCCGTAAACCGGAGATTCCGGCACCCACGATGAGTACGTGGGCTTTTTTCACGCCATTGCCATAATTGTCGGGACTCTCAAGTCCTGTGGACCAGATCAAAGGTTTTGAGTTCTGGATTGGCAATGGCGCGGTAATTACTTGATATGACCGGTTTATTTCGTTTGGATTTAGAGCGCCAAGAGGAGATATGGATAAGGTTGACATATTGATTCAACATCTGCGTATGATTTGGAACTCACGAGTGTAGTAGAGTTATGCTCGAAGTGCTGCGATATAAAATCAAAAATAGCAAAGTCGATGCTAATCGACTGACCGATAAGAGGTTTCGAAAGTTGTTGTGGTGGTTGATTGGATCCCCGAAGCTGTTAACTTGGTCAATTGCAAAAGTGTGCCGTTGTGATTTTAGCAATCAAAGATTCCTTAGATGAGAACCTTTGTAGAAAACTGAGTTGTTGTAGATTAAAAACCAGAGAGGAAGAAAAGAGAAGGGGACGGGATGAGAGATGTAAAATATACTTGGACTACCCGCTGGTTTGTCATATGATCGATCCACTGCACTATAAATTAGGTTGATGTTCCTGGCAACAAAACCCAGCAAATCCGAAAAGTTAAAGGGATGATATCTGTCTCTGATTCCCTCGTTCCACGGCTGTATGTGAAGATAAATCAAGACAAACTCATATTTTGCAGTGGTGGGTGTAAGTATCAAATGCAGTGTCTGTCCACCTGATGATAATGATGACATCTTAGTGGAGATGGAATGGAAATAGAATTGGGCATGATTCGTTTCCCGAGATTCCAAGATTAACAAATTGCTTCCGGGTTGGGGATTTCTGTTGATTCTACAGACATTGGTGAGTTGAAGGGATTGAAGGGATTGGATGGATTAGAATTTGGTGGTTGAAGAATGTCTTATCGTTCATGAAAACCGAGTTATCTTTCTTATCGCTCATCACCCAACCTAATTGGGTAAATCCAGGCGGATGGAAAGTTCAGGGTCCAGTTGATCTTGCCTCTATATCGTTACTAAGCTGAAGGAAGAAAGTACAAGCTGTGTGAAATGATAGCTGATATGAGCAGAGATCTGCTCTTCGGATTCTTGGTGGGGGAGTAATAAGCAATGATACGAATGAAGTGTTACGATCACGGATCTTACAGTAACCGATCGTGTGCTTACGAGATACGATTCTAGCAAATTAGTATGGGATTAAGGTCATGTGAGGATCTGAAGAGCACAGGCTCTGTTATTATATGATTCCCACCGATCCCACCGATTTGAATCAAGTGGGAGCGATGGGAAGGATTCCTATCGATCCCATCAACTCAAATCAAGTGGGAGCGATGGGATAGGGAGTACGAAGATCTATATAGCTAGGAAGGATTCCCTTACTGTAGAGCTTCGTGCTCAAGATCAATCATTTAGTATACTCTACTATTAGTTACGAATTGCATATTATTATTGTCATTACTTAAAGTCCCTGCTTGACGCCTAGTTATAAACCACCTCGAGAGCCTAGAGCACTTCCACGTGACCTAGACGGCAACCCTCGTAACATGAAGAGGGAGATAGCCGAGATATGCACCCGATTTCATAATGTGTATCTGAAAGAAAAAATATGTTTCTTGTATTTAATCAGTGAAAACATCTTTAAACTTAGCTTTTTTAAAATTGTATATTTATAATAATAATTTCAAATCGATTGAAATTCAATCAATATAAATCTATTTATTTGTTATTATTAAATATAAATTTTTTTCAAACTTGATATAATTATATATGAAATTAATATAAATTGAATTCTAATTTTATTGATTAGAATAATGTTATTATAATATTATTATAATATTTGAAGGTTAGTTTTGGATACATGTTATGAAATCAGGTGTACTCCGTGTCGATCGCCAAGATTTCATCAACCATAAATTTATTTTTGTCTAATTGACCGGAAATATACCCGTGGCGGACCACAATGATTAATGAATCGTGATGCATGTAATTGTTAATCCCACGACGACCCAAAAGTTTTAATGTTAAACGGCAAATTTTGTTAGGTGGTACCCGTAATGGCTGGAAGTGGCACTAATTGAGTGGAACATGGCTAGAACATGGATGAATTCCTGCATCGCAAAACATTTGGTTGGCTCGATGGTCCCGATGAAGCAATACAAGCAATCGCTAGGCATCTTCCCGTTAGCTAGTCCGCTTTTTCTTTTCAGGGCCGACCCGACCTCTTGATGAGGCCTCACCTAGGTACTCCGTTGCAAGCCCTAAGCCTTTCGTGCTAATTCTGTTGCAAGCCTCAGATAATCCAATGTCGAACTTGACAAGTGAGAGGAATACAAACAAACATACGTATTCGCCGATTGCAGATCTCATTCTTCGAATTTTCCTATCGACCCTATCCCAGGGACATGGAAAATAAAGCAATGCGGTAACCCATGGGAAGCCCAATGATTGATCTTCTTATCGGGCACACAACAAGTGTTTTAATCCCTACAATGAGAGTTTTCATTTCATAATAAAAATGTGGGAATCGCACAGATAAGAAATCCAAGTGGAATTCTTGTGAATTTATCCTAGTTTTCACAAGGTTTCGCAGCACTTCCGTCATTTTACATAGAGCCTCGCATCTCCAGAAACATTTTTTTTTTCTTACTCTCCCTATACTCTTGTTCATTTCAAGTACCCACAAGTCAATTATTGACTACCAGCAAAGATCAGGTCGCTCTCGTGTCGTGGTTTTTACCACGATATAGAAATCGCCATCCGCGATGGACCACACTCAGATGCACGATGAAGATTTCCTTCCAGGCACCACACGACTGGTAGAAGACGTTGAACAAGTCCAAAACCCCAACCTCATCAAACACGGGAACATTGTTTTAGAACCTCAGCCTACCTCTTCACCTCTCGATCCGCTCAATTGGTCACGTACACGAAAATACTGGCATGCTTTCCTAGTTTGTTTTATCACGGGTCTGACAGCTGCTACTTCTAACGACGCGGGCTCGGCGCAAGATGGTATGAATGCAGAATACGGAATTACATACGATGCAATGAATACTGGGGCTGGAGTTTTGTTTGTGGGAATTGGTTACTGGACTTTATTGATCTCACCTGCTGCGTGGTTATATGGAAGAAGGGTCACATATATCATTTGTTTGACATTGGGAGTTATTGGTGCTATATGGATGGCGCGAGTGCAATCCACAAGAGACTCGATCTGGAATCAGCTTTTTGTGGGAGCATCTGAAGCTTGTGCCGAAGCCAATGTGCAACTTTCCCTTTCTGATTTATTCTTTCAACATCAAAGAGGTAGTGTGCTGGGTGTTTACGTTTTGTCGACTAGTATCGGTACCTACTTAGGTCCAATTATTGCTGGATACATTGCTGGTGGACCTATGGGCTGGCGATGGATTGGATGGTGGTCCGTCATCATTTCCTCCTGCACCATCGTCGTGTGTTACTTTACCCTCGAAGAAACAATGTTTGATCGACCCGAATCTGCATACGAAGTCCCAATAAACGGGATTGGCTCCCAAGCAAAGGTTGACGAAACTCCATTTCGCAACATCAACGAGAAGGAAACAGCTCTAGAAACGACCCCCTCCGACACACCTCCCATTCCACCCTCTCCGGTCCCCGTGAAAAAGTCTTTCCGTGAACGCATCCAGCTAATTACGCCTGCATCTAATCTCAAAGGAACGGGATTTAAACAATACTTCTCGCGTCTTTTTCACACCCTCCGCATCTTCACGTTTCCCGCCGTCTGGTACAGTGGCCTGCAATGGGGAGCCCAAGATGCTTGGCTCACCTTCTATCTTACACTCGAAGAAGATAACTGGACTGAAGCTCCTTGGAACTATTCTACTATCGGTTCTGGTCTCATGAACGTTCCTTGCCTGATCGGCGCCATCATTGGTTGTTTCTGGGGTGGCTACCTTTCCGATGTTTTCGTACTTTGGTATTCTAAAAGATACCGCCATGGTATTCTCGAAGCCGAGGACCGCCTTTGGATGATGTACCCATGTGCTATCTTCTCACCATTGGGAATGTTTATCTTTGGTCTCGGTACAGCGTATGAATGGTCGTGGCCAGCTCCATATGTAGGGCTTGGGTTCATCGGTTTTGGATGGGGTTGTGCGGGAGATTTATCCATGTCTTACCTCATGGACGCATATCCTGAAATGGTACTCGAAGGAATGGTGGGTGTTAGCGTCATAAACAATACAATCGGGTGTATCTTTACATTCGCAGCGAGTTATTGGTTGGATACAGGTGTTAAGCAGACATTCATCGCGATTGGAGTTTTAGATTTTGTATTTGTTATGTGTACATGGCCCATGATGCGATTTGGAAAGAGCTGCAGAAGATGGACGAAAGGGAGATATTTGGATTTTGTAAAAAGTAGGGATGCTTTATGACTTGACTGTATGGGTATGATAAAAGTTGTCCGTAATATGGTGTGGGAGAGATGTTTGGGTCTTAATGGGTATGCGGTGTTCTTTCCTTTATTCATAGACGACTTACTTCGGTTGGCTACGTGGGAGCTTAGTAATATTAGCGAGCATGACGTGATGATTTTTCCATCCACAAAAATTTGGAGCTCTCAAAATGAAATGACACTTTTCATTTCGAATTTGTTTCACTATGGAAGTACCATTAAATACACTCAAGTTTCGTATTTCCACCAAAAAGTCCTCACTCTGAGATCATCAATCTTCGTTCTCCGTCGCAAGAGTCCCGGTCCTCCTACATAAAGCCATTTATCGACCTTGGATCCTCCCCTTGATCATTCCTTCACCACTGTCGTCGACTTCGACGTTTTTGTCGCTTAGTGGCTGCCACTGCCCGCTTTTCCGGCTCATGATTGTGATCGAAATCGAGCATGGTCCATTTAACAGGCTCAATTTCACGGCTGGCAAAGTTGCTCTCATCTCCAGAAACGATTTCCATTCCTCTCAAAGTAGGTCCTGTATCCCATCGAAAGAGGTTCTTTTTGGCCTCCAGTATCTCCATGTACTGTGTATCCATGTCATCAACAGCCTCTTTGTAATATTGAAGAAAGGAGCTGTAATTCCAGGAAGCATATGCATCTTGGATTCGTCGCATCAGTCGTTCTCTTGGCAATGCATGGTAGAGATGGGTGGGGTCATAAAGACGGCGTTCAGCGCGCAGCTTCGATTTCATCTTCGACGTATCTCTCAAAAAGGAGGAAGCATAATCTTCCAGCACGATGAGGGCTTCGGTTATACTTTTTCTCCAATTACGTCTCAATGATGTGTCTTGGCTGAGGTCCAGTCTATGTTCTTTATACCTGTACACATCATTATGAAATTCTCCCGAGCATAGAATTCCTCGGAAGATCCTGTTCTGCTCGATAAATTTGTAAAATATTGCACAGCCGTTCTTGATGATCTTGTACCGTCCCCCTTCTATTTCTAGTAACTCCTTCCGGAAAACCTTGAATTTCTCCATGTCGTTAGCCAACGCCGCTGCTCGTGCCTGTCTAAGGAGACATTGAGCTGAATCGTATGGCCGCTTATATTGATCCGCGTCGTCTCCTTGGAATAAGATTTCATCGAAAACCCTACCCAGATCCATGTTCTTTTTAAGTTCCGGAACACGTTCGAAAGTTTTGCGTATGTAACGAGATCATCACATATGAGATCCACTGGGTTGACCAATGGTGATGATCCTTTCATCAACTTGATGTATTTCTCCACGAGCTTTCCTGACGTCACAGTGCTAGCAGCTGCGTCAGCCTTTTCGAAAATTTCGTGAAAGTACACTGGGAGTGCCCCAGGAAACTCTTCTCCACCAACTTCCTGATCAACGTCGGCATGTGCTTCGCTAAACTCAACTTTCTTGACATTCCTGAGTATTTGCAAGGGAGAAAATATTTCCTCAAAGCTCAATTCCCTATCGAAGTCGAGAGAAAGTGATTTTTTCGTCTTTTTCGACGTCTTACCCGTACAAACAACAAAAGTAAGGCAGAGTCCTGGACGCTGACATACTGCGTGACAGAGCTGCTGTAAAGCAAATCGACCGAATCGACGACTATAAGTCCCGCTATCCCCACGCACAATGACTTTCCACTTTTTGACATAACTGGCTTGCGGACCCACGAGATTTATCAATGGTGGCTTCTCGTTAAAGTACTGGTTTCCTTCATATACCCAGTCTGGCTTGGTTGGGCTGACATTCAGGTGTTCCGAGTACCGATTCAATGGCGTCACAGTTAGAGCAGTTGTGATGGGATAATAAGCCTTCGCCCATCGTGGAGCATAAGAATATATTCCTTCAACAAGCGCACGTTCATCGTCTTGATACATCCAGTTTGTGCAATCCATGATGAAGGTATTGCACTCATATAACATATATAAGCCTTCGTCATACATTTGTGTACATACTCGGAGGACGGCTGGATGGAGCTCATATTTGGGTGACGTGACCTCTCTATTACCGTTTTTTCGAGGTCCTGCTTCCATGGTCACAGAAGTACCTTGTCCCAGAATAGGGTTGGTGAGGAGGTATGAAAGGATATCGTCACGGATCTCTGATGGAATGTTGAGTAAGTGTGCCCTTGAGCTGCGGGAGGGAATGCCGGACTGGACTTTTTCTGTACCGGAAGGGCTTGTTGCTTTTGGACAGAGATATTCTTTTTACATGTGATGGTACTTTTCGAATGCACTCTGACAAGTTTCTTCTTGCCTTTGCGACTCTTTGAAGTGGATGACTTCACATTAAAGATTTGTCTCGAATTCGGCATGATGAATATGTCGTGGTATTCAAAATTCTGCGTCTTATTCGTCCTGTTCCAATGGATTTTCGCTCTTTTATGATAGTTGTTGTAAGAAGATGTTGATTGGAAGAGGAAATCAGAAGACTTAAATAACTATTCGTGCAAAGAATTTTAATGGACTAGCTAATCGTGTTGCACCATATCAAGTGTTCGCTTTCTGTTTCGCTTGAATTGGTAATTGGTCAGGTATTTGTCTGGAGGTTGAATGTTAGATGTTACAAGAAGATGCTGATTGAGAGTAGAAACTAGAGGTCCTTAAATACCCGAGTCAGGTACAGGGGGAAGATTAAGGGCTGTATTACACTGTACTCAGTGATGCTGAATACAATCAAGAGACCGTATTTCGTCATACTTGAAGAAATGCACAGAATTAGTGCGATGTATATACTATATTCAAGGAGGCAGATACGGTATGCGAGTTGTATTATATTTACAAGTTAATCAGGGAATTCATGTTGATAATGAGCTATACGGTATTTCCCCTGAAAGCACGCAAATTAGCGAGCCGTATTGCAGAGCACTAGTATTTTGATCTAATTCGACCTCAAATCTAATACCACCTAAGGTAATGGATTTTGGAGGCTAATAACCATATACATTTGAGTATTGAATCAATCGCTAGTAGAAACCAATTCCTGCCCTCAGTTACATGGTTCACTACAGAATCATGTCATTTGAGTCCAGCAGACCAGATGGTTGAATAATCAACGGTTTAGTGTAGAAAATTCATTCCAATTGAGTCTTCCCGGCAGCTTGAATTTTTCCGCCCTTGACATCGGGGAATGCACTAATTTCCATCATGTCAAAATCCCATCTCAAAGCCATTAACAATAAGTGTCGCTGGTGGGGCTCAAAAATGGTATTAGCAAGCTGAAATGGTGTAAAATCCAACTCTATATATCCTTCAGAAAAGAACAAGAAAAAATTTGCTAGTTATTCATAGTATCGATTTACGCGGGAACATTAGCAATTTTTGGCTCAGGAAATAACTGATCACTGCAAATTTGTTGAAGGAAAACATAATACTCATCTAAACTTGATAAATTATAATTATATAAATTTAGTAATTACTTAGGTTCATTATCTTATCCAATATAATGGAAATCAAGCCATTTGATTGCTGTGCGTGGCATCATTAAGATTTCGCAACACCAGTCTTGTGCCAGCTTGGACGTATCCATAAGCGATTGTTAGAAGTGAAAGCTACTTATTTTCCCTAGTGTCTATGCGCTTGTGGGATATCATGTTGGATTCAACTAATTGAGGTAGTTTAGTATTCAAATACATATTATAATTAAAGTAATCTCACAATTAAAATATTGATTAGAACAAACAAAAACAAGGATTTATACCATATCCTTCACAGGAGAGTTGTGCTATTTTTCATACAGGTATATCTGCAAACACAAATTAAAAAGCTACTTCATACCAGTAATCTATGGATATAATGATAAAAACTGGCAAATATACTTCAGCGGTTCACTTTTAGTCGAGAGCTCCCCCTCAAATAAATAAGTCAAACCATCAGCTCAACAAATACTTACATAGACCTACATACACAGAGAAACGAGTGATACCATGTCCAATTTATCTTTTGGAAAAAGCTCTACTAATTATGGGTTTGCATATATTAGAAATAAAGTAACATGTGAAACATATATATGTTTGATGTTGCAGGTAGTTGCGTAGAGGATCCTAATTTATCTCAAGCAAGACATAGAAGGCACTAATTGAGGTGTAAGAAAAACAAGTAGCTGAAAAAGTGTTTATCATTGATCCCATTTCGGAAATATAACCGTATGAACATGCCTAACTAAATTTCTCAAATTTCGTTTTGTATTATCATGCCCAAAGCAGTCCCTGTCCTCTCATAGAAAAATCATTCTCCCAAACACCAGCTCGTCATTCTCGAAATTCTTTTCCTAACATCTTTTTTTTCCCCACAGACTACTAGTAACGGGACTCAAATACCAGCAGATTGAGTCGCAGCAGGGGGGAAGGATTATGCGTCCGCAGCTTACCACTGGAAAGCAAATGCTTGAAGCTAGATACCAATCCCTTGGCTAATTTGATCTATGTCCTCATTATCGTCCGTATTTCCATCATTTTCGATATCCTCATCGTTATACCACCATCATCATTGTTACTGATACCATCATTGTCATTGATACCCTCATTGCCATCTTCATCTCCATCATCCTCGACATGTTCATCGTCGCCCTAATCCTCATTGCTAAGTTCATGATCAAAAATGCGTCCAGAATAACGCAGATACTTTGCACTGCGCATTTCTTCCTTGTAGCTTTGCTCTGGCCAGCTAATTCCCTCCAACACATCGGGCTGAATGTCTAAACCGAAATCTTCGCCTAAAACATCCACTTGAATAAACTCATTCTACTTCGTCGCAATCTGAGATGTTGCTCTTCCAAGAATCTGATAGCCTCCCTGTAAAGAGCCAGGAGTTTCCTCCATTTTCTCTTTTCGAACGCTATGGCAACCCTACCCATCACCAGTGACATCCTGTCGAGTTGTATGATTCGTAAGGTTCTGATTCGATTCTCCGACCTTCTGTATGTTTCGGGAACAATCTGAGCGGACTGTGGGGTATTCATGTTGGATTTTGTCTAAAACTGTTGTTTTAGTGTGTTTCCATTTTAATTTAGGCTTTATTTCGCATTTCAATATGGGTTTTGATCTGTCTGCAACTCACATATTCAAGTCTAATAGGAATAGCCCCTTTGATTTGGTAGCAGGATCTCGATGAGCTCTCAACAAATGTACTAAGGAGAATTGCTCTGTTGAACGATGCGAACTATTATAACTCCAACCGTTTTAGAATTGGTAGGATAGGTTGTCAAGTTGTGAGTGTAGTGTGCAACCTTGCAGATGTTGAAGATATTGTAAAGAAATTGGATTGTGTTGGAAAAGACCATTAAGATGGGAAGTGCGGGTGTTATATGATATCAAAAGTCCAGTCATTTGACAGAATGATTCACTTAATATCCAACTTGGATGAGTAAAATCGGTGTTATTACTCCTAAGTTCGAGTGGTGGCGTTGTGGAAGTCGAAATGCCACAGTCATTGACATTTCTATTTATTTTGAGCGAATAAAACCGCTAAACACTCTGGCTCCCATGGTTGAAAGTCGATATGACTTGACTGAACTTGAAACTTACGCACCTTGTGAGCAACCGCATTGTATTTTCACATTTTTTTTTCGCACTACTACTTAGGTAGTGACTAAACACAGCAGAGCTACTTTACGTCTGTGTAAGTTTGCTGTTATGATTAGCCAAAGATTAAGGCTCGTTATACTCTCACACAACTTCTATACTACTATGAATAAATGCTAATATTAGCACACAATATTGGAGTCATATGCTACACTCATCGCTATCCATGTATTTTTTACACTATCTCAATCTTCATTTCTTCTTTTCAACATGGTAAGAAAAATCACATAACCACAGACACAAAGAGCTTCTCGATTAACTAAGTTACATTAGTATAAGAAGGAGTATTGCGCAAAAATCTCAGAAGAGAACAGCACAGTTGTACCTACAGCTACAAGTTCTATCCATCAACATCGATAACGGAATATCATAACTTTTCAAGATGGATCCAGCTGGCGAGAAAGCGTTCGAAAATCCAATTCAAGATCAAGAGAGCGTCGAAGTGATCTTAGGGAAAGCAAAGGAGATGATTTGGAATAACGTTGCGAATGGAGCCGGCGAGACAGTGATGTTTAAGTTATTCGAGCCCTTCGCTGGCCTTGAGGAGCTCAAGCGTTGCATCCAAATCCTCCTAGGAATAATTAACGAAGAAACAGCAGGTCTTCGGAATACTGGACAAACAAATACGCTGCAGTCACTGCCGATAGAGATTCGCAGAGGTATATTTCAGTATCTACTAGTCAACATTGAACTTGAAGAAGCATCTTCCATATCCCAGCCTAGAGGCTATGGAGCCAAAATAAGATACGGCCTCAGCCCGCAGATTTTACTTGTGTGCCATCTGTTCCATCAAGAGGGAAGGGAAATTCTCTATGGCTCCAACCGCTTTTACGTCGAATCATTACCCCTTGTTGGCCCAGCCTTATCGGAACTACAGCCTCCACTAACCTTATGTAGTCCCCTAACTCGCTGGATCAATCAGCGTAGCGAAGAACACAAGTATGTCGCGTTTCATAATGGCTTGTTGCACAGAAATTCAGTTCCGAGACAGGTAAAGAAGTGGAAATTGGTGTTGAGTGCCAAGCCTCATTCGCTGCGAAGTCAAGCTCAACTTTTTGAATGGTGTATTTTGTTATGCGAGCATCAGAGTACCATGGGAGGGTCGTTTTTGAGAGAACTAGACATTTGTATCATTCCAAAGGGTGTGGAAATTAATGATGAGTTCCTGGGTACGCACTCTTTCTCTTTTCCAAAATCTGCTACGTCTAACAGCTATTAACGCGTTATTACTCTTTACAGATGCACACAATATGCGGGAAATACTTCAGCCTCTGGAACTACTACGAAATATTGCCAAAGTATCGATTCGGACAGCACAAATATCCGAGATACCGGATTTTGTGTGTAGCGGAGACTGGAATGAAATGCCACTTATGACAAAATCAATGTTACCCAAACCTTCATATCAACAGTTCCTCATTGAACTAATTCAGGGGAACTCGGAAGTCGAATTGAGTACGAAAATGTTCGCAGCGCTTGAAAGATACGCAGTTCAGTTCGAAAGGGACATTCATATCAGGAATGATATGAGCATGAGTCTTCTTCATATGCTCAGTAAACCTCGTCGAGGTTACCCAACAACATGTGACAATCCGTTCTTGGATACAACCTTTGGTCCTAAGGGGCTATTTCATACTATTGAAGCCGGTCTTGGGAGAGCGCGAAAGAAGATTGATTTGGGAGACAGAGATATCATCGACACCACCTGGTTGAAGCAAGAGCGGTCGAAAATTTTGAAGTACTTGGAACGTCAATTTGACAAAATAAGCACCGCATCATATGAAGTGGTGGAGTTTGTCAAACGCGAAAAGAGAGAAAGCGGTATATTCGATCCTACCTGTGTCAACGACCTCTACTTTGACTTAAATGCGCATACTGAAGCTATTTTATTGCTCGAAGAATACGCCTCTTCATTTCATCGCGAGCTTGATACAACAGCCAAGAGAGCTGTGCGTTCTCAACATGGTCTTTTTGAGCTCCGGTATAATTCAATGGCAAGAGAAGTCAGGCTCGAACAATGCAGGATGGCATAAAAGATGAGTGGTGATGTTGGTTTTCGAGCATACTTTCAGGTTGTTGTTTGCGATATGGAGTTTCAATACTTCGAGATACTCAAAGCTAGGGCTGTGCTTTACGACTGGGATTTGAGAGGAAATATTCCTGATATCAGAATCACACCATTAATTAAACCGGATGACTGGCATATTCGTTGGGATTTATCAGAGCCAGAAATAACAGTTCCAACAGAATCAGAGATGCGGAATCAAATCGCGTATGACAATTATTCAGCACAGCAGCTCGCGAATGAAGAGGCTGGGGTTGATGTTCTCGAGGGCATTGAGGACGCAAGTTCTACAGATGAAGGAGAGATTTACTACTACAGCGCGGATATCCAGTATGATACTTATGAAGTTAGTCAGGATAATTCAGTCGATATGGAAAATTGTGATGTTGATATGGCAGGTTGGATATCGCTACCCTTCTATGACGAAGACGACTTCTCTTCGTCAACCTATCAAATTGACGACAATCAATTTCACTTAGCATCCACGCATGCTCACACCGCTGCTGGCGCAGATGGAGATTCAGGAACACACTACTTCGAGGAGTTATTCAGAAATGATGGGAGCTTGTCTTCAGAGTGTGAGGATGACGGCGATGACGAAGTCGCCGAGAGTACCTAAGAGCAAATTAACAGCCAGGAATACATTCTACATGTCTTGCATTGGCTTGAAGAATCCCAAAGTTCTCTTTCACATGTATTCCTGTGGCTGGCGGACTTGGAAGATTGAATATCAACCATCACACAAATTGGGTACCAGAATTCATCATCAAATCACGCCCAAACTTATCTCTAATGATTAGGTTTGTCATTATATTACCAAGAGTACTACAGGCATATCATATCCTCTGCGTAATTCTCTTTTGATACAGCTAGCCATGAATTTATATCTGCACGGGTTCTTGATCGAGCTAAAAAAAAAAAAAGGGGGGGGCGGGTCAATTTTAATGCAATTTACACGTTTCGTACTTGGTTGCCAAGGCTGAGGATCTGGTTATTTTCTTAAAAAGTATTAGGATATTGAGTAGATAGACTCTACTGGTGTAACATTTGAGCTGAAAGTAGAGAGGAGAGAGGGCTATCTTTTGACTAGTTTTGAATAAATACACTCTTTAAGAAACTGTACAATCTCGTGGTATCCATGAAATGCAGACAGATATAATAAATTCAGTTATACATCATATGCTAGTTATTTAATTTTTTTCTTTAAAAAAAAAGTGACATTTTATTCCATCAGTTACTGTAGCGCGAAAATAAATGCATTAATAATAATGATGAAGTTGAGTGTTGAATAAACCGTGACAGATAAGTATCTAAGACAGGGCAGGGACAAGGTATGATTTTATTGAATTGAAGGACATAAGGTTGGTTACACCCACTTTCATAATGTATTTCCAAAAAAAATATAACTTTTTGTATTCAATTAACAAAAACATTTATTTTTCAAAATTAAAATCTTTTGATGTCACGATCGGGAATACAAGAGTGATAATAGGTATCCGTTGTATTGAAAATACTAAGCTAAAGAGAAAAAGAATGAAAAGCACAAGAGTTTTTGTATATGCGCAGCGAGCGCAAGCGAGAGACTAGCCCGATCGGGACGATCGGGGTGATCGTCACATTTGAAAACAATATCAAATTAATTAAAATTAATTTATATTATAAATCAATTTATTTGTAATTATTTGATATAAATTTTATTCAAATTGAATATAATTTGATTGAATCATTATAAATTGAATTTTTATTTTTCTTGATTTTAAAGATGTTTTATTGTTAAAATAACGGGGCACGGCGACTTCGCAGACTACCACCGCCGGTTCAAGCACGGGGACAACCAGCTGAGATGCACCTGTGGGCAAGAGAAAGAACCCTTCCACTTTTTCAAATGCCCCATCAACAATGAGACACGTGGTCAGTGGCCAACTGCACCACGAAGCGCCATCACCACCACCTGGCAGACGATCATGTATATCCACAAGCTTCTACGTGCTCCAGACACGTTCGCAGAGCTCTTGCGGGTCTCAAAGTTCTATACCCAAGTATGCCCGCTGTACTGACCCTGTGCCACCCCTCAAAATCCCTCTCTTCCCCTCGCTCAAAAGCAGAGCACAACACGCCACAGTCCACTTGACTTCTCCAACTGGGCTATCCGACAACTTAGCTCTTCCCCTCTCTACATTTCACTAAAAACACACACTGGTGTGCAAACACTGACGCCTAGCTAACCAAATGGCGCCCCCCTCACTCCCCACCCTCTAGCTACAGAATGGGAATGTATAAAGATAGGCCTTGCGAGCCCTTCCACACGCACTTATAAAATAACAGTCACACACACTCGCCACAACTGAGTGGACAGGGCGTTCACGCAAAGGGACGAACAGTCCCCTTCTCAGATGCTAAATTGTTAATTAAGGAGGTCAACAGCTGTCTGTAGTTAATCCCCTTAGCTTAGCACGTCTAAATACCCCTCGGGAGGTCAGAGTAGACGTTAATCACAATAATAATAATAATAATTATTGTTAAAATACAAAAAGTCATTGGAAACACGTTATGAAAGTGGGTGTAATCCCGTTGATGACGTAAGTTTACTCTCGTGCTTCTCTACAAATTCAAAATGTATATACTTGGGTGCAAATTCATCATTTTATTCATTTTATCATTTCCGAAACATGAAATCGCGTGTATACTCAGTCTTTTTCGTAAGTGCATAAGTGCTCAGCTCTTCCACGACGGACTAGATATATTCTTTGGCTACAGAGCAGCAAAGAAAAAAGGTATCGGATCAGCGTAAGTAGTAATATTGAAAATATAATGTTTAGGAAAATAGAAATATCTTTCTCGGTTTGCAGCGCTAGTGTAGCCGATGTTATAGGAGTTTTTGGTCTGTAGATGTAAGGAATCTTTGTTGTAGATGGAAATCTGGGGTGAAGACTGGGCGATGTAGTAGTTACTGGTGTATAGTTTTTTAATATATACCCCAAGGAATAATAGCAACTTCTATCGACTTTATATGATTGTGACATATG
The DNA here is from genome assembly GCA_025389075.1 of Sclerotinia minor. Taxonomy (NCBI): domain Eukaryota; kingdom Fungi; phylum Ascomycota; class Leotiomycetes; order Helotiales; family Sclerotiniaceae; genus Sclerotinia; species Sclerotinia minor. The sequence continues at coordinate 3,664,918 of QRFH01000001.1, read as the reverse complement.
GAGCGACAAAATTCTATAAGTTTGATTTGCATCTCACGGCGTAGTGGAGCTATTAGTACCCTTCCAATGCTTAACACGCTTTAACCCCGGCGTAAGCCCCAACCGATTACCAGATAACCGAGTCCTGGAATATAAACTTCGTCGACCAAGGCGCTCTGACGAGGTTTGGCACATTGATCATGAACGATCCGTCTAAAATTGCGCGTCAGTCTGGAATAAGTTCGTAAAGAAGCAGTGGGATTAATCAGTTATCAGAGCAACGCGATAGTACTAGTGCTGATGTAGCGTGAGGAAGTCTCCTTGATATTTTCTTGTGAAGAATTCAATAAGGGGATAAATAATAACTAATAGAAGTATGTTTTATAGGGTTATTTACAGTTGGCAAAGGGTCCGAACCAAAGTTGGATGATGAGCAAAACGGCCTTTAGCGCTAGCAGGTACCCGCCGATTTAACGTTACTTTCTTTGCACCTGCCGAAATGGGATGTTTTACAGATTAAGTCGGGACCTTCCCCAATTTGAGTAGCAACCAAATCTTACTTTAGAGGTAGCCATATGATATCCAATACTTCCTTATCACATCAAATTTGCAATACATGCGGTAGTTTGTTAAGTTTAGCTGATAAAATTATATCAAGAGATACTTGTAAGACTTACACCTTTCCAGTTCTCTCAATTAGAGCCACCAACCGAGCTTCGCCAACAGGATCCGCAGGATTGATATGAGATCATCTACAATCCCCTGCTGCAATTGACTGGCAAATGCGAAGTTTGGAACCTCGTGGGCTTCAGCAGATCGAGTAGCAGATGCTCCAAATTTCAGAGTCGCTCTAATGGATACAAGGTAATAGCGAGCTGATGCTCATTCCTATGAATGTGCTCCCACTCCACCTTCATCTTAATGCCATTTAAAACGATTACTACTTTCAAATTTCGTGGCCTTGAGGTAACTTATTCTCAAGCGGAAGCCAAATAGTGGTTGTGTACTCATTTCCAGAAGTGCCGTCAATGTCTTTTAGATTGACTGGGAACTGGTGCATGAAATTACGGACTTTTAGATATCTTCAGCAGCTGATTGACGCCTAAAATTCAGTGATTGTGTAAGGAAGGATAACCTGGAACCTTGAAATGTACTTCTCACAACCGTTTATTGAGAACTATTCAGCTTAAGTACTAGAAGCTTCACTGCCCTGGGTATCCAAAGGATTTCGAATCACGAGCTACGTGTTCATCCCAAAGTCTCATGTGATGAGAGCAATTAGTGCAAGCACACTGATTGTCTAGATAAATATGAGCGGTTGAGTTTTAGTAACAAAACTAGTCTGTGGCAAGAGCCACTTTATGGAAAATGATTAAAATCTTGTTAATGCTTAGGACGAAGTGTGTTGTGTGCACCAGAAAGCGGGTTATTCTCTTTCGAAAATTGGAGGAAGAATATTATTTGACAGCAGCAAACCCATAAACTGGAAACTAAACAATGATCTTGGAAGCCAAATCCCATAATTAGATGTTAAATTAATTAATACCACAACATATTAATAGCGAACATGAGATCATTAAATCGTCAATTAATCTAGGCCACTTTATTGAAGGAGGTAACTGCGTCTAGTATCCGCAACCCATTTGTTGTCTGTTGGAGATCAGAACAGAAGGATCGACTCTTTCCAGAGTTCCGTTACCAATTAAATCCGCAACAGTTCGAGGTCCTGAGTAAAATTGTGTCCCAAGTCCCGGTTGACCAAACCACTACAACAACTTAGAGTCAGCATATGCTTAGTATGAAGTTTTGGAACGATAGCAGGTCCTAAAGTCGTATTATGAAAAACAAGGAGAAAACAAAAGAAAAACAAGACGGAAGAAGCTTGAGATTGACTACTTGAAGAGAAAAATGAGATATGGAAGAATCAAAAATACTGACGGGTGCAATGGGTCCAGCATAGAGCTTCAGGTCCTTCTTAACACGATAGACATGGTAGTCATTTGGAAACCCCGGATCATCAACCCGATTGTTGAGATTCGAAGGTGGGAGAGACCGTTGCGAATATGGAGTATCGGCGGAGGACAGAAACATTCCTATCCGTGTCAGCTGATTATGATGGGCGACATGATTTAGAGTACGGTAGAACATACCAGTTTCACCTCCAAACCTGTCTAGATAAGTGTCAGGAGGAAGGCTTATCAATCCGTTGATAGGGATTCCATTTATGTCAGTTGAGAACCCACGAGTTTCATCCCCTGGGTATATGAACTGGCCCTTTTTGCTATCCCACCACCTTGAGAGAAATTGCTCAGGAGTCAATCCACCGAATCTATCATAAGATGATAGCTCGCTCGAGAGGGGAAGATATTTTGGAAGTACTTTCGGACCGAGTCTCCAGTCATAGCAGATGTATTGAGCAGAGGCGGGAAGCGGCCCTGCAGTTGTTCCGGTGCAGTTGCAACCATAGGATTGACTAGGTTGATCAGGTTGATTAGGAGTATCATCGTCGAATATGAAATGGCGAACTTCCACTGGTGCAGGCTTGGCCAAATCAGAATCGGTGTTTAAATGCTAGGAATTGCTCACTGACATGAGGAGATGCATTGCTGAAAGCAATGGCACCGGTAAGAAGAACAAACTGCAGCTTCATGATTTGCAACCGAAAGCAACAATCTACCAATTATAATACTGGTATTTTTGATCTTGAACGAAGGTGATGGGTAGGGAGCAGAGAAACTAGGTGAGGAGGGCGATGTAAAGAGGGAGCCATCACAGTATTTATATACGAGGTATATGAGCACAAAATTCGGGACTGGCATGATCTGTGTAAACATCAGAAGTCAACAAATATTCCGCCTTTTTGTGCGTTAAATTGAACAAAAATTCTCCCCGTCACTATTGGACATGGGAGGAATTTACATGCACAACATAAGACACGGGCTTCTAGCCGCATTGTGTTACATAAAAAGAATTCTTGAATTCTTGGCTTGCAGATAAATAAACAACGTTGACAAACACTTAATAATTATTTCAATACATTTACTTGGCCCCGATTTATCAGAGCGGGACAACTCATTTTGAACGATGCTTTGAGAACAGGAGTCAATTTTTTGCAACGTGATGGATAAAGTTTCGATAATACGCTGTGTAGTACGGGCTTTTTCGGGGTGAGACAAAAGGTGGTAGCACTGCATGCCGTGAGATTTTTTGGCTGTCTGTCAGTTAACCTTATTAATCGGATATGTGGAGCGTTGAAAACTCAGACACTGGGGTCAATCTTACATATTTGAATAAGATCTACGCAGTGTATTAAGCTGTGAATACCTAAGTGGGGAGGAGCCAGCTTCTGAAGTATGATCTTCATTGGTTTATATGCATTAGTTTATTGATTGGAGATGTTATGAAGATCCCATCAGACCATGTGATTCGGTATATCGTGACTCGGATATCAACGCGATAGTGCTAAATCTCTTTTAGGTATGATGAATGGTATACAACAAAACTACCATTATTGCTATTAGAAGGATCACCTCAGTCCCCTCGAAAATATTTGGAGTCATAACCGGGGTTATCAAGTATCTCCATCTGCATCCATATCGACTAGTTCTATAATACTGGAGGCAAGGAGCCCAAAATATTTAACGAGCTCCCATGAAAGTCCGGACTAACACATAGGGGTACACGTACATCTTCAATCCCCGCATTATTGCAGTCAGCTGAAATTCAAAGCAGGCCACAGAACACATTGCTACAATTCAACCCTCTGTTGGCATGTCGCGAGTCCCATGAAATGCTACCTTGGTTTCTCATGCGTAATAATTTTGTATGTTTGTTCTCGTATTACCCTCGTTTTTGATCTGGATATGCTTGAATTTATGATGCACATCTACCAAAGTAGTTGGCAATCCAATGTATTCGGATCTATAATCGCATTAGCTGGTGAATCTGCAGAAGAACGGATAAGACGGGTGTCTGGTTGGGGATCTGTACCAACCCTTGTCGACAAAATATCATTGGGAATACAAAGATGTGAAGTACATGCACTATCTGCTCCAATGCATCACCAAGTGATTTCGTTTCCCCGTTCGTTCCAAGACTTAGAAAGGCTACGGCAACACGCTTGATATCACTACCGCCGGCTTCACTGCCACATCAGTTGCAATGCCCATTCTTCTGGTACCCTTAATGTAACTTACCTGTGAGTTTCATTACAATGGTTTCCAAAGTCACTTTATGTCAGGATCTTCCGATTAAAATCTCGATACCCTCGAAGCTTCAGATCATTCGCGGACATTGGACGGCCGAAGTTTAGCTCGGGGAAATTGAGATGACACTGATCCTAGTGCAGCTCATCTATCGACGTGGAACCAGCATATGATAACCAAAGAAAGGCTTAATCGACAAAGAATATTCCAGTATATAAGTTTCTGATTTGAGCGTTGTGAAGCAGAAGCAAAGCTGTAGGTTCATCTTATGAGAGGGCCTGACTATTCCACGATCTGCTTTCGAAAAACTCAGTACCATGTCATTATTTCGGATTATGGAGTTATCTCAATCAACCTATCCGCCGACTGATCGCGCAACTAGTTCCAATCGACTCTCTATGAAGGTACACGAACATATATTCATAAGTTGCGCGCGCCACTTCCCAGGATTTTTCCATGACCGCTATATATCTGAAGCAAACTCCTCTATTTATCATTTATTTGCCTGTCAGCTAATCCAGCCAGACTAGACAATAATTCTCTCAGCTTTTGTTACAGGATACTATCCTGCATAATCCAAAGTTGGAGCAGATACGACACTTGATGCAGGCGGAGTGAGCTGAGGATAATTCAAGAACTGAACAGGAACGAACTCAATTTGGAAATCTAGCGCGAAGAGACCTGGCAGCACGTGTTTTGCTTGATACTGTCTACTCAATTATATCAATTCATCACGCAGCTTATGAAATCAGTACCGATTCGAAAAATTATCTGCACTTGTGATAGCGTGGTTATTACTAAGTGATTTAAACAAAAAACATGCTGGAAAATTGGCGGAGAAGCGTCAAATCCGGTTCACGTAGCAAAAGAACAGTACGAAAATCAATGTTTGCGGCAGAGGACCATATTCAGCTTAGCCTTCTGAGATATCTCCTGCAGTGTTCAAACAAAACAGACACCAAAGAATGCGGAAAAGGATTTGGAAAGCACGTTGCCTCCGTGGCAGAATGCCAAGGTTTACCGGAAGGCTTCTTGTTCCAACTGCAAAAACTTTACAGCAAACTAGGTATCTAATACAAGAATCCATTTACAGATATAAATATAACAGTCCTAGGTTATGTAACAAGTTTCTCGACTCACGCTATTCTTCCCTCGAAAACTAAGAAAAATGAAAGATTTGGGTACAGCCCTGAGAATCGCAACGCGTTCCTTTGGGAAAGGTGCCGACTGGGCTCTCCTAGCCTAGTTGATCGTTCTTATAGTCAACGGTTGATTTTCAAGCTTTAAGCGTCAATTGCTACAAATATCCAAGCTGATCAGTGATAAGCACACTAGACACGATACACGCTTCATCTTTGGATCATCTTACTTTGAAATCCTGTACCTCCTTTCTGGTTCTTGACCTCATCATTTCCTTGAATTATTTGTCAGTTTTTCCCATCTCTACTCCTTGCGGTTATCTTTTAACTGTTGGTACGAGAAGGATACGGAAGACGTAGCACCCACGGATTGCGTAGGTCCTGTATGTCTAATTGTATTCTGTCTAAAGAGCTAGCTACATATTGAAAGTAGTAAGTCTTATATAGACTTACTGAAAGAGCTAGTCTCTTTCGCATTCGCTTAGGGCTTTATTACAGTAGCTATATTACAGTGGTAACTGAATTGAAGTCATTCACTTCGTTCACACATTAACTCATGTTCATTCTTCCGCATGCGTATCACTTATCTTTGAGGCTGCTTTACCAATGTCTCCTTTGGGCCAAACTGCATCTCATTTCATCTATCATTTTAATTTTCTCTGGTTGAAGGGATCACTAAAACTTCTAGTTAGATTATGACATACTTCCTACGAATAGCATTTATTTTCGGGGTTGATATAGTGCATAGAATTCCAAATGTCTAAAGCTTGGCTACATTTCCTCAAAAATGGTAGGAACAAATAACTCACCGAGTCATCACTCATGAGCTTTCAACAAGGAAGGTGCGATACACTAACAGCAAATTGATGCCAGCTTCGATTGAGCTGTGGATCCCACATCTTACTTCCACAAGATATCATCATCGATTCCTCTAGGACACTTAGATTCTGCGATAATTCTGTGGCTTACTATTTCAGTATAAATCTAAAACCCAAGAATAGACATGGCACCTCCTAACAAACACGCGGATGAACTTGATCCAAAAATGGGATTATCAGAGCTAGTTGGGTTCCTCAGGAAGGGGACTTCAGAAGTTCGAACGCGCCATGAAAGAGCAATGCTTTTGGATGCCATCTTTCCCTTTTGTTGTGACTTTATCAAAGACGCTCTGCAAAAACCACACAAGGAGTCGAAAGAAGCGCTTGTTAAAGTCTGGGAAACCTTTACCGAGGTCGCAAAAAATGTCGAATGGAACGACGAATTTCATGATAAGCTGATTTGCTTGCTCCTTTGGACGAAGGAATTCGATGTTCTTCGCAAAAGCCTTCGTCCAAAAGAGACCAGTTTAGCATGGGATTGTGGCCACTTGCTAGGAGTTATACAGAACTCATGGGAGGAACTGCTATGTACAACTCATGACACTTTAACAGAGCAATGCAATCTTGCTAGCTTTACTGCTACGGCCTTAGCAATCGGTAGTAACGACTGGATTGGTATTACCGCATTATGGTACCTAGGCGAGGCTCTTGAGACAAGCGATATAAAAACTATGCGCATGGCGCCGGTAACAATCATTTGGATTCGAAAAGCAGGTCCTAAGCTACTCACATTCTCAATGCTTAAAAAGAAATGGCGCAATCAAGAGATTGACCAGACAGCTTTGATCGACGTAGCATGGCTCCAGATTCCTGGAAAATTAGCGCAAGAGGGCGGAGTTACCTACAACGGATTTAGCTTGGAGCGATGGATGTTCTGGAAATCCCGCTTTGAAATGTTTGCGCAAGATGAAGACGAGGAAGTTCGTCTATGGGCTACAGATACAGTCGAGTATATGACTGAGTTCGATAGTATTTTAGGCTACAACATTACAGACGAGGCAAAAGAGGAATCAAAGTCGCTGAATGTCCTGAGAGATAAAGTTGAAAATGTAAAACCGAGCAAGGATATCGAAATGATTGATTAAAACAGCAATGGGGATCAAAAGCTACAGGCATTGCAAATGAGGCTAGTTGTCAAGGCTGTTGTCATGTCGATGGAGACGAATATGAATATGATGCCAGCTGTAAAAAGAAGGGAAAAGCCTCTGGAGAGGTATAGTGTTCGATAAAGGGTCTAAGCAGCACAAGTGAAATAGTATGAATATGGGAGAATAATACTATACTGCCATTAATAAGAGTTGCGAATAGCACCTTCAAACAAACTTTGGCGTAAATTCCAACATTGAAACGCTTTTTTCCTTTAAATCATCGAAAGTGAAAACAAATCGGAGTAATCAGGGTCATTTCTTGTGACGATTTGAAAATATCAGTAGTGAGTATGACACTGGCATCAGACACCCATCTCAAGTAACCAAACTTTATACCGAGATCGTTCAATTGTTCTTAGTTTGGGCGAGTTAGGGGCTGCTTATGTAATGACGAACTGCCTACGCCGCACTACATTTTAGCCGATATTAACCTACCACGCACTTGGCATGAAAATCATCAGTTTGACGATGAAGTTATATTCCCTTTACTGCAATGGACTTGTGGCATATAACCTAGGGCGAGTTCGTGAAAGAAACTTATGGCGTTGAGCTTTACAAGGAGCTTTCTCGAACTATTAGGCATAGCACCAAACCTTCTAGTTTATGATTGAGGGTATCATGCCTTGTCACGAGCGGTTTTTTGTCTACTTCTGGTCAGACAGCACTCATCGAGCATCAATATAGAAGGTCTCACACAATTTGTATTACCCAAAGTCCATAACTACCGAGGCATTTCTCTTTGTTTGTTCATATCACTTCAAATCAGCGCGAGCCACCACATCATGCATTCCGTGACACAAACGCCTGCATCAGCGAACGATGAAGAATATCTAGGAATTTAAGGCATCCACCCTCGGGAAATACCCCAATGTGACATTGCACATGAACCACTGCGCAAACGTGGCATTATCGTCAGTCTCACAATCAACAAGGCGGGGTCAAACAACTTATTTTCACTTTCTTAGCTCAGACCAACCATAAGTTCAACAGATCTCTCAGCCTCCAATTGTAATATTGACACATGCTACTTCAGCAGTTGATTCCTTGTCGGTGTAACCACACTCATATTGGGAGAAACCCGGTTTCAGTCAATTATGGTTGAGGTCTAGGTTGAAGGATATCGTATTTCACGGACCACGATTCGCAATACTATTACGGAGTTTCCTATGGTTCGCATGGCTGGGAGACAGTGTTAAAGGAAGTAGAGAGAAGAGAAGCTTGGAATGGGGTCTGACGTGTGTTTCGGTGACTTTGTTTGATCATGCAAAATTGTATTACAAATAAGCATTGATTTTTCGGAAACGGATGAGGCTTATATCTGCTTATTTCGGGCATTTTTAATGGTTAATTAATGTGAGGGGTATACTTTGGTGATAGAGCACGAAGGTAATTCTTTCCAAGAATGGGAGATGGAACATTAGGCGCTTTTATTTGCGCAAACTTTGCAGAATGACTGCTCGAAGGCTGGTCGCAGGGCAGAATCAAAAGCGAATGTTGTTCAAAGCAGTAAATGATTCAATTGAAATCTCGCAAGTCGTGATATCATAATTTGTGAAGCCACATATTCAGATGGTTTGTGACATCGAAACGTATAAGAAAGTATTTCTGCAAGTGATTGACCCGAGTATGGAACTGGCGAAAAATGATACAAAATTGTGGCGTCAATGAAGATATATAATACGAGTTTCATTTTCCGTCCTCCTCTGTCCGGCATCAAAATTGAGACATGCACAGAAGATTAAAACTAGACGTATCAGTAAAAGGATACTAAAGCACACTAGACAATATTAGGTGATTACAATGGGCCCATCACCTTCTTTCAACCTTTCCTCGTGCCTGTGCTGTTCAAGATTCGTGTTCCAGGGCTATTTCCATACGAGCCAGCATAGACATTCTGATTCTGCACAAATACTACCATAACTGCGGAAAAGCTGGAACCATATTAGTCTATTTTTGTGAAACATTAAGATGTCGTTGAACTTACGCAGCAGTAGCGGTGAAAATCTCAACTCTTGATGTACCAGCATCCGTCAAAAACATGAGCCCTATAGCAAAGATAGCTGTGAATGCTGCGATTACGCCAAGTAATTCCGCGGTAGACTGTAGTCTCGAGAGAACAGCGATTGCAACGGTAGGTAAGAGGCACGCAATAACTGTTGCTACAGATGAGGTAAAACGTAGCATGCGAGCTTCGGAGTAAACAGTAAGTCCTGCTTTTATTTTCGGCTTCGAATCTCCTTCCGTGGTGCCAGTCGAGTTTTTTCCACGAGTGAGCCAAGAGCGAAAGTGTTTCTGAGGTTTTCCACTCCCTAATGACGAATGGGTTTTTGCTTCAGTAGTTGGTAGCCCGTTTTCTTCCGAGGATGTCTTTACCTTCTTGCGTCGTAGACTTTGCTTCAGGCTGTGCCAAAACGGGACAAATTCATTAGCGACCCATCTAGTGAGGCTATCAACCTTATGGCCTTGTCGAGGTACAACAAGGTCGAGAATATCAGGTTCGGGAGCTGCAGGCCAGAACAAGCTACGCAAGAGACTGATGAATTGCCATTTTAATGATTTTTCTTTGTGTACACTCTCTGTATAGTCACCCCATGCTTTCGCAGCCGGTCCCCTAATACAATGATTACCAACTCTCTTTATCCAGACTCTTAAGGTTTCCACGTTATACGAGTCCGCTCGTGGTAATGCCGTAATCTGGGAGTATTGTAGTAAAGCATCGTCTAAAAACCAATATTGTCAGCAATTGTAACCATGAATTGAGATATCAAATCGCTTACTATATTCCTTGAGGACGACTCTAATCTGCCTCATAATTTTTACTTGCTGAGACTTGCACTTGTCGTTATCCATTCGAGCATGGAAAAGATAGTATCCGAGATTCTCCGACATCATTGACGCCCTTTCTATGCCCTCTTGCTCGCCCTGACGATGTTCATTATATTCTGCCTGATGCAGTTTCATTCGTAAATTCTCCAGCTCTGCTTGATAATAAAGCAGGCTTTTGATGTTCAGAACGCGGAAAGCCTTGAACGCTTCAAGGTCTGGATAATCTGCAATCACCTTAGACACGAGCGGCCATCCTGGCAACGGCTTCTCTAGATCTTTGAAAGGATCCGTGTCCTTTTCCCATTGGCCTGACGTAAATTGGAGTTGAGATGTTGGACTACCAACTACGGTCTCGTCGGATTGCGATGTCCTAGTCGGGCTCGCGAGTTCAACAGGTTGCGAAGCTATGGTTGTCGCGATGTTACGAAGCTTCTTCGCCATTGAGACTACGTATCAATAGTATATAAACGAAGATTTGTTTGAAAATATGCTGTTTGAATAGTTGAAGTCAACTTTATGTAATTTATGGTGTATATACAATGCTAAAGGAGAATGATACCAAAACCAAGGGGTCCTAGCTGCATCATATTTTATTTAATACTCCCTGTCATATTTCGTGAAAAATTGAATAGATGCTACATCAAAGGCTGATACAGCATTGCATGGTAAATTGTGGGCTGTAAAAGATGGTTGTCTGGATTTACATATCATTTGTGGCCGGATAAATAGGCACTTTACATCTATTGTGAGCAAGAACCCGCCATCAATAGCACAAGAATACGTGATTTTCAACCCACCTACCTCTAATTAAATCCAGTGAACTCTAATTTTCAAACTGTATATTATGTAATTTTGCTTTTCTGTGAAGCAGCAAAAAAACATCTAGTATCCAGATAAGAATACTCGCGGCAAATGTGAAAGACAGACTGGTAAGGTGTTAAAAAGCGTGATTCCAGGAACAAATTGATGTTGTGTCTAGAGCGACGATAACTACGGCTGTGTAAGGACTACCAATGCAGTTTCATGCGCAGCAAGGCTTGAATTGCGAGTCGATCACACAATCAAAACTTCAGGGCCCGTCTATACGTGCTGACTGGTGTTGACATTCTGGAAGCGGCGAAAATGTCAGTTGTAGACGTTTCAATTTCTAAGCATTGAAAAGTCGCACGGCATAAATATCATTCTAACAGGAATTCTGTAAATTAAAAATCAAAAAGCTAATTGGAAGTGCTAAACAGTGAAGATAATTCTTTCGGATGCGTTAGCCTTGGCGTCCAATGAACGTAGCTAGGTGAATTATCGCATATCAAGCATATGTTATGCAGTTGAACAGGCAAACCAGAAAAGTATGAGGCTCTGTATGAAATCAACCATAAGGCTCTTGCTGCGTATTTGCGATCTCAAAAGTTCTGGGTATATGAGGGCTCATGCCACTAGGCATGTTCTTTTTGAATATTCTCAATATTTTCGAGAATTGATGTTGTTGAATTGAAGCTTTTACACGGTCTTTCTATTCAACGTTGCCAGAGCTTACTGGTTACATGGTTCAGTTATGCCAGCATTACACGAAGATTTCTCGGGGATCCTGTTCAATGTTCTCATGGCAGTCGAACTGTGGCGGCTAATCCTTTCGACAATTCCAGCTTAAGGAGCGGTATGTCTTGAATCTTCCACTTTCTGCGCCTTTCATCCGTCTTCAACAGGAAGGAATTTGAATCCTTCACATCTAATCAAACCCAGTCATGCAATCAAGTCACATAAATGATTGGTAGACGGGCGGTAACTTGGAGCCCGCCCCGTTATCATCCATTGGGGTCCAGCTTTCATGTCTCAATTAGGCATTGTAAATTCCTCAGCCACATTTTGTTTACTGACCATATCTGGAAAGTTAATTGAAGGCAATGCGAGAGGTGATTTTTACGCCTCATCGGCCGCTGTTGTGAACGGATTGGGTAAAAGCTGTGCGGCTCCTCCGCGATTGGAACTCAGCATGAAAGCTTATAAAATGCCGAACAGATCATCCATCCAGTGTCCAGTCAATCAGAAAGCTACCAGCTGTTGAAATCTTCTCTCATTTTAATTGCGAGAACAAGCAATACACTATTGAAGCGATAATCGAAAACATGACAGGTAACACGCATGCGAAGCGAAATGTGACGTTTCTTGACGCTAACCTTCATAGATTATCCGAAGAACACTGATTCCAACGGCTTCCTCTCCCCTCCCTTCGAAACCAGAGCTGATATCACAAAACTTGGACGATCTGGATCTGTCCCTGGCTCCGAAAGATCTGCGCGTTCCAGCTTGTCTAGAATCACACACGTTGAGGATTGCAAAGGACCCTGCTTTGCGTGCAGGGTGGGATTGTTCGATACGTGCAAACAGGCGGTTATCAGTGTAGGTGATTGGTTTCGTCTTTTTGATCGATAGTGTAAGATCAATAGGGCTGGCGGCTTTTTGGGCGTATGTTGCCTTGGGGCCTGGCTTTGTGATCGGGCAGTGATAATATTATATTTGCAAATCTATGAGTCTTTTACAATATATCCAGTGAGGCTACAAATATAAGTAAGAGTAACCAATTCTTACCATGCTTTCCCAGATACAAGATGTCAGTCTCAATATCCTTTGAGAAGGTTGCCCCCAGGCAAAAACAACCTTTCTACACCCATTATCCTGTTTGCTCCCTAAGCCTACCCGGTATCTCCATTGCCAGCTGCCTTGTACCCTATTGTAGACCGATACGCGCATCCGTCCTCTCGAGCCGTATAGACAGTGTCACTGTCGTTGCCATTATACGCTACGCCCCGCGGCTTGTGCACCGTTTCGCGTTACCTTGCCGGATCTCTCCTGCACAACAAGGCCGACCGTATCTTGCAAGCTTTGCTGTGTCTTAACCCCTAGCCAGGCAACTTAAAATACAACGTTTCCAGCTCACTAACCAAAGCGCAGCCTGCAAAGTCCATTCCCCCAATGTATAGTTTGTAATCGATAATGCGGAGGGTTGAGAACGTATCGGATATGTGTCTTATAAGGTGGCTTCTGCCAGAGCTCATCCGCTGCCGTGATGTCTGCCGAATGCTTCGCAGAAGAGTGAAACTTGCTAAAAGCATCCCCCTCGTTCGAGAGTTCCTCTGCCGCCATGATACCGCTCTTGTACATTCGTAGAGCAAAGTGCCAAAAGCGTCCCTCCATCCCTAATCTACCCATACCTCCGCTGGCCTCAATAAGACTCTATCACAACCTTTATACATTCTCGATTACTCCCCTTAACCACCTGTAAACTTCCAATCCGGTATACCCGCAGATTGTACGCATTGTTGGGTCGTGAAAATTCTGCACGCTAGCGCCCCAGAGGTGCCCTGTCAATCACCGGCACAACGCTTTCCTTCTCAGGCTCTGTTCCCACACAGATTCGTAAAGGCAGTCCGCTTTGAAATGCTCCTTAAAGCAATTCTCAGGCTCTGCATCCCACTGCAGATTCGTAAAGGTGGTTCCGCTTCGAAATCCGTCGTTGTTTCGTTGATTGTCGGGTAGTTTTCATCTCCGTTCGACTGATAGTCCTCTGTTCCGGGCCAAATTCACGATACCTTCACTCCCAGTACCGCTCCTTTTTAAAGCACGACCTTTGCCCAGCTTCAGCCTGATTCAATCTTGGCTCTGTAAGAAAAATTACAGTTTCGTAGGATGCACCACGTACAGGTGTTGAATCATCGCATCCCGACATTCATCCTTGATTGATTGATTGATTGATTGATTGTGTTTATCGTCATAGGCCGTAGGCCCACGCGCCTTGGCGCGTGATAACCTTAGCCATCTATTCCAGATTTGGACAAATGACGCTCAGAGGAGTATGCCTTTGAGTAGGGTACTAGCTAGCTAGGGAGGGTATTTGTATACAATTTAAGGGGCTAGGGCAGGGTTTACATGATTGCCTTCGCGACAGGTTGAAGCCAATGGCTTAGAGGTTATTATTGTGGTCATCCTCGTCCACTAGATCACTGGCTCTTGATCTCTCTCCCTTCCCCTCATGCTATTAAAACATTGTACTCGAAAACCCTTCATCCCTGATCCCCTTCCCGATACCACCAATCTAATTGCTCTTTATATACCAGAACGTACTGTAATCGCCCACCGTCAGGATTGCCTCGTCCTCATTCTGATCATCCTGCCAATAGAAAGCTTATGAAGGAGCACCAATCCTCATATGGCGTAACTATAGCATGCACAGGTAGTGGCTTGTACGGGTGTCCCAGTTCCGTAAGTAGCATACCTCCGCTGAATGAGAGCAGAGTAAGTTTCGTCATCAGCTCAGGTCCTTCAACAGTACTCCTCCGGTGTTCCCGTGTGGAAGGTATATAAATTGTTGTCGTTTCGGTCGTGTCGATCATGGGAGGTATACGATATATAACATATACGCGTCAAAGATGTCGAGCTGTACTCTATGTCCCAGAGGAGTCTCACTCTTAAGAAGTGAGATGATTTCGTAGCGTATTGTCGTAGATGATGGTGTTGTCCTCTGTTTCGTAATAAAGGTAGTGTTGTAGAGAGCGCACCGATAATGCGACTGTCAAAAAACCGCAAACGGGTAAAAACGTCGTGATCGGCGCCTCTTCCTCTTCCGATTACCACGACTCCATCAAATGACTCAAACTTAGCTCTGCAGACTCTCATAAGAGAGCTGAAGGTTCGTAGGATGCACCGCGTACAGGTGTTGAGTCTTTGCATCCCGATCCTTGATTGATTGATTGATTGATTGATTGATTGATTGTGTTTATCGTCATAGGCCGTAGGCCCACGCGCCTTGGCGCGTGATAACCTTAGCCATCTATTCCAGATTTGGACAAATGACGCTCAGAGGAGTATGCCTCTGAGTAGTGTACTAGCTAGCTAGGGAGGGTATTTATATACAATTTAAAGGGGCTAGGGCAGGGTTTACATGATTGCCTTCGCGACAGATTTGGGGCCGGTTGGCTTAGTGGTTAATATTGTGGTCCTCCTCGTCCACTAGATCACTGGCTCTTGATCACTCTCCCTTCCCCTCATACGTTTTTGTTGAATTATCTTGTGTGTTTACTGTTTTTCCTTTTTTTTTAAAGGAAGGGGAGGAAAGAAGAGAAAAGAGAAAAGAGAAGAGAAGAGTAGAGATGTAAAGAAAAGGAAGGAGAAGAGAAGGAGAGAGAATAAGCCCTTTGAGTACCTGTTTGACAAAGGAGATACAGGAAGTAGAGGAAAAACGAAGGAAATGCTTTTTTTTTTTTTTTAAGCTGCAGATAAATGCTGTGGGCAGATATCTGTATAGAATTTGGTGGATTCAAGCCATTCGGCTAGTGCGAGACCACCTGTGGGGATGCCTAGAAGCCAGGGGATGGCTTCAGATGGTGGGCTTTTCGTGAGTGTTTTGTAAGCTTTGCCTTTCTTGCAGAAGAAGAAGTGTAACGGGGTTTTCCTTTTACCGCATAAGCAGAGAGTGTGGGCTGTAGTGTGGTTGAAGCGTTCGTGATATGCCGCAAAGTCTCCATGCTGTGATCTGGCTGCAAGAATGTAGTGAAGTGTAGCTCTTTTTAAAGAGAGGGTAATCGTATTGGAAGTGTGCTTATATTGCAGATCTTTGTAATACTGAGGGCTGACTGTGTTCCACAATTGGTCATCCGCTTTATTGGCCTTTGATCTGATTAGTCTTTTGAGGGAGGCTAACGTGCAGGCCGGGTTGGGGGGTGGGGGAGTTTTGCCCCTTCCTTGGCTGCTTTGTCGGCCATTTCGTTGCCTGGAATGTTGAGATGCCCTGGGACCCAGCGTATGCGTATTTTACCAGGGGGAGATATGTGGGAGCCTCGGTCTAGCGGCCCAGGCCTGTGTGAGCTTCAGGAAATCTTCGAAGACCGCCTGAGACGAGCCATTGAAGTGGGAGCCTAATCTTAGGGCTACTTCGTAGTTATCCAAGAAGATCCATAGGTCTGTAGCAAGTTTGATTGATGGTAGCGTTAGGGCCTTTGCTGCCCCCGTTACTGCAGCCATAGCTTCCGCGTCGAATACCTCTGCATTTGTGCCAAGTGAGAAGGAGTAATGGGCCACTTGGATATCAAATTGTGTGATTACAAAGCCACCTCCGGTGGCGCCGTCCTTGCTTTCGCTTTTTGAACCATCCGAGAAGATCTGTATATCACTCCTTGGGATCTTAGTATGGAAGGCCTTGAAGTCGTCAGCCGCTTGGGCCTTTGTTCTGCCCATCGGGCCAGCTACACGTATCTCGGCTTCTGCTCTCGATTCCTTGTGTTCCCATGAAGGGAAAGCTAATGGATTTATATGTTCGGCTTTTGGTAATGCTGTGATGAACCTTGAAAGTCTTGTATCTGCAGTTCGGTTCTGGTCTTTGGCTTTGATCATGCTCTTCGCTCTAATTCTGAGGGGGGTGGTAAGGGTCTAGTCTGAAGGTTCGCGCAGCATATGTTTGTGAGGCTAAGTTTAGCTCGATTTCGGAGGGCCTGAGTTTGGCTTCCTCGTATAGCACCGCTGTGTTCGTGGTTTTGTATACCGGGAGAATTGCTTTTGCACAAGTGAGGATCACTTTGTTGAGTAGATTTATATGGCTATCCACTACATTTGAAATTGACTCGTTCGAGGCATTCTTCTTTAATCTGGTTCGGCCTGGCCACCATGTTTCCGAAGCAAAGTAGCATTTCTTTAGTACACAGGCTACGGCCACTCTTCTGGTGGAGCAGGAGGGTATCCCTCGGCATGTGTTATTGAAGGATCTTAGTGCATTAGCTCCTTTGAGGGCTTTTGCTGTGAGAATCTGTATGTGTGGCTTGAAGTTTAGTCTTCTGTCGAAATAGACTCCAAGCCATCTGAGCGGACCAGGTTTCACCTCGATGTTCAGGGAGCCAGTGTGTACTGAGGGAACTTCAGCTAGTGTGTGATGTCCCTTGTAGAAATGTATTAGCTCAGACTTTTTGGGGTCAAAGGTGATGCCTTCGGTTTTCCCCCATTCGAGAGCTTCTTGCATATTTGCCTGAAGAGTATCACAGTTCTTTTGGAGGCTATCGGATGTTGCTAGTAGCGCAATATCGTCAGCGTACCCGAATCTCTTCCGCGGATTGCCCATCCAGAAAAGGGGCGCAATATAGAGCATAAACAGGATCGGGGAGATTGGAGAGCCTTGGGGAAGGCCGCATTCTAGCTTTGTTTTTGGGCCGATCTCGCCGTCCAGTCGGATCTTGATGTAACGATTGGTGGCAAAGGACTGTACCCATTTAACCAATTTGTTTGGCCATCCTTGTTCCCGAAGGCGGTTCACTAGTCGTCCTGGTAATACTGCGTCAAAAGCCCCCTTCACGTCCATTGTGAGAAGTGTAGTTTTTAACCCTTGTTTCAAAGATGCTTCGACATCATGTGTGACACAAGATGTGAGGTCTACTGAGGATCGCAGTGGTAGAGCTCCGAACTGTTGATTTGCTAGGACTTTGTAGTTTAGAGCAAGCCATGATATTTTCTTCGCAATGAGTCTTTCAAGGCCTTTGCCTAGAACTGAAAGTAGAGCAATCGGGCGGTATGATCTTGGGTTGGTATAGTCGGGCTTATTGGGCTTAGGGATGATTGCGATTGTGGCTATCCGGAAACATTCTGGGTGATGTCCTAGGTTTAAACATCCTTTGAAGAGGGAGAGGGTTATATCCCTGATTAGTGGCCATGCGATTTGTAAGATTCTCGTCGGGATTTCATCTGCACCGGGTGCTGTGTTCCCGGCCTTTAGAATAGCTAGTTCTATGTCTTGTAGATCGATATCGGGAAAGATGATAGAACGACTTGGGATCGCTGGGATGTCGAAAGGAATATCGTCGACTTCGGCCGAGTTTGTTAATAGATTGCTGGCGAATGCTTCTCTTTTCTCTTCGATGCTGTTTGCAGTGGTCAAATTTGAGGGGTCTGCTAGAGGCGGGGTTCGGTATGTGCCTGTAGTCTGGTGCCATTTGGCCATTCGGAATACATCGTTTATGTTCTCTACTTTGTCGATTTTCGAGATATAGAAGGCACGTTTTGCTTTCCGGACTGTTCTCCGGAGAGAGCGCTTGGATACAGGAGTTTTAGCAGTCCTGTGTTCGTGTACAGCCTTTGTACAGTCCTCGTTCCACCAGGGTTGTTGAAGGGGGCCGTTTGTAGATCTTTTTGCAGAGCCTGTGTAGGCCTTTATGAGAGCTTGTGTGAGAGATGATGCTAATCGATCTAGCTCGTTGGTGGAGAGTGCTTCGGTGCTGGCATCGATATCGGTTAGGTTCATTCCTAGTAGGTCTGTAAAGAGTTTTTCGTCCAATGTGTCCAATCTAAGTTTTTGAATGGGCTTCGGACTTTGGCAGTTCCAGTGAAGTAAGGTTTTTAACGTGTTATGATCTGAAGTACAATCTAGGTGTTCAGCTAGAGAGGTGTATGCTATATAGGGTCCTGATAGAAAAGCAAGGTCTAAGGTGTTTCCTTTTGTGTGAGTGGGAATTCCGATTGGAGAGATGAGGTGTAGATTTCGAGAGTTGGACCACTCTACGAAGGGCTCAGCTAGCGTTGAGGGGGTGGGATGTAAAGGATTCCAGTTAGGGTGATGGAGGTTGAAATCGCCTAGTAGGATAACGTTTGATGGGAAGTTCTGCAATTCAAAAAGAGAAGTGATAGCTTGGTTACCGTCTGAACATTGGGGCGGGGCATTGTATATGTTTATGATTGTAAATGCCGAGTTGTTTGTGGAGAGTAATTGTATGAAAATTAGGTCTCGTGAGATTGTGGGCCTGATTTGGTTGATTCGTATTCCGATTCCTTTTCTGACATAGGTCAGGACGCGAGGAGTGATTTTCCAATCGTCTAATGGGGTAAAGATTTCGTATGAGGGATGTGTTTTGGTGATTTTCCTTGATATATCCTTGTAGATATATGGCTCTTGGATCAGGATGATGTCGATCTGGTCCGAGTTTGCTAGGTTGAGAGCGAGATCGTGTGAGATCCCTCCCTTACCAACGTTTGTTTGTGTAATGGATAGAGGTTTAGTTCGATTCATCAAAGAAATTTCGGAAGCGGTTAGTAGGGCGAGTACTAGGGGGGGCGGTAGAGTGGATGGATCCGAATATACGGGTTGGGGTTTTGGGGCGGGGTTGGCTTGTGAGGGGGGGTTGGCTTGTGAGGGGGGGTGGGGGGTGGTATCATTCTCCATTTGGGAGTCAGGTGCCTGGGCTTTCGTGCAACCGGCTTTCAAGCAGATTAGGGCTCTGCCTTCACTGTATGTTTTGCGTGTAGTTTGGCGTTCTGATTTGGACTTTATTTTACTGGCGATAGGGCGCAGAGGGCAATTGGGGTCATCTGCTGGGTGTGGTCCGCAGCAGTGAAGGCATTTTGGGGGGCATGTATGTGCTGTGTTGCATTTGGTTGTGTGGCCGTTTTCAGAATGCTTGTTTGAGCCGCATAGTCTGCAAGTTTGAGGTTTGGAGCATGATCTGCTGTTATGCCATTGATAGCAGCGAGTGCATTGGATGGTTTTTGGCTTGTGGATCAAGAGGGTAGTGGTGATATTGGCTCCAAGGATTTTGAGGGTTCTCTTTAGAGCTTCAGTGCCTGATTTCAAGCCTACTATCCAGGTGGAGTGGTATTGATCGGTTGTGTTGCTCGCCTGGGTTTGAACAGCGTGTAATAGTTCCTGCCCAGAGTATTCTTTGATAGCGTTGCGAATTATATCCTTTGTAACTGTGATAGTATCAATTTCGAAGGAGTCGTTTAGCACTGTAACTTTCCGAGGTACATAGCTCAGGCGGTATGTGTCCCATTTTTCTTGTGTTTCAATCTTGCAATTCCCGATGGCATTGGCAATGATGCTTTTCTCCTTCTCGAGAGCTGCTAGATTGCTAGGCGAGCTTGTACAGAGTGCAAAGCCTGTTTTAACCTCTTGGACTTCTTTCAAGAGAGAGGCCGCTGGGCCAAGTACTTTCTTTAGTGCAGTGAGGATTGCAAAGGACCCTGCTTTGCGTGCAGGGTGGGATTGTTCGATACGTGCAAACAGGCGGTTATCAGTGTAGGTGATCGGTTTCGTCTTTTGATCGATAGTGTAAGATCAATAGGGCTGGCGGCTTTTTGGGCGTATGTTGCCTTGGGGCCTGGCTTTGTGATCGGGGGGCTAGTACGGGTACTTGTAGGGGGTGTTATAAGGGGTAGCGGAGGGTTGGTGGCGGGGTTCGTAGTGACTCAGGGGTGATGCCCTGTGATCAGGGCATCAAAGTGTCGCTCGGTAGTTGCCTTAAATTCAAGGCAAAGAGCAGTGAGAAGTTTTCGTGATCTCGTTGGGAGAGCAAGAACTTCCTCTGAGCTCAGGTAGGTCTCTAGGAGCTGGGTAACTGGGTTGTAGATGGTTTGAGCATCGTTAACCTTGTGGAGAAGGTTGCTAGCCTTATCGGAGAGGGTTTTAGAGAGACTTGGGGGGCTTGGGGTAGCCATAGCGGAGAGGGAGGCTAGCAGAGAGAGAACTGTCTCTCTTACAGCCGCCTTATAGGTTTTGTTAATTCTATAAATATAAAGATTATATAGAATTTCAAGCTGATTTCAGAAATGCCTTGTCTTGGATGATCCTTGATTGATTGATTGATTGTGTTTATCGTCATAGGCCGTAGGCCGCACGTTCCTTGGCACGTGACAACCTTAGCCATCTGTTCCAGTTTTGGACAAATGACGCTCAGAGGAGAGGCCTCTGAGTGGTTTACTAGCTAGCTAGGGGGAGTATTTATATACAATTTAAAGGGGGCTAGGGCAGGGTTTACATGATTGCCTTCGCTGGGGGGTTTTTTGGGTTGATGGGCCTTTTGGGGTTGTAATTGTGGGCATCCTCGTCCACTAGATCACTACCTCTTGATCTCTCTCCCTGTCTCCTCGTACTTGTTTTGGTTGTTCGTGTGCATACTTGTTTTTTTTTTTTTTTTGAATGAAAGAAAAGGGAAAGGTGAAAGAGAGGAAAAAGAGAGGAAGGAAAAGCACCCTTAGAGACCTATTAACTCCGTTTGAATCCAATGAAAGAAAGAAAGTTCTTTTTTTATTTTTTATTTTTTTTTATCTTGCACCTGTGTGCCATGGGCAGATTTCTGTGTAGAATTTGGTGTATTCTAGCCATTCGGCTAGTTTGGCTATACCGGTGGGATTGCTTAGAAGCCAGGGGATAGCTTCGGAGGGGGGGCTCTTTGTGAGCGCTTTGAAGGCTTTTCCTTTTTTGCAAAAGAAAAAGTGTAGTGGAGTTTTCCTTTTACCGCACGAGCAATGGGCGTGGGCTGTAGTGTGGTTGAAGCGCTCATGGTATGCTGCGAAGTCGCCATGCTGTGATCTGATAGCGAGAATATGGTGGAGTGTGGCTCTCTTCAGAGAGAGGGTATCTGTATTAGTAGTGTGGTTGAGTTGGAGATCTTTGTAGTATTGTGGCCTGACTGTGTTCCATAATTGTTCGTCTGCTTTGTTAGCCCTTGTTCTGATCATTCTTCTTAGGGATGCCAGCGTGCAGATCGGGTTGAGGGGAACATTCATCCTTGATGGTTGATAAACCTTCGCTGGGTCCAGTTGGGGTGCACGTGATAGCTTTTGGCGGGGTTAAGGTTCACCTTACTTGGCGTCGCTCCAGTTTTAACCTTATTCTAAAATCATAGACTCCTAAAAAGAGCTTCACTAACGAAAAAAGACTATTCAAAGGAGACCACCAACTACTCGCAGACTTGCGTGGGCAACATATGGAGCGTACTCATGTAGCAGCCGGCTTTAATCTGATTAGATGCGTTCAGCCGACTGCTTCTGGTTCCCAATTCAGTCCTCATTCACGCCGACCGTAGTCCATCCTCGAAGACGAAGCCGCGCAAATTTCTTACAATTTCTAGTAACGTCCGAATGATATTATGAACAAGCATGCAGCATAGAGACACTCATATGATTCGACATTATCCATATACCGCAGATATACCAGTTGAGTTAATATGCTAGCGGGTGGATAACCAAATTGACGGCTGGGATCCTTCCTATTTATGAGGAATTTAATATACCAACAAGGGACGAGAAACTCAAACTCGTGAGTTTAGTCATTGAGCATGTTATTTAGGGAAGATTATGCGCTTCCTTGCTATCTAAAACTACACGAGATGTGTACCTACAAGTTCATGGGAATGGCAGTATGGAAGCATCATATGGAGGGAAAATGAACATCATAGTGTGGTTCTTCAGTTAGTTTTTGTTTCCAATTCCCGCACAAGACCTTATATAGATTGTTCCTAAGCCAAAAGCTCATAGAGCATAAGCCCCAAATTTGTTTAGCAGTATACCATTCTCTTTCTTTGTGTCCATGATGTTGTTGGATATCAAACATGTTATGTTCACATGAACCAAGTGGAAGTTTGCGCCATCAAATTTGTTGAAAACAGTGCTGTTTTATTTCTACAACCTTTCCATGAAAATATTGTAGATTGTCATCTCTCACGCTCACAATTACAAATTGTCCATCGATGGCAGGGGTCGTGGCTACTTGTGATAAACGATGCTCGCAATACTTAGCATCAGCCCGACTGCAAAAGGATAAAACTGAGGTATGTGATATCTAGTGGCAATCTAAACGTAAGTAGAGTAACATTAAAACATAGTCAATTGCCGACCTTGGAGACATGATCGGGGAGCGCTTGAGAAAATACAGAAGTGTGAATGGTATTTTGCCCGAGCACATTCTCTTCTACCGCGATAGTGTGAGCGAAAGCCGGTACGGAATGGTAGTGGCCGACAAAATTCCCCTCATAAAAGCTGGATGTAAGGCTGTCGGCGCGCAAAAGCTGGAAAGGGGCAAAAGTGGTGCGCAAAAATTACTCTCCTCGTAGTCGGAAAGCGCCATCACACTCGATTCTTTCTCGTAAAGGGAACAGGGGGAAATACAATCACCATCTCAAATCCGGCTTGTTGATTGATACCGGGGTAGTTACGCCTGATCATTTTAGTTTCTATCCCCAAAGTCATGATAGCGCATTTGGGACGGCAAAAAGGGCACACTACATTTTTGATTACGAACGAGAGTAATTACACGTCGGAACATATCCAGGAAATGGTAAGCATTCCCTCATCTCATATAAACGTATACCATGCATGCACTTTTGCAAACAAAAATTGCGGTAATTATCCCAAAAGCCGAAAGTCGTCGTTATTTTCAGTGCAATGTGTATTATTGACTGAGTATATATAATTACGTCCAAAGATAAAAATTTTTTATGTACCAACCCTAACACGCAATTCCTACAAAGACTGTAAAAACTATTGTTGATGATAGTTGTTGATACTCTTAAGCGTGGAGATTTCTCGCGGGTTTTAAAAATCAAGATTGCATTTTTTTATATATTTTTTTGAATTCTTTTCTGGCTATAGATAGATATATATCAATTCATTTATCGGCATCTGTAGAAAATTGAGAATTCTATCTTACATCTATCTACCTTGACCGAAACCGCAACTTCTCATCGTACAAAAATGCGTTGAGTATTATACTGTGCTCAGGAAATACAATCCTGGGGTAGAATTATAATATGAGTAGAAGAGTTCTGAAGAGAACCAAAAGGAAAACGGTAAGAAACAAATTTTGAGCGTATTTTCTTTCCTAAACCGACTTTTGAAAGAATCTAACTACATTATCTCGAATTTTCATCCATAATTCATCCATCAAACGAAAGCTTTTCCTTCATATTTCATACCCTCACGCAAGCTATCGTTTCGCCCATAATTCATCTCTCTATTAAAACCAACAAATACACCATTCAATATACTATTCAGTATACCATTCGACGAAGTATTTTTTATATCAAAACCGTGTTTCGAGTCCTATCATACTAATACCTCCTGCATAAATATCTAAGAGTTGTAACCGTAAAGCGGAAGAGTACAATGTGCATATATCGAGTCGATCAAAGATCAGAGGATCTAATCTCGGAGCGTCTCTTTTCGGCTAACTCATGTTCCATGGTGGCCGAGTTTCCATCAATACTTTCCATATCGCCTCTATGCCAGAACTTTCGATGAGCGACTCTGATAAACCATGGTGCTGTACCGCCACTTGGTTTGTATGTCCAGTATTCAGCATTATCAGCATCCGGTGGAGTCAATCTACCCTTGGAAATCTTTTGGGTCAAATATACGGAGCCGTTGAGAGCGGTATATGTCATTAGACCTCCAATCAGTCCATATGCAACGGAGTATGTATAAGGGATCGAGACGATAGTGACGAAAGCCGGAAGGGCGTCGCCGATGTAAGACCAGTTGACTGAAACAACTTGACGCATCATCATACATCCTACCAGGATAAGAGTACATCCAGTAGCCCATGGAGGAATTGACGCGAAGATGGGGGCGAAGAAAATGGATATCAGAAAGCAGACACCAGTTGTGATAGCTGTGAGGCCTGTACGGCCACCCTCAGTAATACCAGCACCAGACTCAATGAATGCAGTTACAGGTGAACATCCGAACAGAGAGCCGATGGAAATTGTCATGGCGTCCGTACAATATGCTATGGTAGAGCGGGGGAAATCTCCAGTTTTCGTATCCACTGCTCCTGAAAAGCGTGCCATGGAATACAATGTAGCGGTACAGTCAATGATGTCGACATATAAGAAAGTAAAAAGTGCCAAAGCAAAGTGAGAGCCCGCAGCAGTGATATCCCAATCTTGTGCAGCGAGTGTGTGGCGGATGGGATGAAATGCGACAACTTGTTTAAAGAATTGGAAGCGTGATTCACCATCGGGCGTGTACGGGAAATAGGTAAAGGTCGTGCCGCGCCTGACATACATGTAAGCTGGTGAAGCAAAATTTCTTCGATTTACTTACGGCCATGAGAAGATAGATACGATTGCAATGCCAATAATTATGGCGGATTTGAATCTAAACGCCATTAGGTATGCAGTTAAGAAACCTCCGAAGACAATTCCGATCCACATCTGTAGAAAATTAGTACAAGTTTCCATGGTGAGGATAGTAGTGGGAGGAATCTAACCGTAGGATTCGTCATTTGATGACTGGTACAGGCTCCTGTGCCGTCGAGATAGCGAGGAGGACACCCTCCTATAGCTGTGGGGGTTACTGCAGAGCCAGTCATAGCACCAATTCCTGCAGAGTATGACATTCCGGTTTCTGTTAAAAATAGGCCGATGCCGACACCGCTAGCGACCTTAATTGAAGCAGGTATTACCTTTACAAGCCATTGTCGCATGCCGATTAAAGATAAAAAAACGAAAATGAATCCTTCTATGAATACTGCAGTGAGTGCCAAACTATAAGGAACAGTTCCAGTCCCGTGAAATCCAACAACTTGGTAAGTAAAGTATGCATTCAGGCCCATCCCAGGTCTAAGGGCATTAGTTTCCGTCTGTAGAGGACTATTTTGGATTATATACTCACGCCAAAGCGACCGGTAGATTAGTGAAGAACCCAAAAGCCAAAGATCCTATGCCTGCCACTGCTGCAGTTGCAGTAATCATATCACGATTGATATCTAGATAGAATCAGTATCGAAGTAGAACATTCGGGAGCCAGATCTTTACTAACCAAGAACACAAGCGGCATAGTCAGAATCTGTTGCACATGACGAATCTTCTGTGTTAGTACAGATACAGGGGCCACCGCTCTGTGATATGACCGTTGACTTGGAGCAATGTTAGAGTGATGTTCTATTTCTTCGAGGAGCTCTGCATACATTGACGGCGATGATGTATGCCATCGTGAAAAAGGTCGTCACTCCAGCTCTAATTTCCGTCATGAATTTAGCACTTTTCTTTTGTTGTTCCTAGTACTGATAAGTATCTCATAAAGATCGGATTAAGTACTTGAATACATACATGACCACATCCATCAAGACGAAAAACTCTGCCAAATGTGGATTTGGAGGCTCTCGTGTTGAGATTGTCGATATACTCTTTAATAGATAGCATGATGTGTAGACAGCGATACGTAGCTTTTGCCAAGCTTAAAGCACACGGGAAGAACGTGGGAAAATGGTAGAAGTTATACAGTAACGGTAAAAAGCTTGAGTGGTTGTCGGAACAAACTTCTGATATGACAGCGGAAGCATCTGGACTGAAAGAGGAACTCTTTGACAAGTCGAAGATAATGATCGGAAAGTAAACTTCAACTTGCAGCTCAATCAATTTTGCCAGCCCCTCATGATCAAAAGCAACAATGACTTTGTGAGTAGATTTTCCATGTATAAAGTAGTTCTTGCTGTGGCCCTTTGAAACTGGGGATTAAGCGGGCATCGCTGCGGACTACCGCGTCGGACTGCATAATTCGGCAAGGGATACAATGGGAACACCATGATAGGCTAAGTTTGGTTCGCATACTAATGAACGGATAATGACATTTGAGTAATGATGGTTGGGGGAAC
This sequence comes from Sclerotinia minor, assembly GCA_025389075.1. NCBI lineage: Eukaryota > Fungi > Ascomycota > Leotiomycetes > Helotiales > Sclerotiniaceae > Sclerotinia > Sclerotinia minor. The sequence goes on along the minus strand of QRFH01000001.1, from coordinate 3,638,344 downwards.
GCCTCTTTGTGATAGATCGGAATATCCTGTGAATCAACGTTTCCGGGCGTAATGCTATTCTTTCCGGGTCATGAATCTTGGCATAACTTTCAGCAGCTCCTCTTATGAGGTTCATAAGAATTAGATGATCCCATTGGAAATATTGAATAAATGAATGCAGGTACCACCACTTTTTCCATATTTCATCATGGGGCTCTCGTGAACCTGTGGCTTTTATTGTGAGACATAAACCCCACTGATCAGCCTGTGATGCCTTTTTATGGCTTGCAGGGCACAGCTTTTGGGCCTGGTCCCGACCGCTGCCGCATGAGATTTGCAGAAAGTCGTGAACACTACAGGGGAATTAACAACTGGATGAAGAGATGAAGACGACATGATTCGGGAACATGCATGTCATACAATAATCACCTGAAAATCGTGACCACAGAATACCTGGTAGATATTGAGTTACAGAATGGATCGGACGAAAATCTATATCAGGTTTTGTTGATTAATTCGGATGGAAAAGAAGAAAAGAAGAAGAACGTTCAACGTTGAGAGAATAAATATTAATTAAATGTTTGATTGACTAATACCGGTTTTTGTGTTGTGATGAGAAGTAAAAAGAAAGTTTTTGATTTTTTTTCGATTTGTTTTTTTTTTGGTGCTTGATAAATGTTTGTTACAGATCACATTTGTAAAATATGATCGTAGCTCTTCCCGAATTAGACCTTTTCGAGGTGGGAGGTAAGATGCCTGATTCCTTTTCCCCTTCATCCTCTGACTTCCCCTTTCTACTATTCTCATCCAAATTACGTCCATTGTTCATTGAGTCGTCCGACCATGTACAGCAGGTATTTAATATTTTCTCATTTTTTTATTGCTTACCAAATGCTGTGTTCTTCAGAAAACTCTTCCTTCATCTACCTTTCAAAGCTACTAGCCGGATTGACGACCTGATCTTACTCGGCGCACGGGATGATGCAGTTCAATGATGAGATATTCTTACAAAAAAAGTATGTGAGACCACGCTTAAGAGAAGGAGACTAGTCCACATCCCGCCACTTCCACCATGCAAGTGCAAACTCCTCGCATGAGCGATAACATATTTGACCTCCTGAAACAAACATCATGGTAGGACTACTGGAGGACATATATTATATTGCGTTCTTGTGAATCATCTCCACGTATACTAATGTTTCTTTCCTCTTAACCATATTGCTGAATTTCAAGGGTACTTCTCCTCCTTCCAATTGCAGAATCTACCTGCTACAAACCGCATTATTTTCAAACATGTTCGACGTTTCGTGGACTGATCCTACACGGGAAACCGTTGGCCAGAGGAAACATCGCAAGGACCAAGCATCTACCAGAGGATCATCGCCGTCAATACGGAGCTCGAATTCCAGCGATTCATCCAAGTCAATTAAGCACTCTATCTTTGGATTCTTTGGAAGTAGCCATAAGAAGACATCAGCCTCAGCAGCAGTGACCTCTCCCAAATCGCCGGAATTCAGGACCGAACAGTCTTCAAAAGTTTCTCGTCGGATGTCAAGCTATACCAGCACTTCGGAGACATCAACACAAGAGGTACGTGAAACGACTACGACAACTATCACGCGTATTCCAGTAAATGGATTCTTTTCAACAGTTCAACCGTACCAAGAATCCGAGAGAAGTCATTCGGACGGTAAGCTCTACCTTCACTAACATGACCTCAATCTAATCCTAAATAGAGTCCGTTTTCTCTAGTTATACTAGTAGATCAGCCGGAACCAAGTCATCATGGGGCTCCATGGCAGATGGACAAAGCAAGAATCGTTTCATTCAGCCTCTGAGCCCAAATTCTTTTGTCACTCAAAGTACTGAGATCACTGTTGCCCCAAGTGAGGATTTCAGTGCCTCGGAACAACTTGCTACTGTCGTTCATATCACTTCAGGAACAGTTCCAATCCAAATTCAAGATGCCACCATAAGAGAGTAAGAAAGATTATCCTACCCATAGTGAACTTTTTGCTGACATATTAGATCTGCTTTATCGTCAACTTCCTCAACATATGACTTCCCACTTCCACCTACACACAATCCTGAGACCCAAAAGATAGCAAGCTCTCCCAAAATGTTAAGCTCTAGAAGTGACATCAGTGCTAGAAGCACCGAATGGCCAATTACAGCGAAGAACAGACGCTCAGATTCGTGGAGACCTCCCGAAACATGGGCATGTCCGGCAGAAGAAACGGCATCATCAGTAGCCTCATTGAAGTCTTCGGGGTCACGACGAAGGAGAAAAGCTCGTGCTCGTAATTGCTCACCTTCTAACTCGGAGCAGACACATTTGCAAATGAATATTCGTAAAATGGAAGCCGCAAGCAACAAGATTATTCTGGAAAGATTGAAGGAAGAATGGATGCAAGTGGCCGATGCTTCAGTATATCGAGAACTTGAGCTGGAAAAACAACTTTGGATGCTCACTGCCTTACGAGCAATCAACCGCGTTGCTAGAACCCGCGATGCTTCCCGGGCGCTCACTGGAGCACCGCAAGTTGGAAAGATGCTTTCATTGTACGAGAATCACGGTGAGTTCTCTCTCCATGGTCCCTAGTCGCATACTCACATAAACAGCTTCTGCATCTTTCCTGTCGGCTTTAAATCCAGAAAGGCAAATACACCACATTTCCACAAACCCTCTGTCTCCAAGATCTTATCCGAATGTTCATCCTCTTGCCATTCCAGGCCCTACTTCACAACTATCCTACGCCTCAAATATTTTCGTTGCTATTCACTCCCTGGGTCTACCATCTTTACTTCCTTCATCTTCTATCCCCAATATACTCAAAGAGTGTCACCGTACCCTCATCTCTGCCCGAAACTCAACATCAGAAACCCCAGTCTCATCTACCTCAATTAGTGCAGTTGCATCCACTCAATCTGGCATTCTTTATTTAACCATCCTCGATCCTTGTCCAGTTCCCTCTTCACTTGGCCCGCGCCTACGAGCTTGGCTCGACACTCACCTAACAGTAAATCTTGAGAAACAATTCCGTTGTCTAAATCCCACCCGTCTATTTCCATTATGGTTAGCAGATGCCGGATTATGGGCTGAGGGAAGCTGCACCTCGTCTCTGAAATTCCTAGCTTGTGTTGGCATCGTAAATGGAGAAGAACAAGTAGAATGGCAGCTGAAGAGCGTGATGGGAAGAATGCTGTGGAAAGAATTGTGGGGAAGTTATGTCGAGGGTGGAAAGTGGTGGTGGGATGATGCTGGAATTGTGGAAGAGTGCGAGAGGATGGGTACTTGCTGGGCGGGAAGTATTATTGAAGCTGTAAAGGAAGGATAGTTTAGAAAGAACTTTCGTTCTTCAAGCGTTTTATTGGGGGAATATGGTCTTCTCTTTCCTATGTTTGCGAATGGGGGCGTTTGGTTTGCGATGGTGTATACCTTTTCTTCATTTTTCCGCACATTTCCTCCACTGGGCCCCCCTCGTTTTCGACGCCTAGTTTCCTCGTGTAACAGTCGATGTCATAATTTCACAATCCAATCCAGTACAATACATATAATCTTCGTAACCTTACACCATGAGAAGCAACAACATTAATAAACACGCAAGCAAGATTATGCTTCCAAACTGTCGTTGCACCTACCTGTATCCTCCCGCCAATACCGCCGCACATCTGCAGTGATCCAGCATTCCCGACTCCCCACCTCCCATCTCATCTCCCTACATTTTTTCATTACATATTCAGCTCATCTTCCTTCCCTATCCCGCTTCTTCATCTTCTTCTCAAAGAAACTCAAGAGACTCCACTTATCACTGATTTTCCATTTTTTCAGGGTTGCGTAAATTCTTTGTTGCATATCGTAAATCCTCGGTCGAGTCAGTTGTTGTGAGGAATTTGGATTGGTGGCCCCGGTTTTTCGTTGCAGGTGGGTCTTTGTTGACGTGCTTTTTGGGCGGTGTTTGGAGGGACTGAGTCAGGATATGGGGCGATGGTCTAGGGGTCGAGTCAAGAGCGAGGGGATTTTTGAGGTTGATGATCGGGAGGCTTGGGAAGAGAAGGGGAGTGAAGGGAGTTAGTTGAGTGTAGCTTAGTCGGAGTGTAACGGTTTTAATACGGCGTATTCTTGGTTGTGAAAACTATTGTTATTATTAGAGTAACCTTAGAGGATGAATAGAATGCCAATTGAAGAATGTGCATTGCATAAATACATACATTGTAAGAATAATCTTACAATAATAATAACCTTACCTCAGTTTATGCAGGTATACTTAATCTTACAATACCTACCTAGGTACCTAGGGTACATAACACCTAAAAGAATCTCACTCGCCTCAGCAATTCAGCAAGTATCCGAGATCGTTTCAGGGGTACGATATCCTTCACATCTTCTCCTCTCAACCATCCATCACCCCATCATCCTGACAATTGGGACATGTACCAATAGGTACCAACCATCTAAAACTCAAGTTCTACAAATTTCTCATCCTCATCCTCCTCGTCACCATAAACCACACCAGCTAGCTGCAGCACCAAGACAGAAAAGAAAGAAACGAAAGAAAATTACCAAAAACAGCAACTCCATCCACCTCGTAAAAATGCGATATGCAACAAAACATTTCATCTCTTCCTCTTTACTCATTCAGTGCACGCGGTTCTTTTGTGGAAAAATTTATATGGATGATGTTATGAGATTCTCGTATGACGAGTGGGGTGACTGACACGAATTCGCTATGCTACGCCATGTATGTATGTATGCTATGGTGGAATTGCGTGAGATGTAAGAATAATTCTGTGTGTTGACATGACACTGCGTTGTTCCATATTTACGCATTATCGCTGTAATATATACCGGGAGATTGGAATGCTCGTTCGAGAGTTTGGCAAGTGGTGGTGCTTGCTTCTTCTTCAAATGCTTGGTGTACAACTAACTGTATGATTCATCCTGTGTAAGCTATATGATGATAGTCTTTAGGGATATGGAAAGCGCGGATTCAGACGAAATAGATATGCAACAAAATAGTTGTTCGTTTAGGCGTTTAGTGATGATATGTATGAGTTTGTTTTGCGGGCTTTCAGGTTAACCTTAATAGAAGTTCTATTGGTGATATGCAACGAGCTCCAGTATAGACTCCGAAGTCTGTAGATGTAGTGTAGAGACATTCAGGTGTTGTTTTGCGACGGCATCGCATTCATTTCTAGATATTAGACCCAAGGAGTTCAATAGGCGCAGCCTTTGCTCACCCAGGTTTCAATATACTCTCATGATCATGAAGTCATGGTAAAACTTCGGTAACCTATCATATCGGTGTTTGATAGAATGTTCCCCCGGCTGATATCATGTGAACTCGACTTAGTAAAAACGTGACTTAGAACTCACGGAGTTGAACGAAAAACACATTACCACCTTTTAGTTTCCTATAGTTGCGGGCGTTTTGGCATTTTCGACGTCAAATCATATTGCAGCAGAGTACATGGAGGACTTTGTGTCATATTATCGCCCGGAGCAGTCGATATAGGACTGAGTTCCTCCATAAAAGGCATGTGATCAAAATGAGTCTTCTTGAAAGTCCTCGTCTGACTAGTGTTATAGCCCAGGACTCAAGACTCACTCCAACTACGAATATATATGTAATTTCTCCGGCCGTGAGGATCCTCGAGCGGCTTAGAGGACCTGCTGAGGAGGAACGACGATATCGATGCAAGGGAGCTCGTAAGACGAGGCCTAAACACCACATCCCACTGCGCGGCGCAGCTGATATGGAACTTGCTCCAACAACAGGCATGTGATCATGTGCTTGCTCGTTTTCCAAGTGGACTTGAGAGAAATTGCAAGGATACTTCATGACACTGCTTATCATACAGTAGCTTCAGAGATGTAAAACATCGACAGAGATGTAAAACATCGACAGAGATGTAAAACATCGACAGAGATGTAAAACATCGACAGAGATGTAAAACATCGACAGAGATGTAAAACATCGACAGAGATGTAAAACATCGACAGAGATGTAAAACATCGACAGAGATGGCAGCGTAAGGTGAAACCATGTGAGTCCTCAGATCAACAAGCTGTATAGTCCCCGTTACAGCTATATATTCAAGGATGTCTGTTTGGTTCGATATTCTTCTGCTTAGCAACCACGGTGGAAACGGACTTTACTACGTAGAATAAAGCTTATGAGCTATTGTCGAAACCTCTCGTTAAGCATACTAGGTAGGTAGTTTTCTCTTGTCGAGATAGTGCCTTCAAGCTAGGATCGGACGAGTATCGTCTATGTCAAGTTTTATAGAGCGCGGTTGATTTGGTTATAAGAAAGTGGATGTCGAATTGTCGACGTATCCAGCCCTGTCATCCGCTTACAGGAAGGTCGGAGACTCGAAGACTTGGGTGGTCAATCTGCCGCGTTCCAAGATAAATAGACGATATATAGTGTTCTAGGATCATGCAATTGGATGTTAGTCGTGTTACTGGATGTTAGACTGTTATTGACTGTTCGGCATTTGCTATAAAAAATGGCTCTACAAAAGGAATATTAACAAGAAGTGGGAGCGCGCGAGGTAGAAATCCGAGTTAGGTAAGAAACTTTGGCTCTTTTTCGCTACTGTCTAGCGTGACTGGAATGGGACTTGGCCCATGTAGGTATTCTGAAAGAAGTGGGGGGGTTTCGGGAGGGAATGAACTCTTTGCCCTGCGGAGGGAGCTAAAATATCGCAATGATTCCTCGGAAACTCAACACGACATGCCAGACTATACAGGATTCGAGTTCTACCTCACGATAGACTTCTTACTATGCACATACTAGCGTTTTAAGTTCTGTTTTGACAGTCATACCATCGCAGTCGATATGACAACCTGTTGATCTGACAGAACTAGGACACTGGACGCAGTATGATATTACATGATTAGGATGTTTCGGAGATACATTTTTGAACACCATTCCAAAATCTCACAATGTGTTATAATCCAAAGAAACAGTTTCTGTCACCCAACACTTTGGTCTGAAATATTATTGTGAGCTCGATCGGTACCCTACTTAGACGAAGCAGATTGATATAAATCTGATAGTTCGTAGCGAGTTGATCAGTCTGGAATTGCTCAAAAGAGTACAGGCTCGAGTGGGTTTTCCTCCGTTCACTCAAAATATTACTAAAAAGCTTGCGGTAATCTCCTGGGTAATATATATTTTATAACTTCCAGCTATAGGAACCCATGTAGGATCTTACAATATTTATATACACAAAAGCTTTCCATCACAACATAATCAAACAAATCATCACAAACAAATCATCATCACAAAAAATCACATAGCAAAAAAAAAAGTCCAAAATCTTCTCCGTCAAGAATTTCATTAAAAAAAAAGGGAATCAGGTTCGCAGTCGCCTTTCCAGGGTCATGGTACATCCCATCTCCCGAAGTCCATCGATCGTTCCTATCAAATATCAGCAAGTTACTCAGTGTACGCAAATTTACCTACCTCCAACACATCAAACTCTTCAAAGAAAGTTGTGCTGGGTGATTCTCAATTCCTCGTGAGGTTTCGAAAAGTTCAGTGTTTGTGTTGCTCCAAAAGTTTGTCTTTCGGGACGATTCCTCTGGGCGTCAGAGTTCGTCGTCTGGTACGTGATTTTTCTGGTCGGACTTTTGGAGATGGGGAGCTCTTGATTGTAGAGAGAGAATGTGGTTTTATATTAGGGGCTGGGATTTTTTCTCGTTTGGTGGGAGGTTGGTGAGGGTTTGTTCGGATTTGTTTTGGAGTTTTCCTTGTTGGTGTGTTGCTTGTAAAGAGAACTGCGGTTGTATGGGAATTGCTCTTTGAGATTGATCCTCCATCAAGAATAAGAGTTATTTAGTTCTTTGTCTTAATGAAACAATGCCCTTGATTGTGATTGACTATTCCAAATTAGATATAGGCTCCACCAAATAGGAATAGGACAGAAGTCTCAGACATTTGAGATTGTTAGAATCTAGTTGGAAGAATGCAGGAGAACCCTATTAGATGCCCCAACCATTGGTTATTTCTGATATATCTGCAACCAAATGCAGAGATAGCTTGCGTCCAATTTTTCCTTCAGAAAGTCATGCGGCGCTCAAAATATCCAGTCATGGAATTCCTCTCCCAGGACGCCTCCAAAATTAGCTCCGTCAGGTTCTGCCTCCCTCCCCTTTCTTAAACCTAACACCCATATCCATTTCTGCTAAAATCTTGGCCTAATTTCAATTCCCTCTTCCCCGCATTCTGCAACTCCATCATAGTAAGATCCATCGATCCCAATATTTCCTCCCGCCATACAGGTAAAATAACTGGCTCGGGAAGCACATTATCGTTAATGGTAAGGTGTGCACCTTTCCTTTAGTGCTAGAATATGGGTATGAAGTTTTTAAGTACAGTATTTATAGAACAATCGTGGAATATCCATTGGATCTATACGTCTGCATTCTTGACAGGCTATGCCTTGAAAAAATCATGGGCCATGAAGTCTCATTTCTGCAAGCTCCGAAGGAATGTTTTTGGCGCCGGTCTCGACTACTGGCGGAATATTCTGAAGAATGAATTGTTGCCCGTGGTGGATTTTGGGACAAAAAAAACTACACGAATCTATCGGCTCCATTCGCGAGTACGAACCCTGCCAAAGGTCATCAGTTAAATTGCCAGTAACCTTTAAGAACGCTCGTACCGTCTCGCTTTTGAGATCTATGATATTTCACCATGACATTTACAGGCTGTGAGGCACCTTGCCAAATCTCGTCGGTATTTGCTCCAAGGCCATCAGCCATCCGAGAGTCCTTCGCTCGCACCCTAAACGCTGCTGTATACGTCACAATCTCCTTCCAAGGTTCCTATATATACCATTGTTATAGCATGGCGAATGGTGCGTCGCAAATTAAGCTCGTTAACACTGTATGATTTGGCGATATCTGTGTATGAAGCCTCTTCGCGAAAATGAGAGCTTGTTGCGATATAAACGGTAGATTGTTTACATGCTTAGCAGACAACCATGCTTGCAAATGGTTAGCTGAGGAAAATTACACGGATATTTTAATATACTAACAGTAAACTCATGAGGTACTCTTCGGGCCCAAGAATGAGGTCCCGAAGCATAAGACTCGTGTCGATAAATGCAATTCGATCAGTCTTAATTACTGGAGCATCATTTTATACGGGGGATCTACTAGATGCATCAAGGTCATTATCAAGCAGATGCTCGCTAGTATCCTCTGTGTTTGTTACTATGACTGTAGCTAGATGATTAATTTTCAAGGGCTTCATGATTTTGAACTTAAGGTACTTTGGCACTTTCCAAGTGAGAAGAGACTGTGGTATTAAGCCGCCGAACGTTAATGGTGAGCAATGTTGTGAGCAGTCAGAAACCGATATATCACTCTGAAACCCATAGTATTTCATTGCCATAGTTGATAGAAAACCGTGAGAGGTATAATGGATAGCGGGGTTGGGCATCTGAGTTCAGTCAATCGAATGATCCTGGAACGTGTATTCCGAAAATAGGGGTGTTAGTCTAACTTATTATTTGGCGAAAGTCGTTTAGAGTCGACCTATATATTATGTGGGTAAGGGAGATCACCTGAAATTGTGGATTTGAGGCATAGATTTGGAATTCAGCCAGAACATTCCCAGAAAAGTATCAATATGTACTCTCGAAAGAGGTCTGCTGCATGGAAAAGGTGTCTAGCTCATACAAATCATCGATGCATCAGCGCTGCAAGGACTCAGCTGATGAACATTACTTAGCTGTATAGTTTGGATTGAGTGAACTAACATCCCCTCGTTGATAAACAAATTAAGCTGAGTAGCGAGAAACAGGAATAAAGTAAGGACGAGTACCATGTTCCAAGTCCTTAATTCTCCGGCTTAGCAAAGATCTTAGCCGGCAAGCCACTCGCCGGTGCTCTATCACAAAGGATAAATTTTTTTCCGACGAAGGCATGATAGTTTCACTAAATAGAACTAAAGAGCTGTCATGCAAACAGCAAATTAACAGATAGAAACACATCTAACCAGAGCCCTGGAAAATGCTGCAGATTTGCGTTTGAAGACCGTCCAAGAGGTAGGCGGTGGATACGGTTCTCCCCTCTCCCTAGGCAACCTTTCGGGAACAACATGCTCAAGACGTTGTATCAAAATATAGCTTCTTCTTCTGACATTAGGGAAGTCTTGTTCTCGATAATCTAAGGAACATCCATATCAGTCTTGAATTAACGGGCTAATGTGAGCAAGTTGGAGGGAGAAACTAGCCGGCATTGTGTTGTTGAAGAAGTGTTGGTAGAACACTTCCATGACTTATCATATAACCTCGTTCCTCTCAAGGATTAAGATATCGCCACATAAAGGAGACACCTATCCCTCGATTGTCAGAAAGCTCTTGTACAACCATAAATGGAATGCCACGAGCAATCACTTCTCGAAGAGCTACCTCCGCAGTTTGCTTGCATCGAATCTCAGGAGAGCAAAATATATGGGTGATATGATGTGCATCTTTGAATGATTTGGCAAAGGCAAGTGCCTGGTTCATTCCATCATGAGATAAGCGTCCAGTCGACCTATCGTGCTGTGAGTGACACGTCAAAATAGATCCTCGAGTGCCAAAGTGGATATACATACCTGAGCATGTCTCATCAGATGTATTATAATGGATGGTGGCATGGTGTGCTGATGGCAATAGGACAGTCAGAGCTTCGACGCCAAAGGGGAGATAGGCAAGAGGAATATTGTGTTGGCATGCATTAATATTTATAGCACCTCGAGACGTGTTTAAACAACACATTTTGAGCTTGCTGAAAGTTCCTCAAACCTACCCGATCGCACTACTCATTATCCGGAGGTTCGAGAAGGAATTTGAAACAAGGAACCACGAACAGCACCAGGAATAAACACACCTTCAGCCAAACTGCGAAAACTTTTCACCGTTGAAGAATGCTGAAGATCTACACATGAAAGTTCGTGTCGCTGATTGGTTTATCTAACTGCCAAAGGCTGTAGAAGATTGACGTACTGAGATTTAATGTGATGGAATGGGATAGATGCGCCGCTAATGAATGAGAGGGAGCTCAAAGAACACCCCGAACCATTTTTGTAGCGATCTTAAACTCCATTGGCCCAGCACAGGAGCCTTAACCGTCTTCTAGTATGGTGGTAAAGTAAGTAAAAAATCCATCCACAACGTGCAATAATCCTGGAAACTGAAAGCACGCCTTGCGAAACATCTAGACTGGTACATCGTGTTCAACGCCTGAGCTTCACTAGAAGCCTGGTCATGATTCATTCACACAATACCCCAAGGGTGTGTCTGAGACGCAGAATATATATGTATAGTAAATCCGCGCAGACAAGTAATAATGTATTGTAATTTGATATACCGACGGACAAATACATCCACAACACAATACAATCCTGCAACATGGTCCGAGCTCAACTTCAGCCACAATATTGTACCGGTGCACATTTAAGGTACAGCCACATTGTCGCGAAATACTTGGTCGCATCTACATTCAACGCGTTTCTAGCTTCAAGGGACTTTCCATCAAACAACCTCAACTTCAGTTACGACCTCGAACTTAACATCTATCAACTCAATCAGCATACAGCTTCGTCACTGTTATTACCATTAATTTATCAATTCTCAGACATACAGCACGGCAGCAAAGCCAACATGACGGACTACTCACAACTCAAGGTTCCTGAACTCAAGAAGCTTCTTCAGGAGAAGTCCTTACCAATTTCCGGCAACAAAGCAGATCTTATTGCGAGATTACAAGAATCTGAAAAGAAGCCAGCTGGCGAAGCTACAGGTATGTTCAATTAACGAATACGACCTACTCCAAACTGAGAATTCTTAGCAACCGGAGAAGACGAAATCGACTGGGACGAAGACGATGAGAAAAAAGACGAAAAGAAAGCTATAACTACTGCTGCGCTAGTAGCTGCTGGAGCCAAAGAAGATATCCCGAACCCTACGAAAGTTCCTAATCAGGAACCCGCGATTGATCCTGCCAAAACAACAGATTTGAAAGTTACGGGAGGTGAAGGTGTTCCAACAGCTGAAGATGGTGCCGTAGCAGCATCAGGTCCTACAAAGACCGAGGTTGCAGCTGCGCCAGAAGCACCAAAACAGGATTTCAGCGCCGGGATTGAAAAGTCCGATGCACAGAAGGAGGCCGAGAAACGTGCAGCTAGAGCCAAAAGGTTCAATATTCCGGAGAGCGAGGAGGCCACAAAACTGGCAGAACGTGCGAAGAAGTTTGGAGTGGATAACAGCAAGATTGTTGAGGGATTGGATAGCGCCTTACCGGAGAGGAGACCAAAGAGAGCTCGGGAAGAGAGTAGGCAAGGAGGGAGAAACGCAAAAAGACAAACACCAGACTCCAGGAGACCACACCCTGGCCCAAACAATACACAAAAGTCTGGTCCTAAACAGTCTGCAGGAGGCCGTGTCACCGATAATCCGGCAGAGAAGGCAAAGGCGGAAGCCAGAGCAAAGAGATTTGCGACCGCTGAATAAGGAGATATATACCAAGATGTCACACAGCTATTCTATCGCAACACGATTAGCTAGCGTTACTGTATATTAGTGATTTTTCATTTTCCACGGAAGTCAGCGGCCTTAAGCACTTTCGAAATACCATTGAAACCAATTATTCTTCTCCCTTATTCTGGATCCTGTGAAGACTCCGATTGCTCCTGTATAAGTCAAAACAAGCTCTGTCCATGCATAATAAACAACTGCCGGTTCTACCAGGACCTTGCAGTTGTGCATCTCCCCTTCAATGTTGTCAACATTTACGTGCATCGCCTAGATCTCGGTCAAATTTTATTTTGAGAAAGCAATAGCTCAACTTGCCAGTTGTGAGAGCACTGAATGGAACCAATAACCACTTGTGTTACAAGCAAACGATACAATAAGGTTTTTGATAGTGCCAGGGGAAGCACAACTCAATTCTTCACGTCCAACGATTATCCTTCGAGCTTCCCGAAGGATCGGCGACATTCTTCTGATGGAATCAAAGTACCGCGAATGGGGTTCACTAAGTGACTTTTGCAGGTGTGATAGGTCTACTAGATAAAATGCCGATGGAATACAAAAACACAAAAAGAAATCCTCTTCAGCGCCAGCGAAGGCTATCTTGGACCAACATTCACCAATAACCTCACAGACATGCAGTTTCCCCGTTTCTGTACGACATTATTGTTCCCAGAAAATAGAGAAAGATGGAGTGAACCAGGTTTACAACCACACACATCACCGTCACGTTACTGATTTGGACCCGAAGTTAAGGAAACCAGACCACCATCAGCTATCCAATTAGAGACCTTAGAACCCTGTCCAATTGAATTTCATCCTTTGTGGCTTTGAAAGATATCGGTCCCATTGCCAGAAACGGTTCTCTTCGGGTCATCTCTGAGCGTCTCATGAATTTTCACAAATTGATGATTTTAAAAAAAGATTTTGCCTGCCAACGCATAGAATATTCCAACAATTTGTTCGAGCAAATTTGTACAGATGTTATTATTCCCACCTGTGGCGTTCCCCATCGTCGTATGTTATGTATGTACTTCGCCACAAGTCTCCAGTGATTTACGCCGCCAACGCACAGTCGCCTCCACTGCTGGCAAAACTCAGCTTGCTCAGGAACGGAGGTCGTGAGTAACTTTCAGGGCGTTCTCAGGCCACCAAATGGAACGTGAGAGATACTGCACGATATCTCTCAGCCTCAACTGCCAACTTGCGGGTGTCAGAACAGAAATTGTTGATCCAAAATTATAGCTTCGTACATTTGTTCCTCGTAGGTAGTCTCGCAACGTCCAGAAACTAATTAGATTTACAGAACAACATACCAAGGGCAGGATTTGCCGCATTTTTATCCCTGTACCTCCGATGCCAATCATAGTGACATGCCCCGTCTAGGCTTTCCCACGATTGCCAAAATTATCAAGGTTCCTGGTTGATGATAGGCACATTTAATCCATTGGAGAAAATCATTATTCTCCCCTTTGGGCAATTTCCGTGGGCTGCTTACTCAGGGGAAATTATTTTGACCCGATCCATTTGTAAGACTTACAAAACTTTTCATGAACAATTGGATAGTAACGATTAACCCAAGGCCAATTAGAACCTTGAGATGCCTAGAGCCATTGAGAATATCCAGGGGCGATGCCGAGCTATGTCATCTAACGATCAAATCGCATTTTCGAATGTTTACATCTAGATCCTTCAGGATCATCACGATGGTGCGAACTTTGTATGGTTGAAGATATGGATAAAGGTGTTTCTCACTCATCCTACGAGAAGAAGCATCTGATATTACCCCGAGGGCGGATTGAAGGATAAAGGTTAATTTGACCCGGTCCGTGTGCGGTACAAGGTTCAGGTACTCTTTAGATACCGTGTCATTTCATATAAACCCCGCATTGTTAGGGTTGAGCCGGTCACAATGTGAGAGGCAATTTACGGGATTGTCGCTGAAAGCTGATGTCGTCTAATTATCTAGGTAGGGCGCTTCACAACGCCCATCATAACACAAAACATGTTCGATGACAAACGGTGAGGGAGTAACCAAGTACAACATTACCAACTTATCGAGTACCAACATATGATTGCAGAAGCGCAAGACCCGCAGCACACGGCGAAGAAAAGCAATCTGTGGAACAAGCGCGCCTTGAAGTACGAAATGTTCGATAACCATGAACCAATTGAAGTTCTCGAATCATATATTCCAGTGATTCTTTCTCGATCTATCACTTTGAGGTTTTAACCGATGTGACCTTGTTACACCGGACGAATGATGACTTGGCGTTTAACAGGAAACCCCTCAATTGGATCTTGACCAAAAATTGACTCGTTCATAGCAATGTCAGAAAAAATACCTACGAAGTGCTAACTACCTAGGTAGGCATATTATGCCTCACCAAGCTTTACCGTTTGCCAATGGATTTATTATGAGGCCCAAGAAGAATATCATAGGCTTCAAGTACATACTGTACATGACCGTTGGCGCAGCATAACATCAATTAATGAATTTTTACAGGGCTCTGCAGCTCCACATGCATATTTTATGGGCTTGAGGTTTTTACTTTTTGCCCTGCTTTTCATGATGCAGGTAATCTTACAGGACCCGAGAATTCTTCTTATCCACGACGCAATTGGAAAATGACGAAGCTTTAATGGATCTATATCTTGGGCTCAGTCGAGAGTCACTAAGCTTTTTTCATATCAGGATCTTCGTCTCATCGGCTACTCCATAGGCACAGTCATATGCCTATTTCATGACCGACAAAACGGCCCAATTATACAATCATCGACCATATGGGCCTCAGTAATGATAGAGCCACGAAGCAAGTACCGGACATGACCGCAACAGCCTATTATACAGCCTACAATCTCTGGGATACCCAGAAGTCTTGATTGCTCTCATGTCTTTCTCCACCGCATACCCGGGATTCTTGGATTTTAATCTATGCTGCTTTCTCCATACATATACTTTGCATACATACAAATCGACTCGCAGACTTACATTACGTCCCGCATTTTTAGTACGACCAAAAATAAATGAATATCACCTTCGTTAAGCTGCAGGCACAAAACTTCAATCATCAGTGGCTCATCATTTTCGACTAAAGTATCGTCTCCATTATTTAACGGAAGCTATAGGGTGACAGTCCCCACACTCTAGGCCCTATCCTTTCCTGCTAGGTGCGACCCTTATTATCAACCACAAGTAATCCTCGAAGATTCTTAAGAAAGTCGCTGGCAATTTTGCTTTTTCTTTCTCTTTTCCTTTCCTCTTCTTTCTCTTGCTTCCGAATTTCTTTACACATATCTAATTTTTGGTTGCATTTCCTACAACGTTTTGCCTTTCGATCTTCCTTGACATACCCTACCCTGGTGGTGATCCATACGTACAATTCCATTATCAATTTCTTGCCTTCACGTGCTTGAACGCAAATATATTGGCCACCACTTAATTTCGTGCCATACCACCACACCATCTCGGGATTTCAATAATCTTATGCATTAAAGACCTCAATTAGACGAGATCCCTACGGATGATTAAGCTAGAAAAGTTGTAAGAAGGTATGGTGATACGTTGCAACTTCTCTCGCCCTCTATCAAATTGCTCACTGGTTCTAGGTTTAGGATATATTCTACCTCTCTGATAATAACAGGCCTCATTATCACATAATATGAATCGAATGTCAAGCATGTACCCTGGCTACTGTTTATAACCGCAGGTGGATCCTAGTACACCTTTTCTTGAAGAATGTTTACTTGAAATAAGACGTCATGGCATCCAACAATATGCAGTTTGGTCTACCATCGAGGCCAAATGTTGCCTTGTCGCAGAGAAGAGTTCCACGCCATACCCAGTCGCAAGAGGCCAGTAATCCAAGTCAAATTAGAGAGGATAGTGCGGTTATTCAATCGAGGAAGGAGCAAAGAAGGGCAAATGCCGAGATTTATCAGCAGACGAATCTGCCTCGACCGAGTATACGACAACCTTCTCCAGTACCGAGAACAAAGTCCGAGACCGGGTCTAGACCAACCATGACCTCCCGCTTAGGATCCGAAAGCCGTTTTGATAGAGGCGTTCCTAGCCCTAATCCCGTTCCAGCCGTCAAAGGAAAGCTATCTCGAAACGTTTTGAGAAGAAAGCCTTCATCGATAGCTCAACATGCTGAGATTAGTCGTCCTACAACAGCTAGAACAACGACTAGCTCCCCCGCCAGCCGGGGGAATACACCGGGGCCTAAAGCTGCTCCTCAAAGTTCAATTAAACCACTGCAGCCGCGTATTGAAACCTCACAGCAAGTTCGAAAGGGTTCGTCTTCTTCTATCAAGGAAGTTCCACCACGAATCATACCAGAACTGGATAGATATCGGACAAAACCCGAGCAAAATCGCGAGGATTTGAATGCTAAATTCCTTTCCAATATCCCTTACAAGTTAACAACTCCCGATATATCCCCTCCTACTCCTTCGATGTCTGCAGGTTTTCTAAGTTCAGGATCTAGTCACAAGAGGTACAGCGGATATAGTGGCAGTGGATACAGTGCAAGCCCTTCTACCCGATTTTCTGGATCTCCAGGTCCAAGCGCTTACAGCAGAGATACAACTCCGACTTCTATGTCATCCGTATCGCCTAGCATCTTCGTGCCGGTTAAATCTAGTATTCCGAACCGCAGAGGCAGTAGTCCCATCAGGAACCAGCCACCTCTTGCCAGGAGACGCGAGAGTGACGCATCAAACGAGCTTAACAATGCAGTTGCTGACTCACGTGAACTTCCGTCGTTGCGGGAGTCTGTCAATTCCTCATCATCTAATTCAACAGTCAAGGCCGATGGAAAGTCTCTGGATAAGGTACATAAAAAGGAAAAGTCCTTGCCTTCCCTTCCCCCTAGCCCACCACCTCGTAAGTCTTCTCATCAATTTAAGACGTCGGCTCAAGGAAAAATATCACCTGCTGGGACAAGCCCAAACCCACAACCTACCGGAACTACTCTCCCTTCTGAAGCATCTCCGCAAAGGTCACAAGCTCCATCGCTTGAGACAAATAGTAGACCCTCTCCCCCAAGAAGGCCTAGTAGAGATGGTGCTCCGGATTTGAGGTCACAAATTGGAGATTTTGCAGTGCTTCAAAGTAACTTTACGGGCGTGAGTTATACGCATAGCAAAAGTAGCAGTATTTCATCTCAGAGAGCAGCTTCATCCCCTCTTCAGACTTCAATGGCTCCATTATCACGAGAGACTTCGCGGAGTCCATCGCCAACTCCGCTCCATCCAATCTACCGCGATCCTACTCCCGCACCAACTGGCCTTGGACTAGTCCCGCATCTCAGGCCGCCTTCTCGAAGTCATATCACTCGTGCTCCAAGTCCAAGTGTCGACAGCGGGAAGCATCGCTTTGGACTTTTTGGTCGAAGGGCAAAGACGGCCCCTGAAATCACGACCGTTCCCGTGGAAAAGTCCCAAAAGAAAGGACCAGCCGCAGGTACCGGCCATGAAGGGTATACAAGATATGCCCTGCGTGGCCGTAGCACTACAAGAGTGGCTACAGGAAAACCTCGAGAAAGAAGCTTAAGTGGGGCTCCAGTTTCGAGAGACCAGCCTGATACCACGGATCCATTTTTCAGAGATCGAATGAGCCCTGTCATCATAGCTGGTGGTGGTGCAATAAAGGAGAATCGTAATTCTATCTCTGAAGTCGTCAGTCGTACGGATAGTAATACCAGTCTTCCTCCTTTAGCCAAGAATGTTTCTCAGAGTAATATGAGTCAAAAGAGACCGAAAGCTGTTTTACAACCGTCTGCTATTCCAAGAGAAAGCAGTGAGCCGGCTTCCGCTACAGGTGTCTCAACATCTAGAAGACCTTCCGACAGTCAGGATGACGAGCGTTCGAAGGCACCGTCCCTTGCTTTCCGGAGGTCAACCCAGCGTCTTAATAATTCAACTAGTGCCATAAATATTCCAAAATCACTTGATATCACAACAAAGGGAATTTCATCCTCAACCAGCAGTTTAGATCCTAGTCTTACGTCTGGAGAATCACAGTTAGAGTTAAAGAATGAGACTGAGCGCGGAAGACAAGCTCAACCAGTTAAGCCGAAGAAACCGGAGAAGCGTGCAAGGTCACCTAGGAAGTGGAATTTCTTTCATCGGCAAGCACCAAAGGTAGAGACCGAAATCAAAAACGATGCAGTGCCCGTTGCCATTGGCAGACAACCTGTCAAACCGATACCCCATTACGCTATGTTTGAATTTTCCGATGAGCCAGAAGATACCGACAGTGTCGACTTAGCGGAAATTCTCAGAGATTCAGATGTCGTAGAACTAACTGATGAGCAATTGAATGAACTTAAGTTTAGCAATTATAAGGAAAACATCCGACGTATGGAAGAACTTCAGACAGCCATGGCGCCTTCGCTTCCCGAGATGATACCAGCAACTGTTGCTTTCTCGCCACTTGAACTAACGATGCCCTCACCACCTGGAGTCCCTCAGACTCAGACAGAGCCCCATGTTCAAATGGAAGTGCCTATTCGTCCAAGTCGTCTTCAACAAGTTGGTCGCATCCCAAAAGTCGTTCCTGCAAGGCCTGAAACTACATCTCCGATATCTTTCTCGAGACCATTTGCACGGTTAAGCACGATACAACCTACAATGGATTTACCTTCATTCGACATCAACTCGGTTGCTTTAGGAGCAAGTCCGACAAATTTTTCTAGCCCTGGAAGCTATCCAAAACTGTTTAATAGCCCAACATCCTACCAAGGAGAATTCCTCGCCTTTTCGCCAAGAAGCTCTCCTAGGAATAACTCCACAGCTACGACGAGTAGTTCCGGCACAATCAACTGTGCTGACATTACGGCGATTATTCCCGAGCCTGACGCAGAATTAGCAGAAGATGAAGTTTGGGATGAATACGATGACTTGATCGAAACAGACGACAATACAAAACAGCAACGCGTCGTTTCTACAACATCATCTTACGGTGTTCCATTTCAATATGAAACATATCTGAGCCCATCTACCCGCTATCTAGACCCAAGTCTTCAAGCTTCTTCTTTTTCGAATCGCGAATTGCCCGAAATTCCACGTCGAAGATCAGCTATTACATCTATATCTTCGAGTTGCTACAGCGTCGACATTGATACCACTACTAAGGTTGAGGGAAAAGACACATTGAATGCTTTCACATCGCCCACCACACAAGTATCATTCTCTGATTTCCTGAACGACTTAGGTGGACTTAGCAATTCCATCAATTCCACCAAATCTCAACGACTTTCGACAGCCGAATCACGGAAATCTGGTTCCTCTAGTGATACATCTCGGATTTCAGGAGCTAGTCTCTTAAGAATTGAATCCGAAGAAAGTAATTCCCCGGTTTCGCAGGTTAATTTGAGGGTGGGGAGTATGAGTGTTAGTAAATGGCTTACATTTGGGAATGTGCTGTTCAGTCCGGCTAGAGACGAGGTAGGCAATTTGATGGATGGACCTACGACAAAATGTCATTCCATTTTGGTCATTGATGGTCTTGGCAATGGTATGTTCAATCTGAAAAATTATTATATATGATGCTAACACGAATCTAGACGACTGGTCTTTCTACGCTGCCGAAACCTACCCAACCTGTACATTTTACAACCTATCCCCCTCCTCTCCTCCTCCTGCCGCCGACACCCAAAACCCTGCATATCTCCTTCCACCCGCTAACCATCGTCAAATCCCTTTTTCCCCCTTCACCACCACCTCAAAATTCCCCTTTGAGTCATCTACCTTCAGCACCGTCATTTTCCGCTTCCCATCCTCCCTCACAACCGATACCTACAACCACATCCTATCGGAATCGCGACGAGTACTCAAACCCGGCGGCTATATTGAGATCACACTGCTCGATTTAGACATGTTGAATATGGGTCCGCGGACTCGCCGTGCAGTGCGTGGCTTGAAAACGAGATTGAAGTGTCGGGATGAGGGAGTCGTGTTGGGGAGTTTGGGGGATGTTGTTCTTAGGGGACTGGGTGCAAGAGGGTTCGGGGATGTGAAGAGTTGTCGAGTAGGAATTCCAGTTGCGGGAGTATTGGAAAGGGTTAAGAGTGCTGATGAGAAAGGCAAAGGGAAAGAAGGAGCAGGAGGGAAAAAGCAGTCGGAAAAAAGACAAAAAGACACTCGTAGTCTCGCCGAAATGATGAAAGATGAATCCGAATCCGCTGATGAAAGTATCACCCGCATGGTTGCCAAAGTGGGGAGGTGGTGGTACATGAGATGTTACGAATTTTCTTTAATTTCACCCGCATCAGCATCAGCACCCAAAAAAGAGTCCAAAAAAACAGGAAAATCAAGGAAAGCAAAAGGAAAAGAAGCAAAAAGTATCTTTGCTGATATAAAAACCCTAGACGAATGCGAGAAGTGGAATACTAGTTTCAAATTGGTGGTTATTCATGCGCAAAAACCGGTGGTGGTTAGGAGGAGGACTAATAGTGTTTGAGTGTGCTTATTATCGGTGTTGGTGCTTACTACTACTTACGTTCAAGGAGCATATTGGAAATGATGGAAAGATGAGGTTGCATGGTCTAGGTATTATGAACGGAAAAAGATATTTCATGGGTGCGAACCCAATTTTGTTTGTACAGAAGTCTCGAAGTTTCTCTTCTTAAAATGTCACGGGTTGGCTATTTGCGATGCGGATCTGGGATTTGCTGGTTTGGGTTGGTTTTGGGGAAGGGGGGAAGTGAGAGACGTTGGTTTTATGGATTTATGAATTATGATGAGCTTATGAATTGAATTTTGGTTTTATGGATGGATGATTTTTGGGTTGGTGGGTTAATTCTAATAGGATGGAAGAGGAAGGGGTGTGATGGGGGGAGAAGGAGTGATGACAAGGATGAGAGATAGGAAGAAGGGGAGAAAAGAACAGGGAATGGGTGATTTGGCGGAGGGGACGAAAAGAATGTCATGTGTATTTAGATACCCGTTCGTTGACAGACAATTTTATGTATATATAAATATATTTTTCGATTGAATTGACTTCATTTTGTGTTCGTGAATGTGTTGAAATTTAGGGCCTTGGGTATTAAACTCATCTCCAAGTATGATTCAAAAGATTTCAATCATACTTGGAGATGACTTTGACATCTGGAAGTAAACTCGGTGAAGAATCCCATGCCCAATGACTAGGTTGGGACAAATGAAACCTTACATCCATTCCTACTCTCCTTGGTGAACACTTGCGTCGACAAATATTCATAACGCAGATCACGATTTTCGCAGCCTCTAAACTCCTGCATCAATCTCACCAATACATACCAAACATCCGTCAAGACGTTCTGTTGCGCAGCGCAAATGCCCCCCACCCACCCCTTCCCCCCCGAGAAAACGGTATGTATCCCCAATTCTGCTTGCGGCCCTCCCAGCAATCTGGCTTGAATTCAAGAGCATCACTGCCATATATATCCTTACCATATGCATAGAACCAAATACCATATCTCCTTGATCTCCAGTCTCTAGGAGAATCGAATCCTTCCCTAGTGGATCTCCACCATGAGGCAAGACTGCTGGGGTGAAAAACAGGTTTTCCAGCTGCGGACTACGGGACTCAATACTCGGAGAGCTGGGTCACATTTTGTTATTGGGGATTTGAAATGGTGACTCTATGATATTGTGAGGGAATACTCGGATAGAACCATTACTTACTCTCATTAATAACATGATGCAGGTATTTCAGTGACTTCAACTTTTCAAAGTTCAATTTGTAAGTCTTAATGCTCAATATTTCGTCTCGAGCTTTAGAACTTATCGGGATATCTTGTCAAGAAAAAGATAATATTACTCGTAAGAATAGCTGCGGAGTCTCGTGCAGGGAAAATATATATTTATTAATTCGTTCTGAATGATGAGCTTGTCATATGTAGTTTTGCTTAATTCTCTTAGAAGAATGTACTTATATGGTGTGTCTTGTGACTCAACAGCTTTCTTTCTCTCTTCAATATCTTCTTCGATGTAGTTGTTGATATGGAATGAACTTCAGCACATTGCCTATCCCATGCTTTTTTGTTTCTGGCAAGGAATCTAAATTTGCGAAGGAGAAATCGTGGGAACATACCTCTCAATGCGTCATCGAATATTTCTGGGAGCAGCCCTACAATAAGAGTGCGGGATTTCAGGGGAAAATGAATTAGCTGATTTTCCAAAAAGAAATTCCGTGCTGCTGTCAAGGTAAAGTGATTTACATAGCGGTTGAAGGTCAATCGTTAAGCCATCACGAGGGATGCGATCTATCATCCGCCAAACATGGATTTCGAATGTAGATAACTCTGAAACCTGAGCCGGAGTAAAGATAGGGTTGATAAACTGGCGAGATAGTTTCCATCGTGCACCCATCTGTGTTCATGATACCTTCATCGAGGAATGGTTTGCCGACTGCATAACTCGTAGGGCCACCACCAAACTTATACACTTCTGTTGCTAAAACCGTTTGGATATTCCGAGGATTCATAGTTATGTACTGTTTTTCCCCCAAGAGTTTTTACTGTTTTTTCGTAGTTGCTAAAGTATTGGTTGACATCTAGCCATACTCCCTCCTTCATGGCAGCGATACGCTTGAGGAATAGGTCTAATCCAAAAATCTGATATCTGTGGTGATATCGCACAGCAGTGCTGCGACCGGCTTCGTGTATGGCATATCGGTATCTTATTAGATCACATATTAGATATGGGCCGTAGAGACCCAGGATGGAGAAGGCAACCTGAACAGCTGAAATAGGCATGGTAGGCAAGTGCGCGAGGACCCTAGATAGCTTGAGCAGTTTTGAAATATAACAAAAACTTACAAATATAAACGTTATCAAACTAGGGAACACTTGAGCTGTTGAAGTCCATTAGATAAAGGTTGGGATGGAGAAGTGGTTGTGGAAGAAACACGGTTAGAAGTAAGACGAACCGCGAGCCGGGTGGTGGGTGAATGAGTCCACGCAAGAATTGAAACAGGGTTTGAGAAAAGGTAATCGCTAGTGCCAATGCCGCTTTGCATCCCAATTTCCCTCATGGATAGTATTACATGCATACTCAACAGAACGAGGATGTGAATGTGAGTATCCAGAGAACACGCGATCCGTGCCACCAACCGACATCTAAAAACATAAATACCACAACACTTCCACTTTACCCAAAAAATTTCGATGAATTATTCCAATACTCGAATCATTTCAATTTTTCTTGTCAGATTCCAAGATTTCTGAATTGCTACTATTGTAATCAATGTCAATCTCTGCATCTTTGTGGCGTTTCGTCGCTAATCCCTGTCTAATGCCGCAGGTATCATCATCCACACTTCCCGATCCCTTCATGATAATTCCCTTCTCATGAGAATAGATGTCAGGAAAATGCACCTGGATACATGATTTCAATAAGCAAGCGTTAATTCAAGAAAGCCGAATGATTACGCAACGTGGATCGATGGTGCATTGCCCGAAGTCATTGATTGTAAGTTGACAGAATCATACCTTTCCGACCTTGCTTTTGATCACGTTTCTTTTCTCTTTTCAGCGACTATCTTTGATGTATGACTTACTATGACTTCCAATACCGATGGCATGGCAAGTTTTGTTTCTTATGTGGCAGCAGCCGAAGTCATTGCTGCCGGTGTTGATTTACCCGTGCTTGGAACCATTGCGGTGGCCTTGAGATTTTAAACACGCAGCAGTAGAGGCAGTAAAGTTCTAGCAGTACCTAATTCATCCGCGCTGGTACTCCAATCAAAAGCGTGTTACCATTGGGTGTTGGCAGTTGTTCTGACTATCTGGTACACTAGTTGATGCTCATTAATATTGGAATGGAAGCCACACTCATTGAAGACAAGTCACTGTGAAGCTAGCACCTATTACACACAAAGTCTAACCTTCGTCCTTCTTTCTAGGCGTGAGAGAGTAAGCAATTGGATATTCCATCTACCAAGCTCCGAAACCACACCAGAAGAGTTATTATCAGCGCTAGATCCAAAAACGTCAATAGTGGAACAGGTTGAATATGCAGTTACTTTGTTGATTTTATGATTTTGCGTATGGTTTTATTTATTAGCATTATACTCTTCTATAGATGTATCTTTGTTGTCAATAATAATAAGTGCGTTCAGCCACTTGCATGGATTTTATTGGGTATTGTCGTCGCCTGGACCATTTCTTCTTCTTCTTCTTCCTCTTCCTCTTCCTCTTCCTCTTCCTCTTCCTCTTCCTCTTTCTTTTTGGTACACATTTTTCCGCAGCTTATTGTTGTTAGATATATATTCCTTCGAAGTCACATTCAGCAGGCCTTACTACAGCAGCATGTTGTCTCCCTACTCTAAAGCCGCTGGTGAGTCCACAAGGAATCGCCTCAGTAGTTGTTAAGTTACTAGTATCATTTCTCTGCAATCTTCAGTCTAGGATGAGCAGCTCAAACCGCTCCAAATTACCTGAACTCCGAGTTAGAAAAATATAAAGATGAATTAAGAAAATATATAGCCTTGTGGCTAGTGCCGTAGTTAACATACCAAATCTAAGATATAAAAATCTTCAAACCGAACAAGATTTATGTGGAGCAAGATATCAAATCAAACCACCAAAAAAATGAAATAGAAAAGCTTTATTCATTAAGGGTTATCCGAAACTAATTGAATAAAACCATCGTCCATCGACAATTTCTCATATTATCCACCCCAGGTATAAGCTCTTTGTGATTAGCTAGTCCTTCAATCTCCCTTCAGACGTTCATTTTCCATGATACAATACGGCTCATTAACTCTCCCATATATCGATCTCATCATTTATCATTCATCAGACTTCACTTCACTTCCACTTCCCCTTCCACTACCTCCTCCACCTCCAACTCAACCATCAGTGCTTAACAGCTTGCTTATGGTACTCTGCTTTTGCCTATACCAGGTTATGTATTAGCATCTTTTTTCTTTCCATTCCCCATCAGGTCCCTTAAAAACCCTCCACTATCCTTTGCCCCCGCCGCCCAGAAAAATCAATAAAAAAGAAGAATTACAGAAATCCATACATACATCATGACCCTCTTTCTCAATCTTATCACCAACCACCTCAACAGCCGCACGTGCCCTCGTGCTCACTGAAGCTGCAGAATCTTTTGCTATTTCTTGTGGTTAGACTTGTGTTAGCTGATTGATTTTGTGCGTGATATTTTTTATAATTATTTTGAAAATTAGGGAAGTGGAGAGAAGGGATGAAAAGATGTATAAGTAGGAGGTGAAAAGAAATCAACATACTTTTGTGAATCTCCTCCTTCACTCCTGTCCCCATAGCCCGAGTCTTCTCTAACATATATTTTCCCGTATGTCTACAACACAAACAAAATTCATTAGTAAATAAACTCATTTATTCCCCATTCCATCAATTTCACGCAACATTAACAGTCTCTCAAACAATAAATATTCAAAATTCTATCTTCAATCATCTAAGAGCAAGGAAAAGACAAAAGAGGGGGGAAGTAACTACTGCAATCCAAACATGAGTATACGTATAGAGATGGAAAAGAATAATAGAGAGAAGAAAGAGAAGGATATGATATCCATAGGGAGTGAATATGTATTTTTTAACTTTGTGTTTTTTACTTCTTTTTGAAGAGAGTCTGAGAAAGGGGGCATGATTGAGAGAAGAAAATGAAGAAGGGCGGATGAAAATATAAAACATATAAAAATACACCCCAAATACAGAACAAAAAAAACAGAAAGTAAATCCAGCAAAACTTCAACTATGAATCTTAATATGTTAATCGAAAAAAATCCCATAGCTAAACTAAGAAAAATTGGACAAAAAGAAACGCAGCTCAGTGTATAAACTACACTGTATAAACTATACAAAATCCACATTCATCATGCAGAACGAACAAATAAAGATAAGGAACAAAAGAAGGAAAACATAATTACATACTTCATAGTATCCATATTCATATATCCTTTTATTTGTATGTCTTTTTAGTACTCTCCCCCTAATATATTCTATAAGTTATAATCAACCCTCCTTTACTTTCTAATAGGTAATTATAGGTATAGAGAAGTGTGTAACCCAACGAACTGGATATAAGGATGAATGTGATTCAAGTTGATTCCTGTTGATGTTGATGTTTACCGAGTACTTCTCATTCTCAGTACCTGACAAGTGTATAAACACATAACCTTATTGTTTTCAAATCTTTGTATCTTTCCTCATGGATCTAGGATTTGGATTCCAGGTAATATAGGGAATTGTAGATAATAAACAGAGTTCTGAAAAGGTGAAGAATGAAGAAGAAGGTGATGTGTGATTTATGTTGAAAGATTGTACTGTAGATAAGTAATGTAGAATATTTTTTTTTAAAAAAATAGAAATATTGATAAATACCTCTCATGTTCTTTCTTCCTTCCTTCCTCCTTCCTCCTTCTCCTTCTCTTTCCACTTCCAGAAAATACTTGCCCTTCTACTCCATCCATCCTCACACCATCACTCTATCACCTCACCACTCAATCACAAACACAATACCTCTTTCCCCCTCCCCCTTCCCCTTCTACTCTTTTCCCCTTCTCACTGCCTCCACCCTTCCCCCCCACCAAACTTTCCCCTCCTCCCCCCATCACCAAACACCAAACACCAAACACCAAAACAAATTAAATTTTCATATTACACATACAAATACCCAAAGCCCCATCAAATTTATTTTCAGCTCCTTTATTTTCCTATTCTCTCATCTTCCCATCCCCTCATCCCGCTACTCCTTCATTTCCCCATCTCTCAATTTCCCAAGGAATCTTAAAACAAAAAAGACCGCGAAACCCCACTCCCCCCCCCCCCTTCAAAAGAATTACTCATCTATCTTTTATTTATTTATATTCTTTTTATTTTCTAATTACTTTTCTGTGACGCCTCACACCTCCGGGTCACGTGGCATGCCCCGTTTGTATTTAATCAGGAAAACTCTCTACTCTTGTTTTCCTTCTTCTTTTCTCCTTAGCTTAGTATTTTCTAATACAAGATACTTTACCCAGTATTCTTGAGTGTGACATAATACTAAGCTCATCTTACACTCTTTCCCGTACGCTGGGAAGTAAAAATAATTGCGTATAGACTACGAACCTACGAACCTACGAACCTACGAATCTACGAGCTCTGAAATTTACGTATCGATCAAATCGTAATTGATTATCACACTAGAATTCTGAACCGAAAGAAACAAACACAGAATTGATCTCGAAATGGCAACTCAGAAATCCCCAGCCCCTCACGAAGAACAGAAGGGGGAACACGACATTGTTCCCGATCTCCCTGAATCCGTCAGTCAAGGCAAGAGAAGAGAACGCAGACTCCTGAGTGCACTTGATGCAGTCGACCAGGGCCTTTTGCCAGATATGGCTGCAGAAGCCTATAATTTCTTATTTGGAAGCGTTGCTGAAGACTTTGAACGATACCTCCCGGCGGACTTGCTATCTATTAGCAACGAGATAGCAAGGTGGTCCGACGAGGTATACATAGATCAACAGCGCCATCAAAAGGAGATGGCCTCGATCAAAAGACAACGCGATCGTTTAGCTGCTCAGAACATAGAGATATCGCAGAGCCTTCTAGAAGCAGAACAGAACGAGGTTGAGTACGAAAGTCGGATCACCAGCCTCGAGGCGGAGATCGTTGACCTTCGTAAAGCCCGGTCAACGGCGTCGCCTCAACCCGCCTTCAAGATCCCAGACCCTGAGTTCTTTGAGAGCTCCTCCACTGGCATTTCTTGGGAACAATGGAAAGATAAAATGATGAACAAGATTCGCGCTTCTGGAAACTCCGACCCCGTCGCACAATTGGCGTATATACACAGTCGTCTGAAGGGACCTCCTGCTGAGCAGGTACGAGCTCGTTACCGTACTGATGCTTTGAACCCTTACACTAGCATCGAAGAAGTCTTTGCTACTTTGGAAGATATCTACGGGGACCCCAACAAGAAACAGGACGCCCGACGCAAGTATAATGCTTTATACCAAAGAGGTCGGCCGTTCCCTGAGTTCTATGCCGAGTTCCAATTGTATGCGTCAACCGCTGAAATCACCGACCAGGACCAATTACTGGAAGATCTGACCTACAAGTTGAGCAACGAACTCAACGATAAGATGATCACCTCCCATGCAACTACTTTGACTGAATATGTAAAGGATTGCCAAAAATTCGATTATCTTTTGCAGCAGCTAAAGCCTGCCAAATCGCATATGGGAACCCGCAAAGGCATTTACAGAGGGACCACTATTCCTTCACCCTCTTCCGCCCCCAAAATGCAGATGAAGTTCGAAAACCCGGCTGTGCTCCCCGCCAACAAAACCCCTGTCAAGAATCGCCCGGTCTATGACGATCCTGCTCGGCAAGCGCTTAGTCGTGCTGGTGCCTGCTTCCGCTGCCATCTGCCAGGACATTTAGCCCGCGATTGTCCCAACAAGGTACAAGTGATCGATGTCGATGAATCGGATGAATCGGGAAAAGAAACCCCTTAAGGGAAGACTCCTCCTTAAGGGCTCTACAGATCGGGAAACTCGATATCGATCTATGTCAGAAGAAAAAGAGGAACTTTGAATTCCCATGTACTATAGAAAAAAACGGGATAACCATCTCTGCTTTCTTTTTACCTGACACTGGAGCAAGCGGTAAAATTTACGTGAATAAAAAACTCGCCTTTGATATCGCTGAAAGAACAAACCTCCCCCTCGAACCCATCAAGCCTCGTACTGTCCATGGCTACAATCAACAAAAGGCTAACCCTATCACTCAACGTTTGAAAACAACCCTCACCATCGGTCATCGCAAGTTCCTTGATGTTTATCTATATGTTATAGAAGAATTAGCTTGTGATCTCATCATTGGAAGAGAGTGGTTAGCACAACAAAAGGTATTGTTGGACGTAGCTAGATCGAAGATCCTATGGCCCGGAGAACTCATGAATTCACCTGATAAAGAACCATCACGATCGATGAAAGGACCAACGCCCGAAGGAACTACACCTCATCGGATAGCATTGATCAACGCTATCGGATACCGAATGAACGCCCGGAACCGGAAGAATCAATGCTTTACAGCCACAAGTTGGGAAATCGATCAGATCCTATACCAAAGGGAGCACTCTGTCGAAGATCGCCCAGAAGAAACAGAACTGGAAACGCTGCAACGAACTATCCCTAAAGAATATCATGATCTCATTGATCTCTTCTCCAAGAAAAAGGCAAATGCTCTACCCCCTCATCGGAATAGCGACCATAAAATTAGATTGACACAACCCAACAACTTGACATTGTCTCCATTATATCGACAAACGACCCAGGAATTACAAGCTTTAAAGAAGTTCATCGATGAAAACTTGAATCGGGGATGGATCGCTCCTAGTAACGCTTCGTTTGCTGCACCTATCCTCTTCGTCAAAAAGGCTAATGGGGATCTGAGGTTATGTGTGGACTACCGGAAATTAAACGAAATCTCAGCTAAAGATGGCTATCCGCTTCCAAGGATTGACGAGATCCTCTCACAAATGTCCAAAGCCAAAATCTTCACGAAACTCGATCTACGCGCTGCCTTCAATGCTATTCGAATGCATCCCGATTCAGAGGAACTCACTGCGTTCCAAACTTGCTTTGGACAATTCAAATCGCTGGTTTTGCCTTTCGGATTGTCAGGAGGACCCAGGACTTATCAACGGTTCATCAATAATCTCTTGATGGAGAACCTGGGAAACTTCTGTACCGCGTACCTGGATGATATCATTATCTACTCTACAGATCCATCAGAACATACTGCCCAAGTCAGATGGGTATTAACCAAATTGAAAGAGGCCGGCCTGTCTGTTGACATCAAAAATGCGATTTCTCGGTGTCACGAATCAAGTATTTGGGATTCTATGTATCGACAGAAGGCTTGGAAGTTGACCCTGAAAAGATCAAAGATATACTGACCTGGAAAAGGCCTACAACAGTCAAAGGAGTACGAGGTTTCCTAGGATTTTGTGGTTTCTATCGCAAATTTATCAAAAACTACGGACGAATCGCACGCCCTCTAGATAAGCTCACGCAGAAGGGACGAACCTTCGATTGGGATCCGGACTGTCAAAAAGCCTTCGAAACACTGCGACAAGCTGTAACAGAAGCTCCGGTCCTGCATTACTTTCATCCAGACCGCCTCACTAAGGTAGAGACGGACTCTTCCGACGGGGTGACAGGTGGCATTCTCTCCCAATTGGATCCTGCGACAAAGGAATGGCATCCGTTGGCGTTCTTCTCTAAGACTATGAATCCCGCAGAATGTAATTACGAGATCCATGATAAAGAAATGCTGGCTATCCTGCAAGCATTTCAGCAATGGCGAGTGGAGCTCCAAAGCGTTGAAAATCCCGTCCAGGTCTATTCTGATCATCAATCTCTGGAGATCTTTATGCGAACTAAAAAGCTGACAGCACGCCAAGCACGATGGGCAGAATACCTTTCTCAATTCAACTTCCAACTGGAATATCGTACTGGAAAAGCAAATGGACAAGCTGACGCCCTAACCCGGCGCGACGGCGATATACAGAGCCAAAAAGAGCGAATGGAGGCCAATCGCCTCGGTATTCTCCTAAAGCCAACAATGCTCTCCCCCGAAGTGCGAGCAGAAGTATTAGCGCCTCTTGTGGAAGATATCGATCCTGGCCTGGGACAGATGCTACAGGTTTTGCAGGCTAACCGTACTGCAACAGAACTAGAAGAACAACGCACCTTGGCACGAACAGAAGTGAACGGGAAATGGACGATGGTTGATGGCTTATTGCTTCGATCTGGTAAGCTAGTGGTACCAAACGCTATGGTTGTTGACAGACCATTACGAACACTCTTGATCAAAGAAGCTCATGAACAAGTTTCTACGGGACACCCTGGTATTCGTAAATCGACAGAACTATTGATACAACGATATTATTGGAAAGGATTGCCTCAGGATGTTGAAAGATATATTCACAATTGCAGCATATGCCGACGTGCTCATATACCCCGTGACAAGACTCCCGGCTTGCTTCAACCGCTCCCTGTCCCTGAAAGACCCTGGCAGCATCTAACGATGGATTTCAAGAGCTTCCCGAAGTCAAAAAGGGTCACGATGCAATCCTGGTATTCATGTGTCGATTGAGCAAGAAATCGACAACCATTCCGTGCTTCCAAACTGCAGATGCTAGAGATCTCGCTCGAATGTTTTTGGAACGAATTTACCCTTATTACGGACCACCTGATAGTATCGTTTCAGATCGCGGCCCACAATTCGTGTCGGACTTTTGGACGGAGGTATGTTCGATCTTAGGTATCAAAATGAAGCTATCGACAGCAGATCACCCCCAAACAGACGGCCAAACGGAAAACATGAATCAATACATCGATCAACGCCTACGCCCCTTCGTGAATTTCTACCAAGACAACTAGGACGAGCTGATACCTATGATGGATTTCGCTCAAGCTACCTTAATACAAGAATCGATTGGACAAACCCCATTCTTCACGATTTTAGGTTTTGAACCCCGCACCAGCTTCGATTGGAAGGAAATACCCGCCAGAACACCAGCCGCCGCTAGGTGGAATCGAAGGGAGGCTCAAGCGTGGACCGAACGTCTATATAACGCTTGGAAAATCGCTGGCTCTAATATGCTGGTCGCACAGGAACGTCAAAGAATGCAAGCTAATAAACGACGTCGCGAAGTTGATTTCGATGTCGGGGATATGGTATATGTAAGTACTAAGTCCTGGAGGACTAATCGGCCTAGTCGCAAACTTGGAGACCAGATGAGCGGCCCCTATAGGATCCTAGAGAGACGCGGAAACGCATTCAAGCTAGAATTGCCTGCAGAGATCAAAGTACACCCGTACTTTAATCCTGAGAAGCTCCGCAAAGCCGCAGAAGATCCTTTGCCTGGACAAGTTCACGCACCACCTATACCTGAAGAGGTCGATGGCAACTTGGAATGGGAAGTCGAAAAAATACTTTCAGTCCGCAAAGTTTACGGACTGCTCCGCTACAGGGTTAAATGGCGTGGTTTCGATACCGACATCGATGAATACTCACCTACCGATCTTAAAAACTCACCGCTAGCACTAAAAGCTTTTCACAACGAGTACCCTGACTTACCCGGGCCACCAAAGAATCTTAATTACTGGTTAGAATGCGCATTGGAAGATAAGGTTCCGGAAGATCGATTGGACGACAACGAGGAGAACTAGACCCTGCTTCAGCGGAAACGTATGGCTCAAGCCTGAGGACAGTCTTGACGTTTGAGAAGGGGGGTAGTGTGACGCCTCACACCTCCGGGTCACGTGGCATGCCCCGTTTGTATTTAATCAGGAAAACTCTCTACTCTTGTTTTCCTTCTTCTTTTCTCCTTAGCTTAGTATTTTCTAATACAAGATACTTTACCCAGTATTCTTGAGTGTGACATTTTCATTCTCTATTTTCTACTTTTAAAATTTATTATTAAAAATTAAAAAGTTAAAAATTAATCAAGTTATCCTAATATAAATAAATAAATAGATATTAAATATTAAATATTACAAATATAAATATAAATATAAACCATAAAAATATATATACAAATGTACCTAATTAAATATAAATACAAATAAAAAACTAATATTAATAACTTATCAATATAAATATATACAAAATCAACATACTAAATATTAAACAATAAACAATAAACAACAAACAACAAACAACAAACAAGCTCATAGGAATATTATCAGGTATCGATTACTTTTCACTCTTCACTCCTCAATCCTCACTCCTCTCACCTTTCCCACTCACTCCTCTCATTCCTCTCACTCCTCTCCCTACTCCCACAAAGAGATAAAACCCCTAATCTAGAGTAAACATAATCAAAAACCCGTACAAATCGCATGAATCTTCATGAATCTTATGAATCTGTACGACTCCCAATCTACAAGAATTCCCCCTCTCTCAAGGCCTGGTGGGCTAATCACTCAAGAAAGAATCAAACAAACAATATAAATAGAATTATTCCTCCAGCCTAACCTCCTCCTATGAACCCTCCTACCCTCCAAACACCTACCCCTACCCCCACCCCCACCCCATCCCATATTACACCCCATTAAAACCACAAAAACCATTCCTCCAAACCCATCCATCCATCCACAACTTTCATCCCCAAGCGCCAAGAAATGCGTATATACAAATAATACACCTTTACTATCCCCAACTAGCCCCCTCGCTTAAGAAAAATGATATCTATGTACCATAAAGGTAATCAATCATAATGCATTCAGTCCATTCCATTCCAAAACAGATATGGTGTACGAAAGATGATTTCGTAATGAAATGGGTATGTTCATCCATAATTAAACCTTGCCCACTCCTAAACTCCATTTTCCCAATGATCGGATATGTCAAATGCTACCTCGCGGACCTCTATTCGAATTGATTGTATGCCTCGTATCCTTAAGATGAAGTTAATGAGGTGCTCCAAGATATTGGCCTACGTGGAACTCAATGAGTACTATGGAAATACTGGAAACTGCTGATCATCTAAAACTTCGTCATCATCAGCGTCGTTTTCCTCATTATTTAGTCCAGTGGCGTTCATCATGCCAGTCATTGTTTGGTCGTCATCAGCGTCTGGATTACTTGGTACATCCATACCCTGATCAATAACAATATCATCTTCGTCCTCGTTGGTAATTGGTCGTTCATCTCGAATCAAAAAATTACGTAGACCATTCACACCAGGTCCGGAGAAGACACAAAATACATTGCGTTGATGATCATTGAATTCTATTAATTGTCAGTAAAATAAATGACAAGTATGTGAGGGAGATAATTTACCTGCAGGGGCATCTCTACAGAACTGTTCGAGATCTTGTCGAAGAAAAGCGTGAACGCCAGTCAAACTCAAATGAGTTAATTTCGGACAATTCTTAAGTAGTAGAATTATGCTCTATCTCGTCATTAGCAATAAGCCTCGATCATGTTAATCTTCCACTTACCGAAAGTGTTAAATTAGTACAGTAGCTAAGATGCACTCTTTCTAGACAACTTCCACTATAAGATGCATCGTCAATATGATGACCTCGATGACCGATTTGTCGTTGTTTTTGCGCGATAGCTAATGCAATCACGCTCTCATCTGTGATAGACGAACACTTGACTAGACCAATACGCCTTAATTTTGGAAGTGTGGCTAACTTTGTGACGGATGCATCTGTGAGGTGAACACAACAACCTAAATCGATATAACGAATACGATTGCATGCTTGAACAAGTTTGATAACAGCAGTATCAGTGATTTGTCCACAATGCCCAAGGTGAAGGTAGTGAAGGTTTTTTCCCAGCCTGCTAATGGAATTGACTGCATGGTCCGTCAAGAGTCTACATTTTGCGAAAACCAAATTTCTCAATCTTGGAGCAACCGTAATGATCTTCTCGACGGCAGCATCTGTGAGATAATAACAGCTTGTGAGATCCAATATCCGTAAATGATCATATGTCGCATTGTGAGGTAGGTTGAGGAATGCCATATCAGTGATCTTTTCACAATTCGCCAATCGAAGTTCCCGAAGAGCGTTTCCATTTGTGAGCAGGGCAGTGACCGGATCATTTCCAATATATTTACATTGGTGGAGATCGATTTCGAGGATGTTACGGCAGTTTTCGGCGAATGCCATGATGGCCCTGTCGTCTAATTGCTCACACTCATTTAATTTAAGCTAAAATGATGTCAGTATAGATCTTGAATCAACCTGTGATAACTTACACGTTTAAGGTGGGGGCAACTTTCTGCCACTTTCACCATAGAGTCAGAGGTAATTCCAACGCATTGTGATATATTCAAGCCTTGTAATCGACGACAGTGCTCCGCCAAAGTGAACATGGAAGTATCGGTGATTTGTTTAACTCCGGAAATATCAAGGGCAAGTAGGTGACAATTATCAGTAATGAGTCCAGTCAACCCGCTATCCGAAATACCCTCGCAGTTGGTTAAGGTTAATCGTTCCACCCTTGTGCATACGGAAAGAGGTTGAACGGTTCCATCACTGACGCGATCTGATAAAATGGCCAAATTCAATCTTTTGATGAAATCTCGATATGCGAAGTAGGGGTTCTCTAAAGTAAGCGTGTTGCAAATGTGCCCAAGTTTCGGAAATGTCGAACATGCGGGTCGGTGCCATAATAAATCAACACTATTCCTAGCCCATTTTTTGGATACGCGCATGCAAGATAAAAGGTCGTTGGGATGGACGAGCTTTGAGAATATGTTGATGAGAACTTCTGCCGGCAGTCGGTTCGATGCCGCTATACAAGTTTCTGTAACAGCCATATCTTGGAAAGTCGGCACGCCGATGGAAGACTGCGAATCGTTGTTGCCGGTAAAGAAATCGGATTCTTCGTAATCAGCACGCGCAGGTGAATTACTTGTAGATGAATGCGAATCATCAACTATGTCAGGAGTCGCACGAGACGGGTATCCGGAGTTGATGAGAGGCATCTTAGGAGGTCGACTCTTCATGGTGAATGAGTGAAGGGAGATTATGTGGTGTGAAGTATTTGTTGTAGGAAGAAGCAATAGAGCAATAGCCGGATGGCTCTACTAGGGTTTGCGATATAACTTCGATGCTCTCGATGAATGGATATTAAGTTGAATGTCGTTCAAGGGGGTGGGTGGAATGAGGAGGTTTGCTGACAATTTGTGGATTGGCTCAGCCTCGTCGATATCATGGGAGAATTTCCTAGAATTTGAAAGGCAAGGAAAGGATGGCGAAGGTTAATAAAAATGTCGCGAATTTTCCTAGATGAGAGGAATAATTGTACTTGTGATGACAAAGTTGATTTCCATTTGCTGATATATTATTTTCTGCGGAAAGGGTTGTTTGTTTGTTGAGTTTGGCAGGGAAAATGAGTGATGGAACACACACAATATTTGATGGATGTGTGCGTGTGTTGTGTTCTCGTTTTGATGTTTTAGAGTTTTAAGATTGTAAGGTCGGTTTGGTTGCGGAAAGTATCTACCTAGGTAGTCCCAGGAGTTACAGGATGCTAGCGGGAGGCCTGTGCTAGTAAAGCTTGAGGTAAGAAGAGCCGCAAGAAGAAGTGATGGATGATGGATGATGAGTGATGATGGAAATGGTAAAAAGGATCATTCATAGGTATCATTAGTAAGCCAACTTTTATAGTTTCACACTGGACAGACGCTCAGATATATATATATACGAAGTATATATATCTTTCCATCTCAACGAAAAGCAATATAATTATTAAAATTGAAAAATAAAAAGATATTTATATCCTTACTCACACTTTCAATATAAAAGAAATTTCCAATCACACAATTCCAAATGTATCAATCACTAGGTACCTTACCTACCTACAACCATCAAATCATCTACAATCCTGAACTCCTTGTAGTGATGAAAATCATTCAAGCTGCATATCAACCTATCAAAACATCCTCTGAAAACCATCCACTTTTATTTATAGATCAGATGTGAATGTGTAATCTAGAACTGAGCAACATGATTCCTTGAGGAGGATAAATGATGGTGGAACTAGACCTGCAGTATCCTGATTGTTAGATTGTTAGATGGTTAGATGTTCAGGCACAATAAGAATAATAAGAGTCTTTGATCCTGTTATGGTGAATAGTACCGGTAGTCATTAGTTAGAAGATTACAAGCAAAGTAGGTGAAAAGTTCTTTCTCTAGGTTCATGACATCAGGAGAATGAATCCATCCACATAGTATCTAATATCTAGTATCTAAAGATTAATAAGGGCCACTGATTAAACCTCAAGACAACTACGAGTAAATGCAGAAAAATAGACAGGAGCTAAAAGATAGCTTCACGAACGTACTTAGGAATAAAACACATTTTCAACTGTAGTACCTACTCTATATAGCTACGATCTAAAAGATCATGAACCAAAAATTTAAATCCTTGCAAAGCCATCATCAATCAACAACTTATTTCAAAATTTTAACTTTTTCCCCAGATTCCACTAAAGCTTAGATCTAGAAGTCAGTACCGGTATTCCATACGCGAGCTCCATCATCAAATCAGACCATCTTCATAAAACTGCCCCTCACCCCTCACCCCTCACCCCTCACTCTCATCCATAATACCCATTCTCATTCTCCCCTCTAAACCACACACGAAACCACTCACCAAAATGTCCTTCCTCCCTCGAACCTCCCGCATCCTCCACAATCTCCCACGCCCACGCTCACGCCCACAATGCCAACGCCAACTCCTCACCCCAATACGCATACCCCTCCGCACTCTAACCAACAAACCGCCCACCCCGCACCTCGACCCCATCTCCCTGCACCGCCTCGAAGCCACCCAGCGCGCCCACCACAAACGACGCACTTTATACTCCGCCGCCGGCTTCCTCACCGGCATGATCTGCATCTGGATAACCGCAACCTCGATCGACATCCAGCCCAACAAACTCGACAGCGGACGAGCATCCTCTTCCCTCAGCACCACCAACCAAATAATCATCCAAAACCCCCCCTCCTCAACCCCAACACCTTCCACCTCACAACACGAACTCATCCCCACAGGCACAACCAGCATCCCCACCTTCCCCAAACACATCACACACTACGCCACCCCTAATTCCCCCCCAGAAACCTACCAGCTCCTCGGCCTCGGTATCCGCACCGTCTCCTTCCTCCACATCCAAGTCTACATCATCGGCCTCTACATCTCGCAATCCTCCATCCCCCATCTCCAAAACATTCTCCTCCAAACCTCCGCTCCAAACGGCGCCTCAACGCTTATCCCCGAGGAAAAATCCACGCTAAAATCTCTTCTCATGGATGAGCAATACAGCGAGG